>CM076579.1:290229281-290829281 GCA_034641835.2 Pinus albicaulis | reverse complement strand
TCTTGATTTTAGTAGTCACCAATTTGTGGTATATTGAAATTGGCACTTCTTGCCACATGATGAGTTTGAGAGAGTATTTCATTAACCTGAAGGAGAAATAATTGGACTTCTACGTAGAACATAGGGAAAATACCAAGTACACAGAAGTTGGAGTTGGAACCATAAAGTTCCAGAGGGATTATAATAAACTTTTGTTGGTGGAAGATGTGTTATATGTTCTTGGAATGACTAAAAATATGATTTCTATTGTTGCCTTGGAAGTCAGGGGGTACATTGTGACCTTTGAGGGTGGAAAGGTGTATATTTGACCTAAGGATTATGGGACAACCAAAGTGACATGAGTTAGAAAAGGTAACCCATTCACAATTCAATTTGAACCAACACAAGCATTGTTGAGTGGAATTCAAGAGTTGGGCGAGTTATGGCATAAGAGGATGGCTTATTTTCACCATGGAGCACTGAATGTGCTTAAGAATATGGTGACGAGATTGCTATATTTCAAGGTTCAACAACATGATCTGTGTAAGGGTTGAAAATTACGACATCGCATTTTTTAGCATCGATACTAGAGGCAAGGGAATATTAGATATGATACATTTAGATGTGTGTGGGGCCATGTAAACAATGTCCTTAAGTGGATACCACTATTGTGTGACCTTGATAGATTAATTCTATAGAGAGACCAGTATATACTTCTTGAAAAATAAGGACAAGTTTTTTTATCGGTTCAAGGAATTCAAAGCCCTTGCAAAGAACCAGAAATGGAGAAATATTAAAATGATCTAGTATGATAATGGAGGCAATGTATAAATTATACAATATGCATGTATATTATCAGATTCTCCTAATCTAACAAATTAATCTTATGTTAAATACAAAATCCTTCCACTTAATTCTTTGCAGAAATTAAATCGCCAATTGCAAAACACATATGAAGAAAATCAATCGCACATAACAAGAATGTTTTACTGGGAAAGCTTAAAGCTAAAAACCCAAACTATCATATATTATGTATATCAATGGAACATGTAACAATCTCATACAAAGCTCATAGCATAGAGCTCTCAGTAGAATAAAAAACCGTCACACACTGTCATGCAGAAATTTGCATATCTATGCACCAATTTCTTGTCCTTTGACAACCTGCCTCCATTGCGCAATCCCTGCTGAAGAAGAACCCTGAATGAATTCGACCTTGCCTTTCTTGCACTGCTCAATCCTCATTGGAATCTCCAATGTTAATGTAGATGCATTGAATGCATCACTAGAGTCACAACCGATATTCCATCTCACCCTTTCACCTATCTCTCCACTGGGTCTCCACTAGATCTGACATGCAAGTAGTTAATTGTTGTATTTGTTTAGTTGCAAGTAAGACACTACTTGTGAATTAATTAAATAGTTAATTCACTCATCTTTCACTAGCGTATCTTTAGTTACAACTAGTACAACTAAGTTTAACTCACTTAACTAAGTTACACTAAATAACAACTCACATAACTACTCTTTCAAATCTGTTACAACTTGTCACTGTCAATTATAATGAATTCCTCCATGCATGAGTCACCAACCATGCTAGGAATTGCATAATTACTTCAGCCCACTGATGTGCCACACCTGTTCACTGAAATAAAGTGCTCCAAGAGAATGAGTTACTATTTATTGTCTGATTTTTTTTAAGGGTTAATAATAATCGACATGCATCTATTTTTAGATTAGCGATATATAAATAGACTTTGCCCAATCTTCTAAAAATAGAAATTCATCCAAAGATAGAATTTTCCCAACCATCTAGAGTCAGCATCCTGTTAATTTTAGAATATGCTGACCATTCTAAAAATATACATACACCTAAAAATAGCCTGCGGGCCCCACTTAGTGAAGGTACTTAATTTTCATTAAGCTCATCATCTTGTTGAATCTCAACACCCCCTCTCGATAAGATAGGGATTATCCTTCACCCCGATCCTATCTCTATGGTATTAGAATTTTCTCCTAGTGAGCACCTTCGTCATAATACCTGCATCTTGATCTTCCATAGGAATGTATTGAAGCAACATGATCTTTCGCTGCAAAAAATCTATGATATGATGATACTGGATATCTTTATGCTTAGATCTATCATGAAACACAGGATTAATCGAGAGTTTAATGTAACTTTGATTATCATAATGAATCACTGTAGGATCTAAATGAGAACTGAACAAACCGACTAGGATCTTCCTCATCCAGATAGCCTCACATGTAGCTTGACTTGCTGCCATGTATTCCTCTTCCACTGAATTGAATGCCACAGATATCTGTTTCCTGCTGTACCAAGAAAAACTGTAGATATGATTTTGAAAACCCCTCTTGATGTTCTCTTTCTATTTGTTGGGCTACCTACCCAATTTGCATTCGTGAAGCCATGCAACTTCACATCATCCATCTATTTGTACCATAAGCCATACTCAGATGTGCCCCTGAGATATCTCAGGACATGCTTGCTTGCCTTCCAAAAGAGCTTGGTAGGCTTAACCATCGCTTGACTAAGCTAGTTCACCGCATAGCATATGTCCGGTCTTGTATTAACTAAATACATGAGCGAACCCACCAACTTTCGATAGACAGTAGCATCCACTACCTCTGCCGATGTAGCATCCGATTTCCTCCAATTTCCTAGAAGAGGAGTATCCATGGGCTTGCAGTCCTCCATGTGAAACTTACCAAGTATCTCCCAAGCATACTTTCCTTGAGACACAAACAATTCACCTTCTCGCTGCCATATTTCCAATCCACGGAAATAATGAAGGAGACCCAAATCCTTCATCTCAAACTCCTTTGCAAGTTCCTCCTTGCATGAGTGTATCAACTGCTCATCACCCGTTAGTATTAAATCATCAACATAAAGAACAATGATTAAAAGCTTACCCTCCACCACAATTTGGTATAGGTTTGCATCCGCCTCACTCTTGGTGAAGCCAAGTCTAGTGAAATAGCTATCGATCCGAGTGTACCAAGCACGGGGTGCTTGATTCAGCCCATACAACGCTCTTTTGAGTCTGCACACATGCGACTGACTGCTAAAGATCTCAAATCTTTCAATCTGCTCAATGTACACTTCTTCCTCAATGATCCCATTAAGGAACACAATATTCACATCCATCTGATGAATGTGCCAACCCATCTGCACAAAGAGAGAAAGGATGGTCCTTATGGAAGAATACTGTGTGATAGGTGCAAAGGTTTCTTCATAATCAATCCCCTCGAATAGTGAGAGGCCTCAAGCAAAAAATCTTGCCTTATACTTCTCGACGCTCCCATAAATAGCTTGCTTTACCTTGTAGATCCATCTTGAACCTACCACTGAATTAACAATCGGCCTTGGAACAATCTCCCAAGCACTGTTTCTGACAATGGAGTCATACTCCTCCACCATGGCATCTACCCATGTGGGCTCCTGCACTACTTCCTCAAAGGAATATGGTTCTATCATGATACACTTGATCATGAGAGCCATGTATCCAGTATATCGATTAGGTGACTGTCTCTGTCTGCGTTGTGAAGTAGGGAATCCTACATTCTATGCCGCATCAAGCTTCAGCCTCTCATATTCTATGGTATGCCTTCTGTCAGTTATGATGTTTGGCTCTACATGAGTGGACTCCTCCACTCTGTTAGTGTCAGTCTAGTCATACTGCCATCAGTGATCAAAACTGCTTTTTTGCATTTGCATATTAAGAGTCCCATACCATAAATTTTCACTTTTTGAGTCATGTTAGTAGGTCATAGGATGGGTCTCATTAGGTTCTAGGATCTCACCATGGTCAAATTAATGAGTCAAGTGTCAATAAATATCAACAAGGTCATGAGGAAGTCAATAAACTAAAATTCATAGCAACTGGGAAGATCAAAGAAATGTTTTTATCCAGTTTGATGTAATTTTCACCTCAAAACCATGTTTTGAGGTGAAAACATGATACTTTATTTTTAATTATCATCTTTATGTAATTTTATGTCATCATATGTAATAAGTCACACTTCAGAAGCTGCTATCTCCACAAAGTTACTGCCCTGACCTTCAGAGTGGTTTTCCATAGAATTTTCAGTGTCAAATCATGTTCTAAGTATGTTTAGCAGAAAGAGCCCGAAAAGAGCTTTCCAATGGTATATTACACTCTCAAAACTGACTTCTGGACTTAAATTTATGCCTAAGTGAACAAAAGTCCCCTATACCCTAAAACAATCCCTTTTCCCACCTGCCCCTTAAACTTTATATTATTAAAGTTTAATATTTTCTTTATTAAAACCCCTTTTTCCCCATCCGATGGAAAAACCACATTATTAAAATATTTTAAACACTTATGCGATTTAATAACCACTTCCCCTCATGTCCCTTTAAACTTTATAATAACGTTTTAAAGTTTGTTATTATAAAGTCCCATTTCCTTTAACCCGATTAAACAAACCACTTCCCCTCCATACCTTTTAAACTTTATAATAAAGTTTAAAGTTTTATTATAAAACCCCGTCCACCCAAATCCCTTTCCCTTTCTAGATCCGATCATAATCGCAACATTTGAACGGTGCATTCCTATGAAACCTTTGTGACTATGGAAACTCCGATGCGATTGGTTTAAGCTCGACCGTTGATTTTATCAATAATCCGATGGCCCACATACCATCGGCACTTTCAATTAATCCTCTCTGATTGAGCGCTCCTAATTGCATACACCCGATGAGATCCTAACCGTCGATATGCCCATCTGATCAGACAGCCCATAATTCATCGGCGCTTTCGATCGATCGTCTTCGATTGACCCTTGTAAAAACTCTGAAGCGATTGCATTGAATCCCACCTGATTACACCGCCGTCGATCGCCCCTTCCAATCTGACGGCCCATACTCCATCGCTCTGTTGCAATCGGCAATTTCCTTTTGCGCATTACATTTTTCCCCACTCTCCTCCGATCTCCCGATGCTGATGGACCTTCGGGGCCCACCACATAAACCTTTTCCCATTCATAATAAAAGGGCTTTTCCCTTTGTAGAAATCAAAATTTGTTTTATTTTGTTTATACAAAGGATTCCCCCATCGCCTCTCCCCAATCACATTGGCGAAGTTTTATTGTGTAATACGCCCACCCCAATTCCCCGATTCTGATTGTGATTGCGCTACACCCCGATCCCACCTTAAAAGCCCTCCGCCCTTTTAATAAAAATCATTCTTCCCTTTATATAAAGCGAAAAATCATTTTCATTTTTTTTCAAAGGGATTTCCCCGCTCTATTATTGTACTACCCCATCGGACCTTTCCAATCGCATCAGAGCTTTTTGTGGCTTGTTCCAAATATATCCAACCCTTCGATACCGATTTCGGTGACACCATCGCAATGTGTATTTTCAAATGTTCTACTATATATTGTATCCCCTCTTCCCATTAATTCCGATTGCGATTGCGATTTTGGACCCCACTTACTATCCCTTTCGCTCCTATTTACTCAAAAGGGGTATTTCCTTCATTTAAGGCATAATTTCATTTCCATGGTTTCAAAGGAATTTTATTAAAATTCAGTTTTCTTCAAAGAAATAATAGAAAGAAACAGTCAAAGGGCCGAGAGTTAAATGAGACAGAGATTTCTACAGAAGCAGTAAAATAGGAATCTGTTTTTCAGATTTCCTATTTTTCTTTCACCCAGTGTAACAAAAAATCTTCAGATGGCTCAAAATGTATTGCTGTTCCTTATTTTCAGAGGCAGTCTGTAGGTTTCTTTCCCATATTCCGATTTCAGTTCTTGAGCTGTTAAAACAACTCCCCTTTTTCTGTGGATTTTTTTCCCCACATTTCATTCTATTTAATGTAATTTTGAACCATTTGTAAAGCAGTCTGTAAATCAGTAAGTAGGGGAATAGTGTGGAAAATCAACGAGGAAGCTCTGCGTTCCATTGTAACAGTTTTGAACAGGGAATTAATAAAGAGATGCAGCTTTGATTTATGGGATCCACGTGGTATGAAATTTAGAATTTGTTCTCTCCTTTGTGTTCATATGTAAATTGTTATGTCTACCATTAATTCATAAACATCTCTATTTGAATGCTTTAAAGATAGAAAGGTAGAATCCATTTTTTATGCTCTGCCTTGGGAAATAATTCAATACTCTGTGTTTTTATTCTGTTTGAAAAGGATCCATTCTTATGCCCTTTTTAGCTCCTCACCAGTCTTTCCATTTCATCATTATTTAACTAAATTGCTAAAATTTCCTGCCTACTTTGCCCCACGAAATACCTTGTATCCTGATTTAATTCCCCAGTTTCAAGCTGTCCCATTTGTTCCATATATCCCTGAAAATTCATTCATTAAAACATTTTCCCATTATTATACCTAGCCTAAAATCAGTTTATAATGATATTTTGTTGAATATCCTTTCACGGAGATAGCCCTCTTCTGACCTTGTAGGGCTAGCTACAAGGCTGAGCGTGGTTTAAATGTTACCCTATTTTTCCTTTTTTCAGCCTGAGGTCCAAATCAGGTGATAACATTTCTAGCGACTCCACTGGGGAAATACAATCTGACTATCTTCGAACTCATATTCTCGACACTTTAAATGTGTTATTCTTTTTTGAAGAAGGTCATATTCAGGCCCTGTGTGAATAAAGAATACTGAGACCTCTGTCTAAAGGTTAAACCCAGGTTGTATAGAATGCGACGATTCTTTAGAATCTCTGTTGTTGAAGTAAAAAAGCTTTGTTCTATTGATCGGCGGAGTAAATATTAGTGGGACCCAGCCATTGAGTTAATGTGAGGAGTTAAGTGCCAAACCACAGTGAAAAACCTGAGTTAAAGCGCATTTTATTTACCAGAAGCAGGTTTCGGGAAACCAATATCGCCTTTGTCGCGCCGCTTTTGGCCCGGAGTGAAACCACACCAAAAAAAACGCGATCCAGTAATATAAGGGCATGTCATCTCCCAAATACCACCCATATCATGCAACTTTCATGTGTTAACCCTCGGCCTTTGAAAAAACATGAAATTGACGAGGATCGTTCAATCTGGGGAATGATAGATCTGACGATAATCGCGCAGTGAAGTGCACGAGCGATAAATCGAGGTATGATCCGGCGGTTTTACATTATTAAATGTTTATTTAATTTATAAAAAGACTAAATATGGATGCATGGGCCCCTGTTGAATGAAATGTATGTCGCGTTGGTAGAATAAATGTGTTTTATGATATAAGTTCTAAGTTGGTGGTTCTTAAAGAATCGAGCCATTGTTATATCATTTTGATATCATGACCAGAGTGATAAGGTTTGCCTGAATGTTTTAAGTGTGTTCCCCTATATCATATGAACCTTTAAAATATTTGTTTGAGAAGTTTGGATATTATTGCAGAGTGAACATTGTTAAAATGCTTTTGGGAGGGGAATATAATTACAAGCATTTATTCCAAAGATCCATAGTCATAATATATTTTTGGTATTAGAGCATAAAGAAAGATCACCCCAGTAATATTTTCTTGTAAATTCTTGGATTCTGGAAGATGATGTTTAGAGTCTGCTAGGCTGAAATAAATATTGTACAGTAGAAATTTAACCACACTGGCTTCAAGAAGATACACAATGGCCAATCCAGATCCAAATCCTCCCCCTGTGTTTGAGAATCCTAATCTCATTCCAAGAATAGTCAGAAGATAAGAGGGATCACTAAGTCCTAGACCTCTCTTCAGATCCCATACTTGGCCTAGTGAGTGGTTGTTTATAGAAGATATTTCTTTTGATGAGAGTTTTGATCTTTATTTGTTTAGAAGTAAGTCCGAAACTGCAATTGATGACATAGTTTTAGATCCAAAATTCCTTGTAGATATTGAAGTTCAAAGGGAAAATACTTCAATTGATGATTATATTTTGAATTCCCCTCAGTCATCTATCACTGTAACTAATATCCCCGAACCTTCAGAGTCATCAGGAACAACATTTCCTCCTCCTAATTCATTAGCATCCCCATCAGTCAATTCTCAGCTATCATATCCTCCATCTACACCTCCCTTAAATCCTAGTAGCACAAACACTGTTGTAAATCCACCTCGAGTCATGGCTACCCAGTATGCACCCCTGGGTTTACCTCAGGTTCTGAATGATATGCCTGCTGATTATCAAAGTAAAATTCCTATATTTGATGCCACTCAAAGCATCACAACCCAACAACATGTTGATAAGATGAATGAATTTTTTGATCTTCATGAGGTAGAGGCAGAGAATGTAACTACAAGTTTGTTTGTCCAAAGCTTTGGAGGTGAAGTTAGAAAGTGGTTCAGAGCTTTACCAGTAGGCTCTGTTCACACTTTGCAGGATTTGCATACACAATTCTTAGACCGGTGGGAGGTAAAGAAAAACCCACTCCAAATTTTGTCTGAGTATGAGAATATTAAAAGAAATGTGGGTGAAACTATACAAGATTATTGTTTAAGATTCAATGTTGTATATAATGCTATTTCGGCTAACCTGAAACCTCCAGTGGGATTAGCCTTGCTCAAATTTACAGATGGTTTCGATGCTGACATGGCATTTCAGCTGCGAGAAAGATATCCCACCAAACTTGAAGACATGTAGAAGATAGCTGTAAGTGTAGAAGCTAATTTGCTAGCCAAGAGAGTGTGAACTAAAGCTAAAAAGAGAGTCACCGTGAAAGAAGAAGCATCTCCTTCAGACAGCAAGATGGAAACTTTGATCCGAACAGTCGAAAAAATGGTTGGTCGACTAACCATTTCAGACAGGCCTGAAGCACAAATAAGGAATCCAAATTTTAGGGGACAACATCTGCAATTTAGAATTAAACAGAGAGAACAGATAACACAGGACCAAGCGCCACCACAACAACAAATCAGAACTCCATTACAGCAGAATTATGTTTAGGGAACAGAAACAGATGATGATGATCCTTTGATTTAAGCCAATCATTTCTTCACAAACGATGGTGCACCAATCTTCCTTACTGAAGATGAAGAATACACAGCGACTACAGACACTCAAAAAGACGAAGATTTCATTTTGGCCAATGATGCAGTATTAGAAGAAAAATCCGATGATTACCAGAGAGGGTACATGAACTCTTTATCGGCTCAACAAAAGCAGTATTCTTTGAGGAACAGAGATGTTCTGATTAGTCCCATTCAGAAAATAAAAGAGCTCCAAATGAAGAACGATTCTCAGAAGAAAGGGAAAGAGTCGGCTGATCCTTCCTCTAGCAAAACACCTTCAGCGACTAACACTTCAATTGAAAAGAACCAGTAGAGCGCAACAAAGGAGCAATTAGGGAAGAAAGATCCTCCCATTAAAGAGGTAGAAAAAGTCCCTTCCTTTAATTTGGAGAATGAAATTTCTAAGTTGAAAGTGTCCATGCCCCTGACTGAGTTGGTGAAAAATAACACTTATAAAAATCAGGAGTTTAGAATTTTGCAAATAGACTCTGTTTCAGATATGGTAAATGTTGAAGATGATTACCCTAAACTCATCTTTGGTCCAGCTGCAGAAGATCAATCTGAAGAAAGTGAAGTCCCTCCCTTCTACCTGAGTCTTAGATTACATGAGTTAATCTTGCATAATGTTATGTTGGACTCTGGAGCCTCACATAATTTGATGCCCAAAGCCATTATGGAGAAGTTAGGACTTGATATTACCCGTAAATACCATGATTTGTATTCTTTTGACTCAGGTAGGGTACATTGTATTGGTCTTATCAAAGATTTGGTAGTGTCTTTAGATCAAATCCCAGCCAAGAATGTCTTGATGGATGTAGTTGTTGCCGATGTCCCACCACGGTTTGGAATGCTTCTATCTAGGTCTTGGGGTGAAAAACTTAAAGGAACCATGCAGCTTGACTTCTCTTATGCCACCATCCTCGTGTTTGGCCAGTTGAGAGAGCTATATAGGGAGAAGAAAATGAAATATATGATCACTAGAAAAGAGAAGCCAGTAAATCATCCCATTAATGGTGTCCACACAGATTTAGAGTCCTTTGTCTTGTATTCAGATGGTGGTTTGAATGATGAGAATGTTCAGTTGGTACAAGTAGATGACATGCCCGAAATTTCAGAGAATTTTAGGGAAGTCATCAAACAGGAAAAAGATAAAGCAACAAGCACTTCTAAGCCTCCTGCATGCCAGCAGCAAAAAGACAGTGAACTGCAGAAAGATGCAGAAGTCAGTCAAGATAAAGTGGAGAAAGAAGAAAAATTTCAGCATCTACAAGAAGAAAAAGAAGGCCTTTGGAGCATGGACTTTGATGGAGCTGTTGGTAAGGACGGAGCTGGTATAGGAATATGGATTCGGAGCTCTATTTTCCAGCCTGAAAAGGTTCCTAGTAATGTTAGAGTATGTGCTTACAAGTTGGCTTTTGACTGCTCTAACAATGAGGCATAGTATGAAGCTTTGATTGCAGGTCTGAAAATATTGAAGAAGTTAAATGCCAAGAGGATTTCTATCTATGGAGACTCAGAGCTGATAATCAAACAGGTGAAAGGAGAATACCAAGCAAAAAATCCCCGATTGAGGGCATACATAAATGCAGTCCTGGATATCTTGAAGACATTCCCTGAGTACACTTTGACAACGGTGCCCAGGATGCAGAACATCATTGTTGATTCTCTTGCCACTATTGCAAGCAACTTGAAGATTCCAATGAACTCCAGCAATAAGTTTGATATTTATGTCAAACATAGGCCTGTTGTTCCTGATAATTTGAGGTATTGGAAAGTGTTTTGGGATGACAATGAGATCAATGCTTTTTTGCAGAATGATGGAAAATTCAAAGATACTCCAATTGAAACAAATCAGATGGACATATTGCAGCTGAAAGGTAATGTAATTCCCAGAGGTCTCATACCTTTAGAAGAGCTTTTTGATCAGGATGATGTTGCAAAGAAACCAAGCTTGGTGCCTACTGAGAAAGGAGTCGAAGATGTGAATCTTGGAACAACTGACAAGCCCAATTTTGTGAAGTTGTCAAAGGAATTGTCCCCTGAGGTAAAGGAAAAGTATGTTAAATTGCTTTCTGAATTTTCTGATGTGTTTGCATGGGATTATTTAGATTTGGAGGTATATGACAAGAACATAATCCAGCATACTATTCCCATCAAGTCGTATCAAAAGACATTTAGATAGAAGCTGAGAAGAATCAATCCGAAACTGCTACCATCCATTGAAAAAGAGGTAAACAGATTATACAAAGCCGGTATCATAGTCCCAATTATATTTTCTGACTGGATTTCAAATTTGGTCCCGATACGTAAGAAGACAAGAGAGATAAGATTGTGCATAGATTTTCGGAATCTGAATAAAGCATCCTTAAAGGATAATTATCCACTTCTGAAGATGGACCATATTCTGCAGAGAGTAGTTGGAGCATCAAGGATGTCACTACTTGATGGCTACTCAGGCTATAACTAGATCTTGGTGCATGAGAAAGACCAAGAAAAAACTACCTTCACAAATCCCTGGGGAACCTTTCAGTATGCCAAAATTCCATTTGGACTGAAGAACGCTGGAGCCACTTTCCAGCGAGCAATGGAAATTTCTTTTGCCAATGAAAAAGATGTTTTTATTGTTGTTTATTTGGATGATATGTTAGTATTTTCTGGTTCTGATGATGAGCATTTGCACCATTTGAGAGTTGTTTTTCAGCAATGCAGAAAGTTTGGGATTTCTCTTAATCCAAAGAAGAGTCTGTTTGCTATGGATGAAGGCAAGTTGCTGGGGCATATCATCTCTAAAGACGGTATCCACATCGATCCATCTAGATCGGAGGCAATTCAACACATAGACCTTCCAAGGAACAAAAAGGATATTCAAGCATTCAATGGTAAGATGAACTTCTTGCGCAGATTTATACCCAATTTGGCTGAACATTTAAGAGAAATGACTAATATGTTGAAGAAGAATAGCACCGTCAAATGGAGTGAAGAAGCTATCAAGTCATTTAATCTGGTAAAGTTTGATCTGTCCAATGCCCCAGTCTTGATCAGTGCTGATTACACTCAAGATTTTATTATTTTTTCATTTGCATCAGAGCATACTATGGCTGCGATTTTGATGCAAAAGAGAGATCACATTGAAAATCCAATTGCCTTTTTTAGTAGGACTATTAGAGATGCTGCCTTGAGGTATAATATTATTGAGAAGCAAGCATTGGCTCTTATAAAGGCATTGAAGGATTTTAGGGTCTATATTCTGCATTCACATACTATAGCATATGTTCCTAATGCAGCAGTGAAGGATGTGTTGATGCAAACTGATCCAGAAGGTCGAAGAGGTAAATGGATAGCAGCTATGTTGGAGTACGATTTGGAGATCAAACCCACAAAGTTGATCAAAGGAAAAGGCTTGGCAAAGCTAATGGCCCAATCAAATCTGCGCGCCCTGGATATAAACCTCATAACAGAAATGTCAGAGGATGAAGATCAAGGTTTTCTTGTTCCAATTTCAGATATTTTCCTACAATCCCCATGGTATTCAGATATTTTTTATGTTCTTCAGCATCTTTTACCACCTCCAGGAATGTCTAAAAGAAAAGGTATATCACTAAAACTTAAGTCTGCTAAATACTGCATTTTAAACAATGCTCTTTATTGGAAAGATCGAGGAGGCATTCTACTCAATTGTTTGGTTGAAGAAGAGGCTCAGAAGGTAATGCATGACTTTCACAAGGGTGATTGTGGTGGTCATTTGTTTTGGAAGACTATAGCTAACAAAATGTGAGAGCAGGATATTATTGGCCCACTTTATTTTCAGATTTGTATAAAACAGTGACGAGTTGTCATGAATGTCAAATTTTCCAAGGAAAAAGGAAATTGCTTCCTCTTCCTTTGTAACCAGTTTCAGTAAACACTCCCTTTCAGCAGTGGGGACTCGATTTCATAGGAGAAATCTATCCCGCATCATCAGCACAACATCAATGGATATTGACAGGTACGGATTACTTTACTAAATGGATCGAGTCCGTCCCAGCAAGGCAAGCTACAGATACGGTAATTATTCAATTCTTAGAATCGAACATTTTATCTCGTTTTGGCTGCCCTCACAAAATTATAATAGATAACGCAGCGACGTTCAAGTCTAAGAAGATGGTGGATTTCTATGAAAAATACAATATAGTCTCGGGCCATTCAACAGCTACTTCCCACAAGGCAACGGCCTGGCAGAATCATCGAACAAATCTCTGATAAATATAATCAATAAATTGCTGGAGGCAAACAAAAGAAACTGGCATCGAAATCTCATCAACGCATTGTGGGCAGACAGAGTTAGCAACAAGAAATCCATAGGTATGTCGCCTTTTGAATTGGTTTATGGTACTGATGTTGTTTTTCCTACATCACTTACAGTTCTAGTCATGATATTATTGCAAGAAGTTGGTAGTGAAGACAATGACAATAAGCGAAGGATCAATCAGATGATCCACCTTCAGCAAACAAGAGAGGAAGTGTCACAGAATGCTATTCAGTTGCAGGAGAAGATAAAGAAGATCTATGATCAAAATACCAAAGCAAAAAAGTTTCAGTTGGATGATGCAGTGTTGAGATGGGATGCAAGAAATGAGGACAAAGGGAAGCATGGTAAGTTTAACAACCTATGGAAATGACCATACAGGATTTCAGCATACAGGGGACATAATGCTTTCTTGCTTTCAGAAATGGATGGCAAAGATTGCCCTGGAGGAGCAGTGAATGGTAGGCTTTTGAAGCACTACCATTGTTGAATATAATGGATCAGAAACTATGTCACCATCATTGTATATACCATGTTATTTTTGGTCAGAGTTCAAGTACACAGTCATTAAAGTTTGGGGCCCAAGGTGAAGGCTATAAAACTTGGATGATATGTGTGTATGGTTTGGTTTTATTTCAGTTTTTAGTCTTAGTCTTGAGTCAGAGTCAGTCTGAATTGTGTCAGTTTTTAGTGTTTTTTACTCCATGTCCAATGGATAAGGCTACTTGGTCTACATTTTTCTTGGCACTTCCAAGGAGCTACCATCTCCATTGGAGCCAATGTTAGTGTTAGTCTAGTCATACTGCCATCAGTGATAAAAAATGCTCTTTTTCATTTGCATATTAAGAGTCCCATACCATAAATTTTCACCATTCCACTAGGTCATGGATTCACTAATGATAGCGATTTCTCATCAGTTTTCCCTCATGTGAAACTTGTTGATTCTCCTCTATATGGTCTTAGTCGTGAGTTACTTTCACTTTGTGAGTCATGTTAGTAGGTCATAGGATGGGTCTCATTAGGTTCTAGGATCTCACCATGGTCAAATTAATGAGTTAAGTGTCAATAAATATCAGCAAGGTCATGAGGAAGTCAATAAACTCAAAGTCACAGCAACTGGGAAGATCAAAGAAATGTTTTTATTCAGTTTGATGTAATTTTCACCTCAAAACCATGTTTTGAGGTGAAAACATGATACTTTACTTTTAATTATCATCTTTATGTAATTTTATGTTGTCATATGTAATAAGTCACACTTCAGAAGCTGTTATCTCCACAAAGTTACCGCCCTGCCCTTCAAAGAGGTTTTCCATAGCATTTTCAGTGTCAAATCATGTTCTAAGTATGTTCAGCACATTAAGGGAATTTTCAGGTCTAAAATGGGCCTCCTAAGGAAATAATAAAATAATATCTAAACTAATAAAATAGTATTTATAAATTTTCAATTCACTTTTTGCACCACAATCCATGTAACCATAGTTAAATTCAATTAAAAAGGTGTACCAAAATAAAATTAATACAAAAAATTGTATTGATGTGACTAAAAATAAGAATGATCTTTTCAAGAAAAAATCATTATTATTAAACAACTAATGCATTTGTCCTTTGTACTTAATAACTTAAAATAAAATAAAAATAAAAATTTATAAATTATTATTTATATTATATGCTATTAATTAAAATTTATGTTATTTGAATTTTATAATAACATGTAATTAAAATACTATATAAAAATAATATAATATAATATAATAAATGTATAGGGATATGCATTGTTTCTTTCAAGAAATATGAAATGACAATAATATATTTTTATTCAAAAAGTGTGAAATTACATTTATTATAAGTACTTTACTTTGACTTTAAAAGTACTTAGAGCACTACCATAGTTAACCATGAGTTTTTATCCACCATTGAGAATGTGACAAGTAAGTACTTTTAACTCAAGCAATGCCACCATTAGGGATGATGTCATCCCCTAAAATGTGATTGGTTCTCATAAAGTGAATTTTTATTGTACATTTTCCTTAGGAGGTCCATTTTAGACCTCAAAATTCCCCTAATGGAAAGAGCCCAAAAAGAGCTTTCCAACGGTATATTACACTCTCAAAACTGACTTTTGGATTGAAATTTATGCCTAAGTGAACAAAAGTCCCCTATACCCTAAAACAATTCCTTTTCCCACCTTCCCCTTAAACTTTATATTATTAAAGTTTAATATTTTCTTTATTAAAACCCCTTTTTCCCCATCCGATGGCCAAATCACATTATTAAAATATTTTAAACACATGTGATTTAATAACCACTTCCCCTCATGTCCCTTTAAACTTATAATAACGTTTTAAAGTTTGTTATTATAAAGTTCCGTTTCCTTTAACCCGATTAAACAAACCACTTCCCCTCCATACCTTTTAAACTTTATAATAAAGTTTAAAGTTTTATTATAAAACCCCGCCGACCCAAATCCCTTTCCCTTTCCAGATCCGATCGCAATCGCAACATTTGAACGGTGCATTCCGATGAAACCTTTGTGACTATGGAAACTCCGATGCGATTGGTTTAAGCCCGACCTTTGATTTGATCAATAATCCGATGGCCCACATACCATCGACACTTTCAATTAATCCTCTCCGATTGAGCACTCCCAATTGCATACACCCGATGATATCCTGACCGTCGATCTGCCCATCTGATCGGATGGCCCATACTTCATCAGTGCTTTCGATCGATCCTCTCTGATTGACCCTTGTAGAAACTTTGATGCAATTGCATTGAATCCCGCCCGATTACACCTCCACCGTCGATCGCCCCTTCCAATCTGATGGCCCATACTCCATCGCTCTTTTGCAATCGGTGATTTCATTTTGCGCATTACATTTTGTCCAGCTCTCCTCCGATCTCCCGATGCCGATGGACCTTTGGAGCCCACCACATAAACCTCCACCCATTCATAATAAAAGGGCCTTTCCCTTTGTAAAAATCAAATTTTGTTTTATTCCGTTTATACAAAGGATTCCCCCATCGCCTCTCCCCAATCACATCAGCGAAGTTTTATTGTGTAATACGCCCACCCCAATTCCCCAATTCCGATTATGATTGCGCTACACCCCAGTCCCACCTTAAAAGCCCTCCGCCCTTTCAATAAAAATCATTCTTCCCTTTATGTAAAGAGAAAAATCATTTTCATTTTTTTTCAAAGGGTCGAGAGCTAAAATGAGACAGAGATTTCTACAGCAGCAGTAAAATAGGAATATGTTTTTCAGATTTCCTATTTTTCTTTCATCTAGTGTAATAGAAAATCTTCAGATGGCTCAAAATGTATTGTTGTTCCTTATTTTCAGAGGCAGTCTGTTGGTTTCTTTCCCATATTCGAATTTCAGTTCTTGAGTTGTTAAAACAACTCCCCTTTTTCTGTGGATATATTTCCCCAAATTTCAGTTTATTTAATGTAATTTTGAACCATTTGTAAAACAGTCTGTAAATTAGCAAGTAGGGGAATAGTGTGGAAAATCAAGGAGGACACTCTGCGCTCCATTGTAACAGTTTTGGATAGGGAATTAATAAAGAGATGCAGCTCTGATTTGTGGGATCCATGTGGTATGAAATTTAGCATTTTTTTCTCTCCTTTGTGTTCATATGTAAATTGTTATGTCTACCATTCATTCATAAACATCTCTGTTTGAATGCTTTAAAGATAGAAAGGTAGAATCCATTTTTGATGCTCTGCCTTGGGAAATCATTCAATACTCTGTGTTTTTCTTTTGTTTGAAAAGGATCCATTCTTATGCCCTTTTCAGCTCCTCACCAGTCTTTCCATTTCATCATTATTTAACTAAATTGCTAAAATTTCCTGCCTACCTTGCCCCATGAAATACCTTGTATCCTAATTTAATTCCCCAGTTTCAAGTTATCCCATTTGTTCCATACATCCCTGAAAATTCATTCATTAAAACATTTTCCCATTATTATACCTAGCCTAAAATCAGTTTATAATGATATTTTGTTGAATATCCTTTCACGGAGAGAGCCCTCTTCTGACCTTGTAGGGCTAGCTACAAGGCTGAGCGTGGTTTAAATGTTACCCTATTTTTCCTTTTTTCAGCCTGAGGTCCAAATTAGGTGATAACACACTCCATGATCCTCCTCCTGTGGCTGATCCACATCTTGAGGCTCATCTTTGGGAACCATAATTTCCTCCTCTGCATGCAAGTGTAGCTCCCTCTCAAGCGACAACTTCATGGTTTTTTCCTCATTGAATTTTATATCCTGTCGCACCACAGTCATCCGACTGTTTGGAAAATACATGCGATAATTATAGGGTGTTTCTGTGTACCCCACAAATATCCGAACTTCTGCAGTCGGCTCCAACTTCTTCTTGGTGTCCTTGGTCACATGAATGTAAACAGATGAGCCAAAAATATTTAAATGAGAAATATCTAGCTTCTTACCAGTAAAATCTTCTTCAGGTGTACTCATGCCAAGTACTCTATGAGGACAAAAATTTTGCACATAAACCGCAGTGTTGCATGCTTCCGCCCACAAGTGCGTTGGTAGGCCCTGGTCATGCAACATAGCTCGTGCAACACCCACGATCGTTCTATTATTCCTCTCCGTGACGCCATTCTATTGTGGGTTATGAGGCGCAATGAGTTCTCTTCGAATTAATTATTTGCTATAGAAGTCTTTGAATTCGTTCTAGATATATTCACCACCATTATCGCTCCGCAGAGCCTTCACTTGCTTCCCTGACTCCTTCTTCACCAATTCTTTAAACTCACAGAACTTTGATAATGTTTGATCCTTCTTTTGCATGAAGAAGATCTAGCATCTACGAGAATAGTCATCAACAAAAATAACATAATACCTGTGTTTTTTTGTTGAAGCAACTGAGAATGGTCCACACACTTCTGTGTGAATTATTTCTAGGATCACCGAAGCACGATTCTCCTTTCCATGAAAGGTGGTCTTCACCAACTTACCCATAGTACATCCCTTGCATTAATCTAACTGCGCAAGAGTACCCTTGGGAAGTCCAGTAAAAATATACTGCAAAATCTTCAAGGTGCCATGGTGAAGATGGCCCAATCTCCTGTTCCATAATTCGCCCTCATCCCAGCTCACCACTTCTTCTGCTTTGCCCATCATTGCAGCACAGCCATCTACCTCCAACTTGTAGAGATTCTTGACTTGAATCCATATCCTCTTGGTTTGACCTGTTGTTTTATGTCACAGGAAGCTTTTCCCTCGCTATAAACAATGTCATAACCTCTGTCCTCCAACATCGCGACTGAGACCAAGTTCTTATTCAGACTTGGAACATGCATAACATATTTCAACATAAATGGTTTACCTGAATCCCCCTCAAAGGTAATGGTTCCAATGCCGGTCGCACTGTATCTACCATCGTCACCCATCTCTATATGCATTTGGAGATATTTCTCCAAGTCACTAAACAAATCCTTGTCTCCCGTCATGTGGAAGGAAGCACCACTATCAAGATACCACACCGATCCCATTGCACTTGAAACCAAGCATGTGATCAAGGAGAAATCAAGTTCAAATTGCGAGGCAAGGGCATCACTAGCTGCAGCTCTAGTAGCCTTCTTGTTCTTCTTTTTCTGTGGGCAGTTAGTGGCGAGATGCCCATGTTTGTGACAATGAAAACACTTCACCTTGGAAAAATCTGGCTTCTTGCCTTTAGCCTCAGATTTTGGATGGGATTTCTTCCCCTTCCTTTCCTTGATTTGGCAGCCAAAGCACAATTCTCTTCATCCTCATTCTTTGATGAAGAGCCATCCCTGGTACTCCGCCTTATCTCCTCCTGCACTAGATCCGACCAAATTCGCTCCCAATCCAGCAGTTTCTCCCATCCATTGACAAAGTTATGATAAATGTGCCAACTCTTTGAAAGCCCAAGGAGAGCCAAGCTCACCAAGTCATCATTCACAACTGTAATTCCCACACTCCCCATCTCATCCCTACATTGGACAAAATTCATGAGATATTTTGGAATACTATCGCTCTTCTCCATTTTGATTTTTCTGAGCTTATCTTTCAGTGCCAACTTCCTATGGTCACTGCTGCTTTGGAAAAGATCTATCAAAGCCTTCCACATTGCAAATGGAGTGGCTTTCCAATGAAGGCTTGACATAATATGGTATTTCACATCTTCCAACAAAATTATTCTTGTCTTCGGTACTTTCTTTTTCCAGGCGTCAAGTAATGCAACATCCGTCGAAGTGGGCTTAGGAACATCGCTATCGATGAACTCCTTAAGACCATTACCTTCAAGCACCACCTCCATCCTGTCCTTCTAGGCTATGTAGTTGGAGATGCTTTCGAGTGCATACTCCAACCGCAACTCATTGAAATCCATTTCAATGTTTACTCAACTATCGCACCAAGAAATTATTGCAGCAGATTCAAATTGTCCACCAACACAAAACTCAGCACCGCTTCAATATTGCAACCTCCAGTGATCAACACTGCTTCGATACCATGTAGAAATTATACAATATGCATGTATATTACTGGATTCTCTTGATCTAAAACATTAATCTTATGTTAAATACATAATCCTTCCACTTAATTCTTTGCGGAAATTAAATCGCCAATTGCAAAACACATATGAAGCAAATCAATCGCACATAACAAGAATGTTTTACCAGGAAAGCTTAAAGCTAAAAAAAAAAACTATCATATATTATGTATATCAATGGAACATGTAACAATCTCATACAAAACTCATAGCATAGAGCTCTTATTACAATCAACAATCGTCACACACTGTCATGCATAAATTTGCATATCTATGCACCAATTTCTTGTCTCCTGACAGCCTGCCTCCACTGGGCAATCCCTTCTGAAGAAGAACCCCAAATGAATTCGACCTTGCCTTGCTTGCAATGTGAAATCCTCATTGGAATCTCCAATGTAAATGTAGATGCATTGAATGCATCACTATAGTCACAACTGATAGTCCATCTCACCCTTTCACCTATCTCTCCACTGGGTCTCCACTGGATCTGACATGCAAGTAGTTAACTGTTGTATTTGTTCAGTTGCAAGTAAGACACTATTTGTGAATTAATTAAATAATTAATTCACTCCTCTTTCACTAGTGTATCTTTAGTTACAACTAGTACAACTAAGTTTAACTCACTTAACTGAGTTAAACTAAATAACAACTCACATAACTACTCTTCCAACTCTGTTACAACTTGCCACTATCAGTTATAACGAAGTCCTCCATGCATGAGTCATCAACCACCCTAGGAATTGCATAATTACTTCATCCCACTGATGTGCCACATCTTTTCACTGAAATAAAGTGCTCCAAAAGAATAAGTTACTATTTATTGTCTGATTATTATTAAGGGCTAATAATAATCGAAATGCATCTATTTTTAGATTAGCGATCTATAAATAGACTTCGCCCAATCTTCTAAAAATAGAAATTCATCCAAATATAGAATTTTCTCAACCATCTAGAATCAGCATCTTGCTAATTTTAGAATATGCTCACCATTCTAAAAATAGACATACACCTAAGAATATCCCGCGGGCCCCACTTATTGAAGGTTATTAATTTTCACTATGCTCATCATCTTGTCGAATCTCAACATGCAAGTAAACCTCGAATGCCTTCAAGGAATTTTCTACATGTGAGCTTATCATAAAAGAGTTGACAATTCGACACAACCGTAAGCTAAATGGGGTTGTAGAGCAGAAGAATGGAGACATTTTTGGAGTGGCCAAGGCTATGTTACATGAGCAGGAGATACCTATGTTTTCATGGGAAGAGGCTTGCAACACTGTTGTTTATTTGTAAAACTAGAGTCCATATAAGGTGTTGGGAAGGATGACACCTTAGGAGGTTTTTAGAAGAAAGAAACCAAATTTGTCACACATTTGTATCTTTGGTTGTCTAGTATATTGCCATATTTCATCAAAAATAAGAACCAAGTTAGAACCTAATAAAGAGGAGAGAATTATTGAGGGGTAGAATGAAAATTCAAAAACCTACAATATATGAATTCTAGCACTTAGAGAAACAATGATGCACATGAATGTGAGTTTTTAGGAGTAGAGGGATCTCAAGCGGTCTTGCAGTACAAATTCCTCTACAATGGAGGTTCAAGAGAAGGTGAAACCAAAGATATAGATAGTGTAGAAACCCAAAGTTACTTTATCATAGAGTGGTGTGTGGAATGAGTAGGCCAAGTAAGAGGAAAAGAACAAGGAGCATAGTTCTTCTCTCACTCAGGCCAAGACTCCTATCACAGGGAGGAAGAGGGCCAAGTGGGCATAATAGACATTGAGAGATGCATAAGAGTATGTGGGTAATAGACTTAGATATTCAGTCAAACAGAGAAAGGTACCACAAATATATTAAGGCTATATGGATTTGATGATTGAGTTGATTGTGGCCGAGCCTACTAGCTTCCAAGAGGCATTTGAGAATTAGGTGTGGATGGATGTTGTTGTAGCTCCTAGAGACAGCCCTGAGTTGTGAAGAACTAGTGCCTAGGACATCTTAGAGGCAAGAGGATTTAGAAAAAATTTCTATGGTCAGGGATATAAATCCTTTTGTTTAGAAATGATTTTTAAAACTTCATAAGGTGGGACCGAGACATCAGGAACAGAGATAAACTAGAAATAGTGCCTAATAGTAATAAAATAAGGGTTTATAAGCACATTATTGAAGATGAATCTAGATTTAAAAAGCTGTGAGAAGGGCCAAACATGAAACACAATACACAGTTATCAAAATAAGAAGTGTGGTGACAACGACAGTAAATGAAGAGAGTATTAACTATAGATAGGCTTATTATCATATAAGAATCTATCACCAACTAATATCAGAAGAAAGCCGAGTAAATGAGATATAACATATGAACATAATATCAAAGCTTCGAGCCATATCTAAAACGCCATAGACTAATAGACATGAGTATCCTTTAACAGATAAATTCACACCCAGTTAATCGAGCGCTCGCATTCCGATAGCTTATAATATAAAGAGAGTGATGAAATGCCGAAAGAACATTTGTATTTAAGTATAACTGAGATAGTAGAAACTGTGACCGATCTCACCAGGAATCCATCTCACAACAGAATAATACACTTTTATTTCCCAACGGGATTCTTCAACATACACTATGAGAAAGCCTTAAATTTTTTACAAAAAGGAGCATTTAAGACTAACAGTCTCTGTTCTCGAAAATACGGAACCTTGTCATAGACTCAGGTTCTTCCTTTTATAATCCTCCACTGACTGTTTGCAAAAGATATTTTTAGACCAACATTTGTTTACAGAAATATCTGTTATGTTTCTTGTCTCTATCAAAATCAAAATTGATGATGAGGAAAAACACCTCTCATCATCTCTGTAGTGGCCTTAACAAAGGCGCCAACCGAAATCAAAACACCTTAAACAGGAAAATGAAATGCATAGGGTGAAATGAATATTTCACCCGATATTACGAAGTAAAAATAACAAGTAAAAAGGCCACTAGGTCCAGATCACGAGCATCATTTTTTGGAGAAATGGGGCGTAGCAGCTGCCGGTGGAGTTGGAAGCACCGATGACGCGGACGAGCCGACTTTATGCTTCTGAGGAGGCGGGGACTGGAGGGACGGTGTGACGACTAGTACATTTACATACTCGCTACTTTTCTTCCATATGGTCACCCCTGGCGGGGGCATAGTGGAAAAAATCTCCACTAAGGCCTGTATATCAGTTAATTCCAAGTAATCCACGTGGATGGCCAAGTGTTGTTTGATCTGACAGAGAAGGGAAATCTCCTTGCCTAGGGGAGCAATTATGGTTTCATATTTCAGGCGAGTGATTTTCTCATAGTGAAGATTGGTTTGATTCATAACAACTGTCAGCTTCTCTTCATAATAAGTTAGACCTGAAAACATGGCCGTTGCAGGATCCCATCATGATGGGAGGCCTGCTTTCACCAGCTCATCCCACTCTTGCTCAAACTTCTCGACTCCCTTGGAAACCTGCTCCAAACCACTCAATGCAGTTACACACGTGATCTCTTTCTCAATTACCCTTCTGATTTCCATTACTCCCCTGAAACGGTCTTCAATCCCTTGGAAAACCAACTCTTTAGAGTCCAATCCATTTAGGTAAGTGATATACTTCTCGGCCATGACCACCTTTTCCTCGGCTTCCACTTGTCCTTCCTGCAACTTCTCTTTGAACAATCAGACAACAATCTTCTTATCATTCATTAACATAATATACTTCCAATGTTTCCTTACCTTCGATATGATGTCGGTCCAGATGAGGCGCCTAGCTTCCAAGAGGGTCGTGTTTCCTTTCATCCGATTGTTAAGATCCTTGATAACCTTTTCCTGCTGCAACTTCTCTTTCTTCTCTCCTTCCACCTCTTCTTACAGGGCCGCTATTACTTATCATTTTGTTCCAACCTAGCTACCAACTCCTGAAATTTATGCTGTGTTGTATGGGATTGATTTTCTGAGACTTGTAGGTTTGATAGAGCCTTGGTTAACTGTGCTGGAGTGGCACTTGGTGTATCAGAATTTGGATTCACGTAGATGTGTGTGTCCCATTTCCCTTAAAATTCATCCAATATTTGTCTGAGAGTAACCATTTCTATAGCCATTTTCACATTCTCATCCCTTTCTCGAGAAATGGTATCAGTGAGGGCCGATTTCTCTCTTTTTCTCCTGGGCTAATTCCTCAAGTTGTATATATTCCTCGCGGGGGATGTTGAGTCTCCTCCTCAACTCTGATTTCTCGACCTCTAAATCCTGGATTATTTTCTTCCAGATTCCTTCTTTGTCGCTTCCTTTTTCACTCATTATCCTTCTGATATCGTGTAGGTTGTTGCTGATGCTCCTGGCACTAGCCCTTTATTTCTTCTAATTCTCTAATACCTCTTTTTATTTTTCTTCCAGCTTCCTTAGTGTGAGTGCAAGCTTCACAACCTCGTCCCTTAGGATATCCCTGATGCATTGGTGAAGGCCAAGTTTTTCGGTTAAAGGGATCTTTGATAGATTCACAGCAACCTCCAAAGCTCGGTAGCTGACTCCATCGGCAACGGGGTCTAGCAATGCCTTCGTGATAGCTATTATCAAATGTTCTTTATCCATATCCAGCTCTGAGGTGAGCCGGGTATGATATTTATCCACAAACCCGGCCAATTCTGCTCAGAGTTTCTCCCTTATTGTCCGATTTCTGTTTCCAATTTCTTCCCTTACTTCGGCTTTATTTACTGAAATGACCTGTGATATACCAGAGGGTTCCGAAGAGGAAGTGCCATCGTAATTTACCCTGAAACCGACCTTTCTCTTGTCAGGCTCCCCGTATCGGATTAGCTCCTCTTGCAGCGGCTCATCCCAGATAATCTCCATCATCAATTATATGCTTCTTGGAGGGATGGGACCCCTCCCCTATATCCAAACCTTCTGGTTCCTCTGAAAAATCAGCCTCGTCAGTTTGCCCTTTCCTTCCTGTGCCCACTGAAGCGGTGTTGCCCCTTCCTTCTGCAACCGAAGATTCGGCCTCCATCTGCGAAGCTAAAGGCCATGTGTCAAGGTTAGCTCTCCATTCAATGAAGGGCCTAGTCTCATGCACATATGTAGTGGACCTAATAGTCCTTTTACTATTAGAGAGGATTCCTTTCGAGTCATAGGGCCAAAATTTCCCCAACACTAAATTCATCTCCTGAAGCAGCGTCTCCGCCATGGAGAGGGTGTGTCTTGAGTTTACGGTAAAAGGGCCGATGGTGGTCGGGAGCTTGAGGATGTAGCCTTTCTTCGTGGGGAAAAAGTGGAATTGGTCTGCTTTTAGGGTTTGATGTATGTATTCAAGGGCGAAAACCCGCATATCAGGGAACAACGACAAGCGATAGGGGGGTACATCTACACCATAGACAATGATCTCAGTGTAGTCGTCAAACAAGTACCAGTCCCCTGTGCTCTCCTCATCACCAAACTGCAGCCAATCCTTTTCCTTGGGAAAAATATTGGGCAAGGGGCTGTCATGAAGTATGGTGTAGGCAATGGTCATGAACTCATTCAAGAACCTTGAGTAACCCCTCCCATTAGGTTGCTGATGTACTAAGACGCTCCACTCAAAGATAGTTCTTGGATGGCTGTTCGTTCTTGAAAGTTTTTCGAGGCCCAAAGCTTCGAACTTGTCCGCATGCTCAAACAGAAAGAGGTAAAACACAAGTGAACAAAAATGGAGAGCACCCGAAGAGGTTAGTTCTTGAAACTGGGTTTGAATGGTCGAGGCTAAGAAAGTGGGGATATCCAAAACGACACCCGGTTGGGACATAAGCCAAAGGATGGATATGCATTCTTTCGACACCCTCTCGACCTCTCTGAGACCTAGCAACCCTGAGATGAAAGCAAGAATAGGCTAGAGGTTGTCTGTGAATGCGGTTAGGGGCACCATATTTGAAGACGGGATAGTCGTGAGACGAGAGTCTGAGATGGAAGAGAGGAATTCAATCTGTTGTTTCCAGGGTAATTTGGAATATTGATGAGACAAGGACAACTCTGTGAACTCAACATACTCCTGGCTGTGACGAAAATGGAGGGCTTATTTAATGAGCTCAGGGGATATACGAAAAACCTTATTTCCCTGAGCCGAAAGAAATACATCCCTGCATTCGTCGTAGGCATCTCTGAGCCAACATATGAACTCGATGAATGGAAAGGTGGGTGGAACAATTTGGTAGTATATGCTAGACTGAATGACTCTGAACCGGTCCTGGCCTTTCACATGGCTTTCTAACAGGTCGGGTCTGACATGAGAGGCACTGAAAGGGTACTGTGGGTCGCGGATACGAGCTTGTGTGTCAATGAGAGGCTCAGGTCTAGGGACGGCCCTAACTTCGTGGGCTTGAGGGGTTTCAAGTTCATACTTTCTGGACTTGACTCTCGCGATGACCATTTTGAAAAGTAAAGCGAAAGGAAAATTGTAAGATGCGGAAATGACAAAATACCTATAACCAATGAGGAAAACCCAAGGGGGAAAGCGACGCGAGGGTTTAAAGTGACCTGGTTTTGTAATCCAAGCTTAAATGTTTGGCGAGTTCATAAAAATAAGTATTTTACCAAAAATGGGTTTAAGACAGGGTTAAACAGGCCATAGATTTACGAAAAACGAAGCTTGGGTAACAACTTGGAGGGCTGACGTCATAAGGACGTCGACATTGAGGCACGTGGCATTAGGCTGTTGGCTACCAGGAGTCGGGTATGTGTGAGCCATGCGCCGGGTTAAATGCCAATATTGTTCGTGTATCAGCTTTCCTAATTTACTTTACCTTTGATTTTACTCACTCCACCTATTAGTCTTGAGGGGCCCACTGAAAAGTTTCGGCGGGGACCTTGGAAGTCCCCTCACGGTGCACCACCACCCCACAGAATGATCAAAACCTGCCCCCACCAACCTGTGACGTCATGCGTTCCGGGGGGTATAGATCCTCCCTCCTTATATCAGCCTTGGTACCCCCGGAATCCCTCCACGTGGAGGCGTTACTCGGGTTGTCACATGTATGGCCCGCAGCCTCTCCTTTGCTTGGCTGTAACGCGACATTAACTCCTTTTGTCCACATTATTTATATAAGGGGAGGGTTTGCATGCTTCCCTTATATTTATTTGGTCCGCTTACACTTCTAAAGGTTATTTTCTTTGCTTAAATCAAGTTATATTTTTGCTGAATCGGTAGGATGAGGGTTATCATAACAACATTGGCTCCACCTGGGGACAACACGTTCATCCTCGGACGTGTTGAGAACTTCGTAGACCACTTGTAACTCGTTCTTTGAAAGCCCAAGTCTCTTCAAAATTTTCAAACATTCACATGGAGAAACAAAAATCAACTATGAAAGTATAAATGACAAATATATACACAATATAATACAGCAATCTCCAGAACTTGGATCAGTTTTGGAAATAGGGCTTTAGGAACTGCCCATTTACGGGCTTCTCAATCACATCTCCTTCCAAATTATCTAGAGTGAAGGTGTTATTTCCTTTGACCTTGTCAATTTTGAAAGGTCCAAACCAGAGGTGGTCAAACTTTCCATGTTTACCTTTGTCGGCTCTCCTAATATCCCAACTTAGTATTAAATCCCCTAATTACATTTCTTTGTCTTTGGCATGTTGATCAAACAAATTTTTCATTTTCTCTTGGTACTCTGCTAAATGATAATTTACTTGGCTCCGAGTCTCTTCTAACTCGACAAATTGATTTATTCTTTTGGTAAGATCGTTGGGCTCTTCCTGAATATCCTGAAGGAACCTGACCACAGGCAAGGCAAGATGTATTGGGAAAACTACCGCTCTACCATAGACTAGTTCATATGGGGACTTTCCCGTTGATCGTTTATTTGTAATTCTATTTGCCCACAACACAAACTTCAGCTAGGAATCCCAATTTTTCTAACTTTCATTTATAGTTTTCTTTAATGCACTTACTAATGTCTTATTTGAGGATTCAGCCAATCCATTCCCCTGAGGATAATAGGCTGTGGAGTGCCCCAGGGTGATATGGTATTGCTGACAAAAATTGGTGAATTTTACAGACTTGAAAGCCTGTACATTATCTGTCACAATCTTAGTCTGGCAGCCAAACCTGGATATAATATTTTCTTCTAGGAACTTAATCACCACTATATCAGTTGCGTTCCTTGCCGGTATTGCCTCTACCCACTTGGTGAAGTATTCAGTGGCAGTTAGGATCCATTTATGTTGGTCACTGGATTGTGGGTGAATTTCCCCGATGAAATATATCCCCCATTGATGAAAAGGTTCTTCTATGTGTACTGGGATCATAGGTAAGGGAAAAAAATTATGTTTTTCAGCGAACCTATGACACTTTTCACAGGCCCTGACTCGAGCATGCACATCCCCAAATAATTTGGGCCAAAAGAAACCTACCTTCAATATCTTAAGGGCCATAGACCTCCAGCTGTAATTCCCTCCACAAATGCCTTCATGGAATTCATCCATAGCTTCCTCCACTTCTGTTTCTGTAAGGTACAAGAGAAAGATTCCCAAGCGATCTTTCCAATATACTTGGCCATTTGCAATGATATACTTCTGCGACTTCAACCTCAACGTTCGATATTCAGGCTCATCGAAGTTCGGAGGACATCTAAGAGTTAAAAGATATTCCACAATATCCTTATACCAAACACTAATTAGATACTTCATGTGGGTCTTCTGCACGACCGTTTCTATCCCGAACTGTTCCTCCGTATCTCCAGAAAACTCCCCAATACCCATGGATAGATTTATCCCTAAAGCTTGACAATTAGACTCAGAAAAAATCTTGGCTAGACCTTGTCCCTTGATAAGCTTTGTGGGGTGAATGTCTAATTCATATTCTTGGATCTTAGCGATCCATTTGCCCCTTTTTCCCTCACTATCCCCTTGAATCATAATATATTTAACTGCGGCTATAGGTACAAAAGCAGTGATGGCAGACTGTAGGACGTACATCCGGAATGCCTTTAAGGACTTCACCAAAGCATATGCCTATTTCTCTAGAATGTTGTATTTTAGTTCGGCATCCCGAAGTACCTAACTAAAAAAAGCGATGGGTTGTTCATACCCCTCCACATTTTTCTATAAGAGTACTGCAGCTACAGTATGCGGGGAGGCTGATCCAGGTGGATATTGGTGGTCACCCGCCTATTCCACTTGGGGCTCCACCATTGTCTCTTTCAGTTTTTCAGTTTCGGCACAGTTTACCATTTTTAGCAGTTTTTTCGGGTCCTGAACTTTCAGAGCCGTTTTGAGGCCCTAAACGACGTTTTTTTGGGAAAATAGAGAGCAACATGGGTCCATGGACTGATGTTTTTCATTCCAAATTTGTATTCCTCGGATAGATCTTTCTAATGAGGTATGGTACGCGTCAAACGGAGATCGTATGCCAAAGTTACGCCCCTGGGAAGTTGAAACACCAATTTACCCAAACGGGGCCCATAGTTTTGGCGCTTCATCTCCTAGGGTTAGAGTTTTGGCTGTTTAGGATTTCCCATTGTTTCTAAATGATAAATAGGCCCTCGAGCCTCATTGTAACTCAGTTCAGAGGCCTGTAGCCGCCACATCTCTTCTCAGAGATAGCTACCAGCGCCCTAGCTAGTTTTATTTCCATTCTGTCTCTAAGCAAATTTCAGTTCTTTGATATTAATGAAATGAAGTGTTATTTCCATTGCATCTCTGTATTTATGGTTATGTGTTTATTCTGTTGCGTTCCTGCATAAATCCGGATCAGTGGTATCAGAGCGGTCTGCTTTTTCTCGATCCTTCTTTGCATGTCCCCAATGAGGTCGTGGTATAAGGAGCTAGGGCTTGATCTGGTGGAACCTTTGCAAGATCAGCCTCGCAAACCTCGACGGACGCCCATGGGGGACGAAAAGAAAGATGAGGGAGCAGGAGATCCTATCAAAATATTGCTCGACGAGGCCCTCGAAAAACAAAGGAACGCGATGATGGATATCTTTGCTCAGATCCTTCAACGGCTGCCCACCGGCGGCGCATCTGCATCCAGTAGCCACTCTGGAGTTGCGACTCCCTTTAAGGTACAAGTAAATTTTGACATTCCAATATTTGAGGGTCAAATAGACGCAGATGCCGTAGATAGATGGTTGAATCTATTAGAAGGATATTTCTCTGTTCATGACTTTTCAGACCGGGAGAAGATTATTTTTGCACTCCTCAAAGCTACCCCCATGTTAAGGACTGGTGGGAAACCTACTGTGAGAACAAGGACCAGACAGAACCCTCTCTGTTCTCGGCCGTACCAACTTGGAATTATTTTCGAGACGCTGTCAAGGAACAGTACTATCCCGTGGGGAGCTATGAGGACAAGTACATACAATGGACCACGCTGCGACAACAAAGGGATCAAGATGTGCACGAGCTGACGAATCTGTTCCATACCCTGCGCACAAAGTTGGGTATCAAAGATTCAGAGAAACATTTGGTGCTAAAGTATCGCAGCTGTCTGCACAGATACATTCGGGAGGAAATGGAGTTCCTCGACATCTCCTCGCTTGGTACGGCATACCGGTATGCTGCCAAGATTGAGCAGAAATTCAAACAGAAGAAGCGAGACTTTGGATCTGCGAATCAAAAGCAAGGGAAAGGTGCTTCCAAACCATAGAACAAAGGACAGAGCCAAGGCATGGTGGCTAAAGACAACCCGTCAAAGCGACAAGAAAATAACAACACCGCAAAGCCAAAGAAGGACACGGGAAAGTGGTGTGAGTTCCATAAGAGCTCCACTCACAACACAAGTGAGTGTCGGGCCAAGCAGTCGCTAGTGGCCGAGATGAGGGCTTCTGAGTCAGATGCATGCTCCGACTCCGAATCAGAACCTGAAAAGGGGAATGAAAAAAGGAAACAGATTATTGATGCGGAGCCCAACGCCACTGTTGCCACTACAAAGGTCCAGAAGGAGGAACCGGAAGATCCAGAGGAGGAGGAACGTCTCTTCCACTCCGAGATGTGGGTAAAGGGCTCCCCTGTACAGTTCATTGTCGACAATGGGAGCCAAAAGAACCTCATTTCAGCAGACGCCGTGAATCGGTTGGGCTTGCCGACCACAGCTCACCCACATCCATACACCATGGGGTGGCTTCACCAAGGACGAGATCTCCGCGTCAGCCAGCAGTGTCGCCTTCCCTATAGCATCAAGCCCTTCACGGATGAGGTATTATGTGGCGTTGCTCCTATTGATGTTTCTGATGTATTATTAGGACAACCATACTTGTGGAAGCGTCATGCTGTGTATGAGTCTCGACCTCGTGCTGTTATTATTACTTTGGGAAATAAGTTATACAGGATACCAGAGGTACCACCTCCTACGACTATCTCTTTGGTTACTGCAAAACAATGCAGTAAGCTCATTTCCAAAACCAGGAAATTCGTTTTCCTGATGATCCGCCCCCAGGGCAAGAAGAAGACTGTGGCCATGACCTCCAGACAGGGCTCCTCTGCACAACAACAACAAATGGATAAGGTTGTGGAGGAGTACGAGGACATATTCACCTCACCCACAGGGGTTCCTCTGCACTGTCAGGTCAAGCACCCGATTGATCTGACCCCCGGTGCGCCGCTACCTAATGGACTGATCTATCGGCGCTCTATTCTGGAGAATGATGAAATCAAGAGGCAGATTCAGGAGCTGTTGCAGAAAGGTCACATCAGACCAAGTTCATCGCCCTGTGGGAGCCCGATCGTGTTGGTACAGAAGAAGGATGGGACGTGGAGACTCTGTATTGACTATCGGGCGCTGAACAAGATCACTGCCCGGAATAGGTACCCAATCCCACGGATTGATGACCTTCTGGACCAACTCCAAGGTGCAAAATATTTCAGTAAGATCGACCTGAAGTCTGGGTATCACCAGGTACCAATTGAACCCTCTGATGTGTGGAAGACTGCCTTCAAAGCTAAGGAAGGCCTTTTTGAATGGCTGGTCATGCCTTTCGGGTTGACGAATGCTCCCGCGACCTTCATGAGGATGATGGACGACATCTTGCGGCCATTCACCAACTCATTCGTAGTGGTGTACTTGGATGACATTCTGATCTTCAGCAAGACTTGGGAAGAGCACCTTCATCACATCCGACAAGTCCTCCAAACACTGCGGCAACACGAGTTGTGTGCCAATTTGGAGAAGTGCACGTTTGGCATGACCCAGGTTCAATATCTGGGATACATTATTGATGAAAAGGGGGTGCATGTGGATCCATCCAAGATCCAAGTCATTCGGGATTGGCCAGCCCCGACTACTATAACAGAGCTTCGCAGCTTTCTGGGTCTTGCTAATTTCTACCGTAGATTCGTGTTGAGATTCTCTCATATCACTTGGCCCTTGAGTCAAGTCACCAAAGGAGGAGCGAGAGCAAAATTATTTTGGTCGGAACCTCAACAGAAGGCGTTCAAAGAATTGAAAAATCGCCTCTGTTCTGCCCCAGTGCTCACCTTACCAGACTTGCAGCGGCCATTTGAGATCGAGACAGATGCCTCTGACTATGCTATTGGGGCAGTTCTTACTCAACAGGGACATCCAGTGGCATATCACAGTGAGACATTGTCTGAGACAGTTCGCAAGTATCCCACCTATGACAAAGAAATGTATTCCATTGTGCAAGCCTGTCGACAATGGAAGCATTACATTTTGGGGAAGGAAGCAATCATCCACACAGACCACCGGCCCCTGCAGTTCATACAGACACAAGGGAAGTTGCAGAATGATCGCCATCGGAAGTGGTCCACATATCTGCAACAGTTTCATTTGAACATCAAGTACAAGAAGGGTAGCACCAATCATGTTGCAGACTGCCTCAGCCGACCACCGATCGTGGCGCTCACCACTGTGCTCAACTCTTGTGGGCACGAGACTTCTGATTGGCCGCTTCTCTATGAGAGTGACCCAGAATTCGGCCAAACTTACAAGGCACTCTTGGGGAGTACGCAAGTTCCAAATTTTCACCTCCAAGATGCACTTTTATGTCACATGGGACACCTTTGTGTTCCTTCAAGCGAGCGTGCCAAGATGATATGGGAAGCACACTACAGTCGAGTCGCTGGGCATTTCGGGGTCGAGAAAACAGTAGCAATCCTGCAGAAGTATTTCTATTGGCCGAACCTTCAAAAGGATGTTGAGAAGCACATCAGATCCTGCACTGCTTGTGCCATTGCCAAACCGACCATCAAGAAGCAAGGCCTATATACTCCTCTACCTACCCCTAGTCGGCCTTGGGAATCCATCTCCATGGATTACATGTCGGGCCTGCCTTCTACTAAGCAGGGAAATGACTGTGTTTTTGTGGTCGTCGACAGATTCTCGAAGATGGCCATTATGGCGACCTGCAAGAAGAATATCACAGCAGAAGCCACTGCTAAACTCTTCTTTGAACGAGTGTGGGTGCACTTTGGGATCCCACAGTCTATCATATCAGATCGGGATAGAAGGTTCCTCAGCAAATTTTGGTCCAGCCTCTGGTCAATGTTGGATACCAAGCTCACCAAGTCCACAGCTTTCCATCCCCAAACAGATGGCCAGACAGAGGTCGTCAACATAATGATTGTACACATTCTGTGCATGTAAAATTCAAAGCATCCACGCAAATGGGACGAGAGCCTCCCCTATGTACAAAATAGTTATAATCGGGCTCTCCACAATTCAATCGACCATAGCCCCTTTCAGGTGGGCTTGGGATTCCAGCCACTATGTCCCATTGACGTAGCCATGCCATTTGCAGCTACTCAGGCCGATTCAGCTCATGTCCAGTCTAAAGTTGACAAAGCAAGTAGCTTCATAGAGCGCATTCAACACATCCGCCAACAGGTTCATGATATATTGGATAGAGCCAATTCCAAGTACAAGCAATGCCATGATCAACACCGGGTGCCACACAACTTCCAGGTGGGCGACAAAGTATGGCTACATTTGCAGAAGGAGCGCCTCACTGGACCCCACCGCAAGCTTCGCCCGCTCCGATACGGGCCGTACACCATCACCAAGGCTGTAGGGAACAATGCATTCGAGCTCAGTATTCCACCATTCCTTGGTCTGCACCGAGTCTTCAATGTGGATCGCCTTCGTCCTTACTTCCCACCTCTACTGGACACCTCGGACATTGCAGAACAACTCACACCAACTGAGTTAAATCCAGACTGCATGGAACAGGCCACCACAGATTGCATCATGGACATGCAAATCAAGAACACTCGCCAGCAGAAGATCCAACTATATCGGGTTGTCAAAGCTGGCCAACCCCTGCACCAAGGAAAGTGGTTCACCAGGGACCAAGTTCAGCAGAAATTTCCTCATCTCATGGAGGAACTTAACGCAATGGGGACCATTGCTTCCTAAGGGGGGAGGAATGATCCAGGTGGATATTGGTGGCCACCCACCTATTCCACTTGGCCCCCCACCATTGTCTCTTTCGGTTTTTCAGTTTCGGCATAACTTACTATTTTTAGCAGTTTTTCGGGTCCTGAACTTCCGGAGCCGTTTTGAGGCCCTAAACGACGTTTTTTGGGTATCAAAAGCACCAATGAATTTGATCATCAAATTCATCCCGAAAGCTGTAGTACTTGGATAGAGCTTTCTAATGATGTATCATGTGCGTCAAACGGAGATAGTATGCCAAAGTTACGTCCCTGGGAAGTTGAAACACCAATTTACCCAAACAGGGCCCATAGTTTTAGCGCTTCATCTCCTAGGGTTAGGTTTTTGGGATGTTTAGGGTTCTCCATTGTTTCTCAATAATAAATAGGCCCTCGAGCCTCATTGTAACGCAGTTCAGAGGCCTGTAGCTGCCACATCTCTTCTCAGAGATAGCTACCAACGCCTAGCTAGTTTTATTTCCATTCTGTCTGTAAGCAAATTTCAGTTCTTTGATATTAATGAAATGAAGTGTTATTTCCGCTGCATCTCTGTATTTATGGTTATATGTTTATTCTGTTGCGTTCCTGCATAAATCCGGATCAGAGGCAAATGAGAAGATCATGAATGGCTTACTGTAATCTGGTCCTGCTAATACTGGAGCTTTTGCAAAGGTACTCTTGATTCTATTAAATGCTTCTCTTGACTCATTTGTCCATTTCACCTCATCTCTTTTCTTAAGAATTTCGGTGATATGCCAAACTATTTCTGCGTAGTTCGGGATGAACCTTCTCAAAAAATTTATGCGCCCAAGGAAAACCTGAACTTCCTTCTTATTATGAGGTAAGGATATGTCATTCATCACTTCCACCCTTTTTGGATCAATTTTTACTCCTGCTTTAGTTACAATATGGCCCAATAATTTTCCTTCTTCTAAAGCAAACATAGATTTTTGAGGATTTAGGGACAGACCATACTTGCGGCATTTTTCGAAAGTCCAGCGCAGGTGCTCAACATGTTCAACATCATCTTTCGAAAAGACAGTGATATCATCCAGGTATACCACGACAAAATTGTCTTGTTCTCCTATAAATGTGATGTCCATCGCCCTTTGGAAAGTGGCTCCAACATTTATCAAACCGAAAGGCATTCAGGCATACATGAAAGTGCCCCATGGGGTAGTGAATGTCGTCTTCTTTTGGTCTTTGGGCAGGACTGCCACCTAATTGTATCCTGAGAAACCATCCATCATGGACATGCGAGAGGACCCGACCACCTTCTGCAATATGTGATCCATTTTGGGGAGAGGGTATAAGTTGTCTTTAAGGGATGCTCTATTTAAATTTAGAAAGTCTACACACAACCTTATCTCTCCATTCTTCTTTCGGACCGGTACTAGGTTAACCACCCATTCTAAATACCTCAGAGGTACAATAATCTTAGCCTTTAGCAACTTCTTGATTTCCTTCTCTTTGCCTGGTAGCAGCAAAGGGTTAATCTGCCTTAGCTTCTACTTATGTGGCTTGGCATCGGCCCTTACTGGGATCTTGTGCTGGATGATACTTATGTCAAATTTTTTAAGATCTTGGTAAGACCAAGCTAAAACATCCTTATAGGAGTGAAACAACTGTACATACCTTTCTCTGTGTTCTTCCGTGAATCCTTTAGATAATTTTACTATCTTAGGATCTTCTTCTGTCCCAACGTTAACATCTTCTACCTGAGCTTCATGTGTCAGCTTATTGGGGCTGACAGGAACATCATTTTTATCAAACAACCTCTCCAAGGGTACTAAACCTCTTGGGATCACATTTCCTTTCAAGTGCAGCACTTTGTGACCACAACCTTCTCTTTCCATTTATTTTGGGGTTTTTCTTTAGTTTCCTCTTCCTCCTCGGTATCGATAACTAAGTTAGAGAATTCTCTGATAGTTTCCATGAAGCGTTTCAACAATTCTTCATCTTCAAACACCTGCCAGTGTTTAACGTTGTCCATGATGGAAGGGCGATAATGCACCTCCACTTCATATCTCAAAAGTGGATTATGAGGTGGACGAAAATTTCTTGTCGCCACAGCCAGTGAATCTGCCATCATGTTTTGGTTTCTCAGCATAAACTGTATGTTAAATGATAATAAAAAAATTCTCCACTAGGTCCCATACTTCGTTTCTGTATGCCCTTAGCCGAGGATGTTTGGCTTGGCATTGATTTTTAATCTATCTCACCACCAGCTCAGAGTCTCAAAATACTTTAAGACTGCGAATATTCATGTTCTTTGTAGTTTGTACACCTAGAAGTAGTTCCTTGTATTCAGCCACATTATTGGTGGCCTCATACTCTAATTTAAAAGAGAAGGGTACTAATTGTCCAATAAGGGAGATTAGAAGCACTCCCGCTCCATTTCCTTCCCTTGAATTCGATCAATCAAAGTGCAAGGTCCACATTCCCTTTTCATCATTACTTTAGGAATGTTGCGACTTTAGTAAGTTGAATGATGGTTCCTACAAAAAATCTTGGTCCTCCTCAAGCATTAGACAAGAGAACTCCGCTTCTTTGATATACACCAGGGAATTTACTGAGCCATCGGATTTGGTCACCATTTTCAAAAATCTTGACTCCCTATAGAACCTTCTTTCCTATCCTCCAAACACTAGAATAGTTGCATAAGTAAGATCTAACTTGATCGACCCTCCAATATTAGCACCCCATGATCTGGATAGAAGCATTCCAAAACGGGCTAGGATATCAACAACTACTATGTCCATGACGACACTCTAAGTCGGGATCTGAGCTAAGTTAACCACCAGATATTTAATCATCCTGAGACATTTTACTCATTTGGAATCAAACGAATAGAGATCTTTGTAGGGACGAGTGATCTGCAATCCCAGTTGTTACATGACTAAAAGAGGTAACAAATTATGTGAAGCCCCCGATTCCAACATACAATTATGTAACAACAAATCATGGATGACTAGTGAGACGTAAAAAGGTGGGGTGGCAGAGACTAATTCTTCTACATGGGGGCCAAAAACTACCATGGGCCTTTCTTCTTGAAGGTTAAGAGAATCGGGAGGTGAAGTTACCCCATGAGGAAGAATGAACTAAGAGACCTGAGCCTTTTAGGAGGGTTGTTTTAGGAGTTAAACCAAAGGAACAGGGATTTTAACTTTCTCTAGCTCTTTTTGGAGATTAAACACAGTGGGCCCCTTTTCCACTAAGGTCTCTTTTGATTCTTTTATTAGGATAGGGGGTTTTTCATCAGTGGACATACCTTTAGAGTGAGCAAGAGGGTCGGGTACCACCTTGGATGAGGATGCGAGAGTATCTTTATGTCCTGAGGGTTCTTCCACAGGTTTCTTGCCTTTGTTGTCAGCCTTGGGGAGAGCCAACTCCTTAGGAGGTGACTCTTCTTCTTGATCTTGAGTACGTGTCCTCTTCCTGGAAGACCGAAGGTCATACTTCTTGTGGAACTAGGTTTTCATGAAATCGACGAACTACCTGCAATAGTCATTAATATCAGGATCAACAGTAAGGTTCGTTGTATCCTCCTCCTCTTCTTCTGGCATAGAAAACTCGACTTCCCCTCACTTTGAATATGTGAGTTATTGGTCATCTTTTCCATCAGGAACCTCCTCAGCAGGGCCTTCCATTTTCCCTTCCAGTTACAGAGGGGGCTGTATGTTTTCTTGTTTCTCTTTTTTATCTCTCTGCAGTATCTGTATTGGTGGCTTTCGGTATTGCGGATTATATCCTCGGTTAGGAGAATTCTGGGATGGACGGGATGAGGTGTTCTTTGCTTCTAACTCAAGTTTCACCAATTTACTTGAAATTTTTTTAATCATTTTATTCATCTCTTCAATCTTGTAATCCGCGACCTCTCTATCTTGGTTAGAAGAAGAGGCTTCCTCTTTACCCCTTCACCTGAAATCATGATCCAACCTTCCTTTCGATTTCTCTATAGAAGCAAATTTAGCTTCTACCTCTAGTGCATTAGTCTGAGCTTGATCCAGAGAAACTGATTTCCTCTCCCTTAGAGTGAAACTGAATTCAGATTCAAAAGCTCCTACGAACACTACCTTAGTAGCTGTCTGGGGGGGCTTCATATCAGCCGGAAAGTTGGAGTATAGTTTGTTAAATATCTTGATGAACTCACCCACATATTCATTATGTATTTTATTTAGTGCGTTGAACTCTGTGAGGCAATAGCCATGATCCCTTTTCTCTCCCCACTTTCTAGTGAAAGCATTTTCCATCTCTTCCCAATTAGTGATGGAGCGGTCTACAAGAGTTTTAAACGACTTTCGGGCTTCTCCATCCAGAGATTGCACAAATAATCTAAGTACCACATCCAGATGCTCAACATTAAATTTCTATGGGAAAGCATAGAAATCTTCCAGATTTTTTTGTGCAGTGCTACTGTCCTCCTCGGTAAACCTGGGTAAGAGCTTCATGTAGTCTTGGGGCATGTCATTTAGGATTTGGGGTAATGCCAGGGGGGCATATTTATTTAACAAAAAACCAAGAACCGCCATGGGAGGGGGTGGAACAAGAGGAAGATTTGGTTGAATGGTAATGGGGGTAAATTGAATGGTAGTTTGTGGATTTTCTTGAACAAGCGAAATATGAGAGATGGTTACATGTTTTATCTCTTCAGCTTCAGGAGTGGGATGTAAGACAAATATCGAAATATCTATTGACTCAACTTCATATTTTACCTCTGATTGCTCAAGGAAAGGATTATCTAGTGGGTATTCAAGGGCTCTCGTAGTGGAACCAAGGCCTTGGGCTTGAGCTTGCTGTGAGGAAGATGGGGAGTCTTCGAGAGATAATCTGGGTATGTTAGTATGAGTGGCTTGCTTTTCTTTCCAGTTTCTTTTGAATAATATATTCTCTGGGTCGGATACATAAGGCGTTCTCAATTGAGAGGTATATAAACTTAGGTGGGGTTTTTGATAAGCTGGGATTGCAAATGGATTTTATACTTTAAAGGACAATGGAGTCGCCAAGGTGAGGGATTTACAACTCTCAACCCTTTGTGCTCACCTAATTTTGAAGGGTGAATGTTCTTGTCGTACCTAGGGATAAGATATTCAAATTCGTTCCCTGGAAACGACGCCAAAAAGATGTTGTAGCTCCTAGAGATAGCCCTGAGTTGTGAAGGACCAGTGCCTAGGACATCTTAGAGCCAAGAGGACTTAGAAAACATTTCTATGGTCAGGGATATAAATCCTTTTGTTTAGAAATTATTTTTAAAACTTCATAAGGTGGGACCGAGACATCAGGAACAAAGATAAACCAGCAATAGTGCCCAATATTAATACAATAAGGGTATATAAGCACATTATCGAAGATGAATCTAGATTTAAAAAGCTGTGAGAAGGGCCGAACATGAAACATAGTACATAGTTATCAAAATAAGAAGTGTGGTGACAACGACAATAAATGAAGAGAGTATTAACTACATATAGGCTTATTATCATATAAGAATCTATCACCAGCTAATATCAGAAGAAAGCCGAGTAAATGAGATATAACATATGAACATAATATCAAAGCTTCGAGCCATATTTAAAACGCCATAAACCAATAGGCATGAGTATCCTTTGACAGATAAATTCACACCAAATTAATAGAGCACTCGCATTCCGATAGCTTATAATATAAAGAGAGTGATGAAATGCCGAAAGAACATTTGTATTTAAGTATAACTGAGAGAATACAAACTGTGACTGATCTCACCAGGGATCCATCTCACAAAAAAATAATGCACTTTGATTTCCCAACGAGGTTCTTCAACATACACTATGAGAAATCCTTAAAAACTTTACAAAAAGGAGCATTTACGAATAACAGTCTCTGTTTTGGAAAATCTGGAACCTTTACATAGACTCAGGTTCTTCCTTTTATAATCCTCCGCTAACTGTTTGCAAAAGTTATTTTTAGAACAACATTTGTTTACAGAAATATCTTTTCTGTTGCTTGTCTCTATCAAAATCAATATTGATGATGAGGAAAAATGCCTCTAATCATCTCTGTAGTGGCCTTAACAAAGGCGCCAACCGAAAACAAAATAACTTAAACGAGAAAATAAAATGCATAGGGTGAAATGAAGATTTCACCCAATATTAAAAAGTAAAAATAACAAGTAAATAGGCCACTAGGGCCAAATCATGAGAATAATTTTTTGGAGAAACGAGGCGTAGCAGCTGCCGGTTGAGTTGGAAGCACCGATGATGCGGACGAGCCGAATTTATGCTTCTGAGGAGGTGGGGACTAAAGGGATGGTGTGACGACTGGTACATTTATATACTCACTGCATTTCTGGCATATGGTCACCCCTGGCAGGAGCATAGTGGAAAAAATCTCCACTAAGGCCTATATATCAGTCAATTCCAAGTAATCCACGTGGATGGCCAAGCACTATTTTATCTGACAAAGAAGGGAAATCTCCTTGCCTAGGGAAGCAATTATGGTTTCAGATTTCAGGAAAGTGATTTTCTCATATGGAAGATTGGTCTGATTCATAACAACTGTCAGCTTCTCTTCGTAATCAGTTAGACCTGAAAACGCGGCCGTTGTAGGATCCCAACATGATGGGAGGCCTACTTTCACCAGTTCATCTCACTCTTGCTCAAACTTCTCCACTCCCTTAGCAACCTGCTCCAAACCACTCAATGCATTTACACACGCGGTCTCTTTCTCAATTACCCTTCTGATTTCCATCACTCCCCTGAAATAGTCTTCAATCCCTTGGACAACCAACTCTTCAGAGTCCAATCCGTTTAGGTAAGTGATATACTTCTTGGCCATGACCACCTTTGCCTTGGCTTCCGCTTGTCCTTCTTGCAACTTCCCTTTGAACAATCGGACAACAATCTTCTTATCATTGATTAACATAATATACTTCTAATGTTTCCTTACCTCCGATATGATGTCGGTCCAGATGAGGCGCTTAGCTTCCAGGAAGGTTGCGTTTCCTTTCATCCGATTGTCCAGATCCTTGATAACCTTTTCCTGCTGCAGCTTCTCTTTCTTCACTCCTTCCACCTCTTCTTGCAGGATGCTATTACCTTATCATTTTGTTCCAACCTAGCTACCAACTCTTGAACTTTCTGCTGTGCTATATGGGCATGATTTTTTGAGACCTGTAGGTCTGACAAAGCCTTGGTTAACTGTGTTGGAGTGGCACCTGGTGTATCGGAAGTTGGAGTCACGCATACGTGTGTGTCCCATTTCCCTTGCAATTCAGCCAATCTCTGTCTGAGAGTAACCATTTTTGTAGCTGTTTTCGCATTCTCATCCATTTCCCGAGCAATGGTATCAGTGAGGGCCGATTTCTCTCTTTTCGCCTGGGCTAATTCCTTAGGTTGTATATATTCCTCGTGGGGGATGTTGAGTCTCCTCCTAAAATCTGAGTTCTCGACCTCTAAATCCCGGATTATTTTCTTCTGGATTCCTTCTTTGTCGCTTCCTCTTTCACTCATTATCCTTCTGAGATTGTGCAGGTTGTTGCTGATGCCCTTGGCATTAGCCCTTTATTTCTTCTGATTCTCTAATACCTCTTTGTATTTTTCTTCCATCTTCCGTAGTGTGTGTTGGAAAAATACTGAGAGGGGGGGTGAATCAGTATTTTGAGCTGACTGACAAATTTTTAGTTTTCCTTTCTCTTAAAACCATATGTTACATTACTGCATCCAACTTGTATGTTCAGAGATCTTATTATGTCTTAACTTAGATCATTGCATCATTTGTTCATCAGATAGGCAGTAAGGATGAACATAAATAATAGAACAAACCATCAAACATAAGCAACACATATGAACACCAGGATTTAAGGTGGAAACCCAATTCGAGAGAAAACCATCGCTGCTGTTATCTCAGACTTCAATATTTATTATAAAGAGCACTTCTTACAATTTTATGCTGGGGCAGACTTATACCAGCACGCAGGCACCCACCTGCAGAAGGCTACAACCTTCTCTCGTTTACCAGCCTTTCCTGGAAGGGAGCTACAACCCCCTCACTAAAGGCTTCGACCCTCAGCACCACTGCGAACCACATTTCATCAATTTTCATACTGGATCCACCAGATTCCACTCGACATACCTTGCTGGCCACCAGATTTATTCATTCAGTACAATCACACCAGTTCTTCATGATTTCGTCTGTCGTTCAAAAACAGAGATTCATCATCGTCAGATCATTATATCCATGGGTGCATCGTAGTTTCATATTTATCAGTTAAGAACAGAGTTCACCCATACAGATATTTCTCAGAGAAATTTATTCATTTACAACCCTTACCATGCACACCTCGTTCTCTATTTCTCTTCTCCTTATATAGTTTTGCCTTTTGTAAAACCATGAGTCAAAACCATCCAACTACTAATGGTATTCATATTAAAATTCAAACCAATTCAAATTGAAAATCCAATCTTCGTTCTTCCAAGCACGAAATGTCCCAAAGGTATTCTTTTTCTCTGCCAAATAATACTATAGCCAAGGTTAAGTAATATTAACGTGTCGCTGAGGGTTTTACTTTATTTTTATTGGAATTTTATTTATCAAATTCATGGAATTTGATAAATAAATATTATTCACACCCTTTGATAATTAAATATTAATAATCCACGCTTTTATCAAATGGCCTTTTTAAAGTAGACCTTTGGATCCAGCCCCACATGCATAATTGACGGCTTAATCAATATTATTTAAAAACTGGGGCCCATTGCTAACAATCAACCCGATCGAAGGGCTCACGTTCCATCGCGCCACAACATCCAATCCGACGGATATCTCTTGGGAAACTTGCACGGGCAATAACGCGCGATGGCACGCCATACTGGTGTTATTCTTCGCGCATCTTCCAAACACAGCCACCGTCCGATGGCATCTTCCCAGATCAACGTCGCACAATAATATCGCTAGGCGTCCTGGGTCGAACTATAACGCATGATGGCGCACGGTGACAAGCGGTTTTCCGTGGGTCTCCTTGCCACATGTCGAATGATTTATGGAATCACTCCTAACTCCTCAAATACCACTTACTCTGCATAGGTGGTGCGATGAAAACCATAAACCGCCTTCACTGTTTACTCGGTCATGGTTCCGCTCTTCCATGCAGGGTTTTGTCGCCTTTTCAATGTATTATCTTTTATTACAGTTCCATTGCTAAGTTTAACGCTTTCAACATACATTATTTACACCGGTTGCTGCCTTCCGACCTCGACACAACATAATGTCACTCTGTCTTCAATTCTGCTATGATATATATAATATATCAACCTTCCATTACATGTTCGGAGTTCTATCCTGTCACAGTTCCGCTTCTAACTGCACATTCGAGTTCTTGATTTCTGTCTCTGGACAATTCTGCACTCTACTTCTATTCACTGTCTCTACGTTGTCTGCTGCTTCTTTGCTCTTTCTTCTGGTCTCTTTGCTACTTCTACTATCTCCCTGTTACTATTTCTGCTTCTTGTCTAATGTTGCTCCATGCTTCTCTCTTTGCCTTTTTGCTGTTCAGATGCTCCTTCTTGGCCATTGCCATCAATGACAATATTTCCAAAAATCTCCCCCTTTGGCATTGATGGCAATAGTCTTCCTCTGTTTGTCTTATAGAAGCCCTTTGTTGCTTTTCCTCCCCCTTTGACATCAATGGCAAAGAGTTGATCAAGATCCTTTGAACAGAAAATATCATGCTCCCCCTGAGATCATGCTGCATCTTCAAACATAATATGACCAACAATGCATCCTTTTCATATGACCAATGCTCCCCCTTAGCCTGTGCAATCAGAGATGCCTAACAACACCTCACAACCAATTTAATCATATGTATTTAAGTAGATCTGATCCTCTGCATGGCAGAGACTACTCCCAATTTCTGTCTGAGATATTCGAACGCTTCCCTGGGTAGAGGTTTGGTAAATATATCAGCAACTTGTTCTTTGGAGGGAACATACTCCAATTTCACCTTTTGTTCAAGCACTTGTTCACGTAAGAAGTGATATTTCGATGGGAATGTGCTTTGGTCTTGGAATGCATACCGTGATTCTTTGAGATACCGATGGCACTTGTATTATCACACATACGGGAGATAGGAGGTGAACATTTGATTTGAAGGTCTTGTAAGGTTTGCATCATCCAAGAGAAGTTGAGTGCAACATGATGCGGGGCAAACACATATTCCGTTCGTCGTAGATAAGGCAATAGAGCTTGCCTGCTAAACCAAGATACTAACCGGCCCCATGTAGAATGCACCACCACTAGTGCTTTTCCGATCATCAACACTTCCAGCCCAATCTGCATCAGTGTATGCATGAAGAGTAAGATCAGCATTCTTTGGATACCATAGTCCAAATTCTTGAGTTCCTTGTAGATATTTGAATATTCTTTTCATAGCCTAAAGGTGAGACTCTTTTGGATTAGCTTGGAATCATCCAACAATCCCAACTGCATGCATGATGTCCGGTCTTGTCCCAGTGAGATAAAGTAGACTTCCTATCATAGATCTGTATTCTGGTTGATTCACCGTGGGGGAATCATCATTAGAACTGAGATTACATCCAATTATCATTGGTGTGCTTACAGGTTTGCAATCTTCCATGCCATACTTCTTTAAGATTTGATTGAGGTATTTTGCTTGTGATAAGAATATGCCATCTGTTGCTTGTTGCACTTGCAATCCAAGAAAGCATGTTAGTTCCCCAAGTAAAGACATTTCAAATTCTTGTTGCATATCAGAAGCAAATTTCTGACTCATAGACTCTTCATTACTTCCAAAAATGATATCATCAACATATACAACCACAATCAATAGTTTGTTATTTTCAGTTTTTGTGTATAAGTTTCTATCAGCAGACCCCTTTGAAAATCCTTGTTGATGAAGATATTTGTCAAGACGATAGTACCATGCCGTTGGAGCTTGTTTGAGACCATATAGAGCCTTTTTAAGTCTACAAACAAGTTTTTCATCATTTCCCAAAATGAATCCTTCTGGTTGTTCTATATAAACTTCTTCTTCTAAATCACCATTGAGAAAAGCAGATTTAACATCCATTTGATAAACTTTGATTTGTTGGAAGCTTGAAAACGCAATAAACATTCTTATGGCTTCAAGTCTGGCTACAGGAGCAAAGGTTTCTTCAAAGTCTATACCTTCTTGTTGAGCATACCCTTTGCACACAAGTCTAGCTTTATTTTTTATAACATCCCCATTCTCATTTAACTTGTTTTTGAATATCCATTTAGTTCCAATGACATTTTTGTCATGAGGTCTTGGTACTAATTCCCAAGTGTGATTCTTTTCAATTTGATCAAGCTCTTCATTCATGGCTTGAATACAACATTCATCTTTGCTAGCTTGATTGACATTGTGTGGTTCAATAGTGGATAGAAATTCCAGATAGCTAGAAGATCCCACAAGAGTCCTTCTTGTTTGTACACCTGATCCCTTTTCTCCCAAAATTTGAGATTCTGGATGATTCTTTTGAACATATCTGGATGGAGCCTTTTTAGACAAATCATCTTCGGGTTCTTCATTGGGTTCACTGTTTGTATCATTACTATTTGATGTAGAAGGATATATGTCATCATCATCGTCTTCAATTGTTGTTTGTTTTTCTTCTTTTGGAGCTGCTGGAGACTCATCAATAACAACATCTATACATTCAACAATCTTCCGAAGTCTTTTATTGTAACATTTATATGCCCTACTCCTAGAGGAGTAACCAAGAAATATTCCTTCATATGCTCTGGGTTCAAACTTGCCAAGTTTTTCATCATTATTTTTGATAAAACATTTGCTTCCAAAAATTCTAAAATGCTTTACAGTGGGAGAATTACCATACCAGAGTTCATATGGATTTTTATCACTATTTACACGAACATGTGCCTTGTTAAGAATATTTACTGCTGTATGTGCTGCTTCTCCCCAAAATGTGTCAGGTGTTCCGGAATCATCAAGCATAGCTCTAGCCATTTGTTGAACTGTTCTATTTATTATTTCTGCTACGCCATTCTGTTGTGGATTGCTAGCTACAGAAAACTGTCTTTTTTATGCCATGTTGTTCAAAAAATTCAAGGAATTCATTAGATGTATATTCTCCTCCTCGATCAGATCTAAGACACTTGATTTTTAGATCTAATTCATTTTCAACCAGTGCTTTGAAGATCTGAAATTTCTCAAATGCTTCATCTTTGTGTTTAATCAACCCAATCCGACACATTCTAGAGAAATCATCAATGAATAAGATATAGTATTCTTCACCACGTGGTGAATTTTTCCTCATAGGTCCACATATGTCTGTATGAACGAGTTCAAGAGGCTTACTTGATGATCCTTCCTTGGCATTAAATTGTACTCTGGTTTGCTTACCGAATTGGCAAGATTTGCATATGATATTTTCAGGTAGAGAAATATTGGGAAGATCACAAATAGCTTTAAGTCTGCTTGATTTTTTGATTTGAGAGAAGCTCAGATGCCCCAACCTTCTATGCCATAGCCAGTTTTCTAAGGATTTACTCAAGTAACATTGTTCTTTGCAGTTCTTTAATACATACAGGTTGCTTGGAGTCCTTTTTCCTTTTATAATTGTTTTACTTGTATCAAGATCATGTACCACACATTCTTCTGAACTAAAGACAACTTCAGTTCCTTGATCACACATTTGACTTACACTTAACAAGTTATGCTTTAATCCATCCACATACATGACTTCACTAGCTTTCACCTTTTCTTTTAGAAAAACAGACCCTTTTCCCTTAATGACAATAGGAGTATCATTTCCAAATGTAACATTCTTTTCTTTTTCCAGAGCACTATATGCAAGAAGTTTGTTTTTGTCACCTGTCATGTGTCTTGAGCATCCACTATCAATGTACCATTGGTTTTCTTCATCTTCTGCAAATAACGCTATGCCACAATTTTCAACCTGTAATTCCTTCTTTTCCATACTTTGGAGCTTGAAGGAACATGTTCTTTTCGTTGAACTTTGCTCCTACATTCAGATTCTTCATGGCCAAAGTTATTGCAATAAGAACATTCAACTTCATTTTGAAGAGGAGAAAAATTGTTATAGGTATTCTTCTTTGTTTCAATATCAATCCTTTTCTTTCTTGCTTCTCTTGTCATGATGGTTTTATATGCTACACATTGAACAAATTTATGACCAAAATTGTGACATGAGAAACATTGTCCATTGAAGAAGAAATTTCTACGATCATAAAATCTCCTTCTTGAATTTACCTGTTGATTGATGTTTCTTTGAAAGTTAGTGTTCTTTGAATTGAGATGATCATGCTTTTCCTGCAAAGATTCTTTATTCCCTTGTTGAGTGGCAGCATGTTGTAAACCAGCAGTAGCTGCTTTTAGATAATTTGGTGCTGCAGGCTGAGGAGATTCTCCGATATATCCAAGACCTGTCTTTATAAGGGGAGAACGTTGTACCTTGATAATCTCATCTAAGGTTTCAGATCCTTTAGTAAATCTAAGCTTCAGAGTCTTTACTTTCTCAATTTATTTTCTTAGACTTACTACTTCACATTCTAATTTCTCATTGTGTTTCTCCATTTCTTCAAACTGATTTTTCAGAGTTTCTATGATTATTTTACTCTCTTCTAAGCAAATTTTGAGATTATTGTTTTCATCAAGAAAATCACCGTCTTCTAGAGCATCCACAAAAGTATCCTTTTATTCTCTAGATTCCTTTCAAATGCCATGAGAAGTCTAAGATCTTGTTCACATTCTTCCTCACTATCAGATAACCCATCACTGTCTTCATGAGTATAGTAACCCTTTCTAATGCTAAAATGATTCCTATTCCTTCTTGCTACTTCCTTCCCCTTTTTATGTGTTTATTTATAAGGATACTTAGCATCATAATGACCAACTCTTGCACAATAAAAGCATTTGAAAGGAAGCTTACCTCTGAACCGTCCTATGCCAAGTTGAAGTTTCTTTACAAAGTTTATCTCATCTTCTTCTGAGATATATCCTGATCCTTCTGTTTTTTGTACTCCCTTCCCTTTTGTAGAAGTTCTAAAGACTGCTTCTTTGACTTCAGATGGTCCTCCTCTTCTCATTTCATATGCAGTTAGTATGCCATGAAGTTGCACCATAAGATTTTGAAGATCCTGCTTTTCTTCAAGAGCAGAAACTTTTGACTCAAATTTTGTCGTTAGAGATCTTAAGAATTTCTCAACCATAGTAGATTCGGTTATTATTTCTCCCATATTTCTCATACGATTTACAATATCATCAAGACGTAAAAAGAAATTGGCAATGCTCTCCTCATTATCAATTTTTAGATTATCATATTGAATTCTGAGAGTTTGGAGTTTAGCACTTTTTACCTTTGCATCACCTTCATAACTTAGAATGATTTTGTCCCATATTGCCTTTGCTGTATTCAACTGCATGACTTTGACAAACTTTGATTTAGTTAGACTTCCCAATAGAGCATTGACCACCTTTGCATTTGTTTCATAATTATTTCTTTCCCTTGGATCTGTTGGTACTGCAGCTGGATATTGATATCCTCCTTCAACAATTGCCCATACCTCTGCTCCCAGAGATTGAAGATAGGATCTCATCCTTGTTTTCCAGAAGATTAAATTGTTTCCATTGAAGAGCGGAGGCCTGATAGATGTTGTTCCATGTTGATTGCTCATCTTGCTTGATCTTCCTTCGGCTAAGATTTTTCAGAAGGACCTGCTCTGAAACCAATTGTTGGAAAAATACTGAGAGGGGGGGTGAATCAGTATTTTGAGCTGAATGAAATTTTTTTAGTTTTCCTTTCTCTTAAAACCATATGTTACATTACTGCATCCAACTTGTATGTTCAGAGATCTTATTATGTCTTAACTTAGATCGTTGCATCATTTATTCATCAGATAGGAAGTAATCATGAACATAAATAACAGAACAAACCATCAAACATAAGCAACACATATGAACACCAGGATTTAAGATGGAAACCCAATTCAGGAGAAAACCACCGCTGCTATTATCTCAGACTTCAATCTTTATTATAAAAAGCACTTCTTACAATTTTATGTTGGCGCAGACTTATACCAGCACGCAGGCACCCACATGTAGAAGGCTATAGCCTTCTCTCGTTTACCAGACTTTCTTGGAAGGGAGCTACAACCCCCTCACTAAAGGCTTCGACCCTCAGCACCACTGCGAACCACGTTTCATCAATTTTCATACTGGATCCACCAGATTCCACTCGACATACCTTGCTGGCCACCAAAATTATTCATTCAGTACACTCACACCAGTTCTTCATGATTTCGTCCGTCGTTCAAAAATAGAGATTCATCATCGTCAGATCATTATATCCATGGGTGCGTCGTAGTTTCAGATTTATCAGTTAAGAACAGAGTTCGCCCATACAGATATTTCTCAGAGAAATTTATTCATTTACAACCCTTACCATGCACACCTCGTTCTCTATTTCTCTTCTCCTTATATAGTTTTTCCTTTTGTAAAACCATGAGTCAAAACCATCCAACTACCAATGGTATTCATATTAAAATTCGAACCAATTCAAATTGAAAATCCAATCTTCGTTCTTCCAAGCACGAAATGTCCCAAAGGTATTCTTTTTCTCTGCCAAATAATACTATAGCCAAGGTTAAGTAATATTAACGTGCCGCTGAGGGTTTTACTTTCTTTTTATTGGAATTTTATTTATCAAATTCGTGGAATTTGATAAATAAATATTATTCACACCCTTTGATAATTAAATATTAATAATCCGCGCTTTTATCAAATGGCCTTTTTAAAGTAGACCTTTGGATCTAGCCCCACATGCATAATCGACGGCTTAATCAATATTATTTAAAAACTGGGGCCCATTGCTAACAATCAACCCGATCGAAGGGCTCACGTTCCATCGCGCCACAACATCCAATCCGACGGATATCGCTTGGGAAACTTGCACGGGCAATAACGCGCGATGGCGTGTCGTACTGGTGTTATTCTTCGCGCATCTTCCTAGATCAACGGCGCACAATAATATCGCTAGGCGTCCTGGGTCGAACTATAACGCGCGATGGCGCACGGTGACAAGCGGTTTTCCGTGGGTCTCCTTGCCACGTGTTGAATGATTTATGGAATCGCTCCCAACTCCTCAAATACCACTTACTCCGCATATGTGGTGCAATGAAAACCATAAACCGCCTTCACTATTCACTCGGTCACGGTTCCGCTCTTCCATGCAGGGTTCCGTCGCCTTTTCAATGTATTATCTTTTATTACAGCTCCATTGCTAAGTTTAACGCTTTCAACATACATTATTTACACCAGTTGCTGCCTTCCGACCTCGACACAACATAATGTCACTCTGTCTTCAATTCTGCTATGATATATATAATATATCAACCTTGCATTGCATGTTCGGAGTTCTATCCTGTCACAGTTCTGCTTCTAACTGCACATTCGAGTTCTTGATTTTTGTCTCTAGACAATTCTGCACTCTACTTCTATTCACTGTCTCTGCGTTGTCTGCTTCTTTTTTTCTCTTTCTGCTGGTCTCTTTGCTGCTTCTGCTATCTCCCTGTTACTATTTCTGCTTCTTGTCTAATGTTGCTCCATGCTTCTCTCTTTGCCTTGTTGCTATTCAGATGCTCCTTATTTGCCATTGCCATCAACGACAATATTTCCAACAGTGCGAACGCAAGCTTCACAACATCGTCCCTTAGCATATCCTCGATGCATTGGTGAAGGCCAAGTTTGTCGGTTAAAGGGACCTTTGATAGATTCACAACAACCTCCAAAGCTTGGTAGCTGACTCCATCAGCAGTGGGGTGTAGCACTGCCTCCGTGATAGCTATTATCAACTGTTATTTATCCATATCCAACTTTGAGGTGAGTCGGGTATGATATTTATGCACGAACCCAACCAATTTTGCTCGGAGTTTCTCCCTTACTGTCCGGATTCTGTTTCCAATTTCTTCCCTTACTTCGACTCTATTTACTGAAATGATTTGTGATATCCCAAAGGGTTCTGAAGAGGAAGTGCCATCTTAATTTACCCTGAAACTGGCCTTGCTCTTGTCAGGCTCCCCGTATCGGATTAGCTCCTCTTACGGCGGCTCATCCCAGATAATCTCCATCATCAATTCTATGCTTCTTGGAGGGATGGGACCCCTCCCCTGTATCCAAACCTTCTGGTTCCTATGAAAAATCGACCTCATCATTCTTCCCTTTCCTTCCTGTACCCGCTGAAGCGGTGTCGCCCCTTCGTTATGCAGCTGAAGATTCGACCTCCATCTGTCAAGCTAAAGGCCAGGTGTCAAGTATATCTCTCCATTCAATGAAGGGCCTAGTCTCATGCACATATGTAGTGGACCTAATCTTCCTTTTCCTATTAGAGATGATTCCTTTTGGGTGATAGGGCCAAACTTTCCCCAGCACTAAATCCATCTCCTGAAGCAGCGTCTCCACTGTGGAGAGGGCGTGTCTTGAGTTTACGATAAAAGGGCCGATGGTGGTTGGGAGCTTGAGGATGTAGCCTTTCTTCGTAGGGACGAAGTGGAACTGGTCCGCTTTCAGGGTTTGACGTATGTATTCATCGGCGAAAACCTGCATAGTAGGGAACAAAGTCAGGCGATAGGGGGGTACATCTGCACCATAGATTCTGATCTCAGTGTAGTCGTCAAACAAGTACCAGTCCCCTGTGCTCTCCTCATCACCAAACTGCAGCCAATCCTTTTTCTTGGGAAAAATCCTGGGCGGGGGGCTGTTGTGAAGTATGGTGTAGGCAATGGTCATGAACTCGTTCAAGAACCTTGAGTAACCCCTCCCATTAGGCTGCTGACGTACTGAGACGTTACACTCAAGGATAGTTCTTGGCTAGCTGTTCATTCTTGAAAAAAATTCGAGGCCCAAAGCTTCGAAATTGTCCGCGTGCTCAAACAGAAAGAGGTAAAACACAATTGAACATAAATAGAAATCCCCCGAAGAGGGTAGTTCTTGAAACTGGGTTTGAATGGCCGAGGCCAAGAAAGCGGGGATATCCAAAACAACACCTGGCTGGGACATAAGCCAAAGGATGGATGTGCATTATTTCGACACCCTCTCGACCTCTCTGAGACCTAGAAACCTGAGATGAAAGCAAGAACAGGCTAGAGGTTGTTTGTGTATGTGGTCAGGGGCACCATATCCAAAGACGGGATAGATGTGAGATGAGAGTCTGAGATAGAAGAAAGGAATTCACTCTGTTGTTTCCAGGGTAATTTGGAAAACTGACAAGACAGGGACAACTCTGTGAACTAAACATACTCTTGGTTGTGAGGAAAACAGAGGGCTTCTTTAATGAGCTCAGGGGATATATGAAAAACCTTATTTCCCTGAGCCAAAAGAAATACATCCCTGCGTTCGTCGTAGGCATATCTGAGCCAACATATGAACTCGGTGACTGGAAAGGTGGGTGGAACAATTTGGTAGTATAGGCCAGATCGAATGACTCTGAACCGGTCCTGGCCTTTTACATGGCTTTCTAATAGGTTGGGTCTGACACGAGAGAAACTGAAAGGGTACTGCAGGTCATAGATATGAGCTTGTGTGTTAATGAGAGGCTCAGGTCCAGGGACGGCCCTAACTTCGTGGGCTTGAGGGGTTTTAGGTTCAGACTTTCTGGACTTGACTCTCGCGATGACCATTTTGAAAAGTAAAGTGGAAGGAAAACTGTAAGATGCGGAAATGACAAAATACCTATAACCAGTGAGGAAAAGCGAAGAGGGAAAGCGACGCGGGGGTTGAAAATGACCTGGTGTTGTAATCCAAGCTTAATTGTTCAGCGAGTTCGTAAAAATAAGTATTTTACCAAAAATGGGCGTAAGACAGGGTTAAACAGGCCATAGATTTACGAAAAACGAGGTTTGGGTAACAACTTGGAGGGCTGACGTCATAAGGACATCGACACTGAGGCACATGGCATTAGGCTGTTAGCTACCAAGATCCGGGTAGGTGTGAGCCAAGCGCCGGGTTAAATATTGGTATTGGTCATGTACTGGCTTTCCTGACTTACCTTACCTTTGCTTTTACTCGCGCCACCTATTAGTCTCGAGGGACCCACTGAAAATTTCTGGCGGGGACCTGTGAAGTCCCCTCGCGGTGCACCACCACCCTGCAGAATGATCAAAACCTGCCCCCACCAACCTGTGATGTCATGCGTTCCGGGGGGTATAACTCCTCCCTTGTTATATCAGCCTTGGTACCCCCAAAATCCCTCCACGTGGCTACGTTACTCGGGTTGTCACATGGATGGCCCGCGGCCTCTCCTTTGCTTGGCTGTAACACGGAATTAACTCCTTTTTTCCACATTCTTTATATAAGGGGAGGGTTTGCATGCTTCCCTTATATTTATTTGGTCTGCTTACACTTCTAAAGGTTATTTTGTTTGCTTAACTCAAGTTATATTTTTGCTGAACCGATAGATGAGGGTTATCATAACAACATATGCTATGGTGGAAGAGTATTCTTCCATTATGAAGAACAATTTTTGGGAGGATGTGCCATTATTAGAGGAAATTTTTTTGGTTGGCTCCAGATGAGTCTACAAGATTAAGCACACTACAGATGACAGTGTGGAAAATTTTAACGCCTAATTTGTGGCTAAATGGTTTTTATAGAAATAATGGATTAAATGCAATGAAACCTTCACCCTAGTAGCTAGATACTCATCCATCAGGACAATGATTTCTATTGCATCAAAAATGGGTTGCAGGATTCACTAGATGGATGTGAAGGAAACCTTCCTCAATGGCGTAATTGAGGTAAATATTTACATTAAGTAGCCAAGGGAGTTTAAAGTGCATGGTAGGGATACCCATGTGTGCAGATTGAAGAGTGAATTGTATGGACTCAAGAAGGTTCCTAGAGCATGGTATGCTAGGATTTATAGCTACTTGAAAGGCATGGGATTCACCAAGAGTGAGGTAGACCCAAACCTATATTACATTAAGGTCGAGGGTGAACCTCTCATTTTGATGTTGTATATGGATGACTTATTTATCATAGGTTTGCAAGAGGCTCATAGAAAAATGAAAGAGGGACCAAACAATAGAGTTCAACATGAAGGATTTAGGGTTGATGCATTATTTTTTTGGGCTTGGGGATGTAGTAGAAGGATGGAGATATCTTCCTAGTGTATGGGAAGTATACATTTGATATCTTGAAGCAATTAAGGATGATGGACTGCAAAACCATATCTATGCCACTTGTGAAAAAGTGGAATAATATCAATTCTTCCATATCAAAGGCAGTAGACCTTACATTATATAGTTAATTGATTAGCTCTCCAATATACGTGGTCAATACTATACCGTACATTTTTTTTACAGTAAATACACTCAATCAGTTTATGGTGGAGCCCAAGCAAGTCCATTATGTGGTTGCAAAAAATGTGTTGAGATATCTTTGAGGCTAAATTAATTATGGACAGAGTTATACTCAGATGGATGGAGTGAAGCTAGATGGGTACATCAATGTTGATTGGGAAGAAAGTACAATGGATAGAAAGAGCACTTCTAGATGCTCTTTTAGCTTGGGATCAAAGTAAATTTCTTGGTTCAACATAAAGAATAATTTATTTGCATTGATTTTTGTTGATTTTGAGTACATGGCTTCCATCTTGGTAGCTTGTGAGGCAACTTCAGAAACTTCTTGTGGGAATATTTGATAAGGAGATGGAGCCGATTTTGATTCACTATGAAAATCAAAGTTGTATCAAGATCTTGGAGAATTTAATGTTTAATGACAAGTAAAAACAAATTTAGATGGTGTACCACTTCAATCGATAATATGTGTAGAAGGGTGCAATACAACTACTTTATGTGCCAACGAATGAGTAAGTAGCAGACATTCTGGCTAAAACTTTAATGAAGGGACCTTTAATATTCTTAAGAGATAAGTTGGGGGTGGTGCATAACACCTTCTGCGCTAAGAGGGAATGCTGAAAATGTAGCTTGGAAGGTGATTCTACATTGTTCAATTGCCATGACCTGCAATGAATCACCAAAATTCTCTTACAACAAAATTATGAAATATTTCTTAAGTTTGGACCTTAGGCATATAATCAACAATTTTATTAAGAATTTTATTGAGAATTTTTTTTATAAAGTTAAGAGGTTAATGAAATATTATATCATGACCATTGATCTCAATTATGGAGGTGCAATATCAACCCTCCATCACTTTGGATATTAGGCTAGAAAATTATAAAAGAGTAAAAGTTTCATTAGAGAGATCGATTTGATTTGTCACAAGAGCTAGGAATTCAATAGTGACAGGAAATCAAAGTGACAATAGAGTTTGGATCAACCAAGAGGCTATATTTAAAGGGAATAAAAATACTTGTGGAGGCCAAGATATCGGGTTATATGGTTGATTGAGAAAATATTAGGCCGATTTGACAGGGAAAAATTGGTCAATTTTTGTGGGCTGAAAAAGGAAAAATGGTGGACTGATTGGTTGGGGTTAAAGTTGGAAACCAGGGAAAAATTCCACTTTGGAAAGCTCATTTGATGGAGATAATTATTGCATTGAATTTCTCTTTTAGAGAGGACCAAAATCGAACTAAATATAACTAAATTTGGACAAGGAGAAATATGTTTTTGAAGTGAATCCCACACATGTGAAAATTATCAAGGTCGACCACATGATCATGTAGGCTCATGAAGCCCAAAAGACATGTATTTTGAACCTCATATATTCATATAGATAATAGAGACCTCCACCCTCATTTGGCATCATCATCATGTAACACATTATTCTCTCTCCTCATTTGATTAGTTCATACACCTCATTGGGCAGTTGTTATTTTCACACGAGTGGCAGAAAGGAGGACGGATTTCAGGAGTTTGAAAATATGAAGTTGTCTGCAACTTTGACCATTGTAAACAAAGGACTATTTGACCTCCTTTGACTGTGACTTTTGTGCAGAATATCTGTTTCAATAGGTTGCATTTATTGGCACAGAAACCTAGGAATTTGGGCACTTTGACTTACATTGAATGCAAGCATGTTTGACCGAAAAGTTGATTTCAGTTTGATCGAGTTTGATTGTTGATTTGTTGACTATTTTGGGTTGATTTCACTGCTATTGAAAGAGGGAAAAATTGGAAATTTGATAGGGATGTTTTGGAAAGTCAATTTTTACTTAGAATTTGTATTATTGTACTCTCTCTTTGTTGAACATTTGATATTTATAATAATAAGAATTGATCAAGTGCTTTCCCCATCTTGGGGTTTTCCCTTGGAATTAGCCAAATATTAGAGTCCTCTTGTCTTGGCTTGTCTTCTGCATTTTATTGTTTATGTTCTATCTACAATTACTGTCAATGTGATTAATGGTTTATGTGATTTTTATTGGAAACTAAGTGGAAATTATCACTGGGTTAATAAAAGGACATTGAAGTATTTGTTGAAAACATAGAACATACCATTTCTATCTAAAATTAACATGGTATGAAATCCCAAGTGAAGACAAATCCCAAGCAAGAGATAAAAGAATTCACTAAGAGGTATGTTGAACACATATTATTGGACAAGTCTCCATGGCCACTACATCTTACTTCAATGTTGAGGACAAGATCAATGAAAAATATGACTATCATGCGTGGAATATGACTTTGGACCTGACTTTGGAAGAGCATGAAGTATTGGACTATGTGCATGGAAAAGTGGTGGAGCCTTCTTCAAATGCACCGGTTGCTGCTAAGATGAATATAAAAAAGGTGAGGTCAAAGAAAAGAAAGTTTTGATTGACTACATTCAAAAGCATCTGGTTGTCTATATTACTAATTTGGAAACTTCTAAGGAAATATTTGATAAGTTGGTTAGGATTTTCAAAAGCGAACAATGCAAGTAAAACTCTCTTTCTCAAGAATACGTTGAAGGATATCAAGATGGATAAAGGGGAGTGTATCCAATCCTACTTCCTAAGAATAAATCAAATCAATAATTTTTGAAATATGTAGCTAGGTTCAATCTTCATAATGACTTATGTAATCATGATTTTATGTAAAGAGAAAAATAAATTTATTATTGTCATTCTTGAGGCATGGGTTTCATGATCAAGGTTATTTGATTTATAGGTCAAGCACCCATTAAGTGCTTTTATGGATTATATTTGAGTCAAAAAATCATAAGAGTCATTTTCATGTATAGAAAAAACTTTTGGGTATATTATATATTGTAAAGAAAAAATTATTTGAGTCAAAATTGTGTCAAAAGACCCTCCAAGACCTTGTCAATGAGCTAAAAGAAGTCAACCTAAATGGAAGATCAAGTCGGTCTCATGGAGGAAATTCATACCCCTAGAAAGCATATATATAATAAGGAACTCAAAATCATTTAGAGATACAACAAGCAAGTTTGATATCCTAAATATAAAAGTTGGAAAAGAACGAAAATCAAGGATAAGAAGAAGAAGATTAAGATTGAATTTTTGAACCTCTCTCTCTCTCTCTTGTGTTAGTGTTTCTACAATTACTAGACAAGACAAAATTATGAAGCTACATCAAAGTTGCGAAGTTTCATCTAGGTCGAAGCTATGAAACTGCATTGAAGCTGCATCGAAGTTATTAAGCTACATCGAACATGTGAAGCTACATCAAATTTGTGAAACTGCATCGAAGATATGAAGCTGCATCAAGGTCGAAGCTACAAAAATGAATCTAGGAAGCTGCATCAAGGTCGAAGTTGTAAAGGTGCAATAAGGTTGAAGCTGTGGAAGCTGCTAGGTCGAAGTTGCATAAATTGTTGCTCGGGATCGAAGTTGCTAAAGAAGTTACCAGAAGATCAAAGTTTGATACTCATAGCCATGATTATCAAGAAGAAAGGTTTAATTTATCTTGGAGGGGTCTTGTAAAAGGGTCATAGGTCTTGGAATTAGTCATTTGAATTTCTATAAGAAGAGAAGAGTTCTTATGGGATTTCCTCTAAAAAAGGAGAGGTTTTGGCCCTGACTGATAGCCTATATCTTGTGTCCTCTTGTCTCATTTTTATTTATTTTTTGGTAGTTGTTTGATTATAAGAACACAATAATAATCAATTTGAAGAAGAAGATAATCAATATAAGTAAAAATATATCAAAAAAAGTTATCAATTTAAGAGAAATTATTTAATATAGTTGCCCCTATATTTCTCAACATGGTTTCGAAGGTAAGGTGACAAGACAAGGAAAGGAAAATTGTATAAGTACCATAAAAATTAATATCAAGAAAGGTCAAGGCATCAAAGAAGACATCTAACCACCGAGAAGGGATACATAATGGAAGAGAAATCTAAGGATCACCGAGGACCATGTGTCACATCATCACAACTCAAAGAGAAGAAGAACTCAAGGATCCTACCACCATTCAAAGAAAGAAGGAATACACATTTGAAGCATCTTGAAGTCTCCATTCCAAGGAAGCAAGAAGAAGCGTTTCCATCATCATCAAGGAATCAAGATGATCTTCCTCTTTGAATCGAGGATCATATCTCAAGGATATTTGAAGAAAGACATCTTTAGAAGAAGAAGTATTGTCATCTTTAAGGAAGCAATCATCATCAAATATCATCAAAATCAATAAATGAATCAAGTTGAAGATATCGTCATCAAAGAAGCATCTTGAATTGACTAGTAAGTACCTTTATATATATGTATGAATCTACTATCAAAATGACTTCATTCTACAAGGAAATCAGTAAATTGGTTGGGTTAAAAAATTTCCTTGCATGGAAGAAGAGGACATATTTGATCCTCATAGAGAATGAAGTTATTGGACATGTTAAGGGTTTAATCATCAAACCACCAAAAGAATAAGCTCAAGCTCTAGTGAAATATGAAAGGGGAAATATGGGCTCAAATAATCCTTATAGAATCAATCAAGGATTCCCTCATACCTTATGTAGAAAATTTGGAGAATTCAAAATAAATCTATGAGGAGTTGGTAGAATTATTCTCTGTAAGCACTGTTAGAGAATTTATATCTTTGAGAACTGAGTTATACTAGATGAATATATAAAAGGAAGAAGGGATAACTCATATATTATGAGGGTGTGACAAATAAGAGACCAACTACAAGATTTAGGGGAAATAATGTTTGACAAATAAATGACCATCGTTGTGCTCATTGCATTACCTGATGAATGGGGAAAATTTATATCAAGCATCTATGGAAAGAATGAAGCCACCCTATTCAGTGAACTTTGGTCATTGTGTAATATTTAAGAAACTAGTTTAAATGAAAAAAATGATGTAGGATCAAATGAACAAGTTCAAGCATTTGCTGCCATGGCTAAGAGAAAAGGAAAGCTTGGGAATTTTGGTCCTCAGAAAAAGAAGAAGATCGATATGTCAAAAATCCAATGCTATGGCTATCCAGAATATGGGAATTTTAGGAGAGAATGTCCTAAACTCAAGAAATACAAAAATAAAAGGAAAGAAAGGAATTAATCCCATGTCATCGAAGAAGTGGAAGAACCTGAGAAGAAGAAATCAAAGGAGGAAGTGAAATATCTCTGCTATGACTAAGATAATCTACTTCACTTATTTCTTTTCGGTTTTGTAAAAGATAAGCTACCATGGTAGGAAGCCTTGTAAGTATGATATGATGCATCATATTATAATATGACATCATATTAGAAGCATACGATTGAAGCACTATCTCATGAAATAATTATGGAAGCTTTAAAGGATAGATGAAGTATAATTCGACATGGTTGTAGACATCATCATGATAGAAAGGAAATAGCTCATGGGTAACCGCATCGAAATATTAGTATATATGGTTGGAAGAAATTCATCTAGCTTGATAGAAGATATAAATAATTCATCATACGTCATCATCATTAGGTAGGAGCATTTGCAGGATGAGGATAATAAAGATACTTCATTTGAATCTTCATTAGAAGGTTCACCTCTACCTGGAAAAAGCAAGTGTCTTGCTGATAATTCTACCTTGTGAGGGATCCGTTGTTTATAGGGATGATGATATGATAACAAAGGAGTGCAACATGTCAATATGGTTGAAGTACTTTCAATCAAGGAGAGGAAGCTTCTAAAGGAAGTCTAGATGACCAAAAGAAGAAAAGAGGTATGCATATATTTGATAGATTAAGTAATGTCATAATGTAGTTGCAGATAGCATGGTTGAATTCTCCATCTCTTGAGAATGATCAAAGGAGAAGGATATCTTCATTTGGAAATACACATAAAGGCACATGTCTTGAAATAATTCACATATTGACAAGATGAAATCAACATAATATGACCTCATATGGAATATGAGGTGGTTAACAATATAAATGAACTATGTATAAAATTTCCTGGGGAGAAATATGTGAAAAAATGAAGAAGAGTTCGTGAAATATGCTACTATAGTCACATAATATAAGATAAGTAATCAACATTTGATTAATAGAAGAATTGGCTAGGACATATCCATAGAGAAGATATGAAGACCTTGATAAAGTCTATAAAGGAAGGAGATCCTTGAAATTTAGAGTCTTGGATATGTGTTTATGAATGTGCAAGATATTGGTGTTGAAAGAAAGTGAATGTCATGATGAAAGGACATCATAAAAGGTGACTTTGATTTGATGTTCATTTTTCTTTTTGAACAAAATCTGATTGGGTTAATACAAGGCTACTACAAGAGAGCTGTAGATTTCATTTACACCTAGTACTCATGAGAATGGATGGAATATCCTGAAAGAAACATGACTTGAAAGAGATAGTTGTATGAAGGAAAGACAAATGTGAACTAGAAGATCAATTTCCAATGAAAAATAAAGATGACATGACTATTGGTTCAACCCTATGGTTCGAAAGAGATGGATGGTTGATGCCTTATGAATAAATTCTAGAAGGTGAAGGCTCCATAATGAAGAAATTGAAGTTCATGACATCGAAAGGAGGATCCCTACAATAAATTGATAGTACCATTATCTCCACCAAAATTCAAAATTCCATTGTTGGAATCAAGTCCGTAGTTATAAGGGAGCTTGGACAAGTACTTAGGTAAGAGGGATCTTGGGTATATTCCATTGATAGGAATGAGTATATCTTCCCTAGTTGAAAGGGAGAGATAGACACATCATTATTGTATTCATATTTTGAATAAATAATGGAGGATTGGGTATGCATATGAGATTTATTTTGATTCTCTTTGAGGATGTGGTAAGGCATCCAATAAGAAAGAGTATTTGAAGAGGAAATTCCTTAAAGATGTGTTATTCCAATCTGGGAATTGTACTAAAAGGACATAACCTGTGAACACCTGGGTGGGATATATGCCTTGAGAGACAATGGTGATGGTGTCTATTAGTCATTGGTATCGCAACCATTGTGCTATAATCTTGTGGAGAGATAGAGCTAATATTCAAGGTCTTGCTATGCAACAATGTTGGTTAGTATGATGAGATGTTCTGACATACGCTAAGGAAGTAACTTATGATCTTACCAATCCGAATCCTATGAGAATTATTTAGTTTGAGAACATCCAAGTATCTTGTATGGATTATGAATAACTCCCTAGTTAAGAGGGAGTGTTAAAATATGTAACTAGCTTTGGTATTCATAATGACATATGTAATCATGATTTTATGTTGAAAAAAATAAATTTATTATTATCATTCTTGAGGAATGGGTTTCATGCTCAAGGCTATTTGATTTATAGGTCAAGCACTCATCGAGTGCTTCCAGGGATTTTCTTTGATTCAAAAATTCATAAGAGTCATTTTCATGTATGGAAGACCCTTTTGGGCATGTTACATATTGTAAAGAAAAAATTATTTGAGTCAAAATTGTGTGAAGAGACTCTCCAAGACCTTGTCAATGACCTACGAAAATTCAACCTACATGGAAGGTCAAGTCGGCCTCATGGAGGAAATTCATACCCCTTGAAAGCCTATATATAAAAAGGAACTTGACTTGATTTGGAGGCATAACAAGAAATTTCGATATCCTAAAGATAGAAGCTAGAAAAAGGATAAAAATCAAGGATAAGAAGAATAAGAGAAAGATCAAAGTTTTGAACCTCTCTCTCTCTCTTTGTGTCTATTGTGTTAGATTTTCTACATTTATTGGACAAGAAGAAATTTGGAATATGCATCGAAGCAGTGAAAATACATCTAGGTTGAAGCTGTGAAGTTGCATCGAAGCTGTGAAGTTGCATCGAAGTTGTGAAGCTGCATCGAAGCTGTGCGTTGCATCGAAGCTGTGAAGCCGCATCAAGGCCGAAGTTGCAAATATATATCAAGGAAAAAGCTAGGAAGTTGCATCAAGGTCAAAGCTATGAAGTTGCATCAAGGTTGAAGCTATGAAGCTACATCAAGGTTGAGGTTGTGGATGCTGCTAGGTCGAAGTTGCAAAAAATGTTGTTGGGGATCGAAGTTGCTAAAGAAGTTATTGGAAGATCAAATTTTGATTCTAATAACTGTGATTATCAAGAATAAAGGTTGACTTGGTATTGGAGGGGTATTGTTCAAGGGTAATAGGTCTTGGAATTCTTCATTTGAATTTCTATAAAAAGAGAAGAGTTATTGTGGTTTTCCTCTAAAAAAGGAGAGGTTTTGGCTCTGGATGATAGCCTATATCTTGTGTCCTATTATCTCATTGTTATTTATTGTTTAGTAGTTTTTTGATGATAAGAACACAATAATAATCAAGTTGAAGAAGAAGGTAATCAATATAAGTAAAAATATTGTTAGTAAGTGTAGCAGTAAATACTTAATTTGACTTTAGCCTTAATAAAATTGAGTAAATCAAATTTCCACATCAACAAGAAAACTTGGAGGCAGTTAACTAGTGTGACATGGTCTTATCGCTTAGCTAGATCAAAAAATTCAAGTTAGTGGGCTAGGAGTTTAGTCATGCATGTGTTGATTGCTAAATTTTAGCAATCTAGTTCAGTTATTTTCAGTTGTACTAAGTTAACTGGCCTATAATAGTTAATAGAGTCAGTTGAAGGTTAGTTGAGCATGTAAGTTAACTGATAAATCAACTCAAAATACTCCAGACATGCATAGAATTCAAATTTCTCAACTTGAGTGGAGGAGACAAAGGTTAGTGTAACATTAATTGTATACAAATTGAGTTTGCAATTTTTGCATGTAGTCAGGAGATCAATTCCTTGGGAATTGTGCAAGGAAATAAGGACTTCCCTATTTTTTAGGAGCTTTAATTAGTTCAGAATTTCACAAGGAAATAGGAGGCTGGAGGACGAAGAATTTGGCTAAGTGTTGGCCAGAGGTTCTCATTCCTTTATTAATTTATTTTGGTGATGTGTGGAAGTTTTTTTGAAAATGTTTTTATTCTAGATGTTCTTGAATGAATTTAGAAAACTGAATTATGAAAAATAAACTAAATCCAAACTTAACCAAGTCCTAGAAATTGAAATGACAAATATTGTTAGTAGCTAAGGATTGATTCTGAAAAGAACTAAAATTCTTAAACCAAAAAGAAATTGTAATTTTTATGTCTTTTTGAAAATTTAGTGTGAATGAAACTTATCCTAGAGGATTACTAAAAACTACTTTATGTTGATAAAATAAATCTTTGTTTATTAAATAAAACTTAATTGAGCTCATAAGATAAAATTGATCTAAAACGGAAAAGAGAAATATTCTAAAACATATCTCACAATATCCTATCTATCATAAAATTCTACTGCATGAAGAGGAAATAAACTAATCGATGATAAATTGATCTATGCCAAACTATCTCTGCGTTTTCACCATCTAAGAATTAAATCTATGAAAGAAACATAACATCTACTCTAACATACAATACTATGAAAATAATGATAACAGTAAATTAAATACAAATCATAAATATAAAAATAATTGCAATGGAAATAAAATTGAAAACAAAGCATGTATCTATACTACAACACACTGTAAATGCATAAAAATTTAAGCTATATAATGACAATTAAATAATGAAAATGAAATGAAGAGCTTTTTTGTTGTAGGGGCCCTCCACAACAGATGGCTTGAATCTACTCCTTACTCACTTCGCATTAGAATTATGGAATGCTTCTTCATTCAATTAAGAGATAAAAACAAAGTTTTAAAATATGTCACAATCTCACAATCACTTGCGTCCTTTACACAATTACTTAGACTGCTATTTATAAAAGCCCGACATTAAATTTTATGAGGATTTTATGCCTTCTAAAACTAAGAAAATTTTATTTATAATTCTAAACATAAATGATAATTTTGTAGCTTCACAATATTCTATGTGGCAGAGAAAATTGTGAAGCTTCAGACTTCCTCGCTCGCTTGTTCTGGCTCTTGGTTGACCGCTCCTTTGACCATGTTATTTGGCGATTTCTTGCTTGATTCTGGACAGATGAATATGATAAGATCCATGACTGGATCATTTTTCAACTTCCCATATATTCCGCTGCTCCATTAATACCTTAGAACCCGTCGAACCATGGCAGTGGCTACAAAAATAGAGTTTGGCTGCAGAATTGCATTAATTTTGTAGCTAAATACAATTTCATTCTAATAATAAGGAACAATTGCAAATATGAAAAATAGATCATTAGGATACCTTACCAAGTCAAAATGTGAATTTCAACACTTGTTTGAGCTTATGATGTTGTCAAAAAGAAGGAAATATAGTGAAAAGGAGTGTCAAAATTGATGAAGTCTTGAGGCTCCACATTCCCCCACGAGGAGACCATTGCATGTCCTCATGCAAAAACACATAATTGTGAGTCTTATCATAATACTAAATCTTCCCTGAGACCTCTTCTAGAACATCTAATTTCATCTTTCTTTCCTTCCTTATAGTTACAACTACCCTTGGCTTTCTCATTAGGAGTTTATATACCAGGTTTATGACTTGCCTACTTAGCTGTTTATTCTTCTTATTTAACTTTTTATTCTTCTTGAACCATAAACCCAAATGTGGAAGAGTATTGTCATTTATGGTTTTCTCAATCCGGCTCTGTAATTTCAAGGCTTAATTTAATATGCATGTTTAGTGTATCTAGTTCAAATATTTCTTGTTTTAGAGTATTCACAACTAGAGGTTCTTGTCGACTATGAGGTTGGTGTTTAAAAAATGATGTCTTTCCTACATATTTTTTCTCCAAAGACTCTATATAATCATAAATTTCCCGATGTACTTGATCAATCTCTTGAATTCTTCGACTTGGAATCTGAGTGGGTGAAATGGAATTGGGTGATGGAACCCTAGGATCTTCCTCTAAATCAACAAATTCAGTTTCTTTTGAAGGTGGTTCCTTTACTATCTTTCTAAGTCAATAGCTTCTTCTTACTGGCTGAGGGGTATTTTCAACTTTGGCCTTGCTTTTATTTATCTTAAGCTCTTCTGCATTTATATATTTACCCTTCTCTTTTATGTTATCCTCCTTAATTTTATCTGCTTGCTTGAATTTCCAAAAAGTTTTGCAATGGGGATTTCATTTTCTGACTGTTCTTGGAGTGGTTGTTCATTTAAAATTTTTCATTTTATTCCTCTTTTGCCTTGCTACTACTAGGTTGTTCTTTATCTCCTTCTTAGAAATGGTTCTGAATTAAGAAATTTTCCCAAGTATCCCCTAAGCTTTCAAGGTGAAATTTAATGTGAATTTTTACTAACCCATGATGATACATTGTATTGTATATAAAATGAATTCTCTTCTGAACAGTCCCTGCCATTTTCTTCAAATTATGCAATAAAAAGTGTGGAAGGTTTATTTCACTATCTCCACGAAAATTCATTAACAACCTAGCATGGTAAAATAACATGCATCCAAACCTTCCCTCGCATGTAATGAATTTATGAATTATCAATAACAAATCTCTCCATTTTCCTTTAAGAGTTGTGCTACGAATCCCATTTTTAAAAATTCTAGTATCCATACATGCATTTTTTAGAAAGCTTTTCCATCCTTCTCCTTAAATTCCTCTGTTTTTAAACCATCTTTCTCCTGTATTTATAATTCCAGTGGATTCAGATATGAAAGACTCTATTATTGCGAACTTGATGTCTCCAATTTAGACCTCCACTCCATCAAACGCTCTACCAAAAGATTTGGTAACCTCCCCCTTCAAAATTCTCCACAAAAAAATGAGCCACTCTGCTCTTTGTAACATTTCTTTTACCTGTGGATATCCTTCCATAAATTTTCTCCCTTCAGGTTCTACCCTCAAAATTACTCCCATGGCTGCCAAGAAGCTTTACCTTAAGTGTTGGCAATATGATGCAGAGTGTTGTCCTTGATGGCAACCCACTAAATGAAGATGAAGACATGCGATTGTTGACATGTGTTGTCCTTGATGGCAAACAACCTGATGAAGTTATTCTTGACTTGATGAACTTGGTAAATGATGTAAATCTGATGAGAAATGATGTTAGTTTGCAATATGATGCTAAGTGTTGTCATTGAATGGCAACCAACTTGATGAAGAAGATGGCAACTTACTTGATGAAGTTGTGCTTGATAGAATATGTTCTTGATGAAGTAAATCTGATGTATCTGCAGTGAGAACAGAAGGGAATGAAGAAAGGAATTCAGAATGTGCTAAAAGTATGATGAAAAAGAGTATGTCTCTACGAATACGTGGATATGTCTAGGGGAAGTCGCGTATGCACGCGGGAAGGAACGTTCCAAGTCGCGTATGGGTAAAAGCGCTCAAAAAGAGAAAAACAGGGGTATCCACCATGGTATTATTTTGGCTCATGGTATTAGAAAAGGGGCCCGTGGTATTGAAGGCTCGTGGTATTGGTTTGGCTCATGGTATTAAAAAAGGGTAAACCTATATAAAGAGAAGAAATGCATTGTGCAAATTATGTGTGTGGGAGCAAGATGTCTGAGCTTGAATGAATGCTTCTCTACGAAGTAGATCTAAATGGAAGGGTTACATAGAGATGATCTGGATGTATGATGCATTGATGATGAAGAAGGGGATCTAGATCTGAAATGCACTTGTATCTACTAGATACCCCGCTTGTGGATGCTAGATACGCCGATGGGCGAACATCTAGAAGCGAACATGTACGAGTAAAAGGGTAAATCTGGGCGAATTTGTGCGGGAATGTGCTGCTCTGTAATGATTGAAGATCTATACGCTACTTTTCCGCAGAAGAAGCGCGTATATACGCGGCTTCGCTGAAGAAAAAGCGCGTATGCGCAATAAAATTTGCCCTATAATATGTACTGAAGGATACGCTGGTTTGTGTGAACGGAAGCGCGTATATACGCGACATCAGTGAATGGAAAGCGCGTATGAAAACTAGGGTTTGCTAAAGCAAGGGGTATGAAATATCTGATCTGTTCTGTTGTGTTTCTGCTATTTGACTTGTGTTGATAAGTATCTGTTGGTGATGTATGTTTGTGCTTAAAAGTATGGAAAGGGTCCAGTCTGAAAATATGATGAAATGTGGCCTGCAAGTGTTGTTCTATTGAATTTGTTGGATCCAGTGTGAAAATTGATGAAACGTGGTCCAAGGAGGTGCTGAGGGTTGTATCCTTCAGTCAGGGGGCTGTAGCTCCCTTCCAGGTGTGGTTGGTAAACGAGATCAGGGGGTCGTAGCTCCCTTCCAGGAGAGGCTGGTAAACGAGTCAGGGGGTTGGAGCTCCCTTCCAGGAGAGGCTGGTAAACGAGCGCAGGTGGGTGCCTGCGTGCTGGTAGGAGTCTGCACCAGCACATATGTTGTAAGAATTTTTCTCTATAATAAAATATTGAAGGCTGAGCAACTGCAGCGGTGGTTTTCTCCCGACTTGGGTTTCCACCTAAAAATCCTGGTGTTCATGTGTGATGGTTTACTCTGCTCTTACTGTTCATGCTTACTGTTTATTAAACATCTGATGAATGAATGATGGAATGATTTAAGTGAAGATCTAATAACATAATTAGATATCTGTGTATACGCGAGTTTCATAAAGGGTATCCGCGTATATACGCGAGTCTGTTTCAGGAAAGTAGCGTATGGGTTTTAGAAGCAAGAAAAGGTAAAAGTTTTGAATATGCAGTAAATACTGATTCACCCCCCCTCTCAGTATTTTTCCCAACAATTGGTATCAGAGCAGGTTCTTCTGCAGAAGCTTGATCGCTTGAAGGAGATCCGTCGCAATGGGAAGTCAAGAAGGAGTGATGTCTATAAAGCCACCTCTATTCAATGGAAGCAATTTGATATTCTAGAAGGTACGAACAAAAGCATATCTGCAAAGTCTTGGTGCAGATGTATGGGCAATCGTGGAAGAAGGTTATCAATACCCAGCAAGTATTCCTACTGATGCAGCAGAAAGGAAGAAGTATGAAATCAATGCTAAAGCAATGAATGTCTTGTTAGGAAGCATGTCTGAATCATAATTTGCTAAAGTGATGCAGCTACATTCAGCAAAAGAAATATGGGACAAAATCATTCTAAGCTATGAAGGAGACACAAAGGTAAAAAGTGCAAAACTCCAAACTCTTAGAATTGAATATGAAAATTTGAAGATGCTTAGTGATGAAAGTGTTGCCAGTTTCTTTCTTCGTCTAGATGATATTGTAAATCGGATGAGAAATTTGGGTGAAACCATATTGATACTACTCTAGTGAGAAAAGGTGTTAAGATCTTTGACATTGACTTCAGAGAATTTGACTCTAAGGTTGGCTATTGAAGAAAGGCAAGATCTGCCAAACTCTTATATGATCAATTACATATTTTCAGCCCTTTTGAAATGAGACAAGAGGTCCTTCTCAAATAAGAAGAATCTAGCTTTTAAAGGCATCTACAACAGGAAAAAAGGAAGTTGTCAAAGAGATCATTATATATCCGATGAAGTAGAAGCGAATTTAAATGAAACTTTAATGATCTTGGAAGATTCAAAGGTAAGCTTCCGTTCAAATGTTTTGAGTGTGGAAAAGTTGGTCACTATGCTGCTAAATGTCCTAATAAAGAAAAACATGGTAAAGGGAAACAATTTGAAAAGAGAAAGAGTTATTATGCAAAAGAAGATGATGATGAAGTGTCCAGTGATGAAGAAGAAGATTCTGACCATGATCTGAAAGTGCTCATGGCAAAGAAGCTAAAGAAGAAGCCTACTCGAAACAAGGAGATCTCTCAGAAAACATGGTTAGCAGAAATTGAAGAAGATGAATCAGATAGTGATTGGGGTCATCCCTTAAATGATCTTAGTTGTGCAAACAATGGTGAAGACAGTGAAAGAAAAGTTGTGGATCTAGAAGAAGCTCTCAAGGTTAAAGTTGAAGAACTACAAATTTCATCTAAGACGCAAGAATCTATCAACAAAGAAATGATCTCTCAAATGGAAAAACAAATAGAAATGCTGAATGGACAGGTGGACAAGGATCAAAGGTTTCATACTTATGCATCCAATCGAATTAAAGAACTAGAAGCAGAAATCAACAATATAAATGCAGATCTCGAAAAATCAAGCAAGAAGAATGAAGGACTTGAAGCTGCAATCATCTCTCTACAAACAGATCTTGAAGCATCAAGTAAGAAGATTGTGGAACCTCTACAAACATTTGAAAAGGAAGGCCTTGAAGCAGAAATCATCTCTCTCAAAGAAGATCTGAAAAAATCAAATAAGAAGAATGAAGAGCTGGAACAAACATGTGAAGAAAACGAAAATTGGCTGAAAGAAGAAATTCTAAATCTGAAGGATCAAGTAGAAGATGGAAGAAGGAAAGAAGAAAGCATGACAAAGCAATGTCAAGCCTTGGAGGTTGAGGTAAACATTCTCAAAGGTAAATTAGAAGAAAAGGTAAAACTTTTGAGGTTTCATGATAGTACTAATATTTTGGACAATATTCTAAGTAATCAAAGGTCTCCTACTATCAAACTTGGTCTTGGTTTCCATGAAACTGTTAAAGGAGAATCTAGCTCACAAGGAGGTGCTAAAGAATCAAAGGATATCAATGCAAAATCTGAAGTGTTGAAAGAGTCAAAAGATCAACCAACAATCATGAATTCTCAAAGGAATTCATTCAAGAACGTTGAATGTTTTAAATGTCATAACTATGGGCATGTTGCAGCAAATTGCAGAAGCAGAACAATTCAGCCACAAATAAACAGGTACTCTGGTAGCTTCAAGGGATATTGTTTCTCATGTAACAAGTATGGACATAAAGCAGTTGATTGTAAAAGGAGGAAGATCAGAAATACTCATCATGATTCTTATGCTTATTTCTCTGGACACATGAGATGTTATTCTTGTCACAAGTATGGACATGTAGAAAAGGAATGCAGGTTGAACAGATATGAGAAATTGGATAATTTCCAGCACACAAATAGAAAATTTAAACAAATCTGGAAAAAGATGGAGGGATGGAATAAGAATCAATCTAGAGAAGAAAAGTATTTTTTTGTGGATGCTCTAGAAGACAATTATTTTCTTGAAGAAAACACTCAATTCAAGATGGAGGACCGATCAGAAACGTAGGGAATTCTGACCCTACTGCAGTCATCTGCTTCTGAAGCTGACTTTTCCTATTGATTGCAGGAATGATGTGGGATACATTATGAGATTTAGTAATGTATCGTCACAGGGGGAGCAATGCATGATGACTCTCATGGTTGATTTGATTATTCTGATTATGTTTACTTCTGACAGCGCATCTGATATGGAAAGGACAGGTACAGGAGGTACAAGCTCAGGAGGAAATGAAGGAAGATGAAAATTTTATATGCTTCACTTTCCATACGCGGGTTATATTAACAAAAGTCACGTATACACACGAGTTTCATCAGACACAGTCGCGTATGCATTGATGATAAGGAAATTTATCTGATAGCTGAAGATCAGGAGCAGAGGTTCAGGGGGAGCATCAGTCTGACTGATAATAACTGTAGTTTTGACTCTGTATCAGCTTAATTTCTCAGTTCTAAATGATAATGATATGATACTTGATGTCTTATGTTGAAGTTTATGGATGAGTCCTGTATGCTTGTTAGATGAAGAGTTTTCGTTGCTGAAATGAAATTCTTATAATTCAGAGACAAGGACAGATCTTGCAAAGATTGTTGATGATGACTTGCTGTTGAAGGTGTTTCAGATTGCACAAGTTAAAAAAGAGCACTGGTTTAGGGGGAGCAGCAGGTTGAATACTAATGACTGCATTATTGGCAATATGACTGCTTATTCTTTGGTTATTGTGATACTCATGCTCAAATGATGATGGCTTGGATGGTGGTGGACCACATGAATGATTGCTTGTCACTTATGTGAAGTTGTTGTTCTGAGAATCAAATCTGCATAAATTTAGAAGATGGCATTTGATACGTGGGTTTCATGAAACACAGTCGCGTATATACGCGAGTTCCTTCACAGAAAACCGCGTATGTTTGGTTGCTGGCAATTTTTGGTTGGTTCAGCTCTCTTCAGCACAGCTGCAATGCTGATTGGTATCTCTGATACTGTTTGGTATCTCTGGTGGTGTTCCAGTTCTCATAATTCCATGATTTGATGAAGATGTTTTGATGATTTGTTGGTGAAATTGTTCAAGATGCACAAACTAAGGGGGAGCCTTAGTCATATGGAAAGGATGCTTGGATGCACGGATTCAGGGGGAGCATTAGCTCTGCTGAGTATAATGCATTGTTGACATTATGATGGTTCTGAAATATGTTCTCTTTCTTGAGGACTTTCTGGTGTTGGTCTTAAATGGTCATTTTTGTAATTTGTTGAAAAGGTCTTGTTGAGACCCATGATGTAAAATTGTAATATTCAGTCATGTAAGGACTTGTCAAATTTGTAAACCCACTTGGTTGGGTAGCTGAGTCAAATTTTTTAAACCCACTTGGATGGGTAGCTGAGTTGAAATGTGTAAACCCACTTGGTTGGGTACTTGAGTCTCATATGTAAATTCACTTGGCTGGATAATTGATGTAAGTATGAGTCTTTAGTGATAGGAAGTTCATAGAGTCATATACTTCATTGAAGAATATGTTTAAAGATTCAGCATGAACTCAGGGGGAGCTTGGTCACTTTAGTACATATCAGATCTGCAGAACGCTTCTTCCACATGAGGAGAAAAGGGGGAGAGTATGTTGGTTTTGATCCGCCCTTTGCCCTTGATGTCAAAGGGGGAGAGTGACATGGTGTTTGAATGAAGGAAAAGAATGGTGTCAAAATGGAGAGAGTGACATGGTGTCATTGTATTCTTAATGTACCTATCTGTTGTGGTAACCAAACACCATCGTGGTTGCCATCAAGTCCAAAGGGGGAGATTGTTGGAAATATGATGCAGAGTGTTGTCCTTGATGGCAACCCACTAAATGAAGATGAAGACATGCGACCATTGACATGTGTTGTCCTTGATGGCAAACCACCTGATGAAGTTATTCTTGACTTGATGGACTTGGTAAATGATGTAAATCTGATGTGATATGATGTTTGTTGACAATATGATGCTAAGTGTTGTCCTTGAAAGACAACCCACTTGATGAAGATAATGGCAACTTACTTGATGAAGTTGTGCTTGATAGAATATGGTTTGATGAACTAAATCTGATGTATCTACAGTGTGTACAGAAGGCAATGAAGAAAGGAATTCAACATGTGCTAATTCTATGATGAAAAAGAGTATGTCTCTAGGCATACGCGGATTGGTCTAGGGGAAGTCACGTATGCACGCGGGAATAAACGTTCCAAGTCGCGTATGGGTAAAAGCGCTCAAAAAGTGCAAAACCAGGGGTAACCACCATGGTATTATTTTGGCTCATGGTATTGAAAAAGGGGCCCGTGGTATTGAAGGCTCGTGGTATTGGTTTGGCTCGTGGTATTGAAAAAGGGGCCCATGGTATTGAAAAAGGATAAACCTATATAAGGAGAAGAAATTCATTGTGCAAATGATATGTGTGGGTGCAAGATGTCTGAGCTTGAATGAATACTTCTCTCTGAAGTATATCTGAATGGAAAGGGTTACACTTGAATGATAAATCTGAATGTATGATGCACAAATGATGAAGAAGGGGATCTAGATCTGAATTGCTCTTGTATTTGCTAGATCTGATTATGGAAGGCTTAGATCTGTGATGAGGCGAGCATCTAGGCGAACATCTGTCTGAAGCAAAAGGGTAGATCTGAACTGAATATCTGATCTGATGAAGTATGTTGCTCTGTAATGATTGAAGATATATACGCTACTTCGCCGCGGAGGAAGCGCGTATATACGCGGCTTCAGCGAAGAGAAAGCGCGTATGCGCAATAAAATATACACTGAGGTATACGCTGGTTTGTGTGGACGGAAGCGCGTATATACGCAACATCAGTGAAGGGAAAGCGCGTATGCAAACTAGGGTTTGCTGAAGCAAGGGGTATGAAATATCTGATCTGATCTGCTGTGTTTCTGCTATCTGATCTGTGTTGATATGTATCTGTTGGTGATGTATGTTTGTGCTTAAAAGTATGGAAAGGGTCCAGTATGAAAATATGATGAAATGTGGCCTACAAGTGTTGTTCTATTGAAGTTGTTGGATCCAGTGTGAAAATTGATGAAACATGGTCCAAGGTGGTGCTGAGGGTTGTAGCCTTCAGTCAGGGGGTTGTAGCTCCCTTCCAGGTGAGGCTGGTAAACGAGATCAGGGGGTCGTAGCTCCCTTCCAGGAGAGGCTGGTAAACGAGTCAGGGGGTTGGAGCTCCCTTCCAGGAGAGGCTGGTAAACGAGCGCAGGTGGGTGCCTGCGTGCTGGTCAAGTCTGCGCCAGCACATATGTTGTAAGATGTTTTCTCTATAATAAAATATTGAAGGCTGAGCAACTGCAGCGGTGGTTTTCTCCCGACTTGGGTTTCCACCTAAAATCCTGGTGTTCATGTGTGATGCTTTGTGTGATGGTTTATTCTGTTCCTACTGCATATGTTTACTGTTTATTAAACATCTGATGAATGACTGATGGAATAATTTAAGTGAAGATCTAATGACATAATTAGATATCTGTGTATACGCAAGTTTCATAAAGGGTATCCGCGTATATACGTGAGTCTGTTTCAGAAAAGTAGCGTATGGGTTTTAGAAGCAAGAAAAAGTAAAAGTTTTGAATATACAGTAAATACTGATTCACCCCCCCCTCTCAGTATTTTTCCCAACATTAAGACTGCCTCTTTGATAGGGTAGACTAAGGGTTTCAATATGAGCTAGGAGCATGAGTGAATTATGCTGCAATATGGATAATATGTAAGGTTGAATGAATGAGTGAGGTTTTAGAATTTTCGAGAGCATGAGTGAGGTTTTAATGAAAAGTGATCGTTTAAAGTATGATTTTGATTATTTCACCAAAGAGGTAGGAATTTGATGTTGCAGCGGTTGTATAAATCATGAGGGTTTAGTGGTGGAGTATGAGATGGGATTTTTATTTGACATGATCAACTCCTTTAATAATGTTTTTGGGTTGGTGGTATAAAATTATCATATAATTTATATGTCAAATTTTCATCCTTATTATTAAATAAAATTTTACATTTGGATAACTTAAATTTTGATGTTGCTAACCTTCAACTTCTTCTCTTTGTCTTGTTTTTAGGTATTCTTTAGTGTATTCTTCAACTGCTTCGATAAAAAATGTCATGTCATGTTTGAGCTGCAGAAATCCGCTAGAGCTGCAAAATTTCATTAATCTTGTCGCTACATTTTTATTTTCTGAAAAAGAAAAGGGGATGCAAATAATTGGGATTTTTAGAATAGGAATAAATAAAATGTAAGGTGCCAAAAACATATCTTTTGGTTTTCACCCTATATTTTTTGTATATATGGAAATCAATGATTGGATTTCATACTTATACAATTTTTTTTCATTTACTTTTCAAATATATATATAATTGAAAAGTAAATGAAAGAAGACTTCTAGGTTGGGGAAGAAGAAGAGTTCTTCTTAACCAACTTTATATCAGCATTATCTTGGAAAATCTTCAAAAATTCCTCTTTTGTCAATGGCTTGTGATATATCCTTAGTCGATGTCCATTTATAAGAAGGGGGACTTTTTCTTCATCAATAGTTCTAATCCTGATTGCTCCATTATCAAAGACTCTTTCAATCTCATAAGGCCCAAGCCAATGAGTTTGAAATTTCCCTTGAAAATCCTTTAACTTTGAATGAAAGAGAAGTGCCCAATCTCCAGCTTGAAATTTTTGTTCCTTGATATATTTATCGTGCCATCTAGATCTATGTTGCTAAACTAGGCTAGTCTTTTGAATTTCATCAAGCTCATTGAGTTGTTCCATTCTATGCCTTTGCACTTCTGATAAGTCAAGTCCCAATTTAACTGTTGTGTTGAAAGTTTTTATTTTGAATTCTATTGGAAACAAGACTTGCTTCCCATAAACAAGTTCGTAGGGAGTATGTCCTGTTGTACTTCTCCATGTGGTATGGTAGGCCCATAAAGTTTCTGCAAGCTTTTCTACCTAATCCCTTATATGCAAATGTATAGTCTTTGTGAGGATTGCATCAATCACCTTATTAGTGGATTGTACTTGTCCATTTTCCTGTGGATGATATGGAGTGGACTTTATATTCTTGATTTTATATTCTTCCATGATCTTCTGCACCATACTCGATGTAAACTGAGTTCCTTGATCTGTCACAATTTTCCTTGGGACACAAAAACAAGTAAAAATATACACAAAAAGAAATGAAACTACAACATTTTCATTAGAAAAGGAAAGTGCTTTAGGTTCTACCCATTTAGTGACATAATCAGTGCACATAAGAATATACCTCTTTTGTCTTGATGGAGGATTGATTGGTCCAACAAAATCTAGAGCCCATTTTTCAAAGGGTTCAATGAGTACCTGTGGTTGTAAATGAATTTCATATGAAGGAACAAGTTTTCCCATTCTCTGACCCCATTCTCTGACAACTCTCACATCTCTTAACATATTCCTTGGCATCCTTGAAAAGGGAAGGCCAATAATATCCTAGGAGAAGGATTTTTTAGGCAGTTCTCTTGTCAACAAAGTTTCCTCCACATGGCTCATCATGACAAGCTTTTAGTATCTCAAGTATTTCATCTTCTCATACACATCTTTGAATGATGAGATCTGGACCTGTCTTTTTACAATTATTCATTTACCCATGAATAAGATGCACTCATCTGAATGATTTTCCTCTTTTCTCTAGGAAACAAATATGATGGTAGTTTTTTCGTAGCTAAGTAATTAGCAATGTCTGCAAACCTTGGAGATTTAGTAGATATTGCAAAAATATATTCATCAGGAAAATTATCTTCTACTGGTGTATCATTATTATCATTTTGAATTGTAGACAAAAATTCAACAACTGTGTTTTGTTTTCTAGGTTGATCGAAAATGGTGATATTGAATTCTTGCAATAAAAGTAACCATCTTGTGATTCTGCCATTAGTAATTGATTTATTCATTAGATATATAATTTCAAAATGATTTGTATGAAAGTTTCATATCTAATGATGTAATGTCTAAATTTGTTAATGGCATGGACAACAACTAGAAACTATTTTTCGGTAACAATATAATTCAACTCTACTAGAGTTAAATTTTTACTAGTGTAATAAATGGCATAAGCATCAGTTGAAATATGAAAAGGAAATTTCCAATTTGGTCCTCTTAGGATGGGTGCTTCATAGATATTTTCCTTCAAAGTTTCAAAAGCATTTTGGAACTCAGGATTCTAACTAAATTCACAATCCTTTCTAAGAAACTTAAAGAGTGGAGATGCAATATTTGTGAATTTTTCTATAAATCTTCTATAGTATCCTGTAAAACCAAGAAAAATCCTAACATCTTTTTGATAACTTGGAATTTCTAATTTGGAAATAACTTCAACTTTAGATGGGTCCACCTTAATTCCATTTCCTGAAATATGATGTCCTAAAACAATTCCTTCAGTAAAAATCATAAATAATTTTTCATGACTTAATGAGAGATTTTTTTCCTTATATCTTATGAAATTTTTTTCCAAATTTTCTAGGGCTGCTTCAAAAGAATTTCCATAGATTGTAAAATCATCCATATACACTTCCACACAATCATGAATCAAATCATTGAAAATACCTAATACTGCTCTTTGAAATGTTACATGTGCATTGCATAATCCAAAAGGAAGCACTCAGTAATCATAATTTCCCCATGGATAGATGAAAGTGGTTTTGTCTTGATCTTCTGGTGCTACCTGAATTTGATTACACCCACTAAAATCATCCAAAAATGAAAAATATTTATTCCCTGCTAATGTATCCAAAACTTGATCTATGAAAGGAAATGGAAAATGATATTTTAAAGTATCCTTATTCAATTCCCTATAATCAATGCATACTCTCCACTTTATGTTCTTTTTAGGGACAATTAATAAAGGTGAAACCCATTGACTGTCTGATATTGGGTAGATAAAATTTACATTCAACAGTTTTTGTAGTTCCTATTTTACAATTTCCCTTAAGTTTGGATTCATTCTTCTCTGAGGTTGTCGGATTGGTCTGGAATTCTCCTCAATATATATGTGATGTATGCAAGTTTCAAGATTGATTCCTTTCATGTCAGTGTATTTCCATGCATATGTGGAAGAGTGTTTTTGTAATGTTTCCATTAATTTATTCTTTTGAAATTATTCCAGATTTTTGTTTACATTTAAAGTTTTTTTAAAAAGTGATTCCATACAGGTGAATTGGTTTTTTTTTTCTCAAAGTGGAGGAATAACCTGTTATGAGTAATTTAACCCAAATATTTCAATTGAAGAGTTTCCACATTCTTCCATAGAATATAAAGACATTTTTCTGGATGATAAATATTTCATATTGCATTGTTCTTGAAAATTTTGATTACTTTCACATTGTGAAAATAATTCATTATTTTCTATTGAATTTAGAATCTGATTGTCTTCACTAATTTGGGAGATATTAAAAATAGGTTGCATGTCATTGTTATCATCCATCCATTCCTAATTTTCTATTTCTATCATTATTTTTTCTGGAGGGTATAACGTGAATTTCTTGGTTGAACTTCCATCAGAGATAAACATGTCACCAGATTTACAACTAATGAAGGCTTCAACTATAGTTAACCAAGGTCTTCCTAATATTAATGGATGTCCTCCTAATTTATTCTTGGGAGTTAAGATCATAAATTCAATTGGATATTCCCAAGAATATATAGATACATAAATATCTTCTAATACACCATCAAGTTTAATTACAGATATGTCTGCCAATTGAATATTTGGAAGTTTTCATGTTTATGGTTGCTCGTAAGTCGATCAATGTGTTTTGGATTTCTATACCATTGATGTGTATCTTCACAATGGAACTTCCTGGATCCAAATATTTTTTTATTGTTGTTTTTCCCATCATCATATCTGCAATTTTTCCGACTAGATTTATTCTTTTTACTCCTTTTATTTTTCTCCCAGGTTTTTTTATACTAAACTCTCTTATTGTCTTTGCAAGGATTGGAATTTATTTGATGGCTTGTAGCAAATGGATTTTCATAAAGACATTCTTTAGTTCATCTAACATATCATAATTAGGCAACATGATTTTTTTTTCTACTCCTTTATCAATTTGTAATCTTTCAGGGAAAGGAGGTTTTGTTATAGATACTAAAGGTTGTTATATGATGAGAGTTGAGTTTATTTGAGTATCATGTGTTTGGTTTTGAGTATTTTAATTTTGATGAAGATATGTCTCTTCTTCAGAATGATTAACTTTCTTTTTAATATTTTCATTTTGATGAAGAGATGTATCTTCATCAGAATGATCATCTTTTTCTCTTTCCTCAAAAACAACAGAAGGTATTTTCTTCTCTAATATTCTACTAGATCTAAGTTGATCATTAAGACCTTGTGTGGTTATCATATATGTTTAAAAATTTTGTCCCTCCGTGTTGTAAACAGGTTGTGCATTTTTACTTTTTGGGTTTGGAAGTGGTTGAGTCGGTAATTGGTTTGGCCTTTGTGGAAATGGTAATGAAAGTTTTGGATTTTGATTTTGAAATTGAGGTTGAGGTTGTTGACAGGTCTGAGAAAAATGTTGTGGTGAAAATTTTGGATAAGTTTATGGATACTGGTGATATTGAAAGTATCTACCATAAGGATTTTTCCATCCTTGTGTCCAAGGTCGAGGATGAGACCAAGGCTGTTGCCATGACATTGATGTATTCCAGTTATTTTGTGGGGGTTGGGTATACATTTGTGCATTGAAACCTTGAGTTTGGGATCCTTGCCATGGTCTTCTAGCAATGAAGCAAAGAGGATCTACTTGGTTTGTAACTATATCCTCTTGGTAGAAAACTTTAAGACCTGGAATGGAAGGACACTTCTTTGTTTCATGATTTTCAGTACATATGACACATGTTTCTTTGATTTTTAAATCAAGATGGAATCCTCTTAAGGCATGTTTCTTTCTGCACTTAGGACAAAATATAGATAAGGAATCACTTTCATCTCTTTGCTTGTTTTGTAATTTCAAGGTGTCTATTTGTTCACCAAGACTCCCTAAAATATCTATTTTAAACTCATCAATAAAATTTCTTATTTCAACCGTACTTACTGTTCCAACTGCATATTTATTGATTCTAGAGAGAATAAGATCTCTTGAATTCTTCCCAATTTTTGACTTACCTCTTGAAAGATGTATGCATAATTTAGAAATTTCAGGTAGTGATAGTTGAGAAATGTCTCCTTTTCCCATCATGTTAAGGATATCTATCCATTCATCTCTAATGGATTTCAACATGAGAGCTTTCTAGATTTTCCATGTTAACCCTCTTTAGATTATAACTGAGTCTTTCAATTAAATCCTCCAAGTTTTCATCCTCTCTTTGCATCATCTTAAAAAATTAATCTTTTCAATTATGAGATGTGCAATATTCCTAGTATCTCTGTAAGAATTCATTCTTCATGTCTTCCCTTGTCCTAATAGAATGTGTTATTAATCCCATAAACCATTTTAATGCTACATCCTTAAGAGTTACTGGAAACAATTTCAATTTTTTAGAATAAAGTAAGTAGTCATATGATCTACTTAAAACTTCAAATTCAAAAAGAAAGGTTTCAGCATAGTCACTCCTTAATCCACGGAAATTAGGAAGGATAGAGGGTGAGATATTTTTCATTGTGGGAGTAGTATCTTCATTTAGTATGGGAAATCCAACAGGATCTGGATCTATTCTTTCTGTGTCTTCTCCCCTACCTCCTCTATCTTCACCTCTTCCTCTTCCTCCATCTCTCCCTCTACCTTTACGTCGACCTCCAATCCTAGGTCCACCTCTTCCTAGTCTTAATTTTTCATCATTCACGTTGTGTACTTCTCCTTCCCCTTATCCATCCATTGTAGATTCTTCATAACTGATATAGGATTCTAGGTTTGAAATTGTTTGTTCCTCTTTTGATTCTTCTATCAATGGTATATTAAAGAAGATATCTTCTTCTTCCTCTTCACTAGGAATTTATAGCTCTTGGGGTAAATTTTTTTCTCCAATAGGGGTTAGAAAGACTACTCCTTCTTTTGGGGATGTGGGATATTTCTCTTCCACAACTGCTTCAGTTGATGAAGTTGGTGAATCTCTAGGTTGAATTTTTTATCTTAATACCTCAGGAAGTCTATGTCTACCTGTTAAGAATGGTATGCGGTTTTGGGTGGTTGGTGTGGCACTACGAGATCTTGATGCGGTGAGTGGTGTTGTCGAAATCAAACTTCTACCTCTAGTTACAAATCTACCTCTAGAATCTCTTTCTTTATGCATGTCATATTTCTATGGATTTTTTGTTTGCTGTTTTGTTTTTTTTTTTTTTAGGGATTAAGAAATAAGGCTCCTATTTACACTTCCCCGACAATGACGCAAAACTGTTTAGTCAAATTAATTATCTTAAATTGCTATCATAAATTATCGACCATAGTAGGTAATCTTGGGAAGTGCAAATGCAATATATATGCTAAAAGCCTTTCTTACTTAATTTATTGTGGTGATGTGTGAAAGTTATTTTTGAAAATGTTTTTGTTCCAGATGTTTTTGAATGAATTTAGAAAACTGAATTATGAAAAATAAAATAAATCCAAACTTAACTAAGTCCTAGAAATTGAAATGAAAAATATTGTTAGTAGCCAAGGATTGATTATGAAAAGAACTAAAATTCTAAAACCAAAAAGAAATTATAATTTTTATTTCTTTTTGAAAATTTAATGTGAATGAAACTTATCCTAGTGGATTACTAAAAACTATTTTATGCTGATAAAAGAAATCTCTATTTATGAAATAAAACTTAATTGAGCTCATAAGACAAAATTGATCTAAAACTGAAAAGAACAATCTTCTAAAACGTATCTCACAATATATGATCTATGATAAACTTTTATTGCATGAAGAGGAAATAAACTGATCGATGATAAGCTGATCTATGCCAAACTATATCTGCATTTTCACCATCTAAGAATTAAATCTATGAAAGAAACAAAGCATCTACTCTAGCATGACAATATTCTGAAAATAATGATAACATTAAATGAAACAACAATCATAAATATAAAAATAACTGCAATGGAAATAAAACTGAAAACAAGGCATGTATCTATACTACGACACACTCTAAACACATAAAAATTTAAGCCATGTAATGACAATTAAATAACGAAAACGAAATGAAAACCTTTTCTGTTGCAGGGGCCCTCCACAACATATGGATTGAATCTACTCCTTAATAAATCCGAATTAGAATTGAGGAACACTTATTCATTCAATTAAGGGATAAAAATAGAGTTTTAAAAGATGTCACAATCTCACAATCATTCACGTCCTTTATACAATTACTTAGCCTGCTATTTATAAAATCTTTGCATTAAATGTTCTGAGGCTTTTACACCTTCTAAGAATAAGAAAATTTTATCTATAACTCTGAATAAAAATGAGAATTTTGTAGCTTCACGATTTTCTATGTGGCAGAGCAAATTGTGAAGCTTCAGACTTCCTCGCTCTCTTGTTCCAACTCCCAGTTGACCACTCCTTTGACTATGTTCTTTGGCAATTTATTGCTTGATTATGGACAGATGAATAGGATAGGATCAATGACCTAATCATTTTTCAACTTCCCATATGTTCCACTGCTCCATTAATACCTTAGAACTAGTCGAACCATGGCGGTGTCTACAGAAATAGAGTTTGGTTACAAAATTTCATTAATTCCGTAACTAAATACAAATTTCATTCTAATAATAAAGAACAATTGCAAATATGAAAAATATATCATTAGGATACCTTACCAAGTCAAAATTTTCATTTAAACACTTGTTTGAGCTTATGTGTTGTCAAAAATAAGGAAAGATAGTGAAAAGGAGTGTCAAAATTGAGGCAGTCTTGAGGCTCCACAGAAGTTTTTGTAGGATATACTGAAACTCCACACAATTATCGAGTGTATTTACCTTCACTAAGGATGGAAATGGTGAGGAGAGATGCCAAGTTTGATGAGGATAAGGCTATTATATGCTCTCTAGAATGAGAGTTGAGTATCCCACTAGAGCAGGAGATTCTATTTCCAAAGGAGGAGCCTCAGGATGAGATTCAAGAAGTTATAGAGCAGCCACAAATGGTGAAGTAGAGAGGAGGCTGAGTGGAGACACCCACTCAACCAGAAAAATACAGAGAAGGGAGAAAGAGAACTAGAGAAGCCACTAGATTTTTGCAGGATGTTAGGGATAATGTGGGAGCCCCTACATCAATACGTAGGCAGAGGAGGTCACTTAATAGGTATACTGATTACATGGCTCTCATGAGTTAGAGCCTTCTTCATTTGAGGAATTCATTTCTCAAACTGCTTCAGTTGATTCCATGGTGGAAGAATATGAATCCATCACAAAGAATGATGTATGGGAAGTGGTGCTGAGACCAGAAGGGAAATTAGTGGTTGGTTCTAGATGGATATAGAAATTGAAGCATGCAGTTGATGGGAGCATCGAGAAGTACAAGGAACAATTTGTGGCCAAATGATTTTCTCAGGTAGAGGGAGTTGACTATGAGGAAATATTTTCCCCTATGGTAAGGTATTCCTCTGTTAGATCAATTCTTGCATTAGCTATGCAGATGGGGTGGAAGATCCAATAGATGGATGTGAAGACCACATTTCTCAGTGGTATTTTTGAGGAGGAAATTTACATAGATGAACAAAATGGATTTGAGACATATGATCGGGAGTCACAATTGTGCATACACAAGAGAGAATTGTATGCTCTCAAGCAGGCACCCCGAGCATGGTACACTCAGATCAATAGTTATCTCAGTGGATTGGGATTTACCAAAAGTGAAGCATATGCAAACCTCTATCACATTGTGGTAGATGGTAAACTGCTTATTCTTGTTTTGTATGTTGATAATTTAATATTGATAGGTTATGAGTAGCTGATATGATCTTTCAAAGAGGATATTGTGAGAGAATTTGAGATGAAAGACACAAGCTTAATGCATTACTTCATTGGGCTGGAAGTATGGAAAGGTGATGGTGAAATGTTTGTGTCTCAGGGGAAATATTCCTCTGAAATACATCAAATATTTCACATGGAGAATTGCAAGCCTATGGACACACCTCTAGATACAAAATAGAGGAAGGAGAATTCCACTTCAGGTGAAGAGGTTGATGCTACCAATTACAGACATTTTGTGGGGTCTTTGATGTATCTTGTGAACACAAGACCCGACATGTGCTATGCAGTACACCAAAATAGTCAAGCTATGGTGAGGCCTACCTAGTGTTTAATTTCCACAATCTTGGGTCTAGGATAGAATCTTAAAATATTTGATGCTACCAAACCAAGAATATCTACAGAACTACTTTTCACAGCGGAATATAAAGAGTAGTAAATCACACATGCACAAAATATAGAGAAATTTTAACAAATTGTATAATAATGTATAACCCAAATATTCATTATATTAAAACCAAATCTAAATAATACAACAGTCTATGGTATTCAAGATATAATGAAAAACTTCACTGCAGCTTCTCGATGTTGTATCTCGTCCTGCCAGTCCTTCGCTCACGTACTGCTCACTAAATCGCCCTTAGTCCTTCAAAGGATAACAAGTCGAGACTCTAGGAGGTATGCCACCTAACACTGTTGAAAGTCACTTATGTAGCATGTACATAGGCTGATCTAATCTGCTCTTTGGGTAGGCCTAATTCTTGAGCTCCAAATTGCTAGGATAGCAGTCACCTTTGTCCATCAAGGTGTTGCACATCAGGCTCCAATTTGAGAACTATCATGCTATCCTCTGGTAGACCATAAGTGCCCAATATATCTCCACACTTGGTCTACTCTCACGTTTCCCTCCAATAGTCCATAGGTGACCAATTCCATGTTGTACTAACTTCTCCAAGTTAGGGAATCCTCGCACCTAGGAGACCCTTACACACGACTACCAACAAACTTCTCATCAACTTCCCTTTGCTTCTGCAATAGATGAGCTATTACATAAATCTAGGCTCCAACAATATGTCCTCAACTAGGACACCCATATCATGAGTTTATGTGTCACTGCTGCAAACTCTGCAATCTTGCTAGGCTAATATCATTCCATGTCATCCCTAATTCCTTGCCTCTAGCTATGGTTTTCTTCTTACTTTAAGATGCTCCCTTTGTTGCCACCTAGGGACAATTTTGAGGTGGTTTTGGCTTCTCCAAAAACCACTACAAATTTTTTCCTTTCTCTAATAATACTATGGATCTTCCCACTAAAATCATGCCAAACAAAGCCTAGAATCCCTTCGAATACTAGATCCTACATAAGATTTGAATCTTCCCAAAAAAGCAGAGAAATATAATAAAAGAGGTCTCATTTTCCTCCTTTCATTGAGCTCCAAATCTCCGTCGCAAAATCAAAGGTATATTTCTTGTGTTTTGTTTCACATTGGATGATTAAAATGAATGTATCACACCTTATATTTATACCAAAAATAAGGGCTCCACAAAATTTTTGAAGAGACATGTCTCTTGGACCAAGCCTACATGACTTGAATATCCATAATTAATTGGATACTTCAAAAATTCATATCTCAAGTTCTAGAGCTCTGATTTGGTGATTTCTGAAGCACTGGAATCAACACGCCAAGACATATCATCTAAAATTTTCTCATGCTAATTCTTCATGGTTTTAGCCCAAATCCTTATGGGTGAAAAACCCCATGCTTGGGTTCCAAGCCCAATAGTGACTCTTGTGGCGCTTTGCCCTCCAATCTCCAAACCCTAGGGCTTGGAGTACCTCCCAAGCTACAAAAAAATCAACACTTCTAAACTTAGGAAGTAACCATAATCATCCAGAGATATTATCCCATTTATCATCCATCACTGCAACGTACCCTGTAGAATGAACCCGTCAATCTCGGTAGTGTCTCTCTCTCATCGTATCTGAACCTAAAGATCCAAAAAATCTATAAGGATTATCCCTCTAAGGCTAGACTCCCTCTAAGCCTACATTATATCCATTGGCTCAGTACTGAAAGCAATCATCCTCCTGGATCAAATACCACTCATGAAAATCCCTGCAATCTGGGATATGCAACATCACGATCCAATGAAGACTCTAGCCTGCCAATATCCAGTCCATCACATGAAGCCATATTGATCAACCTGATCTCATCCAAGCCAAAGAAACCCTTGAGCTATCCCAACCATCCATGAAAAATCAACGAAATTCCATGATCATCAATCTGCCCTACAAAAAATGTTGTTCACCAGAATCACCACCAATCCACCAAAACTCCCAACCAATCTCGCTACCAAGCCAGTCAAGAGCACATCTCCATGTCTCTAGCTAAACCCTCTAATCCATGATCTAGACACAAACAAATCCGTCAGATTTTCTTCGCGATGCACACTCTGATTCACTGTCCCTCAACGTAGCTTAGATATGATTTGAAACCATGTTGAATTTCCACAATTTTGGGTCTAGGATAAAATATTAAAATATCTGACGCTACCAAACCAAGAATCTCAACAAAACTACTTTGCACAATGGAATATAAAGAGAATTAAATCACACATGCACAAAATATAGAAAACTTTTAACAACTTGTACAATAATGTACAACCCAAATCTTCGTTATATTAAAACAAATATGAATAATACAAAAATCTATGGTATACAAGATACAATGGAAAAATTTGCTGCAACTTCTCAATGTCATATCTCGTCCCGCTGGTCTTTCTCTCCCATAATTCTCACTAGATGCCCCTTAGTCCTTCAAAGGAAAAAACATTGAGACTCCATGAGGGTTGCCACCTAACACTGCTGCAAGTCACTTCTGTAGCATGTACACAGGCTGATCCAATCTGTTCTCTAGGTAGGCTTAATTCCCGAGCTCCAAACTTCCAGGCTAGTATTCACCTTTTTCCATCAAGGTGCTGCACACCGGGCTCCAATTTGAGCACTATCACGCTATACTATGACATACCATAAGTTCCCAATATGTCTCCACACTTGGTCTACCCTCACGCTTCCTTCCAACAGTTTATAAGTGACTAAGTCCATGATGTAGCATTTGCTCCTAGTTAGGGCATCCTCACACCTAGGATACGCTTACACACGACTACTAACAATTTCTCATTAAATTCCCTTCACTTCTGCAATAGAGGATCTATTACACAAATCTAGGCTCCAACAATATGTCCTCACCTAGGACACCCATCTCATGAGCTCATGTGTCACTGCTACTAATTATGCAATCTAGCTATGGCTAATATCAGTCCACGTCAACCCTATATCCTTGCCTCTAGCTGTGGTTTTCTTCCTAATGTAAGATGCTCCCTTTGTTTCCACCTAGACAAGTTTGAGGTGGTTTTGGATTCTCCAACAACCACTAAAAATTATGTCATTTCCACAATCATACTAGGGATCTACCCTATAAAATCATGCCAAAAGAAACCTATAATCCCTTCAAATACTCGTCCCTACATCAGATTTGAATTTTCCCAAAAACACAGAGAAATACCTAAATGAGGTCTCCTTTTCCTCCTTCTATTGAGATCCAAATCCCCGAAGCCAAATCTGAGGTATATTTCTTGTGTTTTGTTGCACATTGGATGATTAAAATGAATGTATCACACCTTATATTTATACCAAAAATAATGGATCCACGAATTTTTTGAAGAGACATGTCTCTTGGAAAAAGCCTACATGACTTGAATGTCCATAATTAATTTTCAACTTCAAAAATTCATATCTCAAGTTCTAGAGCTCCGATTCGGGTTATTTTTGAATCATTGGAATAAACATGCCAGGATCTATCACCTAAAATTTTGTCATGCTCAAATTCTTCATGGTTTTGGCTCAAATCCCGATGGGTGAAAAACCCCATGCTTGGGTTACAAGCCCATAAGTGACTCTTGTGGTGCTTTTCCCTCCAATCCCCAAACCCTAGGGCTTGGAGTACCTCCCAAGCTAAGAAAAAATCAACACCAAGTTGTATTGGAAGGCAACAAAGCATGTGTTATGGTACCTCAGAGGCACTAGCTAGTATGGATTGTGGTACAAGAGGACAAAGGGATTGAATCTCCAAGGCTTCATTGATGCATATTGGGTAGGGATTCCATCAGACAGGAAAAAAAATTTAGGTGATATCTTCAGTGTTGGGTCCACAACCATTTCCTAGTGCAACAAGAAGAAAAAGTTTGTGGTGCTCAGCTCGAAAGAGGTTGGATACATGGCTGCAAGTGAAGAAACATGTGAGGCAATATGGATGAGGAAAATACTTATGGGTATTTTCAGTCAGGAGATGTCTCCGATAATGATTTATTGTGATAATCAAAATTGCATTAAGCTCTCTGAGAATACAATATTTCATGACAGGTCCAAGCACGTTGATATCCAGGATCATCACTTGCAGGATTTGTGTAGAGGAGAATTATGTTGCTACAATACAATCTAATTGAGAAGCAAGATGCTGACAACTTGACAAAGGCATTGTCAAGAGGTAAATTTGAATTCCACAGGTGTAAGATAGAGGTGGTGAAAAGTACCTTTCTTGCTAAAAGGGAAAGTTAGAAAGTGTAGTAAGAAAGGCTTGATTTTACTTTAGCCTTAGTAAAATTGAGTAAATAAAATTTCCACATCAACAAGACATCTTGGAGGCAATTAAATAGTGCCCCATGACTCTTTTCACTTAGTTAGATCAACAAATTAGAGTTAGTGGGCTTGGAGTTTATTCATGCATGTGTTGATTTCTAAATTCTAGCAATCTAGTTCAATTATTTTAGGTTGTACTCAATTAACTAACGATTAATAGAGCCAATTGAAGGTCAACTAGAAATGAGACAACCGTCTAAATCATAAATATATCAGTTAAGTGATCAATCAACCCAAAATAGCCTAGACATGCATGGAATTTGAATTTCTTAGTTGGAGTGGAGGAGACAAAGGCTAGTGTAACATTAATTGTATATTAGTTGAGCGTACAATTTTTTCATGTAGTTAGGAGATCACTTCCTTGGGAATTGTGCAAGGAAAAATGGAATTCCCTATTGTTTAGGAGCTCGAATTAGCTCACAATTCCACAAGGAAATAGGGTTTTTTCCCTATTGGGCTCCCTTAGAAATCATTGTGTACTTGTGTTTTTTCTTGTTGCACGTCTATGCATGTTGTTCTAAATTGTGATTTTCATTCTGCAAATTAGTAGAGTAGAATTTTTGTCTCCTGATTTCAATTCTATTTCTTGAGCAGTTGCAATTTCTATCAAATTTCTACAAATATATCACAAGTAGTTATCAAATTAAGAGAAATCACTTAATCTAATTGCCCCTAGCTTTCTCAACAAGAATGGATTACTATCTATTGGAGAAGTTATTGTTGACAAGGAACTCACTCTCATTGCACAAGGAGGTATTTAAATACCATGGGATGTATTTACCACCACCATTATCAACAATGAGAGGATAACTGGTTTTGATGAGTTATTTTCTAGATGCACTCAAGAAGAGATGAGGATGAAGTAGAGAGATAAATCGAATAATGGAAATGAGCCTACTGCTTTATCCGCTCATGTGAAAAGGAAGAATGATGTTGGTCAAGGATACAGGGTCAAGGATCTAAGAATGGATTCAAAGGAGGAAAAAAGGAAGGTGCTACATTTTCAACATGTTTGACCGCTATGCTAGAGAGTGTCCTCACAAGAAGAATACTCCAATGGGTGATGACAACAACAACAAAAATTAAAAAATAAATTCCAATCAAAGGAACAACATATTCAACAAAAAAGGAAAGAGGAATGCTCTTGCTGCTCGAAATGGAAATGGTCGACCTCTCAAATGGACAAGAAATTCCAGGTATGACGAAAGTAATTTTGTAGAAAATCATTGTGAGTTTTATCTTATTTATGCTCTATCTACTGCCTCTCCTCTGAATACTTTGGGTCATTGGTTGATTGAAAGTGGAGCCTTAAGGCACTTCACTAGATATAAGGAGGCCCTCTCAAATTTGGTTGACACGAAAACTAATTTAAATATCATACTTTGAGATAATGCCACCTACCCCATGAAAGGGATAGGCATTGTCACTCTTCACTTGAATCAAGGTAAAACCATTCATCTACAAGATGTTTTTTATGTGCTCGATTTGAAGAATAATAGGGTTTCTATTTATGCAATGGAAGAAAATGGCTTCAAGGTAGCATTCATTGATGGAAAGGTACATATTTGGCATAGAAACCCTAAAGATGCATTTACTCTTGAATTTAAGGTTGATGGTCTCTATCAAGTTGGTGTAATTACTTTCGTATATTTGGCGAGTGATAATTCTCTTCAATGTGAATTATGGCACCATAGGTTTTCCCACTTACCTTACAAAGCCTTACCTGGGGTAAGGAGCATGGTCATAGGGATTCTCGACTTTAATATGAGCCATGAAGGATTTTTTCAGGGTTATGCAACTGGGAAACATACAAAGGGACCATTCCTTTGTAGTGAAAGCAAGACAACCAATATTCTTCAATTGGTCCATTCTGACCTATCTGGTGCCCTGCCCATAACCTCATTAGGAGGATACATATACTATGAAATATTTGGGGATGAATTATCACACAAAGCATGGATCTATTTCTTGAAGAGGAAGGATGAAGACTTCAAATGGTTCTTTTCTTTCAAGGAATTTGTGGAAAATCAAATTGGGAAGAAGATCAAGACGTTGAGGACCGACAATGGAACCAAATATGAATTCATTGAATCTTACAGAGAGGATGGAATTAAGAGGGAGACAATTGTTCCATACACTCATGAGTACAATGGTGTTTTTGAAAGGAAGAATCGAACAATTATGGAATCCAACTGTGCCATGATATATGATCAAGGTCTACTGAAATTCTTGTGGAGAGAAGATGCCAACACTATTGTATACGTTCAAAATAGGAGCCCGCATCAAGCTTAGGATTTCAAGACACCCGAGGAAGTATTCACTGGTAATAAATATGATGTTTATCATTTTAGAATATTTTGTTATTTGTTATACTTTAATGTTCCTAAATAGAAAAGGAATAAGTTGGAAGCTTCTGGGAAGAAAGGTATATTTGTCGGCTACAATGAAAATTCAAAGGCATATATAATCTATGTACCTGGTCAAAGAGATGTGGAAGTAAGCCGATATGTTACCTTCTATGAAGACACTTCCCTCAAGAAAGCCATAGATCTCCCCATCTCAAGGAAGGATGATGACGATGCTACCAAAAAAAAAGATGAACCTCCAACATATGAGCCTATGTCCGATGTTGATGGACTGATGAATCCTATTGATCCACTTTCTGGTGATCCATCTACTTCAAGAAAAAGACCACTATGGCTCAAAGATACTTTCGAAAAGGCTAAGAGACATACTACTCCAAGAGGGACATTTCACAAAAGTAAGAAGCCGAACAAGTATCAAGGGTACTTGGCTTCCATGAGTACTATTGTTCAAGCTGCACCTTGCACGTTCGAAGAAGCCGTAAAGCACCAAGTATGGAAAGATGCGATGAATGAGGAATATGAATCGATCATGAAAAATGATGTTTGGGACGTGGTGTGTAGACCTAAGAACAAGTCCATGGCTGCATCTAAATGGATTTACAAAATTAAACATGGAGTTGATGGGAGTGCTGAAAAATATAAGGCGAGGTTCATAGCTCGTGGCTTCTCTCGAAATGAAGGAGTGGAATATGATGAAATATTTTCACCGGTTTCCCGATATACCACTATCCGATCTATTATTTTTCTCACTGCCAATCACGGATGGAGCCTACATCAAATGGATGTCAAGGATGCTATCTTGCATGACTCACTTAAGGTGGAAGTCTACTTGGAACAACCTCAGAGGTTTGAAGTACATTATAGAAGGACACATGTCTATTGACAGAAGAAAGCCCTCTATGGGTTGAAGCAAGCCCATGGGCTTGTTACGGAAGAATTGACAATTATCTTATGAGGATGGGATTTACACAAAGCTATGCTGATCCAAACCAATAATTCAAGGTTAAAAATGACATGCCTCTTATTTTGGTCCTTTATGTTGATGATCTCTTTTTTATTATTGCAGACCCTCTCATTTATCAATACAAGTGGGAGCTGAATTTTGAATTCCAGATGAAGGACCTAGGACTGGTGCAATATTACTTCCTAGGCTTGGAGTTATAGCAAAATCCAGGAGATATTTTCCTTTCTCAAGGAAAATACATTGTGAAGCTATTAGAGAGATGTGGGATGGTGGAATGACGGTCTGTGTCTACTCCGATGGAACTCAATTTCAAGAAGCTATGTGGAAGTGTTTTTGGGCCTGAATTGGCAAACTCTTCTGAATATAGAAAACTTGTGGGGGCCCTGATGTTCTTGGTAAATTTCCATCTGAACATATGTTTCTCTATAAATACTTTGAGTCAATTTATGGTTGATCCTCATCACATACATTGTGGTTGTTTTAAATAATCTCTTGAGATATCTTTGTGGCACTATCAACTATGGATTGAGATACATTGTCGAGAATTTGAGGCTACATGGATATTCTGATGCTGACTGGGATCACATTGTGGTAGATAGAAAGAGCACATCAGGATGTTGCTTCTCATTGGGATCTGATTCACTTTCATGGATGAGCAGGAACCAGAAATAAATTTCTTTAAGCACCGTCGATGGTGAATATATTGCTACTACTATGGCCTATTTTGAAGCTGTTTGGTTGAGGAAGCTCTTATTTGATATATTTGAGCACGTGTTGGATACCACTGTTATCTATTGAGGTAACTAGAGTTGGATTCCACTTTCAAAGAATATCATGTTCCATGATCGCTCCAAGCATATTGATATCAGGTACCACTTTATCCAGGATATATTACAAAAGAGAGATAAAGGATCCAACACATCAAGACTAATGAGAAAGTTTTTGACATCCTCGTGAAGCCTTTGGGGAAGGCCAAGTGCTTAACCTTCTGAGAGAGACATGGAGTCATGGAAGGACCCTCCCATGAGGGCCCCACTTGAGTTAGACATTGAGCTCTGGGAGCTCCTAAAGGTCTCGGGTACTTCTTGGAGCTATGTGCAACCATAGGGTGAGTGGTTAACCTTCCCCTATAGGTATGCTACTTACAAGGTGAGTGTTTCACCTTCCCCTTTGATACCCCATGATAATATATGAGAGCATAGGGTGAGTGGTTGACCTTCCTCTAAAATTTATGATATATGCACAGGATGAGTGGCTCACCTTATCCTATGGAATATGAGTAGGATGAGTGGTTCACCTTATCCTATGGAATATGAGTAGGATGAGTGGTTCACCTTCTCCTGCATATGCCCCAACATACATCCTACCCATGTAGTCCAAGACTCTTGGGAAGTAGCTCTCATCCAACCAATGAGTTGGGCAAAGAGGATAGGGACCATAACACTATAGATGGACGCATCATGTATTGTCATACTCCCTATGTCTAGGATGCATGATGTTCAACAACTTGATCTGGGATCAAGTTCGATTGGGGTTCTACGCCTGATTATGTGGACTGAATTTTATCAGTGGAGAGTGGTAAGGTCTTCTGACTCAATCTCGATCGATTCTTCTTCATTATCTATATCATTGTTCAACAAAGTTGAGACAATATACATAGATGGTTCATGATGACAGGATGGCATGATGATCAATGGTTAGATATTGGCAGGTGGAATTCTACCAAGTTGAGAGGGAGTTTTAAAGTTGGCAACTAGGGCCAAATTCCACTTTTTACAACTCATTTGATGGAGATAATTATTGCATTGAATTCATCTTTTCGAGAGGAACAAAATAGAACTAAATATCACTAAATTTGGATAGGGAGAAATGTGTTTTTGAAGCGCACCCCACACATGCAAATTATCAAGCTCAACCACATAATCATGTAGGCTAATGAATCCCAATCGACATGTCTTTTGACCCTCATCGATTCATATAAATAAGAGAGACCTTAACCCTCATTTGAAATCATCATCACACAACACATTATTCTCTATCCTCATTTGATTGGTTCGTACACCTCATTGGGAAACCATTCCTTTCACACGTTGGAAGAGAGGAGGACGAATTTCAGGTGGCCGAAAAACTCAAGATGTTTGCAAATTTGACCAACATAGACCAATGTTGAGCAAAGACTATTTGAAATCCTTTGACTGCGATTTTTATGGAGAATCTCTGTTTCAGCAGGCCACATTTATCGTCACATAAACTGGAGAATTTTAGGCACTTTGACCTGCGTTGACCACAAAGTTGACTTTATGTTGACCGAGTTTGATTGCTGATTTGTTGACTATTTTTAGCTGAATTTGACCAGCAAGAGAGGCCAAGCTACTCTCTCCTTTGACTGAGCTATTTTGGAGAAGTTTGACTATTTTTGACTTTCTAGTTAGGGCTGATTTGAATGCTATTGACTGAGGGCAAAATCACAAATTTGACAGGGTTGTTTTGGACAGTGATTTGGCAAGTCAATTTTGACTTTGAATTTTTATTATTGTACTCTCTCTCTCTGCTGAGAGTTCTATTTTTATAATAAGAAGAATTGATCAAGGGTTTTCCCCATCTTGGGGTTTTTCCTTGTCATTAGCCAATATTGGTGTCCTCTTGTCTTGGCTTGTCTTCTGCATTTTATTTTTTATGTTCTATCTATAGTTACTGTCAATGTGATTAATGGTTTATGTTATTGCTATTGAAAACTAAGTGGAAATTATCATTGGGCAAATATGTAATATTCTTAATTAGCCCAAGCTAATAGGAATATTCAATTTTTTTTTCATTTTCTTGTTACAAGAATAAAATTGTAAAGGAGGACAAATTAAACTCCTTAAACAACAAAATAAATCAATGCCCATGTGAACAAGGCTAAATCTGGGCTACCTTAATAAAACTCCCTCATGTGTGAAAAGGGATTGTGACAATTGACTGGGTCAACAAGACCAAATCTACAGTGTTGTTCATATACAATGTACCTAGATGAACAACACAGATCTGGTTGGAGGTTTCAAATGTGAAAGGAGCTAAACCTTTGAGATGGTTTAGGGTTTTGCAAGGCTTTCATCCTATAAATGAAAGAGGAGAGAAACATGAGAGGGGTTTTTGAACATATTATATTGGAAGGATTTGTCTGTTTAGACACTTCTCATTCTATGGCTGTTTAGCTGAGAATAGTGTTGTTTAGCACTGGGTGTTCCTAATCGGGAATCCCACCTTACTCCTTGAGAGGCCTCTTGGAAGAGTTTTTCATTTCTTGTCCACTATCAGGCATTTGGCCAAGCTTCTTCTTCCCACTACAACTTAGATCCTGTTGAGGGTTTGGTTGTCCTTGTGAGTAGCAGCAAGTGGAGGCTAGATCTATTCAGATCTAGACCATACTAGTGCCTCTTTTAAGTGGGAAAGCCTTCTATCCCATTGGAAAGAGTGTATTATTTGATTGGAGCTTCAGATCCATACCTTGGAATTAGGCCAAAGTATACATCAAGCCTACAACACAGTTTATATCCCTGGACTGCATTATTTTGCAAGTGAGAAGTTGCAGGGTGTTAGGCAACTATTTGGAGGAGAGATCTCTAGTGTAAAGGAGCCTTCCCTACACTGTGGTGATCCATGTATTAGCCATCTAATCCATGTATGTTTCAGATCTGATCTATTCATCGATGTATCTACTTCAGAATTTCTGAATCATTCTGCAGATCTGTTGCAGTAGATCTTAGATCTACTCTTGTGCTTTCATGTTTTGCTGAAAACCCCAAGGGGTATGTAAAATAGAGACAATCTAGTGTACAGATCTGATATAGATATAATATTTTGTACACATATCTGTCCTAGAGCTGAGTTGTAACCTATAACTACTTTTAACTCATGAAAATAATGTTGTCATGGCTTTACAGTGAATTATATTGTTACAACACCTCTTTTAGAGGGTTTTTTTCCATTATAGTCTCCTTATTTCTCCTGTAAATTGATTGGGATATATTGTAAATATGATTTATCATTGTATAAGTTATTTTTGATCTATCATATTTTCCTCTTGCTACTGCTATCTAAAATTTTGTTATTTTCTGGGCAGTGTTCTTTTGTATTGCTACAATCCCTTCTTTGGGTAGTTTTCAAGCCTTACTAGGTGTGGGAGATCTGTTTAACCCACCTAGTTTGATTTTTTTCTGATCTCCTCTTTGATTTAGGTCTTAGATACTCAGATATAAGGTATCCAAGCGCTGATTTCATATTTTGTAGCAGCCATTCCTGGAAAATGCGTTTTCTAGCCATGCCTTGCTAACAGTCCCGATTTTGGGATATTATAGTGGTATCAAAGCATCTTTCTTGGCACAGCCTGTGCTTTTCTTATTGAAGAGCCAATATGTATTTTCATGGAAAGAAAATACTGATGAAGAAGTGTAGTTACACCGAAGACACAAAAGTAAAGGGTCCAAACCCTTTATCTGGAAGTTTGCAGAGAGAAGAGTTTTCAAAAACTCTTTCTCAAGCTGTGTATGCACCGAAGGAAGAAATCTAGGGGATGAAGAGGGAAAGACATGCAAATCCCTCAGGAGTATTCTTACATAAAGAACGCCCCAGCACTTCCTACCATGTGTGTGAGCATTCAGCCACACAACCTGATCTGCAACGTTGGAACATGCCTACTTTCTTGTCAAAGAAAGAAGGGAAAGGAGGAACAAAAAATGAGGAGTCTCTTGGTGATTATCTCCAAGAATATGAGTCTCTATCAGAGATTTTCAAAGAGCATCTCAATTTCCCACAGTTCTGTCAACTCAAAGAAGCAAGATCTAGCACCTACAGTAGACGAAGAGGGTGACTTCAGCACACTTTGGGTAGATTCTCTCTACCTACTTTTGATGTATCACCTAAGGACTCATCCAAGTCATGGGTAAGGAAGATTGACACATACTTTCAGCTGCATCAAGTGTAAGAAGAAGAAGCCTTGAGAGTAGAAGCGTTGAATCTTCAAGGAAAGGCTTATGCTTGGTGGCTATTTGAGTCCTCTTCCTTAAAGGGGATAAACATCTCTTCTTATGCAAGGTTCACTAGGAGACTAGTGACAAGATTTGATGAGAGACATTTTGAGACTTCTTGGGAAGAGAAAATCAAGCCCAAGAAATCTGCATCTTTGCATAAGTTGGAAGATTCCATGGAGCCAAATCTAGTCCTAAACATTGTTGAGAGGGTTGAGGATCTACTGCACAATTTTCCAGAGGCAAAGGCCCCACTACAACAATATCTCTTTTCTCAAAGGAAATACATGAGGATTCCTTCTTCACTAAGAGATCAAGGAAAATCATCCCTTGATGATGAAGCAGTCTCCACTTATGAGGAGAAGGGAGAGAAAGAGCAGAGGATATCCTCCAGCGCTATGCTAGCAGGAGGAGATCTATTTTCATTGGAAGATGGATATGAAGCAATGGTTTCCACTAGAGGGATTCTTGCACCCTTGCAAGGGATTCCTAAGGATATTCCATATGGAGGACATGAGCAGCATGTGTCTTTACAAAGAGACAATCAGACAGAACAAAGGAGGGATCACCTAGCTGATCCACTATCAGAAGATGGGGCAAAGGCTCCAATCAGAGGCACTATTACACCACTAAGAGGGGTCTCCAAGTTTCATGATACTTCCACACAACAATCAGAGATGGCTTTGCACAGTGGAAGTAGTAATGGTATGTTCCCATCTGTTTTTCACATGGGAATGAGCCATGAGACATCATTGTCTTGTGGAAAACCACCTGGGAGACCACCTGATTCAGATTTGGTGAAAGGTGTCCCACATATTTATGCTCCACTCATGAGTCCAAGAAGGATTGGAGCATTAGAAGACAAGGCTACAATGCTGGGAGGTTTGGGTAAGCTCAAGGAGAAGGGAGATCTTATTCCCTTAACATCATCACCTACTCTCCTATCTGGATTTGCGCTGTGGGAGGAGGAGAATGGGAGGATCAACCTTCCAACACACACCTGTGGCATGTGGAATGCCAAGGAGAATATCAACAATATGACAGACATTCCTATGGATGTATCATCAACACTGTCATTGTTGAGCAGTGTAGATATGTATTGGAAAGCTCAACTGCTTGTAGAGTATTCCAAAGATCTTCACACATGTATGGTACTTGATGACATGCTGCAAGAAGAGGGATAATTAGTCCAAGGAGGGGTCATCTATCACCATGGTAGAGTCTTCTTGTCTAGAGCTTCCAAGCTCAAGCGGAAGATACTACAAGGAGCACACAAAAAGTTCTTTTCCAGCCAAATGTAGTCAATGAAGATCTACACTCTAATCATGAAGAGCTTTGATTGGGAAGGCTTGAGAGAGGAAGTACATCAACACTTTCAAGAGTGCATGAGCTATGTGGAGTTAGGGCAGCCAAGGGACTCTATGCAAGAGTCATTTCAGCCATCTCTCCCTTCTTTAGAAAGAGGAGAAATGTCCATGCACAACTCCATGTGTATGAGTAGTTTTGAGGGTAAAGAATCTGTTCATGAAAAACAAGTTTATTTTTATGATTGTGCATGTTCTTTTACCATTTGTATGCAGACCATGACTCCTAAAAGGAGCAATGTATCATGTAAATCTCATGGAAATGGTTGGGCCACTAAAAATTCTGAATTTGGCCACTCCCTTGATATGCAAAGGGAGATTTATTTTCATGATGGGTGCTTCCCAAAGGCACCAAATATCTCACATTTTCTGCAATAGTGCGATGACTTGGGCAAAAAGTAAGTGGTGGGAAAATGTTAAGTCCCTATATTAATAGTGTAGCCCCTTAGTATGTTAGTGTAGCCCCCCTTATTGTTATTATTGTACCCTTGTAACCCCCATTTTGTTATTATTGTGCCCTTAAATTATTATTGATAGGTAGGCTAGGATTGCATTGTGGCCCACTAGGATTACATTATGGCCCCATGGACTCCTATATATAGAAAGGAGGTTTTGTAAATTGTATCATCCAAGAATTGTGCATTTATGTAATGTATTGGAGGTTGCCCCTCGAAGTGGCTTATTTCTAAGGCGTTGATATCTCTTTTCTTCTATTTTTGGAGCTGGTTACACAACATTTGGTATCAGAGCTTTGGATTCTAGGGTTTCGCTGCTCCAAACAGGTCATCGTGGCATTTTCGCTATAACTTTTTTTCTACGAAGTTTTAGAAGCTTAAATTTTTAGGGTGCGAAGCTGAAATCCTGAGGCAGATTTTCTAAAAATTTCAGAGCTTGGTTCGCAATATTTTCGGAGATATCATCTGTGGAAGTTAGGTATTTTTTCAAGCTCCTAAACAGGTCATCGTGGCATTTTCGCTATAAAATTTTTTCTACGAAGGTTCAGAATCTGAAATTTGTATGGTGCGAAGCTGAAATCCTGAGGAAATTCGTCAAAAAATTTCAGAGCTTGGTTCGCAATATTTTTGGAGATATGATCTGTGGAAGGTAGTGCTTTTTCAGGCTCCTGAATTTCATCTCAAAGAGGTGATCGTGGGAAAACTTCAATAACTCTCTCTCTGGGCATTGGATTGAAGTGCCGTAAAAAGTGATCGCAAGTACACAGACTGAAGTTTCTGGGCTATCAATTTCAGAGACAAAGGACAAAACAGTGACACGTGGCAAGTCGTACAAGTTCGCTCTACTGAACCAGTCCAGAATTAGGTCATTGTGGGAGATTGGACACAAATTTGTCTTGGGGAATCCAAATTAGATCAGACCTGTGGCATTTGAAAGAAGCTTCAGAGGGCTAATACAGGGCTAAATTTCAGATATTGAAGATTTTCAATTACAGAGATAATTCAATTTCAATATCGAGCTCCTCAAAGCAAGAAAAAGGTGTGTATTGTTTTTTTTTCCGAATTGCACAAGTCTTGTTTGAAGAATCAAGTTGAATTGATTCCAAGGGCATATTGAAGAATTTTTGTCAGTAATGGGTTCTATTATGCCTCCAAAAAATAATTCCATACCCATTAAGCCCTCAGAAAGCTATACTATGACGCATGAGGTGGAAGAATTGCAATATGAGATATCAAAATTACGGTACCAAGTGCAACAAATTTCGATCTTACGAAGAGCAACCGAAGATGAAATAGATGGTTTAAAAGCAAAAATGGAGGCTAAGTTGGATGGTTTTAAGGATCAAATAATAGCTAATATGGATGATAAATTAGTGGAAGATCATAGCGAGCATCAACAACAAGTTCTCGAACTCTCAAAGGATAACCCAACTTTGGTGCAGAATCTAATGAAACAACAGGAAGATCAACATCATATCGAAAGAAGTTATGAAGCAGTCATAGAAACAAGAACTCAACAAGTACGATCAGTTTCAGAGTATCTCAGCAAGTGGAAGAACTTTCCTGTAGAATATTTCACATGGGAGGATGATAATTTTATACAGAAGCATCAAGAAATAATCAAGCGTTGAGGACAACACTTGTTGAAGGAGAGGGGCATGTTAAGTCCCTATATTAATAGTGTAGCCCCTTATTATGTTAGTGTAGCCCCCCTTATTGTTATTATTGTACCCCTGTAACCCCCATATTGTTATTATTGTGCCCTCACATTATTATTGTTAGGTCGGCTAGGATTACATTGTGGCCCACTAGGATTACATTATGGCCCCATGGACTCCTATATATAGAAAGGAGGTTTTGTAAATTGCATCATCCAAGAATTGTTCATTTATGTAATGTATTGGAGGTTGCCCCCTCGAAGTGGCTTATTTCTAAGGCGTTGATATCTCTTTTCTTCTATTTTTGGAGCTGGTTACACAACAGAAAACCACTTACCACATCTTGGTTTGATACAGGTAGGGGATGCTCTGCACTGGTTCCACATGTGGGACTATGATCCACCTCCATGTACACACATTTCTATTTGTTTTTACATTGTCTTGATCCCCTATATTGATGATGTCCTTGTACTTTTCATGGGGATGAATGGAGGAAGGAGGGAAGGCATGCATGTGCCCTATGGGATGACTACACTCCCTGTACTGTATGTTTTATATTCTAGGGAGGGAATTGGGCAAACCATGATTGCTTCATGTGATTTATTGTTTCCTCATGGGATGAGCTATTTGCATTTCATGAGAACACTGTTGGAACAAATCATGGATGGATGGTTTGGTGATCACTTAACTTATGAGAGAATCTTATCCTTTGTTTGTGACACCAATGGAGGAGGAGATGAGTTGCAGCACTCACCTTATCAATTGCTTGAGGACAAGCAACATTTTGGAGGGGAGTGCTGTAATGTTCCTAATTAGCCCAAGCTAATAGGAATATTCAATTTTTTTTTCATTTTCTTGTTACAAGAATAAAATTGTAAAGGAGGAGAAATTAAACTCCTTAAACAAAAAAATAAATCAATGCCCATGTGAACAAGGCTAAATCCGGGCTGCCTTAATAAAACTCCCTCATGTGTGAAAAGGGATTGTGAAAATTAAATGGGTCAACAGGACCAAATCTACAACGTTGTCCAGATGCAATGTACCTATATGAACAACGCAGATCTAGTTGGATGTTTCAAATTTGAAAGGAGCTAAACCTTTGAGATGGTTTAGGGTTTTGCAAGGCTTTCATCCTATAAATGAAATAGGAGAGCAGCATGAGAGGGGTTGTTGAACATATTATCTTGGAAGGATTTGTCTAATTATACACTTCTCATTCTCTGGCTGTTTAGCTGAGAATAATGTTGTTTAGCACTGGGTGTTCCTGATCGGGAATCCCACCTCACTCCTTGAGAGGCCTCTTGGAAGAGTCTTGCATTTCTTATCCACTATCAGGCATTTATCCAAGCTTCTTCTTCCAACTACAACTCAGATCTTGTTGAGGGTTTGGTTGTCCTTGTGAGCAACAGCAAGTGGAGGCTAGATCTATTTAGATCTAGACCATACTAGTGCCTCTTTTCAGTGGGAAAGCCTTCTATCCCATTGGAAAGAGTGTATTAGTTGATTGGAGCTTCAGATCCATACCTTGGCATCAGGCCAAAGTCTACATCAAGCCTACAACGCATTTTATATCCCTGGACTGCGTTATTTTGCAAGTGAGAAGTTGCAGGGTGTTAGGCAACTATTTGGAGGAGAGATCTCTGGTGTAAAGGAGCCTTCCCTACACTGTGGTGATCCATGGATTAGCCATATAATCCATGTATGTTTCAGATCTGATCTATTCATCGATGTATCTACTTCAGAATTTCTAAATCATTCTGCAGATCTGCTGCAGTAGATCTCAGATCTACTCTTGTGCTTTCATGTTTTGCTGAAAACCCCAAGGGGTATGTAAAATAGAGACAATCTAGTGTAAAAATCTGATATAGATCTAATATTTTTTACAGAGATCTATCCTAGATCTGATTTTTAACCTACAACTGTTATTTACTCATGAAAATAATGCTGTCATGGATTTACAATGAATTATATTGTTGCAGCACCTCTTTTAGAGGGTTTTTCTCCATTATAGTCTCCTTCTTTCTCCCGTACATTGATTGGGCTATATTGTAAATCTGATTTATCATTGTATAAGTTATTTTTGAGCTATCATATTGGCTTCTTGCTACTGCTATCTAAAACTGCATTATTTTCTGGGCAGTGTTCTTTTGTATTGCTGCAGTCCCTTCTTTGGGAAGTTTTCAAGCCTTACTAGGTGTGGGAGATCTTTTTAACCCACCTAGTTTGATTTGTTCTGATATCCTCTTGGATTTAGGTCTTAGATACTAAGATCTAAGGGATCTAAGGGCTGATTTCATATTCTGTAGCAGCCATTCCTGGAAAATGCGTTTTCCATCCATGCCTTGCTAGCAGTCCCGATTTTGGGATATTACATAATAAAAGGACATTGAAGTAATTATTGCAAGCATAGAACATACCGTTGTTATCTAGAATTAACACTTGGGCCATACAAATTGATTTGCATAAGGTTTTACAACTATATTTTTCTCGGTTTAAGGGTTAAAATTTTAGAGTTATTTCCTATTGTTAAATTCCTAAAAAAGGCTTGTAATCAATTTCTGAAGTTGAATAAAGGGCTTAAGTTTGTTGGTTTCCCCACTTTGGGGTTTTCGCGGTAAAAAATGTGTCAAATAATTCTGTTTTCCTCGTTTATTGTTTGTTTATTTATGTTGTGCATACTAAGTTAGGAACCAAAAATATTTCTTATTATGAAAATTCAAATATGAGGAAATTGATTTTATTTCTTTTCTAAGAAATTTTATTGAACATTAAATCTAATCTAGGTTCAGGAAAGCTAACATCAAAATAAAGAGACAATTTTTTTGAGAACTCATGTTGCAATTATCTACATAAAATCGAAAGAAAACAAAGCAAACCCTACTTATAACCCAATATATTGCATAAGTTAAATTGGAATATAGTAAAGCAAATTAACCTATTGTGAAATGAAAATGAAGTGAATCATGGTCCAACACAGTCCCTTTGATGCTCACAAAAGGTTACAAATTAAGGGAAGAAAAATTGGAAATAGTTCTACAAGAAACTATGTGTTGCTATAGAAAAATATATAGGCATGCAGATATTGCTACAAGAAATTGTTAAAAAAAAAAAAAATACTATAGAAAGTGCATAGTGCCATAGTAAATATGTGTTCAAAATAAATTTTGTTGAATGAGGTTAAATAAAAAGTATTCCTAACATAAAAAGAAACAAATACACCATGAAATACTACTTGTAGGATTGATATTATTATTACAAGAAAAAAATTGTTGGTAAATGTGACATCCCTTTTAGTACTCCAAATTTTTTAATGTAATTAAGAACATATAATGCTTGGGTGCTAATATTGATACAGTGAGTTGAAACTTTATTATGAGATGCAATGTTTTATTTTATTAATAAAATGTTTTAGAACTGAAGGAAGGGGTGAGGGGACCAACATATTATGATGCCTTGAGAGGAAAATACATACATTGAATTAATAATCCCCTTAATGTGATGGTTGGGAAGATGAAGGGTTAAGGCATGTTTATAAAAATGAAAGAGAAAATACATTGAGGACATTTTTCTTTTTGCGTTTTTATTTTGAGCATTACTCCATTATTCTTATTGCACGCTCATTTTTTTCACTCTCTCACCCATACATTTGAATTGACATGAGAATTGGTGACAACTTGCGTAAGAACAATTGAATGTGTTGTAGTTATTTTTACCTGGACTAGATGGATCTGAGGATTTGGAGTTATCCCGTTTGTGTGTGGCACAAAGAGCACTAAAGAAGGGAGGGCCAAGGGATTTCATAGATTAGAGAAGTAATACATTATACTATGCAAACCTATATTGTCATTTGTGAATGCCTATGGGCTTTGTCAAGGAATGGGAAGGCTAAACACTGAGATTCTTTATTGTGTGTGGAGATTAGCCTTCAATTTTTGTGTTAAATCTTGTTTGAAAACTGTGTGCTAAATCCTCAAGTTTATTTTTTCCCTCAAGGAATCAATATTTGGCTAAGGGGTGGCCAACTATGAGAAATATTGCAACATATACGATCCTATGGTTGTGTGGAGAGTGGATCACCCTTCTTCAGTTCAAGATTGCAAAATATTTGACTCAAGATAATTATCTCTTATGCGTGATTAATTAATTTATCTTTTCAACAAGTTTATATGTACATGCATTTACCATTCAATAAATTTATCATGGCTGCAACTATTATACTATTTTTCTATAACTTTTATATGTATTAAATTTTGTAACAAAACTAGTTGAGGAAGATAGGATTCCTAAATTCTTCTTTAAATAGGTCATGTTGGAATTTCTGTTATAAATTTTCTTTTGGGAGGTTCCAGAAGTTAAAACTTGGACCATAGTGAGGGGAAATCTCGTTGATCGTCTAGTCCAATTTTTAGATATTGTGTCACAATTTTTTTTGAAATATGATTAGAGGAACTTGGGATTCCTAAATGCATATTTAAACATGTCATGTTGGAATTTCTATTATAACCTTTCTTTTGGGGGTTCTAGAATTTGAAACTTGGATCATAGTGACATGGAATCCCATTGATCATTTGTACAAACATTTAAATCTTGTGTTACAATATTTTAGAAGATATGATAAAAGGAATTAGAGCTTCCCGGATGCTCCTAAAATCATGCATCAAAAGACTCATGTTGGAATTTATTCTATATCCTTTTATTCGGGAGGTTGTAGAGGTTGAAACTTGGATCATAATGAGGGTAAATATCATTGATCATCTGGTCCAACTTTCAAAAATTGGGTTGTTTTATTTTTGGAGATATGATGAGAGGAATTCAAGCTTCCTCGATGCTCCTAAAATCATGCATCAAACAAATCATGTTGGAATTTATGCTATAATTTTTCATCTGGGAGGTTCTAGAGGTTGAAATATGGACCGTAGTGAAGGGAAATCCCAATAATCATTTGGTTCAATTTTTAGAACTTGTACTTCTATAATTTAGGATATATTCCCTGAGGAAGTTGATATATTAGTTTTCATGCAAAGTTTTTGAAGAAATGCCTAAATGGTTTAATGATTCATTGCATAGAATTTGTTTGATGAAATTCCCCAATAAAAAATGTTGTTTTGTAGACGGGGATAATATTTTTGCATGTTAGCAATATTGTATGATAGTACTATGTAGCTAATATATTCTTGTTTACATGCAAAACATTTGAAGAAATGTGTTAAAGGTGTTTTATTACAATTTGCATACAAACTATTTGATAAAATACCTCAAAGAAAAAAAAAAGTTGCATATTTGAGTGTTGTATTTCAGTTAGTATGTTACAAGTGGAATCAAAACAATGTTTCTTATTTGATTTCACACATTTTTTTTGACAAAAATTCTAAAATAAAAATACCACTTAATTGGTTGTATACAAACTATTTGAAGAACAGGTTTAAATGTAAAGTGTTTGAAAAAATGTATGAGAGATGAAAATCAAGTTTTTGCAAGTGTGGTTATGATAAATTTAGTAGGGGTATGTGACAAAGTGGTATCATAATTTATTATCAAGCTAGTAAAAAGAAAAAGAAAATTTTGGGGTACCTCGTAACCTCTGGAAGTCATGGAGGGAACTTGGTATGTGATAGTAAACTAGCCATGCATAACCTATTGTATAAACAAAAGAAACTAAAAATGATATCAATAAAGTAAATAAAGGTACAAAATTTCCTCAAAGAGACCCTATGTGGCCCCTACCTAATTAAGATCCCTAAAAGTAACCTAGAAATAAATAATAACAATCAAGTGGAAGATGAAACTTAATTACAATTATCATGTCATATGAAAAATTAGAGGATGAAAGCTTTCTATGAAGCCTGTGAATGACTAACAAAATTAAGTAGAAAACTCAAGGTTGACCCTTGAGCTCTTACACCAAGAGCTAGTATTGGCTCATCCCTTCAATCACTCATTTATTGATGGGTTATACTTCCAAATCCCTAAAATCAAGATACTTGGTTCAAACTGAATCCCTTAATAGATTTCATTCCTTGGATCATCATTTCACATGAGTGAGATGGATACAATCTCTTAAAGTATTGTCAGATAGTAGAAGAAGGCGAGGGGACAAGATCCCTATTTTTTCTCAAAGTGTGTTGGAGCAAAAATCCTAATGTGGCTTGCCTTGTTGGAGTTAGTTTTGCTAATTCACATTCATCATGAAATCGAGCATGACTGATATGATTAACCAATTTCAATTCATTTTCCATTTTATTACAAAACCCCACAATTTTATATTGTTTGTGGTGAAAAGGCGAGTTTGCTAAGTAGAAGAGGAGGTGAAAAAGAGTCATGGATGAGCCTCATCATCTACAATGTGGGCGCCCATAATCACTCCCAAGCTTAAGGTTTTGGAAGCTTGTGTAACAAAAAATGATGATGTATCCTCCTTGAACCATTGTTGTTTCTCCTATCACATTTGCTTAATGTACCATGTAGTATATATAGTAATGGATTATTTCTCATTATACCCGATAGTTTGTTCAATTTCTACCTATTTTTCCTTCTCTTTTTCCTTGCCCAAATTTTTTGATGGTGAAGGATGTAAGAGAAGAGGGAAGTTTAATTTTAATCCACTCCATTTCTCCTTCAATTTCAAGAGGTATTATTGAGTCTCAAAATTGTCTTCCATATTCATCCATATTTCCATCATTTCATAACCATTTAGCCCTCATTTCATAACTATCTAGCCTAAAACACTACATCAAGTAACCATATTCATGATCATATAGGTTAGAATAATCATTTTCCAAATTTATTTATTTTATGTTTTTTTAAATGAATTTATGATTAAAAACTATGAAATTAACATGGTTTCTTATACATATATATGTGTGTTATGAGTTTTGTGACATGTGTAGGCTTATTTGGAGGTTATAGAAGGGTCTTACTTAGCCTCCCAAGCAAAAATTCGAATTTCAACTCAAGAGGTGGAACATATTCCAAGGAGAAAGATCATGCAGATATTGATGTGTCATGGGATTTGTATCTAGTATTTAGGGATAAGTTGAGAAAAGTATAGATCTAGTGATATTTAAGGGATTTACATTTATTGAGAAGATATCCCTAATTCATGTATAAATAAGAGGAGCATCCTTCAAAGGAAGCTAACAAGTTGTCAATTATTCATTAGCATTAGATTTATGATTGTTCATTCAACATGAGTAATATCATTTTCTCCAAATCATGAGTTATGAGTGTTGTTTGATTCTTAAGATGTGATAGTTGTTCATGTGTTCTCACTGAGGAATGGATGGATCCCCATCAACCAGAATTTTCATACATATGTAACATAGTTTGATTTCTTTTATTTCCTTTCATGCAAGTGTACTTTATTTTCTGCAAGTGTGATTTCATTTCCTAGATTTTATTTTATTGTTATTAAACTACTTGCTTACTAGCTATCTTAGTTTGCTTGCTTGACAACTAAACCACTAGTTGCTATTTACTACTTTCTAGATTAGTTTACTTTTTTCTATATTATCATAGTTTGCTTCTAATAGATTTGCACTTTAGTTATCATTAAATTTATTTCTTACTAGTTCTCATAGTTTGCTTGCTTGATAACAAAATCAATAGTTGTTCTAGGTTTACCTGCTTTCTAGATTATCATGGTTTGATTCTTATAGTTGTTCAAATATTAGTTTATAAGTTTTTAGAAATTCCATGGCATTAATTCATTCCACCCTTAGAATCTAATTCAATTTTCTTACATGTGATTTCTTTTGCAGTTTTCTTTAGTTATACTTGTAATATGCATTTCCTTTCTTTATTTCCATCCTAAACAAACCTTCTACAACAGTTTCATCTGAGGTCCCATATAGTTTGGTTTGCTTCCAAGTTAACGAAACCCCCATGTTGACATATTAAAATGACAGGGATTTAACATACAATTAAATCACCCTACATGGATCCCTTGTAGTGTGAGACTTTAAAGGAGGCTTGTAAAGTGTTGGGTGAATGGTTTTCTCTTATTTGAAGACCATGGGGGAGTGAGTGCCACCTCCTTTGGAAATTTTAGACTACCTCCTCTCCTAAGAGTCTTAGGGTATTTTCTAAGTGAGCAATTCACTTGTAATGTATTTACTCCAAAACGTGTATGACGTATATATATAAGGTGAGGGCCTCATGGATGGATATCATTTCCCCTAATTTAGGAACTTTATCCCTAATCCAAATAGATCTATGTAGCTCCTCTTCCCTAAATTTTATTAGTTCAATTACTACTAGTTCTTCATGTTGAAGCCAAGATCACAATGCCATAAGTTGTACATACCTGCATATGGATATGGGCTCCATTTCTAAGGATGCGGGGTGTAAAGGTTGTGTAAGTAGAATTCACATTCTTACCCCTCACCTTGCCATCACTTAATTGGAAGACATCTATGAATTCCTTTTGTTTCTACTTGAGATCTAACTTCTTTTGTTAGGATATCCAAATGAAAATTATACAATTGTTCTTTAAAAATTATTGTTTAGATCTTAGCTGGATGCCTAAAACTCAACAAATTTTATGCTAGTTGGGTCATCTTGGCTATAAATACCCTCATTATTTCTAATTTGTCAATTTGGGTAGCCAAAATTTCCTTGTTCTTTTCTAAATCTTTCTTCATGGACTGATTTTCTAATTTTAGTTGTTTGTGGTCATCTTCCTTCTACATTTTCATAATATGGAATTTGTCTTGTACGTGGTGAAGCCATTTTCCTATGCTCTCTTTGATGTCTTCTTTATATATTTACTTTTTCTATTTGACCCATTATGTTCTTCCGTTTAATGGATTCAACCCTAGCTAATTCCAATTCCCTTAAGGTGCATTTCATTCTAGTTTTTATGGTGTTGTTGCCTATTTCTCCTTTGCTTCCATTGATGGCCCCCTTCTAGGAATATGATATTATTATATATTTACTATCGAAAAGGAGGTGGGAGTGATAAATTTAGGAGTGCCTTGGGATCTAGTCCTAGCCCTCTTGTATAACTACCCGCTTTGATCTCAGACTGTCATTTTCCCTTTTATTTTTAATGAGTTTCTTGGTGGTATCCCATTGTTAGGGTCCTAACATCCCCAACCCGTTAAGTAGGTATATTACTATGTATGGAGCCCATTTTTAATAAAAAAATTCCATGTAGTAGGTGAACACAATTATTGTGAGAGAAATTATTAAATGATTCACCCTATTAGAAATTTCATTCTTTGGATTGTTCCTAGGATATAGAAAGTAATATATAAAGATGTGAAGATTTTGTAAAAAGTGCCTTGGAAATAATTTGTAATATGATCTCTGCTCTATAGAGGTTGCCCCCTTGAAGAGGCTAATAAAAATTGCTTCCATATTGATAAAGGTAAATATTATGATTCATATTGTTCATTTTTCTGCGGTTATATTTCTTTGCATGATACATTTGAGCAATGTTTGTAACTCCTACTATTTGGCACATCATAAGTGATATGCATATACTTTCATCGAACATTTTTTAGAATAATATTTTTGGGATAGAGACATTTTTAATATTTATAAAAAATACAAATGTATGTTGTTAATCAAGTAAACATGTAGTTGGGTAAGCATACATATAGGAAATATAATAGGTTTCACTTGGTTGGAAACCCTTGTAACCCTAATTGGTAGCTATTTGAGTGGTGCTGCATCAGAAAACACTTCTCTATGAATTTACTTCCATGTACCCTTGGGCATATTAGAAGTCCTGTAGGTATCTTGAAACCAATGTTTGGTAAGTCACTTGACCACTTGTCTATTATAATGGTGTTAAGAAAAACACTTGGAGTGTGGTGCAGCTTCTGACAACGTACTGTGGCTGCTGTCGCTGCGGATCCAATCCGTTGCTTTTTTATTTTATTTTTTGTTTTTCAATTTTTCTGTGATCCTACAGGCTTTACTTGTGGGTTGAGGAGCCGTGACCGAGGGGCATCTAATCCATCAAAGTCACCTGAGGATCGCACCCGACGTAGGCCACACCAACTCTTAGCTAATTGGATTTTTTAACATGTCTCCCCCTAGAACATGGCACAACCACCCCTCGTGAGGTTTAATATTTGGTTGCCTTGCTACAATTTCTTTTTATTATTATTTCAATTATATATTTTTTTATAATTTATTTTTCTTTTTATGTTTTTTTTTTTTTTAAGTATTTTTCTCACAACTATACATATACTTGAATTTTTATTTATATTTTCTTTACTTCTCTTTTTTTAATATATATATATATATATATATTTCTTTTCAATGGTTAAAGGCCTGATGACGCATCCGGAAGAATGGAGTATCTCCAACTATGTAGGGAAATTATTGATCACAACAACAAGAAAGTTGACAGATGGTTTGATGGCGAAAGGTCAGGATCAGATTAGATCTAATACCATTGGAACAAAAAAGTTCATACTTCTCAATAATCTTCATAACACTTCGAAGACAAATAAATCCATTGTAGTAAAAATAATTGTATATAAGAGTATTTGAATACAAGTGAGATAATTTGATTACAACTAAGGGTCCCATATATATAGCTAGGTAGGTACCCTTTCACAAACGACCATGTCCACTGAGACATGCCTCTTCAATACTAATTATTACTTAATTAATCATTAATTATTATTATTTATATATATATTATTCATAACATTTGTCCACCAGAGGAACCAGTCATGAGCTTCACATTCTAAGGTGTTGGAGGTAATCATAATCTTTTATTTTTCACTTGATGGTGGGTTTGCTCCAAAAATTCCTTCCATATTGCTGACCTAAACAACTTATTCTCTGTTATCCTTACAGTCATATTTTGGTAGTTCATTCTTAATTCACTAACGGTTTCTTTTTGGAACTGTAGTGTAATATTGGCTACCCGAAAAGCATATTTGAGGTGGATCTACAGGTTCATGCTCATTTCCATTGTGCGGGTTAGACTATGGTATTTGGTTGTTGAATGGTATTTTCATTGATGTCATACCTATTGTATAAACAAAGGGAACAAAAAATAATAACATTAAAGTAAATAAAGGTGCAAAATTTCCTTAAAGAAACCCTATGTGACCCCTACCTAATTAAGGTCCCTAAAAGTAACCTAGAAACAAATAATAACAATCAAGTGGAAGATGAAACTTAATTACCATTATCATATCATCTCAAAAAATAGAAGATGAAAGATTTCTATGAAGCTAATGAATGACTAAAAAAATTAAGTAAAAAAATCAAGGTTGACCCTTGAGCTCTTACACCAAGAGCTAGTATTGGCTCATCCCTTCAATCACTCATTGATTTATGGGTTATACTTCCCAATACCTAAAATCAATATCCTTGGTTCAAACCGACTCCCTTAATATATTTCCTTCCTTGGATCATAATTTCACATGAGTGAGATGGATACAATGTTTTAGAGTATTGTCAGACATTAGAAGAAGGTGAGAGGACAAGATACCTGTTTTCCCTGTGTGTTGGAGAAGAAATCATCATGTGGCTTGCCTAGTTGGAGTTAGTTTTTCTAATCCAAATTCATCATGAAATCGAGCATGACTGATATGATTATCCAATTTCAATTCATTTTCCATTTCCTTACAAAAACCCATGATTTTATGTTTTTTTTGTGGTGAAAAGTGAGTTTTCTAAGTAGAAGAGGAGGTGAAAAAGAGTCATGGATGAGCCTCATCATCTACAGTACGGGGGCCCATAATCACTACCACACTTAAGGTTTTGGATTCTTGTGTAAAAAAATTGTTTTTGTATTCTCCTTGAATCATTTTTGTTTCTCCTTGCACATTTTCTTAATGTCCCATGTGGCATATCTAGTAATGGATTCTTGATCATTATACCCGATAGTTTGTTCAAATTCTACTTAGTTTTCCTTCTCTTTTTCCCTACCCAAATTTTTTGATGGTGAAGGATGCAAGAGAAGAAGGAAGTTGAGTTTAATCCAATCCATTTCTCCTTCAATTTCATGGGGAGTTCCTTTTAGAGTGAGCCTCTAAAGGAGGCTTGTAAAGTGTTTGGTGAATGGAGTTCTCTTATTTGAAGACCATGGGGGAGTGAGTGCCACCTCCTTTGAAAAGTTTAGACTACCTCCTCTCCTAAGAGTCTTAGGTTATTTTCTAAGTGAGCAATTCCCTTGTCATGTATTTACTCCAAAACATTTTCCACATCCATATATAAGGTGAGGGCCTCATGGATGTCTATAATTTCCCCTAATTTAGGAACTTTATCCATAATCCAAAGAGATCTATGTAGCTCCTCTTCCCTAAATTTCATTAGTTTAGTTGCTATTAGTTCTTCATGTTGAAGCCAAGATCACATTGCCATAATTTGAACATCTCGGCATATGCATATGGGTTCCATTTCTAAGGATGTGTGAGGGAAAGGTTGTGTAAGTAGAATTCACATTCTTACTCCTCACCTTGCCATCACTTGATTGAAACACATCTACGAATTCCTTGTGTTTATACTTGAGATATAAATTCTTATTTTAGGATTTCCAAATGGAACTTATACCATTGTTATTTAACAAATATTGTTTAGCTCTTTGCTGGATTCCTGCAACTCAACAAATTTTATGCTAGTTGGGTCATCTTGGCTACAAATACCCTCATTATTTCTAATTAGTCAATTTGGGTAGCCAAAATTTCCTTGGGATTTTCTAAATCTTTCTTCAAGGACTGATTTTCCAATTTTAGTTGTTTGCAGTCATCTTCCTTCTACATTTTCATAATATGGAATTTGTCTTGTAGGCGGTGAAGCCATTTTCCTATGCTCACTTTGTTGGATTCTTTCTATTTTTCATTTTTCTATTCGACCCATTGCATTCTTCCATTTAAGGGATTCAATCCTAGCTAATTCCAATTTCCTTACGGTGCATTTGATTATAGTTTTTGAGTGTTGTTTCCTATTTATCTTTTGGTTCCCTTGATGGAATCTTTCTAGGGGTAGGAGAGTATTATATATTTACTATGGAAAAGGAGATGAGAGTGATCAATTTAGGAGTGGCCTGGGATCTAGTCCTATCCCTCTTGTATAACTACCCACTTTGCTCTTGGACTGTCAGTTTCTCTTTTATTTTTAACGGGTTTCTTGGTGGTATCCCTATTTTAGGGTCCTAGAATCCCCAAACTATTAAGTAGGTATATTATTATGTATGGAGTCCATTTCTAATAAAAAAGTTCCATGTAGTAGGTGAACACAATTATTGTGAGATCAATTATTAAATGATTCTTACTATTAGAAATTTCATTGTCTAGATTGTTCTTAGGATATAGAAAGTAATATATAAAGATGTTAAATTTTTGTAAAAGGTGTCTTGGAAATGATTTGTAATATGAGCTCTGCTCTATTAGAGGTTTCCCCCTTGAAGAGGCCAATGAAAATTTCTTCCATATCGATAAAGGTAAATATTTTGATTCATGTTGTCCATTTTGTTACTGTATATTTCTTTGTATGATATATTTGAGTAATGTTTGTAACTCCTACTATGAATATTTCTATTTGACACATCATAAGTGATGCATGTAATTTCATCGATTTTTTTTTAGAATAATCTCTTTTGGGCTAGAAAATGTTTTAACATTTATAAACAATACAAATATATGTTGTTAATCAAGTAAACCTGTAGTTGGGAAGCATACATATAGAAAATATTAACCCATATTGGTACCTCTTTGAGTAGTACTGCATCAGAAAATTATTGTATATGAATTTCACTTCCATATACCCTTAGGTATATTAGAACTCCTGTAGGTATCTTGAAACCAACCTTTGTTAAGTCACTTGACCACTTGACTACTATAATGGTGTTAAGAACAACACTTGGAATGTGGTGGGACTTCCGACGATGTAATGTGGTTGCTGTCACTGGGGATCCAATCAGTTGATTTTTTTTTTTTTTTAAGTTTCCTTTGGTCCTCTAGGCTTGACCTATGGCTCGAGGATCCATGACCTAGGGGCATCTAATCCCTCAAAGTGACCTGGGGATCGCACCTGGCCTGGGCAACACCAGCCCTTAGTTGATTGTATTTTTTAGCATGTATCCTCTCCCTAGCACATGGCACAACCACCCCCCATGAGGTTTGATCTTGGGTTGCCTTGCTGCAGTTTATTTTATTATTATTTCAATTATATATATATATAATATTTTTCTTTTATAATTTATTTTTCCTTTTTCTTTTTCTTTTTTTTATAATTTTTTTTTCTCATAACTATATATATACTTGAATTTTTATTTATATTTTCTTTACTTCTCTTTTTTTTTAAATATTTTTTGACCTTTTTTTTTAATAGTGCGATTTTTTTAATATATATATACATATATATTCTTTTTATTTATTTTTAATTGCCAAAGGCCCGACGACACATCTGAAAAAATGGAGAATCTCCAACTATGTAGCGAAATGCTCGATCAAAACAATAACAAATTTGACAGATGGTTTGATAGCTAAAGTTCAGGATCATATTGGCTCTTATACCAATGTAACGAAAAAATTTCATACTTCATAATAATATTCATAACACTTTGAAGAGAAAGACATCCATTGTAGGAAAAATAATTGTATATATGAATATTTGAATACAAGTGAGATAATTTGTTTACAACTAAGGGTCCCATATATATATAGGTAGGTACCCTTTCATGAACAATCATGTCCACTGAGACATGCCTCTTCAATACTAATTATTAATTAATTAATAATTAATGATTATTATTATTATTACTTATATGTATATATATATATATATATATATATATATATGAAATTTGTCCACCAGAGGAACCATTCATAAGCTTCACCTTCTAAGGTATTGGAGGTAATCATAATATTTTCTTTTTCATGTGATGGTGGATTTTATCCAAAAATTCCTTCCATCTTGTTGGCCCAAAAAACTTCTCCTCTATGATCCTTACCATCATATTTTGGTAGTTCATTATTAGTTCACTAACGGTTTATTTTTGGAACTCTAGTGTAATATTGGCTACTTGAAATGCATATCTTAGGTGAATCTACAAGTTCATGCTCACTTCCATTTTGCGGGTTAGACACTGGTCTTTGGTTGTTGAATGGTGTTTTCATTGATGTCATACCTATTGTATAAGAAAAGGAAACTAAAAATGATAGAAGTAAAGTAAATAAAGGTACAAAATCTCCTCAAAGAAACCCTATGTGGCCCCTACCTAATTAAGGTCCCTAAAAGTAACCTAGAAACAAATAATAAAAATAAAGTGGAAGATGAAACTTAATTACCATTATCATATCATCTCAAAAATTAGAAGATGAAAGATTTCTATGAATCCTGTAAATGACCAACAAAATTAAGTGAAAAACTCAAAGTTGACCCTTGAGCTCTTACACCAAGAGCTAGTATTGGCTCATCCCTTCAATCACTCATTGATTGATGGGTTATTCTTACCAATCCCTAAAATCAAGGTCCTTTTTCAAACCGACTCCCTTAATATATTTCATTCCTTGGATCATAATTTCACATGAGTGAGATGGATACAATGTCTTAAAATATTTTCAGATATTAGAAGAAGGTGAGGGGACAAGATCCCTGTTTTTCCTGAAAGTGTGTTGGAGCAGGAATCCTCATGTGGCTTGCCTTGCTGGAGTTATTTTTGCTAATGCACATTCATTATGAAATCGAGAATGACTAATATGAATAACCAATTTCAATTCATTTTCCATTTCTTTACAAAAACCCATGATTTTATATTGTTTGTGGTGAAAAGTGAGTTTTCTAAGTACAAGAAGAGGTGAAAAAGAGTCATGGATGAGCCTCATCATCTACAATACGGGGGTTCATAATCACTCCCAATATTAAGGTTTTGGATGCTTGTGTAAAAAAAATTGTTGTTGTATCATCCTTGAATAATTGTTTTTTCTCCTTACACCTTTGCGTAATTTCCCATGTAATATATCTAGTAATGGATTCTTGCTCATTAGACTCGATAGTTTTTTCAATTTATACCTAGTTTTCCTTCTCTTTTTCCCTACCCAAATTTGCTAACAGTGAAGGATGTAAGAGAAGATGGAAGTTGAATTTTAATCAAGTCCATTTCTCCTTCAATTTCATGAGGGATCCCTTGTAGAGTGAGACTCTAAAGTAGGCTTGTAAAGTGTTGGGTGAATGGAGTTCTCTTATTTGAAGACCATGGGGGAGTGAGTGCCACCTCCTTTGGCAAGTTTAGACTACCTCCTCTCCTAAGAGTCTTAGGGTATTTTCTAAGTGAGAAATTCCCTTGTTATGTCTTTACTCCAAAACATGTGCCTCATCCATATATAAGGTGAGGGCCTGATGGATGGATATAATTTCCCATAATTTAGGAACTTTATCCCTAATCCAAGGAGATCTATGTAGCTCATCTTCCATAAATTTCATTAATTTAGTTGCTATTAGTTCTTCATGTTTAAGCTAAGATCACAATGCCATAAGTTGAACATACCTACATATGGATATGGGCTCCATTTCTAAGGATGTGGGAGAGCAAGGTTATGTAAATAGAACTCACATTCTTACCACTCACCTTTTAATCACTTGATTGGAACACATCTACAAATTCCTTTTGTTTCTACTTGAGATCTAACTTCTTGTGTTAGGATTTCCAAATGGAATTTCTACCATTTTTCTTTAACAAATATTGTTTAGATCTTATATGGATGCTTGCAACTCAACACATTTTATTCTAGTTGGGTCATCTTGGTTATAAATACAGTGATTATTTATAATTTGTCAATTTGGGTAGGCAATATTTCCTTTGTCTTTTCTAAATCTTTCTTCTGGGACTAATTTTCCAATTTTAGTTGTTTGTGGTCATCTTCCTTCTACATTTTCATAATATTGAATTTATCTTGTAGGTGATGAAGCCATTTTCCTATGTTCTCTTTGTTGTCTTCTTTCTATTTTTCCTTTTTCTATTTAAACCATTATGTTCTTCCATTTAAGGGATTAAACCCTAGCTAATTGCAATTCCCTTAAGGGGAATTGCATTATAGTTTCTATGAGTGTTGTTTCCTATTTCTCATTTGGTTCTCTTGATGGCCTCCTTATAGGGATAGGAGAGTTTTCTATATTTACGATGGAAGAGGATATGGGAGTGATAAATTTAGGAGTGGCCCGGGATCTAGTCCTAGCCCTCTTGTATACCTACCCACTTTGCTCTTGGATATTCAATTTCTCTTTTATTTTTAACGGGTTTCTTGGTGTTATCCCTATGTTAAGGTCATAACCTCCCCAACCTGTTAAGTAGGTATATTACTATGTATGGATCCCATTTCTAATAAAAAAGTTCCATGTAGTAGGTGAACACAATTATTGTGAGAGTAATTATTAAATTATTCTCCCTATTAGAAATTTCATACTCTAGATTGTTCTTAGGATATAGAAAGTAAGATATAAAGATGTGAAAAATTTGTAAAAGGTGTCTTGGAAATAATTTGTGATATGAGCTCTGATCTATTAGAGGTTGCCCCCTTGAAGAGGCCAATGACCATTGCTTCCATATCGATAAAGGTAAATATTTTGATTCATATTGTCCATTTTGTTACTATTATATTTCTTTGTATGATACATTTGAGTAATGTTTGTAACTCCTACAATGAATATTTATATTTGGCACATTATAAGTGATATACATGTACTTTCATAGAACATTTTTTAGAATAATATTTTTTTGGGCTAGAAACATGTTTTAACATTTATAAACAATACAAATATATTTTGTTATCAAGTAAACATGTAGTTGGGGAAGCATACATGATCTGTATGAGATATTAATCAAATTGTGCTTGAGGGTTTACAAATTACAAGTGTTTAAAATAAGTTTTGAGAGATTTTATGTTAATTTTTAGACACATAAAGCATGTAAATAAACTTTGAAATATATAGAAAAAACAACCAAATGCACCATAATGATAACCAAAAAACAACAGATGATGAAGGAGTTCACCCCTCCTGGGCTACGTCTCCTTGGTCCTGCTTCCAATGGTTTTTCCCTCTTTCATTATTCTCAAAATAGTGATTACACACATTTACAATGCTCAAATGGTGTTGTAGTGTGTTTGGTGCACGTATGTACGAAATCACACCAGCTTAAGGGGTGTGGTTTACCCCGTTAAGCTATCGGTAACAGGCAGAAAATAAGTGGAGTCAAGCAAGTTAGTGGAACAATCTAGAATCAATAAGCATACCAGATAGAGGACAAAGCATGAAAATGTTAACTAAAACTAACTAAAACTAAAAAAAAATAAACAGAATCTCTGAAAAGAGTCAAATGACAATAATAATATGAACGGTGGCTCTAGGCCCCTCTTATTGAGCGTTGGTAGTAAGAAGAGTGAAACTTTACCCTCTTGCCAAAGGGCCCCTAGAAAATGGTTCTAGGTCCCGATGCAAGGATGTTTTTATTCCAATCTTTCCTCGGTGCAATCTCCCTCTCTCTCTACTGTGTGGATTGAACTTGTTGAGTGGCCAACAATTGAGTGTCCTCTATCTTCAGCTCCAGGTCACACACTGCTGGTATTGCTTGGGAAATTATGGTAAGCATAACAATCTGATCACCCATTGTTCAACTCATGGTGGTCTTATATAGGAGATTTCAAATCCTCGCTTCCCTCTCTTTGTACATGGAGGATGGTGACCCAAGAGAGGGGTATGATTCCTTTGTGTGCTCCAAATATTCCATTGTGTGCTCACATAGTGTCTAAGGAGGCTTTGGTGGTTGTCCTTAGGCAACTTCATGTAAGGCATCACTTGTCCTTTGCTTTGTGTGGTCTCGGATAGTGAAATTTCGCCACTCTCAGGAATGCGCACATATCGGGAAAAAAAGGCATGCAGAAGGCACTCTTCACGAAGGATTATGCACGCAAATAGAATTTAGGACTAGTTCGAATTTGATTTTCCTCAAACCTTAGAGATTTTTAAATACTTTCCATATTATGTAATGTCTTCCAGCCCTGTAAATCCTTTGGGCTGACATTAATTAATGTCATCTTCTATTGTACGATTTTCCAGTGTTAACATTTTCCCGCTAATGTGTGAGGTTTAGGAAGAACTCTATAGCTGAAATAAATTATAGTTTCTTTTATGTATCATGCGTAGAGAGAGAGAGAGACCTGCGTGAAGCCTTGGAATTGAAAACACCCTACACCGTTTCCAAGAATGACCATGGCCTAAGGGATCCCTATAAGCAAATACAATTTACAATACATATACAAATTTTCAACAAGGCGGGTATGTCCCATGCTCGTGATGTTGTGGCTAGTTAAACAAAATTGACAGATATATGTTCTGTCTATGTCACTGATATGGTAGTGACATTGGCAGTTGTTGACGACGACTGTTGATGCCCTCAGGGGCATTTTTTTCTTTGACAATAGGTGGAATGTGGTGCCATATGCGTAAACTTTGTATGGCATATAGTTGCGCATGGTACGCATATGTACTGGCTGGGATCTTCTCATGTAAGAATTGTTGACAGAGACACTTATGGAGGCACGGGTCTTCGACGGTTTTGATCAAAGTGCAATGGTTGTAAGGTACGATACCATCTTGACATGAAAAATTTTGTGGTAGTCGAATGTCAAGAGGATCGATGACACCTGTGGACAATGATGTCTCCCACAGTGCTACTCAAGGATGCCCATTTGTATGGAGAGGGGTGATCCAAGGTACCGCTTCCTTTTTGGAATATAGGTGTTGAAGTTGACAAAAAGGAAGCCTCAACCGAACAAGGGGTCGCCGATATGAGTGATCGGGGACTTGGATGTGATTGGTTTAACATAGGGATGTTGGCGAGGGGTGACTAAAAAATGATGATGGGGATTCAGTGGCCCGAGGTTGGAGTATACTTAAGTAGCTTGGCTGCAGTCATAGTTATTTCTAGAGGGGAAATCCCTGGAGTCGGTAGGACTTCCAGGGCGGGTGTAAACCAGCTATGAATTTCATGATGGTTTGTGCATGGAGGTGAAATAATCTGACCAAGGGTGTTTAGGGACTGTTTTCGTGCGAGGAAAGATGAAATGAGGGGGTGAAGGATGCAGTGCACTGTTTGGGGTCTTTGTACACTTAACAAAAAAATAAAATAATGGGGTTTGGTCTGTACAAAACACAGAGATGGGTACCCAAAAACATGAAAGTGTTCGCTCACTAATGGTGTGAGGAAGGTGTTTTGCTGAGGGTAGGGGTCCCATTGGTTGGTATCATGTGCGGGGTTAATGAAGTGGATGAAAAAGTATTGCAGATGGGATTATGCTGGTGGAGGTATGGTGGGCCAAATGCAAGGCTCAGTGGTGCGCTCTTTATCTGCTTGTACAACCTGGTCGTCCGGGAAGAGGGTTTCAGTTTGTATGGTAAAATTGACCTTATGCATGATGAATGGATGGGCACGAGGTGCTTCCCGAACTGAAGTGGTATGGCCATGGCATCACTTATGTTGTGATATATGGTCTACTGTGGGTGATGGGTGCCATGGAGGGGAGGCACTACCGACCAACGCAGATGTTTATCATGTGTAGGGTGAGGTGATGATAAACACGGTTGGATATGAGGACCCTATGGTTTATTTCTGATGGAGAAATAATGTCAGGATATGCAGAGTTTTCTGGGACTCTATCATGCTGGGGGTTAGAATGATAACTGCTCTAGAACTTTCACGAGATAACGTTGTGGATGGTTTATGAGATTTTCCTGCAAAAATGACTACCTCAAGTGAAAGCATCTTCTTTCTCAAATATTATTGAAAGTCATGAGCTTTAAAAAGGAATATGAGAGAGGGCATACTTGCCGGCACTGAAAATTTATTTTTTCGGGATTTTGAATGTATGGCATCTCTTCTGTTCGTCATGGAGTGTTGATTGTGGCACAACTTACGGTTCGAAGAATGGACCTTCTGATCTCTTGTTATGGTCCTCCGAAGTTTTTGAAAAGGGCGATATATAGGTGGATATGGCCCTAATTCAATTCATTTGTACTTGTTGAGTTTTTGAGAGGTCAGAGAACTCTGCATAACATTTCTTGCCGTTGCAGTCAGCCAGAGCACCAGGGAGTAGCGATACTATGCCTAGGTAACCTCCATGATGTCCTGTACTTTAATTTTTACAGTTTGATGGTGCCGGGCTCTGTACAAACTGGGTTTGTATGGATTTTGAGTGACATTTGCCCTAGATTGTGTGGGTGATCTAAGCAAAGGGGCGCCTCCCCTGCATGCAATTTTGTGGGAAAAGTGCGAGGAAGCACTCTGTTCCCCATTTTTAGTGCACCTTAGGCACACCTATGTAAAATACAGGTGCACGCTAAGCGCACCTGTTTGAGGGATAGGTGCGCAAGGCTAAGATGACAAAATATTTTAGTTTTTGTCTATTTTTTTGGTTCTTCTCTGTACTAATGGGCACCTGTTTTGATGAAAGGTTATTGTGGAGGGAGAGGGATTGGCCCGAGCTCCATGCTGAGTTGGCTATTAATCCTTCCTGAAAAAATCACATTGGTGAGGAAATGAAAATGGTCACCATAAGCTCATTGGTGAGGGTCAAAAGAGCCTTCGTCACCAAAAACTGAACGTCACCAAAGGTGGCGTGGACCATAAAGGACCATCACTATATACACTTACAGTGACGGTTTTTTAATGACCGTCACCATATGTGACATTGGTGACGGACCTTAAAGGTCCATCACAAGCATGACCCTCACCAATGTGCTTTTTTCTTGTAGTGAATCTTTGGAGCACGCTAATCGGTGGTGCTATGGGGTCTCCTGAAGTTTGTGGAAAATGAGCTTATTCAGTTGCAGGACCAACTACTACGGTACATTATCCAGCATTGGCGCAGGAGGTGCAACATGTTTGTGTTGGTGGGACATCTAGTTATACGTACGAGACAAATGTTTGCTGGCCAGGGTTTTAACGCACAAAGCAGAGCCTTTGAGGTATCCACTCCCTAACGAGAGAGTGGACCTGGAGAGATTTAGGAGACGCCACTGTGGAGGGGCACCTCTTACAGAGGGATGCATCAGCATTGCATCAATTACATATTTGGCAGAGTGGTGTGCTCTGGCCGTGATTTTAAAACTGGCGAGGTCGGTTGCTCTGCATCGGGCATCAGGCCCAAATTTTGGAGTTCTGCATCGGCTGAGGTCCGGGAATTTTTTCGATTTTTCCTGTTTTTGTTTTGACAGGATGGTGTCGTAACTGAACAAGGTCCAACGTGAATGTAAATCATTTGCGTACGCCAGTATCTTGTGAAGTATCATGTATGAGAGGGTATTTCTGCTAAGGCCAGCAGTGGCGGTGCCTCCTAGGGGGCCACGAGAGCCTCGTATGAGGAGGTCGGATCCGGTGATGCCGCAAGGCGATGGTGGCATGGTGGGGCTTTATTGGAATGCCACAATAGAGGCCTAGTTTGAGGCCAATCCACAATTTTTTTTTTCCATACCCGTATGTGGGAATGGACTTCCAGGGCGATCCAGACATAGGTCTCCCTTATGGTTATGTTTGGGGGCCTGTAGGTACGTTTTTTATGTTTTCTTCATTTACTTGAGTATGTATGTACTTGTGTGTTTTTCTAGTGACACTGACATCATTTTTTTTTACTCTTGCAGATGTTGGCAAGGTGGGTTCCCCCGTGGCTCAGCTGGTGGGCCATGATCCTCTGCAATGACCTAGGGGTGGCTAGGGAGGAGGTGATGCAGGTGGACCAGGTGGTGGTGCTGGCAGACCTAGTGGTGGAGCTGGCCCTTCAGGGGAGGGTAGCAGCTCGGCTGCTGGAGAGATTGCGGCCGAGCGAGCTCGTGCCGACGCGATAGTGGCTCATGCAAATACGACAGAGGCTCGTATTGCAGAACTAGCAGCTCAGGTGTCAATTCTTGAGGATTTCTGGGGTCAAGTGAACCGCTTGACCCAGGGGATGCCTACTTGGGGTTTCATGGATGACTTTGAGGAGGTCTGGTTAGAGACCGTGATGGCCCGTGAGAGGGACTATCGGACCCCTCTACGTCGGGTGCCGATTTTTGTTGCGATGATAGATCTAGTGGTGTCACCGAGGGCGGTGGTGGGTCCAGGTGCCCCTTCTGAGGGGGCACCCCCCTAGAGTATTTTTGTACACAAGGAAAGCACCCGTTATGAGGATGCTTCCCTTATTTTTGACGACTTTTGTATCTTTGGGCTGGCAGTTGGACCAGTGACACTATTTTTTGTACTCAGATATACATCTTGTTATATATATATGAGAGATATTTTTGCGGCTCTACATGATGTATCGCCTGTTTTGGTTTATGTCTATTTTTATGCTGATGGATATCTATATTTTTGGTTTTTTATGTATGCTGGTTTATTCAAGATGCATTCTAGTTTAGGATATTGTTAGCTGTGTGATCGACTGCTTGGTTTTGACTCCTTGGTACATGTCTAAATGTGATATAGTCAAATTGTCTGCTAAAACTTTTGGCACGCAAATAATTTCTAAGCAGATGTGTATCTCTTGTCTCAAATGTTTGGTTTAACTGCAACACTACTAACTGGGAATCTAGGTAGACATGCATATGGAATATGCCCTGATGGAGGGCGTCGCACATAATTCTGATGACAACATCATACTCTGCCTAATTTTTTGTCGCTAAACCGATGCACACACCTTTTGAGCAGAGTGGCGATCGGTCAGGGTGGTAAATGACCCAGGCAACTGCGGTTAAATATTGAGATCATCTTGATTCTCCATTAGCAAATCCGAAATAGGGTTCATGTTGGTGATCCATGGTGATACTTTGAGCACTTTTAAGTAAGTCTTTAGGTCAAAATTTTTTGAATGGTGGGGTATTGTGTACGAACACTCTAGGGAAGGGTCGTCTTGGCCCTTATGGGTAGAATTTCTTGAGGTAAAGGCCGTTGATGGGGTTATTGAGGTAGGTCCCATCTGGTTTCATCAAGATGTATGCCCCTTGTTGGAGGCAATGTTTAATGATGTAGGGTCCTTTCCACAAGGTTTCAAAATTTCCTAGCCCTAAGGCCTTTTTTGCGACATCATAGCGGAGGACTAATTCTCCCTCGGTGAATGAGCGAGGGGTGATGTGGTGGTCGAATGATGCTTTTACCCTTTTCTTGCGGGCCTCATTGTGTTGCAACGTCTGTCGTCGATTTTTTTTTACAAGCTCTAGTTGTGCTAGGCGCTGCTCTAGAGGTTGGGTATTTTCAAGGAGATCGATAGTGGCATGTAAATTAGGGGTCTCGCATTCGATGGGAATCACGGCCTCGACCCCATATACTAAGTGGAAGGGAGTGAAACCAATGGACATCTTTACCGTCATACGGTATGCCCACAAGGTGGAAAAGAGCATATGATGCCAGTTGGTTTTATGGTTATTCACCATGCATTGTAACATAATTTTGAGTACTTTGTTAATGGCTTCAGTTTTGAGTACTTTTTTAATGGCTTCTACCTGTCCGTTGGACTGGGGGTAGTATGGTGAAGAGAATTCGTGGGTGAATATGAGGTGGTGAGATAGTTCCTCAAAAAATTCGTTCTCAAAGTGTTTACCATGGTCAAATACTAACTCTTTGGGACGCCGAATCGGGCGATCAGATGGTTGAACAGAAATCGAGCGGCAGTTTCTGTCGTGTTGTCGAATGTAGGCATGGCCTTAGCCCACTTGGTGAAATAGTCGACAACCAAAATGATGTATTTATGGTTTCCCGATGAGGCGAGGTTGCAGGTCATGAAGTCAATCCCCCATTTACAAAAGGGACCGACGACGATGAAATGATGCAGAGGAGCGAGAGGTGCTCTTGCTTTGTGGGCAAAGCGTTGGCATCGCTCGCATCTTTTGACTGCTGTAATACAATCGCGGAACAAGGAGGGCCAAAAGTATCTTTCTCGTAGGAATTTTTGGGTGGTAGCTATACCAGATAGATAGCTGCCGCAAGTGCCTCCGTGGTAGTCATTAAGGGCTTGTTTTGCTTGATCGTGGGTGAGGCACCGTCGTAAAATTGTCTCGATGCCTCGTCAACATAAAACATCTCCTATGAGGAGGTATCAAGGGGCTTGCTGGCGTATGCACCAACGGTCGTCTCACATGAGATGAGGTTTGAATTTTTGGGTTCACAAGAACAGGAAAATATCATCGTACCAAGGGTAGTCAGTTGATATAAGGAAGAGGTGTTCATCGAGTAGTGAATCATTCACTGGTGATCCTTTGGTATCTCCCGGGAGATCCGTAATGAAATCTGCTAGGGCAAGTGACTTTTTTCTCTTGGGGGAGAGAAACTATAAATTGTATTCTTGTAGAATGACTATCCAGGGGGTGTACTTGTGGTTCATTAGGCAGCACGTGAGCAGGTATTTTATGGGGTTAATATCTGCAATGATCATAGTGGTTCTTAAGATGATTTAGTGGAGAAGTTTTTGGACTTCATAAATCAATGTTAGTGCGGTCTTTTCTTGAGGCTCATATCTTAATGCTGGACCCGATAAGGTTTTGATGACGTAGTATATTACGTGCTCCTTCCCATTTGGGTCATCCTGGACCAACACTCTGGCTAACGTGGACTCCGAAGCTGATAAATACAAGATATAATCTTTTTCATAGTCTGGGGGACTAATGAGGGGCGCTGAAGATAATGTTTCTTTCAGTGCATCAAACACTTTCTGGATGAAATCATCCCATTTAAATGGGATGTCCTGGCAGAGGAGGTGCAGGAACCCTTGAGTGTAGGTGGCATAATCTGGGACAAAGCATCTCAGAAATTTGGCCTTTCCCTGCAGGCTTTGGAGTTTCCTGAGGGTTCAAGGTGGAGGTACCTCTTTGATGGCTTGGACCTTAAGGGGGTCCACACAAATACCTTGCTGGGACATGATAAAACCTAAGAGTCTTCCTGCACTAACGCAAAAGACACACTTGAGGGGGTTTAAGTGTAGCTTTTATTAACGACATCGTTGGAATACCAATCGCAGATCCTGGAGGTGGTCTGAGTGCTTCTTGGAATGTATGGTCAGGTCATCCAAGTAGGTGAGGATAAGGTGTGCCAAGTCATGAAATATATAATTCATGTCCTGTTGGAATGTGGCTCCAGCGTTTTTTAGGCCAAAATGCATTACGTTGTATGCAAATGTGCCCTAGGGTGTGGTGAACGTGGTTTTGTAACGATCTGTATGGCAGATTTGGATTTGATTGTATCTGGAGAACCCATCCATAAAGGATAAAGCCTCATGTCCTGCACAAGCATCAATGACTTGGTCAATGAATGGAGTGGGATAATTGTCTTTAGGAAGAGCTTTGTTCAAATCCCGAAAATCAGTGCAAACGCATATAGTGCCCTATTTTTTCATGATGGGAATAGGGTTCAAAACCCAAGATGTATAGGCAACGGGGTAGATAAACCTGGCTTTGTGAAGCTTGTCGATTTCTCGCTTTATTGCTTATGCCTTAAATGGTTGCAGTTGACGTTGTTTCTGGCGTACTGGAGGTATGTCAGGCCAAGTGTCAATATGGTGCTCTGCGATAGTAGGACTAAGCCCAAACGTTTCTAAGTAGTCCCAGGAGAAGATGTCTCTATACTCTTTTAGTAATTTCGTATAAGAGGTTATTTATTCTGGAGAGAAAGCTGCCCCTCGTGAGATTTCTTCGACCTTTGCCGGATTTTGGGATATGTTCACCTTGATGGTACGTGAAATATTCGACATATTTCCTTCTTCGAATGCATCGGGCGCTGGGATGGGGTTTTTGAACCAATCGACCTTCCTTGATGGCAGGAAGTCTTTTGATTCGATCACATAGATCTCTTGTTCATTTGTATTGTTCGAACTTAACGTTTTCTTGGGGAGAAAAAGCAAACGGTGATGCATTGCATCCCATGGGTAATCTGGCTCCATCATAGCCTCTAGGATATCCTCATCCGAATGAAACAAGGATCTGAAGGGAGATTGCTCCTGTGTAGGGTTATGTTGAATGGGATTAATCTGTACGAAGCTAGTTGAGAGACACGAGAAGGATTCCATCGTGGATGTGGTGGAACCAGACGCGGTCGATAGAGTACAGATAGATTGGGTCTGAACTATTGTAGGAATAGCTACTCTCATAGTTGCAGCTGACTCGACACTTATGGTAGATGAGCAGATAGCTTGAGTCATAGTTATGATACATGATGATATGAATCGTATATGATGTGTCGTGTCGTCGGCGTTTGGTGGGGGAAGAATCTCTTTGATTGGTCGTCTTTTAGTTGGCCACAACGGGATGGATCTTCCTGTCACATCCTCTTGAGTTGTCAAACTGTTTATGGACTCCGAGTCTATTCCATGTTCTTGGGAGAGGTGGACTATAGTTGATCGCATAAAGGTAGAGCTGTGCGCAATCGCAATATGTAGTGACAACGACGTATTGGGTGGTTGTCATCGCATATCTGACATGAATATGGGACCTCCATGTCGACGTGGTATACTATATGGACTGGGTACCATCATTGGAAAATTTCCAAAGTTGGGCAGTCAATGATGAAATGATCGAGTTCATCACAAAGTATGCACCTTTCGATTGGGGGAGGGGGTCTGGCGGAGATCCTTTTAGGTGATTGTCGCTCTTCCTGTAGGTACAGGATGATACGAGGTTCATCTCCGACAGACTGGATGGAGGGATCCTCTTGATAGGATCGCTCGATGGCGTGTAAGGCATCCCTATATCATATAACCTCAGAGAAATGGTGGGTATAATGCCCATAGTTGCTGCAGAGGGCGTATGCGTGATTGGTACGCAACTCTTTACCTTTACCTTTGGTGGTAGGTTCCTTTTTACGGGAACGTGGCATCGTGATGTCTGTCTCAGATCCGAGGAGTTGTTTTAATTCATCTAGCTCTGTACAGATATGGGTAGGATGACCAATTACATTGCATATAGTGCAGACTGGTGTTTCCTATTGAATGGCGGGGGTTATCATCTTTTTTCCTCTCTTCTCAGTTTTCTTAGTCGTAATCGCCGATTTTGTAATGGGAATTTCCTTTGAAATGGTGGTTTCGACCATTTCTTGGATGAGTGGGCCCTCCTCAGGACTAAGGGGCTTCAATCCAGTGGCAGTAACATGAGTGGCTCATGTTCTTGCAGCGGGAATGAGGTACCAAAATGGGAGTGACAAAGATATGTTGGGTAATATCAATGTTGCCAAAACCTGCTAGGAGACGAAGCCAGCTGGGGGGTAGAGGAAAGGGGTTTGGGAGGTGGCGTAGGCTAGAGAGGCTGCCATAGCTAATGCCTCGATGTCGTTACTGCTTGTGTCCTTGTCCTAATTGGCTTCGGTGCTTGATGTGGACATCATGCATACTGGTCCCCTATGATATCAGGCGATGACTTAGGGATTATGGGAGGATCTCCTAGGAATGACCCTAGAATGGATGATGATTTGAAATGGCCAGGGCCATATTATTAGTACCGTGAGAGAGCATCCGAGATTCTATTTACATAGGGTATAATTACATCCGTGTTTGTTAGGGGTCGCTTCTCATTGTGCATCAGTTGGTATACAGTAATGATGCGGTCCTTGTCATTAGGGAAATTTTGAGGTCTAAAATGGGTCTCCTAAGGAAAATATAAAATAATAATGGAAATAATAAAATAAGATTTGATTACATCATCAAATTTTAGAGGGAAAAAAAAAACTACTTTTTCAACTCGTATTTTGAACTTATCTCCCTAAGGGTTTACTCAAATTTCGAGCTGGAATACTCGTTGGTTGCAAAATTTAATTTCCCATCCAAGGAGTACCCATGTTTCATACTTTTGATGGACTCTGCTACATGAAAAATGAGAAATGCATGAAAAACATGATTGCAATCAATTGTTTTCATGTATTTCTTATTTTTCGTGTAGCAGGGTCCATCACAAGTATGCAACATGGGTACTCCTTGGATGAGGAATTACTTTATTCATCCAATGAGTACTCCTACTTGAAATTTGAGTAAAAACTTAGGGAGACAAGTTCAAAATACCAGCTGAAAAAGTAGTTTTATTATTTTATTATTTTTTATTATTTTTACTTTTTTACTCCAAAAATGGTGAATCACCCCCCATGGTTGACATCATCATCTTGAATCCTATTGGTTCTCATAAAGTTTATTTTGGTTGTACATTTTTTTTAGGAGGCCCATTTTAGACCTTCAAATTCCCCTAATGTGGGGGAACATCATGATGCGGAAGACGAAGAAGGCTATGGCAGACATGGCATACATATAACTCTGCCCAAGTAGTATATTGTAGTCTAAGTGAGAATCCAAGACTTCAATGTCTATGTGGACCCTCTTTTCGGCTAAGCAGACTGGGAAGGCTGACGGGGGTCGAGGGACGACCTTCGTATGCTCGAAGTGTGATGACTAAGGGTTTTAGTTCGGGAGAACCTAATTTCTGCCAAACATTTTTGGACATGATGCATGTGGATGCACCCTCGTCTATGACACATCGGTGGATAGTGATATTGTGCACTGACACTGGTATCTAGAAGGAAACCATTGAAGGAAGTTGAGGGGTGGCTTTGTCTAAGTCAAAAGCCATTAGGCGCGTATCGACAGGGTCGATAGCTCCTAATGTGGAAAGGAGAGCTTTCCGTTGTTTTGGGCATGACTGCAATACTTCCAAAGCTGACATAGAAGTGGGAGATTGTGCTAAATCGTCCACGATACTATAATTATGGGCCGATTTGGAGTAGTTTCATGCTCGCCTATTAGGTCCCTTTTCCATTTTCGGCAACGGTTCTATAGGCATCTTTGAAATGTTCAAAGGTGCAGTCGGTGCACTGATACTTGCCCCTGACGTACTGGTGTCTGTTGGGGTTTTGTAATTGCGATTCCGTGTTTGGAAAAACATCTCTTCTCCAGTCATGTAGATTTCATGGCTGCTTTTCCCAGAATCGTTTGTATTTTGCTGGTGAGTGCTAATCGTCCCTTGGTTGGGGAAAGGTTCTTGCATCACGGCTGGTTGTTGGGAAGATCCTCCTTGTCCTCGGTTACTCTGTAGCTTCTTCAACTCAAGGAGATCGGGACAATGGTGAGTATAGTGACCATACTCACCACATATCGAATAGGAATGGTTTGTTCGAAGAGGTGGCCTCTTGCTCTGCCATTGGGCATTGCTCGGCTCCTGGTTCTGATTCCGATTGGAGTTGCCTCTAGCCTGGGATCGCGGTGGGCACTGTTGGTTGCTTCCCCCCTATCCAGGGTTCACTTTTGGCTTGTTTTTGGATTTTTTATTTACCACGTGAAGAGGGTAGTTCTCCTGGTTATATTGGTGTGGTTGGTTTTGGGACGACTGCACAAATTTTACCTGTGCATTGTTTTGCATAGGTGGTTCGTGTGTTGGGGATTGAGCGTAATGTGGTCCCTGGTTTGCACTTTACTGTTGGAGGGGAGTTCTTCCGTCAGTGTTTATTTCTGCGTACTGATTCCCCTGAGCCGGAGAATAGGGTCCTCCCTGGTGATACGCTGGCACCCTATTGGTAAAATTTTGCTAAGGCATATGATGACTTTAAAAACCAGGTTGAGGCACGTTCTAGGTAGAACTGTATGTGTAACTAGGGTTTTGAATGCTATTGCCTAGGTAACCTTGGGTCAATGACCTAATTAGTCCGTCTGCAGAGTTTGACGCGCCTGTCAATTCTTGATAAGTTTGCAGGCGCGGGGCATTAGGTAGGATGTTGTAAATGTATCCTGATTGCGTATAAATCATCTCAAGCTTCTGGGCTTTGCTGATTGTGTCCTCTTCGGATGTGTGATTCTGTTGCGCCACATCCTTTGAAATCTCTGCCGTAAGAATTTTCAAGAACAAATCTAAGAGAACCCGATTGTCGAGTTTAGATTTATATAAACTGTGACGCCGCCTCCATTCATGGAGATGGTCTGAGATGTGGACGGTGGGGGTTTGTCTAAAATGAGTCAGTAATTCTATTCTGGAATCATGGTGAATGGGTAACTGAAAAATGTTAGGAATGCTGTAGCGAGGGCGCTAAAGGTTCCATGTGAAGCTGAGGGTTGTTCCACGTACCACTTCGTGGCCACTCCTGTAAGAGTGCGTTGAAATAATCTCAATCGAATAGTATCATCAATGACATTATTCGATGAGCACCACAGGTGAAAGGTCATGACATGATTACCTAGGTCTTCTGCTTGCTTTCCTTCAAATTTTGGTATATCTGAAGGGAGCTTCATGGGCATGAGAGGCCATGTAGGATCATATGTGATGGGTTCATTCGTCAACTTGGTTAAATCAGGAAGATTCAACAATCTAAGAAAGGTGACTGATAGGTTGACACCATTGTAATTTGTGAAGACACAAAGTTCTGGTTAGAACAAGGGTTAGTCTACGACGTACCCTACTGTGTATTCAGCTGGCTTCCCAAATGGGACGCACTCCTCTGCCCCCTAGGGGTCGCGGGAGGAGTGGTGTGTGGTGTGGTTTTGGGAGACCGACTAGGGTTCCCAAATATGGTTGGCCCGATAAAGGATGAACCAATAATGGTGGCAGTGTTCCATCTTTGACGCCTAAATGGCGAAAGACCTGGAACCCCTCCCGGTAATGTGGGGAGGTCGAAAATACTCCTGGATCGACGAGGTTCCGTTGGGACCTGTCAGGTGTTGCCCAGGTTTGGTTTTGGAAAACTTTGAGAGGATAGAGTCTATGATCAAAGAAAAAATCTTGTCACATACATTAAAAAAAAGCGAAAAATAAAATAAATTTCCCTTTAAATTAATCTATGTGATCAAGCAATTAAAAAATTGGTTTTTGTTTGTGTGCATATGATACTCAAAATCCTAGAAGACCTATGCATCCTAACACACTCAAAAGTAATTAGGTCTTGAGAATATTTCTTGCGAGTGCTGGCACAATGTCCCCTAAGCGCTGGTGATGCCCCCAGTCAACCGAAGAGAATCCACCAAGGTAAGGGTAGAGGGTCTGGCGCTTGCCTGCATCGTCACGTATAGGGAAAAGGTTGCCTTAGTTTTTGGCCACTAAGAACCATCGTCCCACGTGAGCGTTCGAGTCTTGGGTGTCTTGGTAGTTAGCTAACAGTACCGAGTATCAGCTGGGTCAGGTAGCCCCAACTGATACGGCACGCATTGTGCCTAAGCCTAACCCCCTCTGAAATGGGTCTCTGTCACGCTCGGGTTTTCTTTGCCGTGGGCTGATAGGTGGATTTGAAGCTCCCTAAATACACAACTTCTATGTTTCAATATGAATTATGATCAAGGCTGCTTATTGGATTCCTACCCCCTTGATCCTAACTTAAGCTATAAATTCTTTTGTGGCCCTTGTGGGGAGAATTTAGTGAGTTTGGTTAAGTTAGTTTTAGGTGTCTTTGCTTTTCTTAGTGGATGAGTGTGTGTGAGAACAAAGTGGAAAAGCACATAGTTTGAACGTGTGGATATCAATGATCCTTTACAAAATCCCCTATTTAAACTATGTTGTATTGTTCTTGGCTCAAATGAAAAATATGTGCGGATAATAGGCCGCTTTCAATTTTTCCTAGTTAATATATGTGACCAACTATAGGGAGATGGAGAATTGTGAATAGGGAGCGTTCATATGCTTACCTAGGATCACCGGAGGGTGCAAAGGTAGAAGAGATTACTTGCTCTTTTATAAACAATTCAATCCTAGTCCCAAAATTTCTAGTGCAAAACTTGAACTAAACTAAAAAAATTTACACTAGAAAAAGAAAAACTAGCTATGCATGTGTGGTCTTGGGCCACTTACTTGGACTAGTTATCTAAGTGTGTAAGTACCAAAATTTTCAAAACATAAATTTTTTCGGAATGCAAGTTATTTTCCCCCCCTACTTAAACTATGTGTGAACTTTGCAAAAATCAACTTGAAGTAAAACTGACACTAAGCCTAGAAAAAGTAGTTGAAAGTGAGCTTTAACAAGCTGTAGGGTACCACAACCAGTGCTGGCAGGTGTATTAGGGGCTTCCAAGCACCTTACAAACAGAAAAAGACAAAATTTAGGGAGAAATTTCTCATTCTGTAATTTGCGCAAAAGGGTAAAACAAGTGAGCTCTCTGTGCATGGGTCAGCTCTAAACACGTGCCCTGCGCGTCTGTGAGGAAAAAACGCGTGCAAAATCCTGCAAGTAAATTTTTTTAGGAGTTTTTCTGCTTTAGTCTGTTAGTTGGGATGAACTAGGGACTGCAAGAGAAATCAGGGGAAATTCAACACCACTTCACAACACAGACAAAGGTCTCTTCAAAAGAAGGAAAAACCACATAAAATTGGTAATAAAATGTTAGCGGAGTCACCAACTTTGTTGTAGTGTGTTTGGTGCACGTATGTATGAAATCACACCAGCTTAAGGGGTGTGGTTTACCCCATTAAGCTATAGGTAACAGGTAGAAAAGAAGTGGAGTCAGGCAAGTTAGTGGAACAAGCTAGAATCAATAAGCATACTAGATAGAGGACAAAGCATGAAAATGTAAACTAAAACTAAAGTAAAACTAAAAACAAATAAACAGAAGCTCTGAAAAGAGTCAAACGACAACAATAATACGAACGGTGGCTCTAGGCCCTTCTTATTGAGCACTGGTAGTAAGAAGAGTGAAACTTTACCCTCTTGCCAAAGGGCCCCTAGACAATGGTTCTAGGTCCCGATGCAAGGATGTTTTTATCCCAAGCTTGCCTCGGTGCAGTCTCCCACTCTCTCTACTATGTGGACTGAACTTGTTGGGTGGCCAACAATTGAGTCCCCTCTATCTTCAGCTCCGGGTCACACACTGCTGGTATTTCTTGGGCAATTATGGCCAGCATAACAATGTGATCACCCATTCTTCAAAACATGGTGGCCTTATATAGGATATTTCAAATCCTCCCTTCCCTCTCTTGGTACATATAGGATGGTGACCCAAGATACGGGTATGATAACTTTGTGTGCTCCAAATATTCCATTGTGTGCTCACATAGTGTCTAACGAGGCATTGGTGGTTGTCCTTAGGTGGCTTCATGTAAGGTATCACTTGTCCTTTTCTTTGTGTGGACTTGGATAGTGACATTTTGCAACTCTCAGGAATGCGTGCATGTCGGGAAAAAAGGCACGCAGAAGGCACTCTTCACGAAGGATTATGTGCGCAAATAACATTTAGGACTAGTTAAAATTTGATTTTCCTCAGACCTTAGAGATTTTTAAATAATTTCCAGACTCTGTAATGTCTTTTAGCCCTGTAAATCCTTTGGCCTGACATTAATTAATGTCATCTTCTACTGTACGATTTTCCAGTGTTAACAAATGGCTTCAAAGCCTATTCCATCAGCTCGAGAATGCCCAAAAATACCTGTCTATCCTCTTTTTTATCCGAAATTGGTCAAAAAATAGAGAATTTATGAGCCTCCCTAGTTTTCCTACTAACGACTCCACAATTTCCCCAAAATCTAGATCAGTCCTACAATTTCGCCCTTAATTCGACTAACTGGGCGACAATTTCCTGGAATTCCAAGTGAAATTGTCGGAACCTTAATTTTCCCAATGATGCTTTAATTTCGAAAAATCAAATATAATGTATTGACACATTTTATTTTATTTTTAATATAAAATGAATCGTGTGGTTAACTAACCACAAATGGTTAGAGCATTGATGGTCACATTGGTGGTTACCATGGCAGCTAAGGGTGGCGACTTTCCCCAACTGGCGGTTTGATGAGCGATTAGAGAGGGTGCCACATGGAAATGGTGACCTTGGCAGTTTTGGCAGGCTGTTAGTCCTCCGCGCTGTGCCCCTGGTTCTGGCAGGTGGTCATTTGAAAAACATGTATGGGGGGTCGAGGCTAAGCCCTGGTCCCCTTCCCCGCAACTTCCACCATAATCAAAATTTAATATGGTTTTCGCCATTATATTTAACAACGAATATATGTGGCATATTGGTAATTCATGGTGTTGTAACAAAGGAGATCTTGCGTTCGACCTTAGTGGACTGTAGTTTGACTCAAAAAAAAATTAGTGGCCTCCTGTGCTGCCACATGGTAATTTTCGGTTGGGCCACATGGCAGCATGTGGTTGGCCACATTTCCAATCAATGAAAACATACGATACAATAACCAATCAATGGAGAAAAATTGGCAAGCTAAGATTAGCCCACTGTACAGTGACCTTTGACTAGTCAACTAAGGTCAGTTAGTTGTACGGTTTGCTGACTGGGCCACCTGCATTTTTTTTGCCAAAATTTACCTGTTTGGAAAAGTAGACATAAGGGAGCATATGGGGTCGATTTTCTGCGAAATGAGTTGCACTGGATTCAAAACGATGAGATAAACGTGGTTTTTTAGGTTCCACACCATTACGAAAAATTTCATTTTTGAGCATAATTTTGAGCACCTAATCACTCCTCCCCACTGAAAGCTTTTGGAACCCAAAATATCACTTTCAGTTGTTCAGGAGATGAGGGTGCAATTCCCTCACCTTTCCAATCTCAATCCATTTGGCCTTGCTTGGATTTGTGCCTTTGAGCTCCACACGAATGTACTCCACATTCCCTCGTTTTGAAGACCTTGTTCTTTTGTCAAGAATGGTGTCTTACTGTAGTAAATTAGGGTATTCAGGAGAAAAATCCTCAATGGAAGGAATCTGAACATGTTCTCCTTGTTATTCAATTAAAGGTGGCTCATACAACCTTAATTTTTCAACATTAAGAGCAACATAAATTTGCATATATGAAGGAAAAATCCAACATGAAGGCATTATCACCAATCTTTTCTAAAATTCTGAATGGACCATATCGAACTGGTTTTAGTTTTTTACCTTCTCCTTGAAGCCTCTCTTTGATAATGTGAAGCCAAAAGTCATCACCGACTTGGAATTTGTGATCTACACAATGCTTATCGTGCCTTTTCTTGTACTCGACTTGGCTCTTTTCCAATTGTTCTTAGAGTGCTTGATGAACCAGTTGGATTTGTTCAATGAACCTCTTAGCTTTTTCTATGGCTCCATAAGCATCAATAGAAACATCCTTTCAAAAAATGAAGTCCAAAGGAGATCTATGCAAGTATCCCAAACATGCCTCAAATGGCTATGTTTGAGTTGAAGAGTGCTTGGCCCGATTGTAAGCATGCTGAATATAGAGAAAGTTTCCATCCCACAACTTAGGATGCTTGTTGTAATAACTGTGAAGATGATGTATCACCATCCTATTCACCACCTCTGTTTGACTATCTGTTGCTAATAAAATGCATTACTCTTTTTGAATTTGATGTCCATGAATCCCCACAAGCTTGACCAAAAGTTCCCAACAAAGTGGGACACTCGATCACTAACAATGGATGTGATAAATCCATAATGCACCAATACATTCTGAAAGAATAACTGAGCAGTTTGTTCAACTGTACTTTTATTTTTACATGGCATCAAAATATGCATCTTTCTGAACCTATGCATAAATACAAAAATATAATCATGATTCCTCTTTGACATATGAAGGCCTCCAAAAAATTCCATAGAAACATTGTTCCATGGACGAGAAGGTACTAGAAGTGGATTGTACAATCCTAAATTTCTATTTTTAGGCTTACTAACAACACATGATGAATAACCTCTAATAAAACGCGACACACTTTCAAGCATACGAGGCCAATAACAATACCTTTGTAGATGTGCCACTGTCTTACTTACACAAAAATGAACAACAATAAGAGAAGTATGCACCTCCCTTATAATTTTGTCTCTTTTTCCCTGTGGAATACAAATCTTACCAAAATGGTACAACAAGTTATGATGCATGTGATAATCCAATTCCTCTACTTGGTTCCCTTGAATTAAAGTTGCATATACATATTGAAAATCACTATCTAAAGCATATCGTTCAACATAGCTCTCATGCAAAAAAAAAAATATGCTTAAGAATAATAGAAGCACTAACAATAGGCCTAGAAAGCATGTCAGCAACTTTATTGTAGATACCTTTCTTATACCTTATCACCAAGTGGAATTGTTGAAGAAAACCCATCCATCGGAAATGCCTTGATTGTTGCAACCATGTTCGTGATTATAAGTATTTAAATGGTTGATGATCAATGTGAATGATTGTTTCCTTACCCATCAAGTAGTGTTTCCACTTTTTCACACTTTGCACCAATGCATACAACTCCTTTTCATATGTAGGATAGTTAACCATTGCACCATTAAAAGTTTCCAAATGAAAATAGATAGGCTTACCATGTTGCATGAGGACCACACCTATGGCGTAATCACTAGCATCAATTTGAATCTCAAATGACTGTCTCAAGTTTGGAAGTGCAAGTACTGGGGCTGAACTAATATTTTCTTTCAATGCATCAAATGATTTTTGTTGTTTACCTCCCCAATAAAAGACCTAATTCACACTTGTTAATGCATGAAATGGAGCTGCGATAGAAGAGAAGTTAGCAATAAACTTCCTCCAATATTGGGTTGCTCCCAAAATTCTTCTTAACTCCATACCTATTTTGGGCTTTTGCAAATTCAAAATGACATCAACCTTGGAGGGATCTATTTTCAATTCACCTCCTCCCACAATATGACCTTGAATACACTAAAGAAGTTATTCCAAACTCCCACTTTGAAATCTTTAAAAATGATTGTTATTTCTTCATGACATCAAGTAATTTTTGACATTCATGACATGATATTCACAATATTTAATAAAAATCAAGATGTCATCTAAGTATACTATCAAAAAATCATCTACAAATGGCCTCAATACATCATTCATCACACAGATAAAGGTAGTTGGATCGTTGCAAAGACCAAAAGGCACAACAAGCCATTCAAACAAACCTAATTGCTTTGTTTTGAATGTTTTCTTCCATATGTCACCTTAAGAAATTATAATTTGATGATAGCCACTCCTTAAGTCGAACTTAGTAAAATATTTTGCTTCTTTCAATTGATCAAGTAAATCATCAATTTTAGGAAGTGGGTCACGGTTCTTTACCGTAATTTTTTTCAATGCACGGAAGTCCACACACAGGTGCCATGTTCCATCCCTATTTGGAACCAAAACAATAAGTGACCCACATGGCGAAGTACTTGGTCTAATGATCCATTTTTCCAAAAACTCTTGAATTTTCTTTTTAATTTCTGCACTTTCCATCACTGACATCCTGTACATGCCAATGTTAGGAAGAGGACAATCTTGATGCGATTGTATTTCATGTTGGATTCCACTCTTGGGAGGCAATCCTTTTGGCTCCTGAAACATCTCATCATAATGGTTAACAACCTCAACCAAATCATATTTTAATCTTGAATCACAAACTTGAAAAGCTTCATTTTCAACATCATTCTCTTGCTTGATTATTAGAAGCACAAAATTCTTGCTAGATTTAATGAGTCTCTTCATTTGTTTGACATTTACAAGTGAAATATTTAGTTTTTGTCGATGTGCTCTAAAAATTTACTCTATGCCATCCTTGAACAAGTGATACTTGTTTTCATGGCGATGGAAAATAACTTTTCTATCACACAAATATGGGCTTCCAAAACAATTCTAGAAATATCAATCGGTACTACATCAAGTTCAAATTCATCAAGAAAGTTTTCTCTAATTGCAAATTTAAAGATACATTGCCTCATAAATTGTAAGTTTTCATTATTGAATATCCAACCTAAAGGATAAGGTATTGGATTAGGAATGGTCTCTAAGTTTAGTTTCTTGACTAAGTCTTCGGAAATCAAATTTTCTTGTGAACCACTATCAAAAAGTGTATCAATTTTTGTGTGCTCTGAAATAACCCGAATATGGAAAAGTTCTATTCTAGTTTTCTCATCTTGAGTATCACTAGAACAACTTGAAGGGCTAGTGATTGCTATGTCCTTTCCTTTCATTCCTATTGTTTTGATCTTTGTTTCATCTCCCGAATCAAAGCCTAAGTCATGTTGTGTAGTTGCAACTGTCTTTTTCTTCCCTTTTTTGTTAAACTTCTTTGGTTTCATCTCAGGATGAAGCTTCCAACAATGAGCTTCATCATGACCCTCTTTGGAAAAAAAAATTCATGTTATTTTTTCTCCTTCCTTTTTGATGGATGATTTCTTCTTTCACTCCCCATTGAACTTGTTATTACCCTTGTCTCCACTTGTGAATGACTTCTTGCTACCCTCTTATGGAATGGTTTTCTATCTTGCTTCAAGATGAGTTGCCTGAACAAAAAATTCATCTAAACTTGTAGGCTTAAAAATAAGGATAGTGTGCCGTAAGTAACTGTGTAAACCCCCAATATATTTAAAAAAAGTTTCTTGTGAATTCAAATTTACACCTAATATCAAGCATCTTCTTCTAAATTCTTGAGTGTCGCTTTGCACACTTTGACCCTTTAGTTGTCTAAAATTATGCCAATCCATAATAGCCTTTTGCATATAAACTAATGGGTAAAATTATCTTCTAAGTGCAACAATAAAATTTATCCAATAGGTGGAGACCTTACCGTACTTTTTCATAACCTCTTGTGTTTTGGCTTCCCACCAAATAAAAGAAGCACTTTCCAATCTCAATGAAGGCAACTGAATATTTGTTTCATCATCTTTGATGTTTTGGATCTTTCAATAAACTTCAAGTTGACGAACCCAATTTTTAAGTCTTTTATCATTCACTTCACCATTATACATAGGCAGCTCGAATTTTATATCAAGTTTTAATAAGGGAGTTTTACCATACACCCTTGGGCTATGTGGAGGTGTTTGAGTAACAATGGTTGTGGAAGAGGAAGGAGATGAGGGTGAGGATGGAGGTGAATATGATTCTGGAGAAGAGGGTGGTTTGTCACCATTTCCCTTTGAAGGCTTGTCACCATCTCCTCCTTTTCCTCCAGAGGAACCCTCTCCTTTTGAAGGCTTGGAACTTTCACCCTGCAATATTGAAGTCCTATTTTCATAAAGAACCTTGACCATTTCAATCATGTCAAAGAAATATTTTCTGAAAGTCTTTTCATCATCTGACATATTTTCAATTCCTCCTTCATGAGACATGCTTGTTGAAGCTTCAACAACAATTTGAGGAAGAATTGGTGGTGGAGCTTGAGGCAGACTTTCTTTCCTTATCCTTGACCTAACTTGAGGACTTGCAATGATAAGATTTCCTTCTCCTCTCTTGAGAATCACATACACTTGCAAACAATTAAATTTTAACAACAACAAAGAAAACCTAAGCTCTGATACTAGACTTGATCTGTATGATATCTTAATCAAATTGTGCTTGAGGGTTTGCAAATTAAAAGTGTTTAAAATGAGTTTTTGAGAGCTTTTATGTTAATTTTTAAACACATAAAGCATGTAAATAAACACTGAAATATACATAAACAACAGAAAAATGCACCATAATAATAACCACAAAACAACAGATGATGAAGGTATTCACCCCTCCCGGGCTACGTCTCCTTGGTCCAGCTTCTAATGGCTTAACCCTCTTTCATTATGCTCAAAATAATGATTACATACATTTATGGTGCTCAAATGGCTTTAAAACCTATTCCATTAGCTCCAGAATGCCCAAAAATGCGTATATAGCCTCTTTCTGATCCGAAATTGGTAAAAAATTGGAGAAGTTATGAGCATCCCTAGTTTTCCTACTAACCGCTCCATAGTTTCCCCAAAATATGGATTGTTTCTACAATTTCGCCCTTAATTTGACTAAATGGGAAACAATTTCCCGAAATTCGAGGCGAAATTGTCGAAACCTTACCTTTCCTAATGACGCCTTTAGTCTGAAAAATCAAATATAATGTATTGACATGTTTTACAATTTTTTTTATATAAAATGCGCTGGGCGGTTAAGTAACCGCTGGCTGTTCGAGCATCAGTGGTCACATTGCTGGTTACCATGGTGGCTAAGGGTGGTGACTTTCCCCAACTGGCGGTCTGGCGAGCAGTTAGAGCGGGTGTCACATGGCAACGGTGACCGTGGCAGTTTTGGGCAGGCAGTTAGTCCTCCGCGTTGCGCCCCTAGTTCCGGTGGGTGGTCATTTTCAAAACATGTATGGGGGGGTTGGGGCTAAGCCCTAGCCCCCGTCCCCACAACTTCCACCATAATTAAACTTTAATATGGTTTTCTCCATAATATTTAACAATGAATATATGTGGCATATTGGTAATGCACGACTCTATTACAAAGGAGGTCTTATGTTCGACCCTGGTGGATTGCAGTTTCACCTCAACCAAATTTTGGTGGCCTCCCGTGTTGCCACGTGGCGACTTTCGGTTGGGCCACATGGCAACATGTGGTTGACCACATTTCCAACCAATGAAAACATACCATCCAAAAACCAATCAACGAAGGAAAAGTGGCGAGCTAAGATTGGCCCATTGTATAGTCACCTTTGACTAGTGAACTATGCCCAGTTAGCTATAAGGATTGCTGACTGGGCCACCTGCATTTTTTTGCCAAAATTTACCTGTTTGGAAAAATAGACAAAACACATTTATGGGAGAGAACAGTGTCGGTTGTCTATGAAACGAGTTGCCCCAGATTCAGAAAGACAAGATCTATGTGGTCGTTCAGGTTCCACACCATTCCGAAAATTTTCATTTTTGAGCACCTGATCAATACATATAAAAATATAAGAGGTTTCACTTGGTTGGAAACCCTTGTAACCCCTATTGGTACCTCTTTGAGTTGTAATGCATCATAAAACACGTGTCTATGAATTTCACTTCCATGCACCCTTGGGTATATTAGAATTCCTAGAGGTATCTTGAAACTAACATTCGTTAAGTCACTCGACCACTTGACTACTATAATGATGTTAAGAACAACATTTGGAGTGTAATGGGGCTTCCAACGACATGTTGTGGTTTTTGTCACTACAGATTCAATCAATTTATTTTTTTGTTGTCTTTTTTAAGTTTTTTGTGATCCTCCAGGCTTGACCTGTGGCTTGAGGAGATGTGACCCAGGGGCATCTAATCCACCAAAGTCACCCGGGGATCACACCTAGCTTGGCCCACACCAGCCCTTAGTTGATTGTATTTTTGAGCATGTCTTCCCCCCTAGCACATGGCACAACCACCCCCCGTGAGGTTTAATCTTGGGTTGCCTTATTGCAATTTATTTTATTATTATTTAAATTATATATATATACAATATTTTTCTTTTTATTTTATTTTTCTCACAACTATATATACTTGGATTTTTATTTATATTTTCTTTACTTCTCTCTTTTTTTAATATTTTTTTGACCTTTTTTTAATATATATATATATATATATATATATATATATATATATATATATATATATATATATATATATATTCTTTTTATTTCTTTTCAATGGCCAAAGGCCTGACGACACATCCAACAGAATGGAGAATCTCCAACTATGTAGCGAAGTGCTTGATCACAACAACAACAAAGTTGATGGATGGTTTGATGGCCAAAGGTCGGGATTAGTTTGGATCTTATACCAATGTAATGAACAAAGTTTGTACTTCTCAATAATCTTCATAACACTTCGAAGACAAAGACATCCATTATAGGAAAAATAATTGTATATAGCAATATTTGAATACAAGTGAGATAATTTGATTACAACTAAGGGTCCCATACATATAGCTAGGTAGGTACCCTTTCACGAACGGTCATGTCCATTGAGACATGCCTCTTCAATACTAATTATTACTTAATTAATCATTAATTATTATTATTATTATTATTATAGATATATATTATTCATAACATTCGTCCACCAGAGGAACCCATCATAAGCTTCACCTTCTAAGGTGTTGGAGGTAATCATAATCTTTTCTTTTTCACCTGATGGTGGGTTTGCTCCAAAAATTCCTTCCATCTTGGTGACTCAAATAACTTCTCCTCTGTGATCCTTACCATCATATTTTGGTAGCTCATTCTTAATTCACTAACAGTTTCTGTTTGGAACTCTAGTGTAATATTGGTTACCTGAAAAGCATATCTCAGGCGGATCTGCAGGTTCATGCTCATTTCCATTTTGAGGGCTATACTCTAGTCTTTGGTTGTTAAATGGTGTTATCATTGATGTCAATCTCATTTCTTGTGTTGAAAATGGCACAAAGAAAAAATTCTCATTCAATTTTCCCTTGAATTAAATTAGAATAAAATTGTAATTCCACATCACATGACAACTTGTACGAGTTAAGTAAATTAGGATGACTTATTTTTTTTAGTTAATTTGAGTTGAGGGTCAAACTAGAGGCAAGTAGAGTGTCTCCTACATTATAGGAGCCTTGGTTGAGTTTATTTTGAGTTGTAATTAATTAAATTAGTTTATCTGAGTTAAAATTAGTTTAACTAGTTCTAATTGATGGAGGAACTTGTGAGAGGTTAAAGAGTGGAACTTGGACTTCAATCACATCTAGTGATTAATTATATAACTAATAATTCACTCATAAATAAATCATGCATGTAAGTTCTAAGAAAGACTCGGTTGAGATTGGAGTTCAAGGACAATGTACTATCAGTTGTATAATCATCCAAATTGTACAAGTGGTGCATGTAGTCAAACAAAGGTCCCTAATGGATTGCACAATATGGATTAGGAATTTCCCTAATAAATAGGGCCTAATTATCTAAGGAAGCAACACAAGGAAATAGGGATCCTAGAGGGTAGAAAATTGGTTAAGTATTGAACAAGACATGTCTAGGAATCAGTGAGACAGATAGAGATAGTGTAGATGTTTCTCAGCTTGGAGAAAATCCTATTGTAATATTCTCATATTTCTTGACTTATGCAATATATAGATAGCGAGGTTTTTAGCTAAGGATTTTCCCAGGAAATACTTGTGTATTGTGCGATGAAATTCTTTCTCTTTCATGTTTTGTTATTTCACGATCTAAATTGGTTTCCACAATTGGTAGAGTTGATTCAAGTATATTGTTTTAGCATATTACAATTATCAGTTGAATCTAAGTGGATTTTATACATGGTATCATAGAAAGAATCACTCTAGAAGAGAAGAATATGAGTTTTTTCTATGCAGGTGAATCAAATTTGCATATCTACTCTTTAGGACTAGCAACAAGATCAAGATGTCTTTCTCTAGATTGAAACTCGAATATGCCATTGAGGGTAGTTAAAATTACATAACTTGGAGAGACAGAATGGAAGAAATTTTGGAAGACAACAGGCTGAAGGAGCTCATAGATAGTGATATTCCTAAGCCTACATCAATAGATGCTCAAGATCTTGTGACATGGAAGAAGAACACAACAAAGGAAATAAGGATTCTATTTGAAGGTGTTTGAGATAATATTGTCTCAAACCTCCATGGAAAGGAAACTCCATATGCTATGTGGAAGTACTTAATAGATTTTTTTCATAATAAAAATTACCATAGGAAGTCATAATTGAAGGAAAAGCTTAGAAAAATCAATATGGAGAAGGGTGACATAATACCAAAGTACTTAACCAAGTTCACCCAATGTTGGGATGAGCTTGGAAGTGTTGGTGTTACAATTATCAAAGATTATTTGGTGAGCCTAACACTTCTATAAATTCTCAATAGCTGGCACAACTACCAGGATTCAATGAATGGGAGGGAGAAGCTACCAGAGTGGGAGCGATTATGGTCAGACTTGGTACAAGAAGAGATTCGACAGAACATCAGAGATGGATCCTCATCAAAGCATGACGATGAGGATAATTGTGCCTTGGATGGAAAGAAAAATAAAGGGAAAGGGAATCCATCCCATTCCAAATAAGATTCTGGTCAGGAAGGAAATAATACATAATTGTCGAAGAATAAATTTTTTCACTGTCACAAGTTTGATTTCACCCTCATCACATGCATGGTTTCATTAGTGATGGGTTCTATGTGGTACCTGGATAGTGGAGCCTCATTCCATATGACCGACAACAAAGAGTTATTCAATGACTTGGGGGAGAAGGACCTCCAGATGCACATCGAGATGGGAGATGATGGGAGATATAATTTGACCAACATCGATACGGTTACCTTTAAAAGGGAGTCTAGTTCTCCTCTCACATTAAAACATGTCATGCATTTTCTTGGTTTGAAGAACTTAGTTTCAGTTTCTATGTTGGAAGACTGTGGCTACGATGTGATATTTAGCAAAGGAAAGGTGTTCTTTCATCACATAGCCACATGAGGGGTGAAGAATATTAGGGTTCATGTAAAGAACCTCTACAAATTGGATGTATAATATTGTTTTGCCTTGGCCAGGAAAATAGAGAAGGTGGAGAACTGAGACATCAGTGAGTTATGGCATAGAATATTGGGCCATATACGCCACATAGCTTTGAAGATCATGCAACAGATTTATAGAGGACTTCCCAAGGTTGCATTGGAGCAACATGATACATGCAAAGGGTGTACATTGGGGAAGTACACCAAGTCCACTTTTCATGATAAGGACAATCGAGCGAAAGTGATCCTTGAAATGAAACTGTTCACTTAGATGTGTGTGGACCATTCTCAACAGCCTCCACGACCAAGCACATGTATTATGTGTTTTTTTTTAGATGAATTTTCATGCAAGTGTTGGATATTATTCATGTAGAAGAAATATTATACTTTCTCAAAAAAATTTGAGTTCAAATAACTTGTTGAAAAAGACACAGGCAAGAAGGTGAAGGCTCTCAGGAGCGACAACGGTAGAGAATATGCGTCGAATGAATTCAAGAACTTTTGTGCATCAGAAGGCATTCGACGAGAGTTGATAGCACCTCATAACCCACAATAGAATGGGGTTGCAAAAAGAAAGAAAAAAAGAATTGTGGGAGTTACATGGGTGACGTTACATGATGAGGGCCCACCATTGCACTTGTGGATGAAAGCATGTAATACGACTGTGCATGTGCAGAACATAAGTCCTCATCGAATTCTCGGGATGAGTACACCAGAAGAAGCCTTTTTTCGGTAAGAATCCAGATGCGACGCACTTTAGTATTTTTGGTTCATTAGTTTACTGTCATGTTACCAAGGATGCACAAAAAAATATAGAACCAACAGGTGAGTTGGGCATATTTGTGGGGTATAATGATACACCTCACAAATATCAGGTGTACCTACCATCTCACAAGATGATAGTGGTTCGTAGAGACGTGAAATTCCATGAAGGAAAGGCCATGCAAATTTCCCTTGAGAGGTAGCTTCAAATGCATGTAGACGAGGAGCTCTTAGCACCAAAAGAAGAAACTCAAGATGAGGAGCAACCAAAAGAAGAGTAGTAGAGAGTAGAAGAACCTACTATTGTAGAGAGATCTGAAGATAGAAGGAAGCACACCAGAGGGGCTGACAGGTTGATGCATGACGCTAGAGAGATCGTGGGAGCAACCACATCATAGCGCAGGCAAAGAAGGTCCCTAGATCAGTAAAATTCCTACATGACTCTTATGAGCGAGAGTGTAGAGCAGGGAAAATTTTAGGGTCTAATATTCATAGGTGGGCTAATATTCCATGCTTTTTCCAAAAAAAATATTCGCCAATTTCCATTTTTCTAAAAATTAATTCGCCCAAATTTTATAGTATAAAATTATTTTACCTTAAAAATCACCAATATTATATATTGTATAATATAAAATATTTTAAAATATGAACATTTTTACAAAATTATCATCAAACATTTTAAAATTTGGATATTAGGGACTAGTAAAATTCACCAAAGTTGCTAAACTTTAAGATAAACTTCCACTCTTAAAATTTTCCCTGGTGTAGAGACTGAGCCATCCTCATTTGAGGAATCAATGCAACAACCAATATGGGTTGATGCCATGGTAGAGTATGACTCCATTATCAAAAACATTACATGGGATTTTTTCCAAGATCAGAGGATAATTCAGTTGTAGGATCCAGGTGGATCTACGAGGTGAAGCAAGCAACATATGGGAGTGTGGAGAAACACGAGGCAAAATTTGTGGCCAAGGGGTTCTCTCAAGTGGAGGGAATAGATTATGAGGAGACCTTTTCTTGAGTAGCAAGGTACTCTTCAATCAACTCTATTATTGCAATTTCAACGCAGATGGGATGGAAAATACATTAGATGGATGTAAAGACAACTTTCCTCAATGAAGTGATTGAGGAAGAAGTGTACATAGAGTAGCCAAAATGATTTGAAACCTTCAATAGAGAGTCACATGTGTGAAAAATAAAGTGAGCTTTGTATGGAATGAAACAAGAACACCGTTCTTGGTACAACAAGATCGAAAACTATTTCACCAGGTTGGCCTTCACCAAAAGTGAAGTAGATGTGAACCTTTACCATATTGTGGTTGAAGGTAAATTATTGATTATAGTATTATATTTCAAAGATTTAATTCTAACAGGTTATGAGATGCTGATAAATTCTTGCAAAGAAGATTTGGAAAGAGAATTTGAGAAGAAATATATGGGGCTCTTGCATTATTTCCTTGGTTTGGAAATTTGGCAAAGGGATGGGAACTATTTTTCTCTCAGGGAAATTATGCCAACGAGATACTGAAGAAGTTTCACATGGAGAGAAACAAACCCATGGAGACTCATCTAGCAGGGAATCAGAGGAAGGAAGATGCTACTTCAGGTGAAATGGTAGAAGCTACCATTTACAGGTAGCTTGTGGGTTCACTTATGTACTTGGTGAAAACACGACCATACATGTGTTATGCAGTTAACCAACTTAGTCAAACAATGGTTAATCCAACCAAGATCTATTGGAAGGAAACCAAACATGTGTTGAGATACCTCAGAGGCACCACTCAGTTTGCCATAGGATAGGGAATTTCCCTAACTAACAGGGCCTAATTACCCAAGGAAACACACAAAGAATTAGGGATCCTAGAGAGAAGAAAATTGGTTAAGTATTGAACCAGGCTTGTGTAGGAATTAGTGACATAGATAGAGATAGTGTAGAGGTTTCTAATATTGGAGAAAAGCATTGTAATCTTCTCACATTTTCTGACTTATGCAATATACAAATAGCAGGGTTTTTAGCTGAGGCCTTCCCCAGGAAATCTTTACGTATTGTTCGATTGAAATTCTTTCTCTTTCATGTTTTATGATTTTGTGATCTAGATTGGTTTCTGCAATTGGTAGAGTATATTAAAGTATATTTTTTTAGCATATTACAATTATTAGTTGAATCTATGTGTTTTTTCTACATGTTGAACGCTCTTAATATATGTCATGATTACATAAGTGGAAACCTTCAATGGACAAGTAGCCTTGGAAGGATGGATGGAAACCCTAGTAGCCCCGCTTTTGACAACAAATTTAATAGGTAAATTTAAGGTCTTCATGGTCAAGATCATCTTTAATCGATTATCTTTGTCATGTTGATTCCGACGGTATATGGCACGTCAAGACTAATCTTGCAATTTGGAAGATATGCCTATTTGAAGACAAAGTACCCAACTTGTGGGAAAAAGTCCCAAAGGGAGTTGGTGTGACAACTAATTATTTGTTGGCCCAATCAAAAAGTTAAGAGGTTTCCTTAATAAAAATAAATTAAAGTATTTTTGGCTTAGTTTAGGGAATCAAAATTTAATTCAAAATAACATTAACGTGAATAAGGGTTTTACTCCAAAATTTTAATTTTAAAAATTCAAAGATAATGATGCAGGAGCATCATGCAAAATTTTGTTTTCCATGTAATTTCTAGAAAATCTAAGTTTGTTGAGTGAACAACGAAGTGTGTTTCAATAAATGGATTATTAGGCAAATGTATCTTGAAAATTATATGGAGGATTGAAAGCTACTTGAGTGGATTTCTTTTCTATTTTCTTAATAGTTAGATACTACTTTTGTGGATCTGAAACGAAATATTTTTGTAACAAATATTTGGTCATATTAATAAAAAAGGATTCCTATGAAATATAGGCAGAGTGTGGTGTGGAGAATGAGAGTTTTATTTTATTCAACAACCAATGTTTTTGCAATTTCTATTCATATAATACATGAGTTATAACACTTGTACAATCCCATATACAATTATTTTAAAATAATGATTCCGAGGAATGTTTTATTGGTAGGGTCGTCGGAGGCCTTATATATTATACAATTATTTGTCAAATGGATTACAAGAGTGTTGTGAGGGATAACCCAACTTATATAAAGTTATCATGCTTAGAAGAAAGACATAATAAGAGGAAAACCCAATGTTCTCAAGAATCGACATCAAAGGGAAAAATTCTTCTAACACAAGAAAATTGCACTATCTTCAAAACAATGTTGAAGAGATCAATCCAGAAGGAGAAAATTGGCCCTCAAAGCGTCAAAAACCATGAGTTAACAAATATAATCCAGGGTGCACTTGAGAAGTGCAAAAGAGAAAAATATAGGAAATCAGAATCAAATTGTTTTCCTGTGAATGCGTGGTTCGATGAGGAATGCAAAATGGAAAGGAGAACCTTGAAAAAAAAAAAGAGGGGCAGATAGATGTAAATTTATATAAGCATATTTAAAAAAATAAAAAGTATGAGTTCATGCAAACAAGGCGGGAAGAGTTGATATATTTAGGCAAGAATAACCCAAAACGTTTTCGGCAGGAACTTCAACCAAGGAAGAAGCAGTTTGAAAATAATATTACAGCCAATCAGGGGTTTGACTATGCAAGGCAACTCTATGAAAAATAATTAGAGGTTGAGCCTCCTCCGAGGATCATCACAACTACAAATCTTTTCACAGTACATGAGGTGGAGGCAGGAATTAAAAAGTTGAAAACAGGGAAAGCAAAGGACTTGGTTGAAATTCAAGAAAAATATCTAAAGTGGGGAATGAACATCTTGGCACCACACATCATGGAAATATTCAACAACGTCCTTCAGCAAGGATTCCCAAGGGATTGGACAACTAGTCTAGAAATTCCCCTTTTTAAAAGTGGAGACATTGATAATCCTTCCAACTATAGAACCATTATAAGCAATCCTTTGTTTGCAAATATTTTCAGTGGCATGGTAGAAAATAGAATCAGTAAGTGGGCAGAAGTAAAAGAAAAAAGGGCAAAAGGGCAAATGGGTTTTAGGCAGAAGCATTCTACAGTATATCATGGTATCACGTTGAGACACATTGTTGAAAAGGTTTGGGGGAGTGTTAGGTCCCTATATTACTAGTATAGTTCCTTATTGTTGTTAGTGTAACCCCCTTATTGTTATTATTGTACCATTTTAACCCCCATTTTATTATTATTGTGCCCTTAAATTATTATTGTTAGGTCGGCTAGGATTACATTGTGGCCCACTAGGATTACATTATGGCCCCATGGACTCCTATATATAGAAAGGAGGTTTTGTAAATTGGATCATCCAAGATTTTTTCATTTATGTAATGTATTGGAGGTTTCCCCCTCGAAGTGGCTTATTTCTAAGGCTTTGATATCTCTTTTATTCTATTTTTGGAGCTGGTTACACAACATTTGGTATCAGAGCTTTGGATTCTAGGGTTTCGCTGCTCCAAACAGGTCATCGTGGAATTCTCGCTATAACTTTTTTTCTACGAAGTTTCAAAAGATAAAATTTTTAGGGTGCAAAGCCGAAATCTTGAGGAAGATTTTCTAAAAATTTTAGAGCTTGGTTCGCAATATTTTCAGAGATATGATCTGTGGAAGTTAGGTCTTTTTTCAGGCTCCTAAACAGGTCATCGTGGAATTTGCGCTATAACTTTTTTTCTACAAAGGTTCAGAATCTGAAATTCATATGGTGCGAAGCTGAAATCCTGAGGAAATTCGTCAAAAAATTTCAGAGCTTGGTTCGCAATATTTTTGGAGATATGATCTGTTGAAGGTAGTGCTTTTTCAGGCTCCTAAATTGCATCTCAAAGAGGTGATCGTGGGAAAAGTTCAATAACTCTCTCTCTGGGCATTAGATTGGAGTGTCGTAAAAAGTGGTCGCAATTACACAGACTTTAGTTTATTTTCTATCAATTTCAGAGACAAAGGACGAAACAGTGATACGTGGCAAGTCGTACAAGTTCTCTCTACTGAACCAGTCCATAATTAGGTCATTGTGGGAGATTGGACACAACTTTGTCTTGGAGAATCCAAATCAGGTTAGACCTGTGGAATTCGAAAGATAATTTAGAGGGCTACTTCAGTGCTTAAATTCAGATATTGAAGTGCTACAATCACAGAGATAATCTAATTTCAATATCGAGCTCCTCAAAATCAAGAAAAAGGTGTGTATTTTTTTTTTCCGAATTGCATAAGTCTTGTTTGAAGAATCAATTTTAATTGATTCCAAGGGCATATTGTAGAATATATATCAGTATTGGGTTCTAAAATATTCCCCGTAAAAATAATTCAACACCCATTAAGCCTTCAAAAGGCTCTACTATGACTCATGAAGATGAAGAATTGCAACATGATCTATCAAAATTACAAGAGCAAGTGCAACAAATTTCACTCTCGCAAAGAGCAACAAAAAATGAAATGGAAGTTTTGAAGAAAGGTGTGGAAGCGAAGATGGATGGCATGGAAGCTGGCATGGAAGATAAGATGGAAAACATGAAGAATGATCTAAAAACAGACATCGAAGGTTTGACAAAGTTGATACAAGAAATGTTTCCTAATGGTGAAAAGATAGTAGAAGAACCTCATGATGAGGACAAAATAAATGTTAATCGTGATTTCATAAACTCTAATGTTGGCGAGAAGAACCACCATATTCCAAAAATGGATATGAGGAAGTTTGATGGAAAGGATCCTGTAACATGGATACTACAGATGGAGCAATATTTTGATCTCCATAACGTAAAAAACACACAAAAGGTACGCATTGCAACTTTACATTTAGAACAAAATACATTTGTATGGTATCAATGGCTTTGCTCCCGTAAAAAAATTGTCACTTGGTCAATTTTTACGTAGGAAATGATAGCACATTATGAGGATACAAAGAGCAACACCTTCTTTACCCAATTGATAAATCTCAAACAAAAGGGTTTAGTGGGGCATCACATTGAGGACTTCCAAAAATTGAATATAAGGGTAACTGATCTTACAGAGGAACATAGGATTGATCTCTTCCTAGGCACTTTAAAGGATAACATCCAACATGAAGTTCGCGTTTTGGAACCTGATTCATTGGAGAAGGCATTCAGGTTGGCAAGAAAAGTTGAATGTAAAATTATGGCGACAAGGAAGCCTACCACTCAATTCTATAAAGAAGGAAGTGTTGCTACGCCTAGATTTGCACAACCTACAAGGTTGACACCACAAAAATTGGAAGAAAAAAGAGCAAAAGGGCTTTGCTACAGTTGTGATAGCAAATACACTAAAGGTCATAAGTGTGGTGAGAAGAAATTATTTTACATAGATTGTGAAGAGGAAGAAGAAAATGAACAAGAAGATGATATACACCAGGAACCAACCCTAGAAGAGGAAGAAATGAATCCGACCATATCGTGTAATGCACTTGCAAGAATTACCACTCCTCAAACTCTCAAGATAGAAGGACAAATCAAGAAGAAAAAGGTAATAGTGTTGATTGATTTAGGTAGCACCCATAATTTTATTCATTGTAAGGTAGCCAAGGAATTAAATCGTTTCCTATACCCAGCACCAGAATGTCAAGTGATGGTTGCAAATGGAGGAACTATAAATTGCTCTGGAAAATGCCATAATATCAAGCTAACCATGGGGGAATATGTATTGACTAGTCCAATGCCTTCCATTCCTATGGGAGGTGTTGATGTTGTACTAGGAGTACAATGGTTACAATCTTTGGGGATGGTAGCTTTTAATTTTCAAGAACTTTTCTTGAAGTTTTTTTCAGAAGGAAAGGAAGTCGAATTACGGGGTATTGAAGGGAAGCCGGGAAGGATAATAAGCTCTAATGTCATGACAAAGCTTCTAAAGAAAGAACAACGAGGCGTAATTGCACAATTATGCTCACTAGAAGTTCCGACATCAAAATCATCTATTTCTGCAGATCTCCAACAAGTCTTGGACAATCATTCCAAGGTGTTTAAAACTCCCAAAGGACTCCCACCTATTCGTGATCATGATCATGATATTCATTTGATTCCAAGAAGTGTTCCTCCAAACATCAGGCCTTATAGATATCCTTACTTCCAAAAGAGCGAAATTGAACGTATGATTGCAGAAATGTTAGAGGCGGGTATAATTCAACCTAGTCAAAGTTCTTTCTCTGCTCCCGTAGTATTGGTACATAAGAAGGATGGATCATGGCGAATGTGTCCGTATTATAGGGAGCTCAATAAGCTCACCATTAAAGATAAATTTCCCATTCCTGTGATTGATGAATTATTGGATGAATTACATGGAGCAATTTATTTTACCAAGTTGGATCTTCGTTCAGGATATCATCAAATTAGAATGAAGATCGAAGATATTCCAAAAAAAACATTTCGAACTCATGAGGGTCATTATGAATTTTTGGTCATGCCTTTTGGCCTTACCAATGCACCTTCTACATTTCAAGGGTTGATGAATTCCATTTTCAAACCCTTCCTTAGAAAATTTGTGCCAGTATTTTTTGATGATATACTAATCTACAACAGGTCTTGGAAGGATCATGTTGAACATGTTGACAGGGTGCTCAAACTATTGCAGGAAAAACAATTATATGCAAAAAAATCCAAATGTTTCTTTGGAGTACAAGAGGTGGAATATCTGGGTCATATTGTATCTCACGAGGGTGTTAAAGTAGACCCTAACAAAATTAAAGCTATTAAGGAATGGAAAGTCCCCACAACCATAAAGAAGTTGCGAGGATTTCTCGGGTTAACAGGGTATTATCGCAAGTTTGTTAAGAATTATGGGAGAATAGCAGCACCTCTAACAACATTATTGAAGAAAGATGTATTTTCATGGACTCCTGAAGCAACTAAGTCCTTTGAACGTCTTAAAGAGGCAATGTGCCTAGCACCGGTCTTAGCTACACCAGACTTCACAAAAACCTTTATTGTGGAATGTGATGCCTCAGGAAATGGAATTGGTGCAGTTTTAATGTAGGAAGGAAGACCCATTGCTTTCGAAAGTCGTCCAATCAAAGGAAAGTATTTACAGAAACCTATTTATGAGAAGGAAATGTTAGCAATACTACATGCACTAAAGAAATGGCGAACTTACCTAATGGGAAGACACTTCAAGGTAAAAACTGATCATGATAGTCTTAAACACTTTTTTGGAACAAAGACTATCTTCAGAAGAGCAGCAAAAATGGGTCACAAAGATGTTGGGTTATGACTTTGAAATAATCTACAAAAAAGGAAAGCTTAATGTTGTTGCAGATGCACTCTCAAGAAAGAATGAAGAGGTGGAAGCATTACTTTGTGCTATTTCTATTATCCAACCAGATTGGATAACTGAAGCAAGAGATGAATGGAAGAAGGACAAAGATGTATGGACACTCATTCAAAAGTTGCAGCAAGATCCTAGTACATCCGATACATTTAGTTGGAAAAATGATTCCTTATGGTACAAAGATCGCTTATATCTTTGTAAGAATTCCCAACTAAAACAAAAGATTCTTCTGGAATTGCACACTTCTCCTTTAGGAGGACACTCAGGATTTTTAAAAACTTACCACAGGGTGAAGAAAGATTTTTTTTTGGGATGGCCTTAAATCTGATATTCAAAAGTTTGTGGCGGAATGTTTGGTTTGCCAGCAGAATAAAGTGGAGACAATTAAGACCCCGGGACTTCTACAACCTTTATCCATTCCAAGTCAACGTTGGGAAAAGATTTCAATGGATTTTATCACAGGTTTACCTAAGTCCAAAGGAAAGAGTGTCATCATGGTGGTAGTTGATAGACTTACCAAGTATGCACACTTTTGTGCATTGTCTCATCCATTTAAAGAAAGTACAGTTGCTACTACATTTATGGACAGAATTCAAAAGCTACATGGAAGCCCAAGGGTTATTGTGAGCGACAGAGATCCCATTTTTACCGGAAATTTTTGGACGGAGTTATTTTCTTGTTTGGGTACTCAATTAGCTCATAGCTCATCTTATCATCCTCAATCTGATGGTCAAACTGAGATAGTAAATAAATGTTTGGAAGGATATCTTTGTTTTTTTGTATCCGATAAACAAACACAATGGGTCAAGTGGTTACCTCTCACTGAATGGTGGTATAACACTTCCTTCCATACTGCAGCAAAAATGACCCCATTTATGGCACTTTATGGATATCATCCACCATCGATCACATCATCTTTAAGGGAAAATTTGAAGGTTCAAGCAATGGAATATCACATCGAGCATCAACAAGAAGTTCTCCAACTCTTAAAGGATAACCTGAATTTGGCACAAAATCGAATGAAACAACAGGCAGATCAACATCGCAGCGAGAGAAGTTTTGATGTAGGAGATTGGGTATTTTTACGGCTACAACCATACAAACAAATGTCCTTGAAGCAAGCTAAGAAGGATAATAAATTATCGCCAAAGTACTATGGTCCTTACAAGGTGTTGCAAAAGATTGGTACTATGGCATACAAATTGGAGCTTCCTATTTCTTCGCGAGTACATCCAGTTTTCCATGTTTCATGCTTAAAGAAGGTTATAGGTGAAAATCTTCCAGTTCAAACAATATTTCCAGAACTTGATGAGGAAGGAAAATCATATTGGAACCTGAAGTGGTCATGGAAACAAGAACTCGACAGCTACGAAATCGATCAATTTCAGAGTATCTCATCAAGTGGAAGAACTTACCCACTGAAGATTCTACATGAGAGGATGAGAATTTTATACAGAAGCACCCAGAGCTACTCAAGCATTGAGGACAACACTTTTTTGAAGGAGAGGGGCATGTTAGGTCCCTATATTACTATTATAGTCCCTTATTGTTGTTAGTGTAACCCCCTTATTGTTATTATTGTACCCTTGTAACCCCATTTTATTATTATTGTGCCCTTAAATTATTATTGTTAGGTCGGCTAGGATTACATTGTGGCCCACTAGGATTACATTATGGCCCCATGGACTCCTATATATAGAAAGGAGGTTTTGTAAATTGGATCATCCAAGATTTGTTCATTTATGTAATGTATTGGAGGTTGCCCCCTCGAAGTGGCTTATTTCTAAGGCATTGATATCTCTTTTCTTCTATTTTTGGAGCTGGTTACACAACAGGGAGCAAAGAAGAAGTATTTTGCTACTTTTTTGACTTCAAAAAGGCATTTGACACGATCCCTAGAGATAAGTTGTGGCGTAGAATGGAAGAAATTGAAATTCCTTTAAAATATAGAGTTGTTGCCCATAGGCTTTATGAAGAGGTGAAAGTCAAAATTAGAACTTTAGCGGGCATTTCAGAAAGTTTTAGAAGTGACATCGGAGTCAAGAAAGGTTTCCCTTTATCCCCTACCCTTTTTGGTTTATATATTGACAAACTGGAAGAGTGGCTAAATTTGCAAGGAGGGGATGGTGTTCGATTGGGGGAGTTTGTGATAAAGCTTCTTCTATATGCCAATGATATTGTGCTGGTTTCTAAATCGACTCATGGATCGCAGATGCACTTATATGCCCTTAAGCATTTTTGTAAAGTAGTGGAGATGCAAGTCAATACCAGCAAGACCAAAATAATGATTTTCTCTAATAAAATGAAGCAAAGCCATCAAACGTTCTTCTTCGAAGGCAACATTATTGAAGAAGTAAATGAATACAAGTACCTCAGGATCGATTTCAACAACAAGCTTAATTGGGAGGATTGCAGAAAGAAAAGAATTTTAGGAGGGTGGAAAGCATTGTATGCACTTTAAAACAGATGTAGAGAGGCAGAGTTATGGGATTGGAACACGATCAAAGTACTTTTTAATTTGATTTACCAAGTAAGTCTGGCTTAAGTGACGAGCCAAAACAGTCAATTAATTGTGGGACTCGCCCGGAGGATTTGTGCCCAACAGTTTTGTTAAGCTCGATTTTCCATTGAGTCTGGATTTTGTGAGCAGCCGAGAAATTACACCCCGAAAACTCTCATATGTGCTTTCTCCAATAGAATTGGGCTACTGAGGTCAGGTCTTCAATATTAATTGATTATTTAAAGTGGGCCTCACCCGAAGCCTCCTTCCTGATGATAATTGTAACCTTCTCTTTTCATTATGTCGGGCTCCCTTTAACGAGCTCACATGACGTTGACTGTGAGCTACATAGATGGTGGGCCAACCCTGACTCTTATCTGAGATGTTTCTGCCAAGAGTAATAAAAGTGGTGCGAAGGATTATAAGTGAGCTTACATGGTAGCGAAAAAGCAACACTTGATTCTGTGGGGTGTCAACTATGTGTCAATTAAGGTTAAGCCACTGTTGGAGGTATAAAATTGTGGATCTAACGAGCTGCAATATTATAGGGACAGTGCCACGTAGGTCTGATCCTGAGTAGAGTAAGATGAACACAAAGGTACTGTTGTAGAAGACAACTTTACATCAGGTGGTATCAGAGCATGACAAGCTCTAGGAAAAGAGGAAATTAAGCATTGGTAATTTGTCTCTATTTGATCTATTCTGTCAAGGATGGAATTCAGAGTTGGAAGAGGTAGAGGTCGAAGGAGAGGCTAACCAATTGTGAATGAAAATTTAAGGGAAGAGGTGTTAACTCTTGGGCGGAGGCTAGAAGCCATTGAAGCTACCATAAATCATGATCATACAAGGGATGCAAGTGAGGAGGAAGAGGAGATAACTGCACAACCCCCAAAGGTCGGGTTCTTGAAGTCAATTTTTGGTCCAGGTTTTGGGTCAAAGGTAGAAGTACCTACATAAAGTGGTAGTTTGGATCCATAAGAATGAATAGAATGGATAAATTCCATGAAAACACATTTTGAATATGCAGAGATACCAAAAGACAAACAAGCCAAGTTTGCTATCATAAATTTGAGAGGACATGCGACTTTATGGTGGGAAGAAGTGCAGGAAGAAAGGGTCTTGAAAAAAAAACAAGATCAAGAGTTGGAGCTGGATGGCTGCTAAATTGAGGGGTGAATTCCTTCCTAAAGATTATCAGTTAATGTTATTTAGGAAGATGCAGAACGTTAAGAAAAATACAACGAGTGTTAGGGAATATATGGAGGAATTTTACAAAGTGAACATTAGATCAGGACAAATAGAGGATACACCTGAGAGAGTTTCCAAGTACATTAATGTGTTGAGATTTGATATTGAGGATGAATTAAGCTTAATGTCATTGAGAGATGTTGAGGAATTATATTAGGTTTTTAATTGAAGGCCAAGGATCAATTTTAAGGAAGTAGAGTCAGAGGACTAGAACAAGAAGTATTGGAACAAAAGAACAACAACAAAAGGGAGAAGCTAGCAGTCCAAGCCAAAAACCACAACCAGAGGAGGCTAGTGATGCTAGAGGTAGGAGGACTTCTTCAAGAGGCAAAGGCATAGATAAGGTGAGATTATTCACTTGTATATAGGTGGGGCATTATTCATATGAATTTCTATAAAGTGTTGGAAAACAAAGAGTAAAATTAACATGCCAGAAGAAGGAGACACTTTATTGTTGAAGCAAGTGTTGGATGCAAATGAACTCGTGTAGAGGAGAAGCTTATTAAGGACAACCTCCAAGGAAAAAGGTAAATGGTGAAAATTAATTATTGATAATGGAAGTACTGACAATTTGGTTTCTACAGAAATGGTGGAGAACTTGCAGTTGGACCGAATGCTACATTAAGCACTATACAAATTTTCATGGTTGCAAAAAGGTCAACAAATGTTGGTGAATGAACAATGTCAAGAAGAGTTCCAAATTAGAAAATACAAAGAATGAGTTCTTTGTGATATTGTGCAGATGTATTATTGACATGTCATGCTTGGAAGACCCTAGCAGTGTGATAGAAGGGTGAATTATGATGGTAGAATGAACACCTACACTTTTGAAAAATATGGACAAAAGAATGTGTTACTACCAATTAAAATTGAAGGAACTAAAGAGACAACAAATTCAAGTACACTATTTACGAGTGAGAAACAATTGGTGACCAAAGATATAGAAAATGGGAGGCAAGAGCAACTAGATGAAACAAAGACTGTAATAAAATATTTGAAGGTGCTTATTTTTCCGTCAACAAATCATGGTTTATTTATTTTTGAAGATGAAATGTTTAATGAACCAGTGCTAACAAAAAAATGGAAACCCAACAACACTTTCAACAACATAAATGGTCATGATAGAAGAGGTTTGAATTAAAAAACAACAATTCAGAATTTTGGAGATTGTGGGAAGGAAAAAACTTGGAAATTGTGTTGCAAAAGAAAAATTAGGAGCATGGTAACTTGAGCAAGAAGCCAACATGAGACCAAAAATCGTTCATGCAAGGTTCCAATTAATCCTTGCAATTATGTGGGTTTTAATTGCTTGGACAATAAAAAGAAGGATCTATCCAATTCATAAGAAACAAGTTCAGGAGAATCATGTACCATATCAAGCTAAAGGAGGAAATCTCAATTACAACCAATGGGACCACGTTGGAAGGAATGGATGAAAGGATTTCTTAAATGGAGAAATAAATCGAAGAAGAAACTTTGGGTATCTATTGCATTGTTAAAAAAAACAATGGAAATGGACCTCATGGATAGGACTCCATGAGAAATTTAAAGTCTGGGTGTATGATGCAGGAGCATCATGCAAAATTTTGTTTTTCATTTAATTTCTAGAAAATCCAAGTTTGTTGAGTGAAAAGTGAGGCATGTTTAAATAAATGGCTTATTATCCAAATGTAGCTTGAAAATAATCCAGAGGATTGAAACCTACTTGAATGGATTTCTTTTCTATTTTCTTGCTAGTTAGATCCTACTTTTGTAGATCTGAAACGAAATATTGTTGTAACAAATTTTGGCAATATTAATTAAAAAATAATGCCTACAAAAGAGAGGAAAAGAAGAGAGGAAGAGTGTGTTGTGGAGAGAAAGAGTTTTATTTTATTCAACAATCAATCTTTCTGCAATCCCTATCTATTCATATAATAGATGAGTTGTAATGCTTGTACAATCCTATACATAATTATTTTAAAATAGAGATTCTAGGGATTGTTTTATTGGAAGCGTCAAAAGGCCTTATATATTATACATTTATTTGTCACTTTTTTGTCAGATCTATTTGTCACTTACAAGGGTTTGCAAGAGTGAAGGCGTGAAAAGATAAGAACATACAGAGAAGTAGAATTGTCATAAAACTGTCATAAAATGCATGGCACACACAAGACTTAAAAAATTTTGGTGATTTAAAAAAAACATCACTTGATGACTTGTTAGTTGACAGAGGCTGACTATATTGGGTTTTTCCCAAAGAATTTATACCTAGCGTGCTTGTTAAGTTTATTTACCCAAAAAATTGGGCTCAAGTGACAGGTAGGAACATTCAATTATGCGATCTACCTGGAGGCTTTGTGTTCGACAACTTTGTTAAGATTGATTTTCCATCTAGTCTATATTTTGTGAGTGGCCCATAAATTCTACCCCGGTGAATCTCATATGTGATTTCTCCCATAGTGTCAGGCTACCAAGGTTGGGCCATTAATATTAAGTGAATATTTGAAGCAGGCCCTTCCCAAAGTATCCTTCTCGACGACAATTGTAACCTTCTCTTTTCATCGCGTCTAGCTCCCTTTAATGAGCTCACAAGAAAGAAAGAAAGAAAGTATTTTTAACGTCCAAGAGGCTAAAAATAGCCTATGGGACAGATTGTTTCTCCATATGGCTCTTGTATTCAACCCTTTCCCTGTGAAGTTTTACAACAAACGCTCCTAGCTTCTCGACAAACTCTTCGCTGAATAGATTATCCCAAGAACTAGATACCATAATACCTGCATAATTTTCCTTGTTGTATTTGAAGGCCTTGCATTCTAAAATGAAATGTTTTTCTGTTTCCACTTTTCTAGAAGAGTAAAAAACACATACTCTTTCCTCCCACATTTATTTTGGCCTTTTCCAGCGCCCTGTTTCACAACGGAGTTGATGAGAATTAGTCCTTAATTGAGCAATAATAATTTTAGATCTCCAAGAAATATTGGCCCCTATGTACGCCTTTTGTTGATGTTTATGAGTGGGTTTAAACTCTTCAATGTAGTACTTCTTCTTTCTCCCAAGCACGTTTGTGGAACTTATGCATAGCAAATTTGTTTATCTCTTTACTGTTTGTAGGACACATGCTCAAGCAAATACCCCATTTGCTAAACCATTTGTTATTTTTCCACATTCGTGTCTTCTTTCTTTTGCACAATCTGTCACTAAACACAATCTTCGACGATCTACCCTCTTCCATTTGCTCAATTTTTTTCAAATACCTTATGACTAGCATCATAGCAATTGCTTCAATAGAAGCAGCCCCTATTTCACTTAACAAGATAGCATAAGGAACTGCACTTTTAATTTTGAATTTGTTTGTAATCAAACGCTTCTGAATTTTCTCAATTTTTTTCCACTTCATCTCAGATGTGCTGCTGGACCACAGTTCACAACCGTAGAGAATCACTGGAATCACTAGAAGCCTAAAAATATTTTTTGTGGTTTTCCAGTCGCACAGCTCTGCATCTCTACACATGTTTTTAAGAGTATAAAATTCTTTCCAACCCCCTAAATTCCTTTTCTTTCTACAACCATCCCAACTTAAATTTCTGTTGAAGTCAATTCCAAGGTATTTGTAGTCTATAACTTCTTCCAGAATGTTGCCTTCAAAGTATAACTTGTGCTGGTTATGCTTTATTTTGTTAGAGAAAACCACTACTTTCATTTTGCTAATATTGACTTGCATCCCCACCCTTCTACAAAAATGCTCAAGGGAATGTAAGTGCTCTTGCAAACCAAGAGTCGATTTAGCAATTAGTGTAAGGTCATCTGTGTACAAAAGAATCCTTATAACGAACTTGCCCAAATGGATACCGTCACCCCCTTGCAAATTTAGCCACTCTTCAAGCATGTCAATATAAAACCCAAAAAGGGTAGGAGACAATGGACAACCTTGATTGACTCCGATATCTCTTCTAAAACTTTCAGAAATGCCTGCTGAAGTTCTAATTTTGACTTTCACCTCTTCATACAGCCTATGCACAACTGCTCTCAAATGCCTGGGAACCCTGAGTTCCTCCATTCTACCCCAAAGCTTATCCCTAGGAATCGTGTCTGATCTGAAAATGGATTGTACTTGAAAAGGGTGCAAGGTATCCATTTTCATTTATGTAAATGAGTGCAAATGCTCCAAAGTTTAAATCTGAAAATGTGAGAACTTCTTATTTCTAATACATAGATAGACTGTAGAGGAATTTACTGGATATGTCACCTTTCAAAGAAAGGATGAATCCAGAATCTACCTGGCCCTCTTACAGACTCTGCCTAAAGAAATAATAGAAGTAAACACTCAGACTTAATTAAAATGACCTTACTCAAACTTGACATTATGTAGAATTTTTGCTTGGAAGAGGTGTATGTCTTTTCTTCTGTTTATGTGTTTTAAGTTTATTTGTTTTTGCTGAAACTTAACATGTATATCAGCAACATAATTCAGCCATAGAATAACAAAACACAACAGCAATATAATATAGGAGTTCACCCCAACTCTTGGGCTACATCTCCTTTGAGCTTCATCAACATGACTAGACTCTTTGGGATTAAGGTACTTAAATTATTTTACAAGCTCCACACTTAACCACAATGAATACGAAAATGATTCAAAGGGCTGAAAATACCATTTTAAATCCCTTTAATGGCTGTCCAATTCCTGCAAACAACTTTAGGCTTCCATGGACACACATCCTTCTATCGGTGCACTAAGCTTCTCTGAGCTTCTAAATGGCACAAACTCCCTCATATTTCTGTTTCTGCTCCTAAAACCACTACTGCTACATCCAATAATGATCAGAAATCAAATACCAACTAATAAATTGCTTACATTAAGCACAACATCCCCAAAAATGGCTCTCCTCCACGGTTTGCCCAGGGCTGCCCACGACTTCATATCAACTTCTCGAGTTGTAGAAGTACTCAAAATGATCTGAAACCACTTCCATTGGTTCCATAATGACTGAAATAGTCAAAATAGAGTTTTTTTTCATCAAAAACGACCTCCGGCTACTCCGGTTTCGCTTACACACTCTGTTTGGAAAATGGCCTCTAGAACTTAAATGAAGCTTTTCGGCTTTCTAAAGTTCTTAACAGGCTTTGAAAACCATATAAACAGATTCAAAAGGCATGAAATAGCTAATAATTCCTATTCATTTACCTTAAACAGAGAAACACAATCCAATACACAGCCTTCTCCTTCCAGGCCCTGATGGCTCCTTCATCTTCTTCGATGCTTAAACCTCTGAAGATGACCTCTGTTAGATTTTAGACCTGCTCCATTGAGTCCATAATGTTGAAGAGACCCAAAATCAAAAACAAATTCGCTCCAAAAGGATCTCCCATGTGAAAGATATGCTCAACTGAAGTTTTTGCCCAATGTTAGGCAAAAATCCCACTAATTGTGGACCAACTGTAATTAACTGGAGCTAAAAGTGGAATTCCGCCTAAAATGGAGGAATCAACGCTAAATTCGGCAGAACATTTTCTATTAACATTTAATGTTCTGCTAGTCATGTGGCCTCTCCACAGCAATAAACGTAACTGTTTTAACAACCATTGGAATTTTTGTTTAGGGCTATGGTTTTTAGTTGAGGACATGTGGAATGAGGGGGCCTTAGCCCAAAGCCCCTCCGACCTCCGCTCTAAACGTAAACCACATTTCAGCACGTGCCTTTGACCCGTTAGCAAACGAATATATGCCATAACGTTTGCCTTTCATAACCTTTTAAAACCCACGTTGAATGCCATATTACCATGACTTTAAAACATTTGAAATATTATGTTGCCACATTTAAACTTTAACATTATACCTTGGGTTTTAATTAATATGGATTTTTAAATTAATATATATTTTTTAATTAATATTTAATATATAAAATAAAATATTAATATAATATATGATTTTTTTTTAAATCAAATAAAATATTAAATTTTTAATATATATAAAACTTTAATTAAACTTTAATATATTAAAAATATTTCTCCACATTAAAATAATGAACCCATTCAGCATTAGAGGTTATTAGGCGATTTCAAAATGCAACAACTTCTTCATACGGTAACGAATTTCAGTGCCGTTTGTGGCGTTGGGATCGTATCGCCGAGGCCTATCCCGTCACTCAGGTTCCAAATCAATTTGAGAACTTTCATTTTTTAGCTTTTTCCCAAGCTCAGATTTGAGCTCCTGATCACACCTCCCAAATGGGAGAATTTTGGTCCCCAAAAGCTTACTGAAATGAAGAATTGAACTGTAGTACAACAAATGAGAGAATAAAAATCCTCTTCTCTTCAGCCCTTCAAACACTTTTGCCTTGCAAAGCAAGTGAAATTAAACCACAAATGGAAAGAAATCGACATTTCCCTTCCTGAATGCGCTTGTCCACAACTGACCTTCTTGAACCCACACAGAAATTTCTGGCGAGAAATTTACAGAATGAAACTGTACAACGCTGCCTTGATCAATGATCTAAGGTGGCTCAAAATAGACAAGATATTACAACATAAAATACATGCATACATCCGTAATTTGCATATGTACAAAAGGAGTACGTCTTACTGTGTCAAGAAGTCCATCCACTTCTCACCAAGCCACTTCCATGGAAACTTTTGCTGCTGCAACTTTTCCTCATGTGAAACTTCCCTTTCCACATCAATAATGGAATATGAGGTTCCACCTTCGCCAATATTTTTGTCCTCTTGTTGCATGTGCGTGGGACGACGAGTTGGATGCAAAGTCCAACAATGAGAGACAACATGTCCCTTCTTTTGGAAAAAAGTGCATATCATATGCACCTTCTTTGAAGGTAGTCTTTGCTTCATCTTCTTCTTGTGTGCCTTCTTCCTCATCTAGCATCTCGAAACATGATGGTTAAATCGACCACAAAATGTACAAGAAATCCTCTTATGTTGCTTTGCATGCTTGCCATAAGCTGCATGTCTACCATCTTCTTGCTGCAATGATGGCTTAAAACAATGGTAAGGAAGATTGCCATCATGACATTGATGTAATTGAGAACTTGGGAGAAATGTTCTCTTCAAATTTGCATCACATTCTTGAATGCATGTGCTCAAAGCTTTGCCATTAAGCTGCTCATAGCCAAGACCAATATTCTTGGGATGCTCCACAACACAAATAGGCTTAACAATGCCTTGTGCATGCTTGCCCGAACCTTTGCCTTCTTGATAGCCCATTTTCAACATCAATTTGGACCCAATACCTTTTGTATGTTTCTCAAAAGAACCAACATACTTTTCAATGGAGGAACTTGAAGGAAAGTTGGAGCGATTAACCTCTTCCTCAAGAATTTTCTTGGAAAAATATTCTTGAGCTTGAAGGAGTTGTTTCTCCATGTCATGCAATCTTTGAAGACTGGCTTCTTTCTCTTCTTGCATAGCTAGAAATTGTGCACAAATTTGAACAGTTTCCCTTTGATCCTCAAGGAGAATTTGCACCATGTCCTTCACCTTAAAGAACTCATTCTTCATGTCATCATTGAAGAATCTCGTGAAGGAGGAAAATTCACTTGTAGAATAAGTTGACATTATGTAAGTGGTCAAAACAACCAAAAGGAACTTCCAAAGAAAAGTCCTCAAAGCTTTCAAACAAATGACAAGCTTTGTAAAGACCCCTTCTCATTCAAGCAACCCTATTTTGCAACCAATAAAACAAAGAAATCTCTTGCTAACGTTTAAAACCTTTGCACAACAACAAATGCTCAACCCGAGCTTGATACCATCAAAACCCGAAATGGATCGTACTGAAAAGGCAAGGAATCCATTTTCATTTATGTAAATGAGTGCAAATGTTCCTCTTTTTAAATCTAAATGTGGGAGAACTTTATTTCCTAATACAGTAGATAGATTGTAGGGGCATTTACTGGATATGTCACCTTTCAAAGAAAGGATGAATCCGTAAGCTACCTGGCCCTCTTATAAACTCGCCTAAAGAAATAATAGAAGTAAACACTGCACTTAATTAAAATGACCCTACTCAAACTTGACAAAACCGATCTGAAAATGGAAGGTACTTGAAAAGGGTGCAAGGTATCCATTTTCAATTATTTAAATGAGTGCAAAAATACTCTGAGTTTAAATCTGAAAATGTGAGAACTTCATATTTCTAATACAGAGATAGACTGTAGGGGAATTTACCGGATATTTCACCTTTCAAAGGAAGGATGAATCCAGAGGCTACTTTGCCCTCTTACAGACTCTGCCTAAATAAATAATAGGAGTAAACACTTAGATTTAATTAAAATGATCTTGCTTTAAACTTGACGTTATGCGGAAATTTAGCTTGCTAATGGTGTATTTCTTTTCAATGTTTATGTATCTTAAGTGTAATTTTTTTTCTCTGAAACTTAACATGGGTATCAGCAACAATATTCAGCAATATAATATCAAAACACAACAGAAATATAATATAGGAGTTCACCCCAACTCTTGGGCTAAATCTCTTGGATCAAGCCTCCCAAAATGGGCTTGTCCTCTTGTATTAAAAGCTCTCAAATGCAATACAAGATTATAAGTGTCTCAATAGACAAATATGAATATATAAAATGATTCAGAAGGTAGGAAAAAGCTAATAATGCATTTTCAAATTCACTAAACAGTGAAATATTACCAGAAACAATGATTTCTTCATCAATGTCCTGCTGGTGCTTTGAACTTCTATGCAACTTTTCAAGCTGTATAAGTCCTCAAATTCCTTTGAAACCACTTCCAATGGCTTCATAAGGTCGAAATTATCTAAAATATATCTTTTTTTCACCTCAAACTGATAACCACAACTCAAAACAGCTCAAACCCCAAAATGTCCATGGTGGCCCTGAAAATTCTCCTAAAGGTTTTCGGCCTCTGAAAGTCTTGAAAAAGAGCTCACACATGTTCCAATGGCTCTGGAATGTAGGAAATAGTCAAAAATTACTTTTTTTTCACCAAAAAAGGTTAACGACAACTCAACCAAACTCAAAACCCAAAATGGCCCTAGTGGCTCCAAAAGCTTCTTCGAAGCTAGACAGGCTGAAAATGAGCTCCAATGGCTCTGAAACCTGCGCCATTAAGTCCAAAATGCTGAGAAAATAAAAAAATAAAATAAAAAATCATTCCAAAAGGTTGATTAATGAGAAAGTTATGACCAAAACAACTTTTCCCCAATTTCCTCCACTAAATGTGTGGCAACTGCCAGTTAACTCCACTAAAAGTGGAAGTCCACCTAAATTTGGGAGCGCCTCCAGAATCTCCACCATATTAAACTACACTTAACTGAAGCTTAATTAAATATTAAACTTGATATTAGGCTCCTTAAGTGCTCTTAATCATTAAGCTCCCACACTGGTCATATGATGAGGTTCCATGGGAGGAGGGTCGGCCCTCCGTGCCCACCGACCCACTCCACTAAAAGTGCAATAACTTCTTCATACGGTGTCCGTTTTTCGAACCGTTCACAGCGTTGGGATCGTATTTCCAAGGCCTATTTTTTCGCTCATGATCCAAATCAATTTGAGCACTTTCATTTTTGAGCTTTTTCCCAAGCTCAGATTTGAGCTCCTGATCACAAATATAGGAGTTCACCCCAACTCTTGGGCTACATCTCCTTTGAGCTTCATCAACATGAATAGACTCTTTGGGATTAAGGTACTTAAATTCTTTTACAAGCTCCACACTTAACCACAATGAATACGAAAATGATTCAAAGGGCTAAGAATACCATTTTAAATCCCTTTAATGGTTGTCCAATTCCTGCAAACAGCTTTAGGATTCCATGGAAACACATCCTTCTATCGGTGCACTAAGCTTCTCTGAGCTTATAAATGGCACAAACTCCCTCAAATTTCTATTTCTATTCATGATACCACCACTGTTGCATCCAATAATGATCAGACATCAAATATCAACTGATAATTTTCTTACATTAAGCACAACATCCCCAAAAATGGCTCTCCTCCACGGTTTGCCCAAAGCTACCCATGACTTCATATCAACTTCTTGAGCTGTAGAAGTACTTTTCTCGTTAACATTTAACATTTTCGTATGAGGAAAAGTTGCAAGAAAAAAAAGTGCCATGAAGTGGCTTGGGTTAGAAGTGGATGGACTTCTTGACACAGTAAGACGTACTCCTTTTGTACATATGCAAATTTCGGATGTATGCATGTATTTTATGCCGTAATATCTTGTTTGTTTTGAGCCACCTTAGATCATTGATCAAGGTAGCATTGTACAGTTTCATTCTATAAATTTCTGTCCAGAAATTTCTGTGTGGGTTCAAGAAGGTCAGTTGTGGACAGTTGTGGACAAGCGCATTCAGAAAGGGAAATGTCAATTTCTTTCCATTTGTGGTTCAATTTCATTTTCTTTTCAAGGAAATTTTTTTTGAAGGGCTGAAGAGAAGAGGATTTTTATTCTCTCATTTGCTGTACTACAGTTCAGTTCTTCATTTCAGTAAGCTTTTGGGGACCAAAAGCCTCTCATTTGGGAGGTGTGATCGGGAGCTCAAATCTGAGCTTGGGAAAAAGCTCAAAAATGAAAGTGGTCAAATTGATTTGGAACCAGAGCGACGGGAAAGGCCTCAGCGATATGATCCCAATGCCGTGAACGGCACTGAAATCCGTTACTGTATGGAGGAGATGTTGCACTTTGAAATTGCCCAATAACCTCTAATGCTGAATGGGTTCATTATTTTAATGTGGAGAAATATTTTTAATATATTAAAGTTTAATTAAAGTTTTATATATATTAAAAATTTAATATTTTATTTGATTTTTAAAAAATCATATATTATATTAATATTTTTTTATATATTAAATATTAATTAAAAAATATATTAATTATATTAATTTAAAAATCCATATTAATTAAAACCCAAGGTATAATGTTAAAGTTTAAATGTGGCAACATAATATTTCAAATGTTTTAAAGTCATGGTAATATGGCATTCAACGTGGGTTTTAAAAGGTAATCATGGCATAACATATGGTCAAAGGCACGTGCTAAAATGTGGTTTACGTTTAAAGCGGAGGTCGGAGGGGCTTTGGGCTAAGCCCCCCTCATTCCATATGTCCTCAACTAAACAAAACCATAGCCCTAAACAAAAATTCCAATGGTTGTTAAAACAGTTACGTTTATTGCTGTGGAGAGGCCACATGACTGGCAGAACATTAAATGTTAACAGAAAATGTTCCGCCGAATTTAGCGTTGATTCCTCCATTTAAGCAGAATTCCAATTTTAGCTCCAGTTAACTACAGTTGGCCCACAATTAGTGGGATTTTTGCCTAAAATTGGGCAAAAACTTCAGTTGAGCATATCTTTCACATGGGAGATCCTTTTAGAGTGATTTTTTTTTAATTTTATTTTGGGTCTCTTCGACATTCTGGACTCAATGGAGCAGGTCTGAAATCCAACAGAGGTCATCTTCAGAGGTTTAAGCATCGAAGAAGATGAAGGAGCCATCAGGGCCTGGAATGAGAAGGGGTCTTTACTGACATTTGGCTAAAAGCTTGTCGTTTGTTTGAAAGCTTTGAGGACTTTTCTTTGGAAGTTCCTTTTGGTTGTTTGAACATTTACATAATGTCAACTTCTTCTACAAGTGAAGTTTCCTCCTTCACGAGATTCTTCAATGATGACATGAAGAATGAGTTCTTTAAGGTGAAGGACATGGTGCAGATTCTCCTTGAGGATCAACGGGAAAATGTTCAACTTCGTGCACAATTGCTAGCTATACAGGAAAACCTTTTTCACTTATCTTCGGCTCTAGCCCGAGCTTTTGGATATTTTAATCTCGAAATGGATCAGACTTGAAAAGGGTGCAGTATCCATTTTAATTTATGTAAATGAGTGCAAATGCTCCTAAATTTTAAATCTAAAAATGTGAGAACTTCCTATTTCTACTACGTAGATCATTATGCAGAATTTTTTCTTGGAAGAGGTGTATGTCTTTTCTTTTGTTTATGTGTTTTAAGTTTATTTTCTTTTGCTGAAACTTAACATGTATATCAGCAACATAATTCAGCCATAGAATAACAAAACACAAGAGCAATATAATATAGGATTTCACCCCAACTCTTGGGCTACATCTCCTTTGAGCTTCGTCAACATGACTAGACTCATTGGGATTAAGGTACTTAAATTCTTTTACAAGCTCCACACTTAACCACAATGAATACGAAAATGATTCAAAGTGTTGAGAATACCATTTTAAATCCCTTTAATGGCTGTCCAATTCCTGCAAACAGCTTTAGGCTTCCATGGACACACATCCTTTTATTGGTGCACTAAGATTCTTTGAGCTTCTAAATGGCACAAAATCCATCATATTTTTATTTATGTCCCTGATACCACTACTTCTGCATCCAATAATGATCAGACATCAAATACCAACTGATAAATTGCTTACATTAAGCACAACATCCCCAAAAATGGCTCTCCTCCACGGTTTGCCCAGGGCTGCCCACGACTTCATATCAACTTCTCGAGCTGTAGAAGTACTCAAAATGATCTGAAACCACTTCCATTGGTTCTAGAATGACTGAAATAGTCAAGATAGAGTTTTTTTTTCATCAAAAACGACCTCCCGCTGCTCCGGTTTCGCCTACACACTCTATTTGGAAAATGGCCTCTAGAACTTAAATGCAGCTTTTTGACTTTCTAAAGTTCTTAACAGGCTCTGAAAACCATCTAAAAAGATTCAAAATGCATTAAATAGCTAATAATTCCCATTCATTTACCTTAAACAGAGAAACACAGTCCAATACACAGCCTTCTCCTTCCAGGCCCTGATGGCTCCTTCATCTTCTTTGATGCTTAAACCTCTGAAGATGACCTATGTTAGATTTCAGACTTGCTCCATTGAATCCAAAAGGTCAAAGAGACCCAAAATAAAAAAAAAAATTCACTCCAAAAGGATCTCCCATGTGAAAGATATGCTCAACTGAAGTTTTTGCCCAATGTTAGGCAAAAATCCCACTAATTGTGGGCCAACTGTACTTAACTGGAGCTAAAAGTGGAATTCCGCCTAAAATGGAGGAATCATCGCTAAATTCGGCGAAACATTTTCTGTTAACATTTAATGTTCTGCCAGTCATGTGGCCTCTCCATAGCAATAAACGTAACTGTTTTAACAACCATTGGAATTTTTGTTTAGGGCTATGGTTTTTAGTTGAGGACATATGGAATGAGGGGGGCTTAGCCCAAAGCCCCTCTGACCTCGGCTCTAAACGTAAACCACATTTCAGCACGTACCTTTGACCTATTAGCAAAAGAATATATGCCATAACGTTTGCCTTTCATAACCTTTTAAAACCCACGTTGTCACATTTAAACTTTAACATTATACCTTGGGTTTTAATTAATATGGATTTTTAAATTAATATAATTAATATATTTTTTTAATTAATATTTAATATATAAAAAAAATATTAATATAATATATGATTTTTTAAAAATCAAATAAAATATTAAATTTTTAATATATATAAAACTTTAATTAAACTTTAATATATTAAAAATATTTCTCCACATTAAAATAATGAACCCATTCAGCATTAGAGGTTATTGGGCGATTTCAAAATGCAACAACTTCTTCATACGGTAACGAATTTCAGTGTCGTTTGTGGCATTGGGATCGTATCACCGAGGCCTATCCCGTCGCTCAGGTTGCAAATCAATTTGAGAACTTTCATTTTTGAGCTTTTTCCCAAGCTCAGATTTGAGCTCCTGATCAGTGTCAAAGGATTTTCTGAAATCAACAAAGAAACAAAAAACTTCTTCCTTTTTTTCCCAAACTTTTTCAATGATGTGCCTCAAATTTATACAATGATCAACTGTGGAATGTTTAGGCCTAAAACCTGCTTGCCCTTTAGCACGTTTATCTCTTTCTTCTGCCCACTTTTTGATTTTATTTTCCAACATGCTTCCAAATAACTTTGCAAACAAGGGGTTTATCATTATGGTTCTATAACTGGAGGGATTATTGAGGTCACCACCCTTGAAAAGAGGTATTTCCATACTAGTTGTCCAATATGTGGGGAACCCCTATTGTATTATGTTGTTGAAATTTTTGTGATGTGAGGTGAAATTTTTTTTAAGCCCCACTTTAGATACTCTGCTTGGAGTTCATCTAAGTCTTTTTCTTTTCCAGTGCCCAACTTCTTGATACCCATCTCTACCTTTTTCACCGTGAAGAGTTTTTTGTCTATGTTTACCAAGGGAGGAGGGTCAACCTTGGGATCCTGCTCATAAAGTTGTCTTGCATAGTCGAACCATTTAGAAGCTGTAATGTTGTTTTATGTTTGTACCTTTTTCGGTTGGAGCTCCTTCAAGAATAATTTGGGGTTATTTTTCCCAAGGAAGATTAGTTCTCTCCTTGAAACCATGAAATCAACCTTTTTCTTTCTTAATATCTACTTGTAAGCTTTGAGCTTTATGTTATCCTTGTTTGATTCCTTCCACATTCTCCTTGCATTTTTGCATTCGTCGTCAAATCAAGCATTAATCGGAAAGGAATTTGTTTCAGACTTCTTAATTTTTTCTGTTTTGCACTCAACAAGTGCGCTTTGAATTAAATGTATTAATTCGTGACTATGAAGGCCATGAAATGATATTTCCTCCTTCTCGAAGAGCCTCTCTAGCATTATTTTGAAGGTATTACAATTTTCTGGAGTCAAAAGAATTATGCCCTTTGGGGGATTTTGTTGAACACACTAAGTTTTTGACCCTAATTGCTTCTTTTCAGTCCAAGAGAAACTTAAATAAATTAGCTTGTGCTCTAATTTTAAGTCCCAAATTCGATCTCCAATCAACACTTCCTCTATTTTCTCACACAAACTATGTGAGCAAATTACATATCTACTACATTTGCTCCATTGTAAGTATTGCAAATGAAATTATTGGACTTTTCCCATCTAGTCAAATCATTACAAATGACTAAATCGAAAGCCCCACATAGCGTAAGCAATTGTTCTCCAAAGAGATTGCAACCTTTATCCTCTAAAATTATTTCCCACTGATGATTACTCTCTTTTGTAAGCCAGATAGGTCACAATCTTCTTTACAACAAAGAATGCTAGCTTGTTCACTTGCAGTTCTAGCATTGAAATCCCCCACTATAAGGACTTCAACTAGCTGAGAATATATTGCAATATATGTTTTTAGGGCTGCAAAAGGATCTTTGTGGTCAAGCCCTCTACATTTGTATATTTTTTAAACTTGCAGCGCAAAATAGCATGCTGCAATTCTGATGTGATTTCCATTTTCTAATATTTTAAGCCAGACAAATTGCTTATTTGAGTCTTCTTTTTCTAGCTTAATGAAACGACCTTCTTTTTCTCTCACTAATACCATGATACCCTTGTGCCCTTTTCCATTCCCTACTGCCTTGTTCCACACTGCTATCTTCCAATACCCTTCAAACAAATGTGCCTACACCCTTCATGCTCATGTGTTTCTATGAGGAAAATTATGTCTCTACCTTCCGCAATAGGCCCTAACCTAGGTCCTCGTCTCCATGGGTAACCCCTGCAGTTCCAACAAACTAATATTAAGGAAACCTGGGTACGACTTGATTGCTATTTGTTTTGACATGAAAGACTCACAGTTGAGTCTTTGTCCCTGCTTGCCCATGCTGGCCTTGCTTCCTCATTTCTTGCTGAAGAGTTTGTTGCCTCTTCTTTGTTATCGTTTTTCTACCTTGTTTTGGAAGGAGGTCCAAATTGCACTATCATAGCTTTAAATTTATAAGTCCATGCTCTTTTTCCCTCATCTCTTTCTGCCCTAACTTTTGTCATTTCCTCCCTCCTTTCCTCTTGTTGTCTTACCGTTAAATCTTCTTCTAAAAAAAATCGTGAACCCCGAACTCTTATGATATTTGGCACCACTTTTATTACTCAAAGCAACACTTGGTTATGTGGGATGTCGAATGTGTGCCGATTAAGGTGAAGAAACCATTTGAGGTATAAAATTGTGGACCTAACGAGTTGTAATATTATAGGGGCGATTCCATGTAGGCTTGATCCTGAGTAGAGTAAGAGGGATGAAAAGGTCCTGTTGTAGAAAATAGTTTTCTGCCAGATAACCTTTTAATTCAGAGCAAATTCCCTACTAAAATACCACCTCAGTCTCTATATAAGTAATATTCCTATGCTCTCCAATTATTATCAAACATGAATCAATCTCTTTCCAAAATTAGATTCTTTACCGTGTGGATAAAGGACATAACTTTACAAAGGTTGAAGTTTCTTGGTTTTTTTTCATTTTGATCTAAGCATTCAAAGAAACTTGGTCTTTGAAGCAAACTTGAGTTGGTGAAACAAAGTGTAATCTCAATATTGGCTCTATGACTCTTGTGATTCTATGTGTTTTTTTTTAAATCTTTTTGGGGACAAGATTCACTTAGTTCTTTACTGTTCCTTAGATACGTTGGGCTATTGTAATCACTTCCGGGCACTTATACAAGAAATATCATGACTCTTGTATGTGGATATCTGAGATTAAATTGAATACTCTTTTGGAGATCACATTTGTGATTCTCGCGACCTTGATTCTATACAATCACGATCTCTTCATTAAAGGCATAATCTATGAACACTTATGATCAAGAATATCATTGATTCCTTTTACAGAAGTCCTACTAAAGGGATACACACCAAATCGATATCAGGGAAAAATTTAAGGATGGAAATTTATTTTAAAATTTAGAAACCTTGGAAAATCTTAGTAGTCATTAATATGCAAACCATAAAATGTTCAGATTTATAATGATTTTGTATATTTCTATAGAATTTTGGAAAATTTATGGGTAAAATAATTTTATCCTATAAACTTTGGGCGAATTAGTTTTAGAAAAAAATGGAAATTAGAAAATTTCTTTTCCAGAAAAAGCATGGAAAATTAGCCCAATTGTGAATATTAGTCCCTAATATTTCCCTTGACTGATATGCAAGTCAATTGCAAACTCTATTCCAAGAAGGTTACTCCATCCAGGACTAGTTCAATTGAATTTCTACACAGTTCCATTCAAAGACTATGTTTCCTAAGGTATGTCTGTTTATTTCCAAAATCAGTGCCTTCCAAAGAAGTGGTGATCCCTTTTAAGGGTTTGTATCTAAGCCTATGATTTGCAGCCTTAAGTGAGGTATTTCAGTCTGTAGCAGACCTTGCAAAATTCTTCATAAATTTCTGAGATATGTTCTTAACCTTTTGTGACACCTAGATCAATATATTGGGATCAAAATTATGTTATCTATGAGAGTATTATTCGCTGACATATCATTTCTTTGAGAGGCAGATTGATTGTATTGGTTTATTTGAATAAATTTACTATCTTGGGTTTAACAATATTGCGAAAAGGGACTGACCATAACCACCATGATATTTGATCACTATAATGAAATATATCAAAAGATTTTTTGAAGCTGATTTTGTTGACCATTAGATCTTCTTGGACCATAATTTCTTGGAAGTTGTTGGTAATTTTCATTGCTTTCAAGGAAAAATCGGTGCCCTAATCAGAGAAGTATCATTTACATTTGATTTAATTCGTTGGAGTTTCATGTTGATTGGTATGATAATCTTGAAAGGCTAGTTGTCCAAAAGAACAAGTGGATATATTGTGTAAAATTTGACTTATGTCTGAGGATTGTGTTAAGCCACATGCATCGTAGAAACTGTCTCAATAACATTGAACGTTGTGAGGACGAAATCATTGCATCCTTATTATTTTTGATGTCTTTGGCATAGACAAAATTCTGAAGTAATTGTCGTGGCATGCTTTTATTTATATTAATCTTGAGTATTCCTTGAAGGCTTCGCTACATATGACTCGTTATTGTATAAGCGGTCATGCATGATAATTAAACATTGCTTCTATATCTAAATGAGCTCTTGTAAATCGTAAGTCTAACTTGTAGTTAAGGTTTTATTGTTGAAGAAGTATCACTGGATATCATTGCAAATTTGAAGGATAATTGATCAGTTGAAAGGGTTTTTCATTTTTTAAAACTGGGGCATCTATGGGACAAATTTCCTCATAGAAATAATAAGATCCCAAGAGGAACCGATATCACCCCAAAGAAAAATTTAAATTGATAAAATAATAATTTTTATGAATTAACGTGGTACACATTGATTTGGGAAAGCATTCAATGTGGTATGTGTTAAATACATATTTATTTAATATCAAAAGGAAAATAACATATCGTGATTTCAAGGTTGACCTCTTAGTAATACATGTCAATTCCCATAAGTGAAATGCTACTATAAATAACAATGTGACTCAAGAAATTTGCAACGGAGGTGAGGACATCTTTGACATGGAAGGATTGCATTACAAACTCATATGCTCACACTATTATCTCTGTAGGGGTCTTGGTGGATCATGTTTATCTAGAAGCTCGTTTATATAGAAGCTCGCTTTGTTCTCTATGGACCTGCATTTGCAGTAGAATTCATAATTTTGTGTTTCGTCTCATTCATGGCTCACATTGATGTACAATGTGTCTCACTTTATATGATTCAATTAATCTCCATGACATGTTACAATGTAACATCACTATTCTCTAGATCATATTTCTCTATGGCACTATGGAAGCTATTATCTAGCTCATGTTTCTATGGACGCTATTCTCTGGATCATATTTCTTTGTGGCACTTTGGATGCTATTCTCTGGATCCTATTTATGTGGATGTTATTCTCTAGTGTAACGTCCTCCTCCCACATTTACCTAAGCTAATAAGTTCACTGGGGTAAACATGTGACGAGAGACTACTATGATCTGATTCAAATCCTTAGGTATAGTTAAGGAAGTGGAACCGGCACAACAAAACCAATTTGACCTTCTACACAGGCTACAAAACCCTCAGGAGAAAACCAACCGTACCAGGTGATCAACCCGTGAGACACCCTAAAATTTTCAAACTTAGAGCCTCAGTCGCCCCCATGACATGGGAATGCATGCGACTGGGACCCTCCACTTTCTCTCACATCAGGGGCATGCAAGCGATTGGTATATTTTTTAGCTAGTTCTAAGTCTGCGATCCCAGATTCTGTGCCACTTTTTCAGGGCCAGGAAACAAGCCATTGCCCAAAACTCCATGAAACTTCCAGAAATGAAAAGTAACATCGAAACAATGATATAATTGCAAATAATTGAATAAGTAATTGACTGGACACCTACTAGCCATGACAAACACTTCGTCAAACATGTCACAAATATGCATTATACAGGTTAAAACAACAGATCTGAGCATAATAGTCTCATAATTATCTGAGAATCGCTAAGAAGAATTGATTCCTTATCAAATTAGATGCATTATGATCTGTTAGGTCATATATTCATTGTTCATTTATTTATAAAACAAAACATGATGAGAGCCATACATCATTACTGTCATAAAACATACACATAGCCCGCATAAAAAAAACAGAAATGAAAAAGATATAAAATCCATAAATGCCACATATGAACCAATATATTTACACATAAAATAGCAAGGAGAAGAAACTCTTATTAATGAATGAATAGGCCAACTAGGTTCAGGACTTCCATGTTCCACCCGACCATAGATTGGATGAACCCAGTATCTCTTCAGCCAATCACCCCCGTTCCATATTCCAAGCATGAATGCGAGACTCATAACCAACGAAAAATAACCAAATAAGCATGGATTCCACCATATTTCTCCACCTACACCGTGATGAATTTTACTGCCTCCTAGTATCTAGGATTTTCCGCAATCCACAGTTTGATCCAGAGATCACTAGGCCATAATCGAGACACCACCCTCCAGGCTTTACCATATATCCCACCATTCACCAGACAAGGATTCCTAGGCCCGATCAAAGGCACTCACCTCTAGGATTTACCATATATTCCACCATTCATCAGTTGAGGATTCCTAGGCCCACCAAGGAACATAATACCTGGATTTACCGCAATGCACTATCCGATTCAGGGGTTACTAGGCCAGTGGCTTTACCACAATCCACAGTTTGGTTTAGGGATCACAAGGCCATGTGTTTTTTCATTCAGAGATCCACCTCAATGCATTTTGAATCCATTTGGAAATATATATCAACCAAAACATGAGAACCCCATCACACCATGGCTATCCAGAAATGGCAAGGCTAGGCTGAAAAACACTATCACACCTGGAAAAACCCATGCCTATGACAACAAGAGAACCAATAACACACATGCATAACCATGTATGCTAAATCTATCAAGGAAATCACACATGCAAATTGATACCTACAAATAATATTGTTGTAGTTGCTAGATCCCGCTCTTCCATGCTTTATCCTTGATTTCATTTTCCTTCTTTTCCTTTTTTGATATAATGATGAAGTTCTCCAAGAAAAATCTAAGTGTCCAAGAGTGTGAGAAAGAGAGAATAGAGAGAGAGAGCTACAGAACTGAATTGATAAAAGGTTACAGTAACAATATGCACCAAATGATCTTCAGAAGCCTTTTTATTAATGAGGCCTCTAATTTCTTCAATTTTCGTTTATTTTCCTCCTCACATGCAATTTGTGACCTTCCACCTTCCTTTTCTCCTAATTTCCATTATTTTCATAAATAAATTCCAATTAATGCCGCTTTTCCTTTCCAAAGTCTTTGCCGTTTCCTTTAACAATTTTCTTAGCTATAATAAACCAAATGAACACCCACTAGGATGTTTTTTCCCACTATTCAACTTGGAATAAATTACATGGATTTTTGACTAGGGCTGTTACAGATCCCATTATCATCTATTAGGTCGTATATTCATTGTTCATTCATTTATAAATCAAAACATGATGAGAGCCATACATCAATATCATCATAAAATATACTCATAACCCGCATAAAAACCATAGAAATGACAAGGATATAAAAATCATAAATGTTACATATCAATCAATACATTTACACATAAAATACCAAGGAGAATAAAATATTATTAATGAATGAATAAGCCAACCAAGTTTGGGACTTCCACATTCCACCCGACCATAGATTGGCTGAACCAAGTCTCTCTTCAGTCAATCACCCCTGTTTCATATTCCAAGCATGAATGTGGTACTCATAACCAACCAAAAATAACCAAATAAGCATGGATGTCACCATATTTCTCCACATACACCATGAGGAATTTTACTGCCTCCTAGTCTCTAGGATTTACCGTAATCCACATTATGATCCAAGGAGCACTAGGCCATAATTGAGACACTACCCTCTAGGATTTACTGTATATCCCACTACTCACGGGCCAAGGATTCCTAGTCCTAATCAAGGGCACCCACCTCTAGGATTGACCTTATATCCCGCCATTCACAGGTCGAGGATTCCTAGGCCCACCGAGGCACACAATACCTAACTTTACCGCAATCCACAGTCCAGTTCAAGGGTAAATATGCCAGTGGCTTTACCAAAATCCACAGTCTGGTTCAAGGATCACTATACCATGTGTTCTTTCATTCAGAGATCCATCTCACTCAGTTTCGAATCCATATGGAAATCCAACTCAACAAAAACATGAGAACCCCTTCACACCATGGGTATCCATAAATGGAAAGGTTAGGCCGAAAAACACTATCACACTTGTAAAAAACCATGCCTATGACAACAAGAGAACCAAGAAACACATGCATAACCATGCATGCTATTTAAAATGGCACTAAGAATTATTCTAATTAAAATGGCACTAAGAATTATTCTAATTTAATTTTCCCAAATTAAATTAGAATAAAATTTTAATTCCACATCACAAGTCAACTTGTATGAGTTAACTAAGTTAGTATGACTTAGTTTGTTCATTTAATTTGAGTTGAGGGTCTAACTTGAGTCATGTAGAGTGTCTCCTACATTATAAGAGCATTGGTTGAGTTTATTTTGAGTTGTAATTTGTAATATTCCTAAATTAGCATACAACTAATTGGAATATTAATTTTTTATTTTGCTTCCTAGTTAGAAGAATAAGAGGGCATGGAGACCCATAAATATCCTTAGTAGGAATAAATACACTCCTAGTGTGAATGGAGGTCATATAAAGAGCTGGATTGAAGACCCTTGTGTGTGAAAAGAGGTTGAAGCATGAAGACTGGGTCAACTTTGACCAAATCAACAACGCTGTTATGGAGGAGTGGCATTCATTGAGGGACAACGCAATTTTGGTTGGAGACTCTTTGCATGGAAGTAGTGATTTAAATGAGTGGGGCCAAGGGTGAGGAGGTGAGGAATCTCACCACTTATATAAGGAAGGGGATGGCAACAATAGAGGATATTTTTTATATTATTATTTTGATATTGTATGTTAAGACTTGTTTGCTCTCTTCAACTGTTTAGCTAAGATTGCAGTGTTGTTTAGCACAGGGTGTTCCCGAGAAAGAATCCCACCTTCATCCTCGGGGGAATTCAAGTGCCCAATCAGGAGAAGTATCTGCACTACATTTCCACATTCTGGCATAAGACCAAGCTTCACATTTCTTAAACAACATAGTTTCTGCTTAGATTTGTGTTGTGTTGCAGGTTGCAATAGTGGAGGATTGTATAGGGTGATTTTTGAGCTAGATTTTCAGTGGAGGAAGGTTTCCTTCCATTGGGAGGCCAACAAAGGAAGTCCTTGGGATTATTTGATACATTTGGCACCATTCCAAGGTGTTTTTATCCCCTACAATGCAGTATCAGTATGGATCTGCGTTATTCTAGGGAGGAGTTGCAGGGGCAGTTGCAGTGGATGATTTGGGGAGTGATTTCTTTAGTGAAGGGATCAACCTTTAATTTAGAGAATATACAGGAGGAGAGCTAATTATTTCTATATCAGCTTCAGCCATATATTATCATTTGTTCTTTTGCAGCATACTTTCATCCCTAGGGATGCAACTCATATTGTGTATTTTGTGTATTTTATGGAAACCCTCTTGGGTTATCTTGGAAAGGTGGTATAGGGTCTAGATATATTTGTATAACATCTATTGAGCCATATATCATTATATTTACATCATTGTATGATCTCCAACTGTAGTTATGCCCAGTATGACTGCGTTGTAGTAGCTCTCTGGCATTTTTGTCTAGTAGCAGTAGCTCACTTTTTAGAGTGATTATTCAGGGGAGGCTTGTTTGCTCCTATTGTATGATTTGTGCCTAAATGTATTATGTGTATTTGCTGCTGATTTGCTAAATAAAATGGCTCCATATTGATCTCATATATTTGTACATTTATTTACACTGATATTTCAATTATTTTGTTCAGTATTGCTGCTTTTCCTGTTTAGGAATATTACAGTGGTATCAGACCATAAAATTGGCTCAGCTCATGGATCTCATCCATTACGCTATCAAGAGAATAAGAAGAAGGATAAAGAGATCAGAATGATGGAAGGAATGAGTTTTATCTCATCCATTTTCAGATCTACGAGGGACCTCACCAAGGAGGTAAAGCAAATAATAATGGAGAAAATCAATGAAACCACAATAGGGTTTCAAGATGAGGAAGGTCCATGCACTTCCTATCAGCAAAAGAAGGAACCGGTATTGCACAAAGATCGAAAGAAATATACTATGCCCTTTTATTTTGAAGAAGAAGATAAAAGGCATGGAGATGGAGGAAACTTAGAACATGAGATTCTAAGTGAGTATCTTGCAGAATACAAATCTCAATCAAAATCTTTCAAGAAGAATCTAACTCTCCCATAGTTTATTTAGATCAAGGAAGAGAGGAGACCTTGCAGAAATAGAAGAAGAGGACACAATAGATTCCTATTGTGTACTTTTGATGGGTCATCCACATGCACAACAAGGGCTTGGAGGAGACAGCTAGATGCATTCTTTCTACTACATCCATTAGTAGAAAGAGAAGCTGTTGAGATTGCAGCGCTGCACCTCGAGGGTGAAGAAAATATTTGGTGGTTCAGCCATTTGAGTCATGCAAGAGTGACTACTTATGAAGACTACTCAAAGGCTGATCAAGAAGTTTGACAAAAGAAAGCATGAGGAGAAGAAACTTCCACCACCACTTGCTACAGGAGCACTTATATCAGGAGAAGGAACACTTGCATCTTTGCAAAGTGGCCTTGATCTCTTTACATTTAGATTCCCATGCATTTTTCAGAAGATGCATGAGGAGGAGGATACTTGTACCAGCGCTGGTGCAACCATAGAGGAGAATCCATCATCATTAATAATTGGTGAAGTCATCATACCAGTGGGAGGAACCCTTGTAGTAATACAAGATGTTCCCAAGCAAAACCAAGGTATGAAAATGTTTCCACTTTGTGTTATTTCAGCACATCTTATGGAAGTTTGTGGGGATATGCCATTGCATGACCTAGGGTCAAGATACACTACTGATTTGGAGTAGCAGAGTATCACTACGTAGAGGACCCTTGAAAGGATCAAGGAGGAGATGTACATTCATCCTAGTATGTCATTGTTGAGATGCACACAACTCTTGGGGTTGGAGAGTAGATTTTTGGAGGATAGGATGAGTATTGTCGTAAAAAATTCAATGCATAACTATATGTTCAACATTGAGCATGATCATGAGACAACAAATGCACTATATTGGAGATCAGAAGCATTGTCATTGAGCAACAGTGATGAGTTGGGGGGGCAACCATTATTGGAGCATTCCAATGACCAATCTACTTGTGTAGCAGAAGATAGGCAGATGGTTGATGAGATACATCTTGTCTCCCATTACTATGATGGATCCTTCTTGTTGAGAACTTCACAGCTCAATGAGATGAATTTTCCTTTAGCATAATTGGATCCTTATGGATTCAACATGGTCATTGATGAGTGGTCTTCATATGGAGATCTCCAGGAGGTTGCACTTCAACATCCCATGAAGTGTAGAGATAATGATTTGATATGGGAGGATGGTATTCTCCATTGGAGGAATACCCATTTAGAGCATGACAATAGACACTCACCATTGGTTGGATGAGTGATATTGGTGAGAAAGAGGTTGGAAAGCCACTTACAGATCTATGACACATGGCAGCAAGAGCTATTGTTGCTTTGGTTACTCTTGGGAGAGTATGGGTTGGTTTTCTCCCATACTTTTCATTGTATTTCAGAAGAGGAGGATGTCACAATCAGGATGCAAAGGGGCTACTCTTCAGCATTGGAGGACCAGGGGGTACTTCCACATAGGGAGGAGTCTTCCATATGTAGCAGCATCATGGTATGTGACTTTGGCATATGGCATGTCAAATGATGGAGTCATGTGGTGATAGGAGCTTTACCACCAAGACCAACAACGATGTCACTTGGGAGTATGTATCTATGGATGGATTGTTCCAATGGGAGTATGTATCTTCTTACATTTCAGACCACTATGAGGAGATTCTCATGGGAGGGCTCAACCATGGACCTCATTTTTAGTCTACTCACAATGCATGGTAATAATTTCATTTATGTACTTATTGATCATTTCACAAAATATTTTCATTCTCTTTCCATATATGTACAATGCATTTCTTCATAAGAGAGCAAGTTTTTATTTTGGCTTCATGGTATTTCTAAGATCAATATCAGTGATGGAGGTGGCCATTTATTGGATGGCTTTGGGCATGTGTTGTGTTACTATTGTTATGCTCAACTGATATATAATGCAATTTACTACTTCCTAGTAGATGAGAAAACATGCACAACTAGAAAATTTTTGGAAGACAACTTGCCACATGATGTTCTGAAACAAAAGTTAGAGAAACTACGACATATCCACTGGAGAGACCATTTGTACCATCCATCCTTACAAATAACATTCAATATCTTTGTGATGTGGATACCATATGGTGATGATGTGCTATTCACCTTGTATGGGATGGTTTGGGCTCATGAAACTAGAGAAGGGGTTTTTGCAGATCCAATTGTCCTTTTTTTTCTTGAGGGCACTATTATTGCAGCCCAGATTCTACAGCAGCTCTACACTTTCCATAAGTGGAAAGAGAGACAACATGGGGTAGGCCATTTGGTTTATCATGTTCAGATATGCAGCCCACCTATATTGCAGGAGCCCAAGGTGGAGGAGATTTTTTATGAGTTTCCATTTTGGAGGGTGACTCACTTTATGTGGATGATAGCTTGGGCTTTGGAGCTTCACATGGGAATGAAGGTTCCCAATAATTTTCTAATTCCATGACTCAAGAAGGTCTCTAGACCACATATAGTTGCCTCCATGGATATCCTGCTTTTTCATGATGAGAGCCATTTGGACTTATCACCATAGGCTTACTTATACACTTGGGAGGAGCAACTTGGGGACATGTTGATGACATAGCATCTTGCTCATTGGAGGAAATTATAATATGAGGATGCTATAGGAGAAGGAGAGGAGGCTCTTCAATTCTATCCTTGAAGTTTCTTGAGGACAAGAAATATTTGGGAGCGAAGGATCATAATATTCCTAAATTAGCATACAACTAATTGGAATATTAATTTTTTATTTTGCTTCCTAGTTAGAAGAATAAGAGGGTATGGAGACCCATAAATCTCCTTAGTAGGAATAAAGACACTCCTAGTGTGACTGGAGGTCATATAAAGAGCTGGACTAAATACCCTTGTGTGTGAAAAGGAGCTAGAGCATGAAGACTGGGTCAACTTTGATCAAATCAACAACGTTGTTATGGAGGAGTGGAATTCATTTAGGGACAACGAAGTTTTGGTTGGAGACTCTTTGCATGGAAGTAGTGACTTAAATGAGTGGGGCCAAGGGTGAGGAATCTCACCACTTATATAAGGAAGGGGATGGAAACCATAGAGGATATGTTTGAGATTATCATTTTGATATGGTCTGTTAATACTTGTTTTCTCTCTTCAACTGTTTAGCTAAGATTGCAGTACTTTTTAGCACAGGGTGTTCCAGAGCGGGAATCCCACCTTCATCCTCGGGGGACTTCAAGTGCCCACTCAGAAGAAGTATTTGCACTACATTTACACATTCTGGAATAAGGCCAAGCTTCAACTTTCTTAAACAATGTAGTTTCTACTTAGAGTTGTGTTGTGTCGCAGGTTGCAGTAGTGGAGGATTGTATAGGGTGATTTCTAAGCTAGATTTTCAGTGGAGGAAGGTTTCCTTCCACTGGGAGGCCAAAAAAGGAAGCCCTTGGGATATTTTATACATTTGGCATCAGGCCAAGGTTTTTTTATCCCCTACATTGTAGTATCAGTCTGGATCTGCATTATTCTAGGGAGGAGTTGCAGGGGTGGTTGCAGTGGATGATTTGGGGAGTGATTTCTTTAGTGAAAGGATCAGCCTTTCATCTAGAGAATATACAAGAGGAGAGATACTTATTTCTATATCAGCTTCAGCCATATATTCTCAGTTGTTTTGTTGCAGCATACTTTAAGCCCTAGGGTTGTAGCTCATATTATGTATTTTGTGTATTTTCTGGAAACCCTCTTGGGTTATCTTGGAAAGGTGGTATAGGGCCTAGATCTATTTGTATAACATCTATTGAGGTATATATCATTATATTGACATCATTGTATGATCTCCAGTTGTAGTTATGCCCAGTATGACTGCACTATAGCAGCTCTCCGACATTTTTGTGTAGTAGCAACAACTCACTTTTTAGCGTGATTATTCATGGGAGGCTTGTTTGCTCATATTGTATGATTTGTGCCTCAATGTATTATGTGTATTTGCTACTGAATTGCTGAATATAATGGCTCCATATTGATATCATATATTTGTACATTTATTTACACTGCTATTTCAAGTATTTTGTTCAGTATTGCTGCTTTTCCTGTTTAGGAATATTACATAATTAATTAACTCAGTTTATCTGAGTTAAAATCAATTCAACCAGTTCTAGCTAATGGAGGAACTAGTGAGAGGTCAAAGAGTGGAACTTGGACTTGAGCCACATCTAGTGATTAATTAGATAACTGATGATTGACTCATGAATAACTCATGCATGTTAGTTTTGAGAAATACCCAGTTGAGATTGGAGTTCAAGGGAAGTGTACTATCAATTGTATAATCATCCAAATTTTACAGGTGGTGCATGCAGTCAGAGGAAGTCCCTAGATGTATTGTGCAATTCATATTGGGAATTTCCCTAATTAATAGGGGCTAATTAACCAAGGAAACAATTCAAGGAAATAGGGATCATGGAGAGCATAAAATTGGTTAAGTATTGGCCAAGGCTTGTCTAGGAAGCAGTGAGATAAATAAAGATAGTGCAGAGGTTTTTCTGGTTGGAGAAAAACACTGTAAGATTCTCATATTTTATAACTCATGCAATATATAGATAGCGAGGTTTTTAGCTGTGGATTTCCCAAAGAAATATTTGTGTAATATGTGATTTAAATTCTTTCTCTTTCATTTTTTTTGATTTCACGAACGTTTATTGGTTTTCAAAATTGGTAGAGTATGTTCAAGTCTATTGTTTTAACATATTACAATTAGAAGTTTGAATCTACATGGATTTGATACATGGTATTAGAGTAGGAATCACTATAGAAGAGAAGAATATGATTTTGTACTTGAAGGAGGAACAAGTTTTTCATATATCTTCTTTATAGCTAGCAACAAAATCATGATGGCATTCAATGGTTTGAGGCTCGAGTATGCCCTTGAGGGTAGCTCGAATGATATTTCCTAGAGAGATTGGAAGGAAGTAGTCTTGGAGGACAACAAATTGAAGGAGTTCATTAACAAGGACATCCTGAAACCAACTACAACTGATGCACATGACCTAGCAGAGTGGAAGAAGTGCGTAGAAAAGGCCAAAATAACTATATTGGAAGGACTTTGAGATCATACTGTCTCGAACCTCCATGGAAAGGAAACTCCATATGCAATGTGGAAGGCCTTAACATATTTATTTCAGAACAACAGTGACCACATGAAGCTGGAACTAAAAGAAAATCTCAGTAAAATCAATATGAAGAAGGGAGACACAATACCAAAGTACTTGACCAAGTTCACGTAATGTCGGGATGAGCCTGGAAGTGTCGGTGTTACAGTTTCCAAAGATGATCTGGTGATCCTAGCACTTATAGGCCTTCCCAAGAGCTGACACAACTACCAGGATTTGGTAAATGGGAGGGAGAAGCTACCAGAGTGGGAGTGTTTTTGGTCCGACTTGGTGTAATAAGAGATTCAACAGAACACCAGAGAAGGATCCTCATCAAAGCATGACGATGAGGAGAATTGTGCCTTGGATGGAAAGGAAAATAAAGGGTAAGGTAAGTCATCCAATTCCAAATCAGATTCTGGTCAGGCAGGAAAGAAGAAGGAATTGTCGAATATTAATTTTTTTACTGTCATGAGCTGAGACACTATGCCACAAAGTGTCCACACAAGAAGGCCGACAATAAGCCCTTAGGAAGAGTGGTAGGTAAAGCACTTGCTTCACAATTCAAGTTGGATTTTACTCTCATCGCATGCATGGTGTCATCAGTTATGGGTTTTTTGTGGTATCTGGATAGTGGAGCCTCATTGCATATGGCCATAAACAAAGATTTCTTCAAAAAATTAGAGGAGAAGGAACTCCAGATCCACATCATGTGAAAATTTCCAAACAGGAATCCTATTGCAACAACTAGAAATTATTATCCTAATTGTTAATTTAATTTAACAATTATTTATTTTTTTCTACGACAAAATACTGAATAAATCACACTGCAATCAACACATAAAACCGAGGAAGAATAAACGTTGAAAGAAATGCTAGCACAAAAACATAAAATCACATAATTATTTTTGGACAAAATTTCTCGGAAAAACCCAATGTGAGAAAACTGGTGCAACAATTTAGGGTTTTATTATTATGCAATGGTGAGAAAATCTAAGTACAACTGGATGCCGAAATACTGGAAATACTACAGAGAAATATACTAGCAGAAATGTAGTGAGGAATTTTCCTCACCCTATAAGCAATCTCCTAGTACGGCTAGACTTCATAAATACAACCCTATGACCCTTTGCGTCAGCCTCTGCACTGCTGTGCATAGCTGGATGGACATATAGCCTCAGAATGATATCTGATGTAGTCGTTCTGCCTTTTGTTGGCTATAAATATGCTTCTCTGGCTCTCTGGGACTCCTTCCCAGCCTCTGGAAGTGAAAACATCTCTCCTTCTTAGCAAATAGATTTTGCCTCTAGAGATTACTGCGCTTCCCTAGTGGTATCCTCTCTGTGGCTCTTCTTCTTCTCTACAAATGCACTCGTTGGATCCGAAATTCCTCCTCCAGCCTCATTGTCTCTACCCCTCTCTCACTACTTCAATTTCTCTGAATCTCTCTCTTCGGAAACTAACTGTTGCTGCTCTGGAAATCGATCTACCAATGAAATGAAAATCTTCAAGTGCTTTCTCCATTACCACATCTACCTCCTCTTATAAGCCTCTATTGGAGCACCAACGACCAATAATAAGACATAATCAATGGCTAGGATAATATTTGGATCGATCCATGTGAGTTTCGAGACTATTCTCACCTTCACTTAATTAATATTGATTAATTAACATATTTTCCTAAGTTTAGACTTAGGAAACATTAAAAATTTGGTTAATAATCTAATTAAGTCTCTTCTAGGTGGAATTTCCAAAAATGATTTATGGGTTCTAGAGATCTCATGTATTCTAGCCTCTCGACAAAGCTTCGTGGCTAGAACACATCCGATGCTACAAAAAACTAACACTCCCTCTTAAAGAGGAATGTGTTATAGTGCTGCACCTACTGCCACAACACCCTGTCTCTGCATCAGCTCTTGTCATGTTGCTGATGTCTAGCTGCTGATGCCCACCAACCACTGCACAACTCTGATATACACTGCATTTGTGTTGTTTCTGACCCTGCTATACTACTTCCTGATGTGGGTAAATTTAACAAACAAGAGGCATAAGCAACGGTAGTCCTTGCCGAGTCTAAAAATCTTACCATATTTGGTTATAAAATATTACCATATCTGGTTAAAAAATCTTACAATATTTGCAAAGTTGGCTTTTACATAAATTCGATGTAACACATTAACATCAAAAAAATATTACCATATCTTACCATCATGTACTCTATAGCATGTTACCTCTGGTATATGTACTTTTCCTCCCTCTATCTAGTGTAGAGCTCAAGGCATGGAACTGAAACCATGCAGCCTTGGGCTCAAACTACAATGACCCAATGGGTACTAGATCCACGCAACATTGAACTCAAAATACCCAAATACAATGCCCCCATGAGTCCTGGGCCCATGCAGAGTGAGAGGGAAAAAAAACTTATGTAGTAAAAGATACTAATTTTTAATTGGTATCTGCAATTGGTTTTTCAAACCATAGTTTAAGTATTGGTTGTGTTTGCAAAATAATTTAAATGTATGTACAAATACATCCTTCCTCTCGTTTTATTGAGCGATGCTTTTTTTGCAAGGGTGGAATTCCCTTTTACATAGGTTTTGGAGAGCCAAAATTATTGTTTTAAGACTTTATCATTGATGTAAAGAGATCATTATTTGGATAGGCCATATATCATGGACAAGGAAAACACTTCCATTTGTCATTTGGTAATGATATGTTGAATAAGTCACACTAATTTTAATATAATGCAAAGGTAACCTTTATGGTATAAAATTCCAAAAATCCACATTATATTTTGATGTACATTCAAATTTTATATTAAAATGAATCACATTTGCTTCATTGTTTGTAACCACTGGCCCCACCACGGCTCAACCACTGAAAAATTTCGAATACATTATTAGAAGACATGAGGGGGCTAATGAGTAACAATTGTGCATTGCACATGGACAAACGATTGGATATATGAAACATCTAGCCTGATTTTGTTTCCACATCCTATGTATTAGATATAAATATCATTTTTCTAGTGTTTCTTGGGATAAATTTGTTATCATTTTTCTTGCGTTTTTATATAGATAAATTCAACAAAGATAATACAAAACAAATTTAAGTAGGGGAATTCCAAGAGTTACAAAAATATGCGAGTTTCAGAGCCAAGTTTAAGAGTTACAACAACATGCGAGTTTCAAAGCGTAAGGATAGTAATGAGGAGAGGCTTTGTAACCATTCAATGAGTCTTTTGGTTTGAATCCAAATGAACAAGCTATAATATAGTTAGAAACATCGAGATCATGTTGGTGAATCGGAGGTGACACAATACGCTTCCAACTAGATCCATCATTCTACGCCAAATTGGTTCGATTCAAAGGAAACACCGCTAGCTACTACACCATTATATGCCACTACTATAGAGATAAGGTAGTTATAGAGCTAGGTAAGAAGTACTGGTGCTCATAGTAGTTTATTTCTTCTTATTGTGTTGCTTTTCTCTTCCTCTTTTATCCATAGTTTCTTCTGATATAGCTGTTGTGTCAAGCTATGTGGTGTCTTTAGAGGGTGAAAGAAATTATTGACTAGGACAAACACCACCTAATATTCATGAGATACATATTTTCCATGGACTAGTAACATTCTACTGCCATCTTGAGATCAATGGTAACTAAACCATATAGAATGGGGAGAAGACCGCTTGCTAGTGAAACCACTACGTATTGTTGCAATATAGAATGCAAGGGAAGCTAAGGATATTGTTGTAGGAAAAACACATGAAACCAAGAATTCTTCTATTAAGAAAGCGAAGGAGACTAAGGACTGTGTAGGTCTCCATTGATAAATTCAGTATAACATTTTATTTTTGTTTTCTTGAAAATGAATGCGTAGGTTTTATTTTAGTTTTCTTGAAAATGACTGTATAGGTCTCTGTTCTATGCTCCCTTCACTCGTTGTTGATTAGTAACATGATTTGAAATGTTCGATATCAAGCTTGTAAATAAGCAACTAGGTAGGCCAATTCTAGACACACCTTTTTCAATAGGAGAAAAAGCCACTTATTATGTATAAGTCTATTTGATATCCACAATAAATAAGATCCTACTATATATATAGTAGAAGGAAAATAAGAATAGATTTTCCCAGACCATTTTTCTGTGAACAGGACGAACTATATATGTGTTGGTGTTTTTAATGAACATAGCTTGTATGTCTGCAAATGTAGTAAGAGGACTCATATTAGAGATCCTTACTATATAAATTATTTCTAACTACCCAAACTAATAAATGTGTTGGGTGAGAGGGATGGATAAGGCAATTAATGCCTTTGGTACAAAGGCCGAACAAAGCAAGCCCGTCCCTAGTTTTCAGGTATAGCTACTAGCATAGCTCGATGCCTAAGCGAAGCAAATCCCTTTCCTAGTACTTAATCCCTTGATACTTAATCCATTTCTAGATAAACTTAAAACCCAATTGTAAGCTACAAAAATCAAAATCGTAGCTAGAAAAATTTAAACCACACACATACCTCTAGTTACTAATGTCCATGAAAATTCTTCGTTGCAACTAAGCCCAGTTCATGGCAGCGTGAACACATACATCCAACCTGTTATGAAGAGAACTATTCAACATGATGCTACTAAAATAACTTTTTATAAAAACAAACAACCTATGGGAGAAAAAACACAACAAATGTGATACAATTCGTTCTTTAACAACCAAACTATGAGAGCGAAAACACAACAACTAAAACATATTTTGTTCTTTAACAACCAACCTATGGGAACTGTTATCGATTGCCACTTGTCACACACACCTACCAGTTAGTTAGAAAAATCCCTTAACCCCACAAGGTGTGGTTGGTGGCAATAACCAAGATATGTGGTTGTCACCTATTCCCACCTCTCTGTTTAAGTTATATCTTAGGTTAGCTAAGGGGGGTGGTTCCTAAATGGAAAACTAATTTAGAAGTTTTATAAGAGATGTAAGATTTGGATTACTTGAGATTGTGAGCCAATAGAAAAATAAATAGAACATTAAACTAAATTCCATAACCATCAACACATGAGATATAGATTAGCATATATGAAACCAGTGTCTTCCAATATTGCTCTAAAAATAAATATTGTTTGCTCAAATTAAAATAAAATGCTTCAAATTGAAGCACAAAAAATCCCGTCAATTAAACAAAAGAAAAATCTTAACAAGATACAATATCAATGCAAGATATAAAAATGATTTCAAGAGATGCTTTCAAAATATATGATCATTTATTAATCCAAAGCATGCAAGGAAAGACTATGGAGATATATTACAAAGGAAACCAATTAGAATTCTACTTGCAAAATGTAAATGATATGATACTTGCCTAAACAAAGTATTCAATTCAACACATATTCATAAATGACAAGTGTATGGAATATTTGCAAGTAAAAACAACAAGATGTGTTAATATGAAATGCACCTAAACTAAAATTTGATGCAATTATCTTGTTTACTTTTAATATAAATGCATAATCTAGGTGAGTGATCTTCCTCTTGAGCTGAGGACACAATGGTGTCAATAACGATACCCTTCCCCTGAGTCTTACTAGCCAACGTGTGCCTTCGTACCTACAAGGCGACAAGCCACCTCCATAACTACAATGTCACACGTCTTTACCTTGTTGAGAGTTTGGTAGAGTGGTGATTAATTCAAATTATATACTTGATAATTACTTGTGATATTACTTCTTTTACTTATGTCATCTCTTATTAACTTATTATGTCTTTCATCAAGTCAATTACCAAAACACAAGAGATAAAAATTTAGGCTCTTCAAGCCAGGGCCAAAACCTCTCCCTCTTGGAGAGGAAAACCCACAAGGAATTCTTCTTATATATTTTCAAATGACAAGTACCATGACCAAGACTCATATCGTTGACCTATGAATGCCTCCAAGACCTTGTCACTACTTCTGTGTCGACCTCCAATGCCAATCCTTCTTTTCTGCACCAACCTGCACTTACCTACACCAACACTAGAGAACTCGGTCTCTAGGTTTATCTTCCTTGATTTAGTCTTCGGTATCCAAACAATCGTTCTCTGATTGGCCTCCAACAGACCTTATTATTACGCTCTCCTTTCACAAATCCTTTTTGTACCCTTAACACAGAACAACAACGAAAACATTGCTCCTGAAATACACTTCACACTTCTGGAATCTTCTGTAATTTTTGCAAATTCCAAAAATTACAGTGACCTTGTTCACACTTTATTTCATTAGTATTACGTTGTATATACAGGCCCCCTTCAGACTAATTCGCAATCCTTTCTATATCTAGAATGATCTGAATATCTCAGACTTATCCCTGTCCTGTACTTCACACTCAACCACAGATTTATCCACGCTGTTGTGTCATAGATATATCCACAAAAATCTTCAGGGATATCTCACTATTTATCCTACGTATTTACCATGGACTTTACAAATGTATCTCAATAAATTCTACTCAGAATTTTCCGAATTCCCTTCCACCTAATAAGTCGCAAGTCAACCTTTATATATAGTATATCTTCCATGATTTAGGCCGACCTAGTTGACTGCTGGTAGGCCGACATCATCTCATCTTATAGGCCGACTTGAAGGGCTATCTTCCAGCGTTTAAGAAGGTTGTTTAGAGGCATTCCTTAGAATATACGTGACAAGGTCTTGGAGCATACTCTTTGACTAGACACTTCATATACATGAATATTAATTACACTTATGGCTAGAAGACAAATCCTAATAGACATCAAGAAGACGTCTATTGACCTATAATAAAAATATTTCTCATGAAACCCATGATGCAAGCATAAAAAAAATACATTTTATTATCTTTGTCTTCTTCTTTACATAAATACATAATTACATAGTCAATATGAATACCAATCCTAGTTACACTTTCCAACACCCCTCTTAAGTAGGGAGGTATTCAGACAGGTACATGGTCACTTTCAAACTGAAGAATCTCATAAGAAGAATTGGATTGGTAATCGCATTTGTATAGCATCATGTCAACCAACATTGTCCTAGTGCAAGGCCTTGACTAACAACCCCATATCTCAATGGGAAAATGGGATGCAATGTTGGTGAGACACATGACTTATAGACACCATAGTCATTGTCTCTCCAAGGCATATACTCCACCCAGGTGTTCCCAAAGTATGACCTTCTTGGACTATTCTTCTCTTGGGTAGCCAACACTCAAAGAATATCGGTCCTTGACTAATCATATATTGAATTTCCTATAACATTCTCAAAGAGTATCAAATTCCAGATGATTACCCAATCGTGCATTATGTCTTCCAAGTGAAGACCAGAATGATGTGTCTATCCATTCTCTCCACATGTACTTCATTGAGACTTACACCTGATAGCCTTGGTCTAGTGTATGACACATGTATTAGAAAATCACATACGTCACTCCCTCTTAACTTAGGAAGGACATATTTCAAGTGTATTCCAAGTAAGAAAACTGATCACCAAGCTCCCTCTCAACTAGGGACCTGCAGCAGCAATGGTGAGACACCCAGCTGCTCATGAATAATTCCTCCCCTCAATGTCATGGATTTCAATATTAAGGAATCTTCAACCTTTGGCTTCATAGGGCACAAATAACCCATCACTTTCATCCATGATTCATGTCAGCTATCAGAAAGTGATTCATTAGAATTCCTTATCTGGTCCACTTTTATGCCATGCTTCTTTTCTTCGAACCATCTCCCAAGGATTATACATCCTTTCACATGATTGGCACCCCTGCATAAAATCATCCAGATAAATATATACATATGAAATTTTAAATAAAAAGTTACCTCAGTGATGATCTTTCACCATGACATCTTCCTGTAGGCATCAAAATCCTCTATTCAGATTGATACATCTCCTAAAGATATGTCTTATCAAGGGTCTTCTTATTTACCAGATTTTTATCAGAGTCTACATATCTTCCCAGGAGATCTCCTAGTCACATCTTTCTTGGCTTCTGGATGATAACCACCTCTTTACATGGTTTCACTTCATGATCTCTTCAATTCTTTCTACACAGAACTTCATACCCAGGAACTTCCAATATCCAGTTCCTTGTTTGTATACAGCTACCTCATATTCTATATGAGGACATATCTAATTTCATCTTATAGTGATAACATGTGCATCGTAAGAGATCCTCCTTCATAGATCATACTTCTAAAGATAGAAGTCGATTACCTACAACCATATGACATGACTTCACAACATCCAGTGTCAGCATATAGATATATATACCTCATACCTTTTCCCTTTGAATCACCCTGTAGTAGTTTTACTAGAATGAAGAACTTCATTCCCTTGACCTGCTTCATCAATATGTCATTATATCCTAATCCTAGAATTCAGTAGCATAGAATTCTCGATGAAACATTTTTTATTTCTTTCTAACCAGTGAATTCATAGAGAACTCCATTAGAAAATGTCAACACCTATTTCCACATTGATTATTGAAATATGACCCTTGATCTTGATGACTTCCTTCTATCAATTTTGTTTATCAATGAGGTTTCCAGTAGATGCTTCACCAAGTGATCCTTTCATGCTTCTATCATGATGCTATTAATATACATCGATTCCTGTTTTTTACAATCAACATAAATACCTTGAGGATAAAGATGATCATATAGACCTTTCACTTTCTTCTTTCTTATATTTCTTTGCATCAAGTTCTCCCCTTATATCTGTAACATGGGATTCGTTCTTGTCATTTCAAAATTTAGGAAAATCCATTTTATAATGACCAAGTTCATTACATCCAAAGCATCATACTTTTTCCATATCTCTTCTTTTATTCTGAGGACCAAATTTTCAAATATTCCTTTCTTCCTAGACATGGTTGCAAAGGCTTGATTCCCTTCACTTGATCCTGTATCAACTTTGGCTTTCGATCTTGTTTCCTCTATTTTACATAGAGACCATAGATCACATAATGGTGTTGCTTCTTTCTTCCCATATAAGTTTGAAGTGAATTTTCCCCATTCTTCCGGTAGAGAATTCAACAGCACTGTAGTCATCTCACTATTAGACATTACTTCTCCCAATTCTTGCAGTTGGTCTCTTATTTCAGAAATCCTCATAAAGTATGAAGTGATCCTTCCTCTCTTGAAAATTTCATTTTGTATAGTTATTGTCTCAGAGATATTTCTTCTCTTGCAGTACTCAGAGAATATTTCCACCAGTTTCTCATATATTTCTCTTGCAGATTTCAGTTTCGATACATATGTATGAGTGATTCCTTAATGGATTCTATGAGAATCCTCTAGGATCTTCTTTCATGTACTTGGCATGAGCTGGAAAATATTATTTTGAGGATTGAATTGTAGATCCTTCGATGTAGTCCATAACTTCGTCTTCATTAGATTCAAATATTTCCTCTTCTTCCATGCACTAAAGTTTTATGACCCAACCAATTTGTTGCTCTCTTTACAATAAGTCATCTTGACAGATTTCAAATAAGGTCATAGATACTTACTTGAGTGGAGTGACTTCCTCCTTTTCACATATTCTTTGATAATGATGAAGATAGGAACTCCTTATATTGAGTTCTCCAATGAAGGGATTCTTGAATCCTTGATGAAAGACGATGTTTTCCAAAAAGATGATATTTCTTCCAACAGTCTTGAATATAAATCTCTGATGGAAAAATATTTTTGAAGATTGGATGTTAGGTCCCTATAATACTAGTGTATCCCCTTACTGTTGTTAGTGTAGCCCCCTTATTGTTATTATTGTACCCCTGTAACCCCCATATTGTTATTATTGTTCCCTTACATTATTATTATTAGGTTGGCTAGGATTATATTGGGACCCCATGAACTCCTATACATAGAAAGGAGGTTTTGTCATTTGTATCATCCAATAATTGTTCATTTATGTAATGTAAAGGAGGTTTCCCCCTCGAAGTGGCTTATTTCTAAGGCATTGATCTTGCTTTCTTCTATTTTTGGAGATGGTTTCATAACATTTGGTATCAGAGCTTTGGATTCTAAGGTTTCGCTGCTCTAAACAGGTCATCGTGGAATTTTCTCTATAAAAATTTTTATACAAAGTTTCAGAAACTAAATTTTTTATCACGCGAAGCCGAAATCCTAAGGAACGTCATGTAAAAATTTCAGATATTGGTTCGCAATAGTTGCAAAGATATGATTTGTGGAAATTAGGGTTTTTGTAGGCTCCTGAATTTCATCTAAAATAGGTGACCTTGGAAAATTCACCATAACTCTCTCTCTGAGCATCAGATTTGAATTATGTAAAAATTAGCCGGAAGTACACAGATTGCAGTTTCCTATATAAAAATTTTAGATCTGAAGGAGGAAATAGTGACATGTGGCATGCCATACAAGATCTCTTTACTAAAACAGTCCATAATTAGGTCATTGTGGGAGATTGGGCATAACTTTGTCTTGAAGCATCCAAATCAGGTTAGACCTGTGGCATTCGAAAGAAGCTTCAGGGTGTTTCTATTTGATCGAGTTTCATATATTGAAGATCCAAAATCATAGATATAATTCAATTTCAATATCGAGCTCCTCAAAATCAAGAAAAAGGTGTGTATTTTTTTCAAATTGCAGATGTCTTGTTTGAAAAATCAGTTTGAAGTGATTCCAAGGGCATATTGAAGCATAGATATCAGTATTGGGTTCTAAAATGCCCCCTAAAAAGAAGTCAACACCCATTAAGCCCTTCAAATACTCTACTATGAATCATGAAGATGAAGAAGTGCAACATGATATAACAAAATTGCAAGAGCACGTGCACCAAATTTTTCTCTTGCAAAGAGCAACAAAAAATGAAATGGAAGCTTTGAAGAAAGGCGTGGAAGCGAAGATGGATGGTTTGAAGAAAGGCGTGGAAGATAATATGGAGGGTTTGAAGAAAGGAATGGAAGCTAAGATGGATGGTTTGAAGAATGTCATGAAAGACATGGAAGAAAAAATAAAAGACAACATGGAAGATATGAAGAATGATCTAAAAGAAGACATGGAATGCTTGAAGGAAGGTTTTACAAAGTTGATAAAAGACATAATTCCTAATGGTGAAAATATAGTAGAGGAAACTCATGATGAGAACAAAATAAATGTTAATCGTGATTTGATGAACTCTAATGTTGGACTGAAGACCCACCATATTCCAAATATCGATATGAGGAAGTTTGATGGAAATGATCTCGTAACATGGATACTACAAATGGAGCAATATTTTGATCTCAATAATGTGAAAAACACACAAAAGGTACGCCTTGCAACTTTATATTTAGAAAAAAATACATTTGTATGGTATCAATGTCTTTGATCCCGTAAAAAATTGTCACTTGCTCAATTTTTACGGAGGTAATGATAACACATTATGAGGATACAAATAGCAACACCTTCTTTATCCAATTGATAAATCTCAAACAAAAGGGTTTAGTGGTGGAGCACATTGAGGATTTCCAAAAAAAGAATATAAGGGTAGCTGATATTCCAGAGGAACACATGATTGATGTCTTCATAAAGAATTTAAAGGATAACATCCAACATGAGGTTCACCTTTGGGAACCAGATTCATTGGAGAAGACATTCAGGTTGGCAAGAAAAATTGAATGTAAAATTATGGCGACAAGGAAGCCTACCACTCACACCTATAAATATGGAAGTGTTGCTACTCCTAGAATTCCACAACCTACAAGGTTGACACCACAACAATTGAAAGAAAAAAGAGCAAAAGGGATTTTCTACAGTTGTGATAGAAAATAAACTAAAGGTCATAAGTGTGCTGAGAATAAATTATTTTACATAGATTTTGAAGAGGAGGAAGAAAATGAACAAGAAACTTCAAAAGAAGAGGATATACACCAGGAACAAACTCTAGAGAAAGAATAAATGAGTCCGACCATATCCTGTAATGCATTGGCATGAATTACCAATCCTTAAACTCTCAAGATAGAAGGACATATGAAGAAGAAACATGTAATAGTGTTGATTTATTCTGGTAGTACCCATAATTTTATTCATTCTAAGGTAGCCAAGGAATTGAATTGCTTCCTATACCCGACACCAGATTGTCAAGTGATGGTTGCAAATGGAGGAACTATAAATTGCTCTGGAAAATGCCATAATATCAAGCTAACCATGGGGAAATATGTATTGAATAGTACAATGCTTTCCATTCCAATGGGAGGTGCTGATGTTGTACTAGGAGTACAATGGTTACAATATTTAGGGACGATAGCTTTTAATTTTCAAGAAATTTTCTTGAAATTTTTTTTGGAAGGAAAGGAAGTTGAATTATGGGGTATCACAGGGAAGCGGGGAAATATAATAAGCTCTAATTTCATGATAAAGCTTTTGAAGAAATAACAACGATGTGTAATTGCACAATTATGCTCACTAGAAGTTCCAACATCAAAATCATCTATTTCTCTAAATCTCCAAAAAATCTTGGACAATCATTCCAAGGTGTTTGAAACTCCCAAAGGACTCCCACCTATTCGTGATCGTGATCATGCTATTCATTTGATTTCAGGAAGTGTTCCTCCAAAAATGAGGCCTTACAGATATCCTTATGTGCAAAAGAGAGAAATCGAACGTATGATTGCAGAAATGTTAGAGGCTGGTATAATTCAACCTAGTCAAAGTTCTTTCTCTGCTCTAGTAGTATTGGTGCACAAAAAGGATGGATCATGGCGCATGTGTCTGGATTATAGGGAGCTCAATAAGCTCACTATTAAAGATAAATTTCCCATCCCTGTGATTGATGAAATTGGATGAATTACATGGAGAATTTTATTTTACCAAGTTGGATCTTTGTTCAGGATATCATCAAATTAGAATGAAGACTGAAGATATTCCGAAAACAACATTTCAAACTCATGAGGGCCATTATGAATTTTTGGTCATACCTTTTGGCCTTACCAATGCACCTTCTACATTTTGAGGGTTGATGAATTCCATTTTCAAATCCTTCCTTAGAAAATTTGTGTTATTATTTTTTGATGATATACTAATCTGCGGCAGGTCTTGGAAGGATCATGTTCAGCATGTTGACAGTGTGCTCAAACTATTGGAGGAGAAACAATTATATGCAAAAAAATCCAAATGTTTCTTTGGAGTACAAAAGGTGGAATATCTGGGTCATATTGTATCTCCCGAGGGTGTTAAGGTAGAACCTAAAAAAATTAAAGCCATAAAGGAATGGAAAGTCCCCACAACCATAAAGCAGTTGCAAGGATTTCTCAGGTTAACAATGTATTATCGCAAGTTTGTTAAGAATTATGGGAGAATAGCTTGACCTCTAACAACATAATTGAAGAAAGATGCATTTTCATGGACTCCTGAAGAAACTAAGGCCTTTGAACATCTTAAAGAGGAAATGTTCCTAACACCAGTCTTAGCTACGCCAGACTTCACAAAAACCTTTATTGTGGAATGAAATGCCTTGAGAAATGGAATTGGTGTTGTTTTAATGCAAGAAGGAAGATCCATTGCTTTTGAAAGTCGTCCAATCAAAGGAAAGTATTTACAGAAATCTATTTATGAGAAGGAAATGTTGGAAATACTACATGCACTCAAGAAATGATGACCTTACCTAATGGGAAGACACTTCAAGGTAAAAACTGATCATGATAGTCTTAAACACTTTTTGGAACAAATACTATCTTCTAACGAGCAACAAAAATGGGTCACAAAGATGTTGGGTTATCACTTTGAAATCATCTACAAAAAAGGGAAGCTAAATGTTGTTGCAGATGCACTCTCAAGAAAGGATGAAGAGGTGGAAGCATTTCTTTGTGCCATTTCTATTATCAAACCAAACTGGATAACTAAAAAAAGAGATGGATGGAAAAATGACGAAGAAGTGTGGACACGCATTCAAAATTTGCAACAAGATCCTAGTACATCTGATAAATTTAGTTGGAAAAATAGTCCTTATAGTATAAAGATCGCTTATATATTTGTAAGAATTCCCAACTAAAACAAAAGATTCTTTTGGAATTTCACACTTCTCCCTTAGGAGGACACTTGGGAATTTTAAAAACTTACCTCTGGGTGAAGAAATAATTTTTTTGGGATGGCCTTAAATCTGATATTCAATATTTTGTGGCGGAATGTTTGGTTTGCTAGCAAAATAAAGTTGAGACAATTAAGAGCCCAGGTCTTCAATAACCTTTATCCATTCCAATTCAACACTGAGAGGATATTTCAATGGATTTTATCACAGGTTTACCTAAGTCCAAAGGTAAGAGTGTCATCATGGTGGTAGTTGATAGACTTGCCAATTATGCACACTTTTGTGGATTATCTCATCCATTTAAAGCAAGTACAATGGATACTTCATTTATGGAAACAATTCAAAAGCTACATGGAAATCCAAAGATTATTGTAAGCAACAAAGATCCCATTTTTATTGAAATTTTTGACGAAATTATTTTCTTGTTTGGGTACTCAACTATCTCATAACTCATCTTATCATCCTCAATCCAATGGGAAAACTGAGATAGTGAGAAAATGTTTGGAAGGATATCTTCGTTGTTTTGTATCTGATAAACAAACACAATGGGTCAAGTGGTTACCTATGGCTGAATGGTGGTATAACACTTCCTTCCATACTGCAACAAAAATGACCCCATTTATGACACTTTATGGATATCATCCAATGTCCATCACATCACCTTTAAGAGAAAATTTTAAGGTTCAAGTAGTGGAAGATCACATCGAGCATCAACAACAAGTTCTCCAACTCTTAAAGGATAACCTAAATTTGGCACAAAATCAAATGAAACAACAGGCATATCAACATTGCAGCAAGAGAAGTTTTGATGTAGGAGATTCGGTATTATTACGGCTACAACCATACAAACAAATGCCTCTCAAGAAAGCTAAGAAGGATAATAAATTATCGCCAAATTAATATGGTCCTTACAAGGTGTTGCAAAAGATTGGTGCTATGGCATGCAAATTGGAGCTTCTTGCTTCTTCCCGAGTGCGTCCAGGTTTCCATGTTTCATGCTTAAAGAAGGTTATAGGTGACAAAATTCCAGTTCAAACAATATTGCCAGAACTTGATGAGGAAGGAAAAATCATATTGGAACCTGAAGTAGCCATGGAAACAAGAACTCGACAACTGCGAAATCGATCAATTTCAGAGTATCTCATCAAGTGGAAGAATTTACCCAATGAAGATTCTACATGGGAGGATGATAATTTTATACAGAAGCATCTAGATCTACTCAAGCATTGAGGACAACGCTTTTTGAAGGAGAGGGGCATGTTAGATCCCTATAATACTAGTGTATCCCCTTATTGTTGTTAGTGTAGCCCTCTTATTGTTATTATTGTACCCGTGTAACCCCCATATTTTTATTATTGTGCCCTTATATTATTATTGTTAGGTCGGCTAGGATTACATTGTGACCCCGTGGACTCCTATATATAGAAAGGAGGGTTTTTCATTTGTATCATCCAATAATTGTTCATTTATGTAATGTAAAGGAGGTTTCCCCCTCAAAGTGGCTTATTTCTAAGGTGTTGATCTTTATTTTCTTCTATTATTGGAGTTGGTTTCATAACATTGGATCCTTTGAATGAGATTTGGAGGTCTTCTTGAAATGGCTTGGGAATATTTCTTGCAAACTGATTTGACTTTTCAATGCAAATTTTGACCTTGACTTTGATTCTTGCTTCCTTGAGTGCCTCTTTGCGAAGTAGCTCTTGTCTTTAGCACCTTAGCTCTGAAACCATGTTGAGAATTTGGTAGGGTGATGATTAATTCAAATTATCTACTTGATAATTACTTGTGAGCTTACTTCTTTTTCTTATGTCATCTTTTCTTAATTTATTATGTCTTTCATCAAGTCAATTACCAAAATAGAAGAGACACAAATTTAGGCTCTTCAAGCCAGGGCCAAAACCTCTCCCTCTTGGAGAGAAAAACCCACAAGGAATTCTTCTTATAGATTTTCAAATGACAAGTACCATGACCAAGACTTAGAACCTTGACCTATGAATGCATCCAAGACCTTGTCACTGGTTCTTTTTCGACCTCCAATGATGATCCTTCTTTTCTGCACCAACCTGCACTGACCTGCACCAACACTAGAGAACTCGATCTCTACGTTTATCTTCCTTGATTTAGTCTTCAGTTATCCAAACACTTGGTCTCTGATTGGCCTCCAATAGACCTTATAATTACGCTCTCCTTTCACGAATGCTTTTTGTACCCTTAACATAGAACAAAAACAAAAAAAAATGCTCCTGAAATAGACTTCGCACTTCTAGAATCTTCACACTTCTGTACTTTTGTAATTTTTGCAAATTCCGAAAATTACAGTGACCCAGTTCACAATTTATTCAATTAGTACTACACTGTATATACATTCTCCCTTCAGACTAATCCACAATCCTTTCTGCCTTTCGAATGATCTGAATATCTCAGAATTATCCCCGTCCTGTAATCCACACTCAACCACAGATTTCCCCAGGCTGTAGTGTCACAGATATATCCAAAAACATCTTCAAGGATATGTCACTGTTTATCCTACGTATTTACAATAGAATTTACAAATGTATCTCAATGAATTCTCCTCAGACTTTTATGAATTCCCTTCCACCTAATGAGCTGCAAGTTAATATTTATATATAGTATATCTTCCATGATTTAGGCTGACCTAGTTGATTGAGGGTAGGCTGACATCGTCTCGGCTTATAGGCCGACTTGAAGGGTTGTCTTCCAACGTTTAAGGAGGTTGTTTAGAGGCATCCCTTAGCAGATATGTGAAAAGGTCTTGGAGCATACTCTTTGACTAGACACTTCATATACATGACTCTTAATTACACTTATGCCATAAGACAAATCCTAATAGACATCAAGAATAATTCTATTGACCTATAATAAAAAAAATTCTTATGAAACCCATGAAGCACGCATAATAAAAATACATTTTATTATCTTTGTCTTTTTCTTTACAAAAATACATAATTACATAGTCAATATGAAGATCGATCCTAGTTACACTTTCTAACACCCCCTCTTAACTAGGGGGTATTCATATAGGTACATGGTCACTTTCAAACTGAATAATCTCATAAGAAGAATTGGATTGGTAATCGCATATGTATAGCATCATATCAACCAACATTTTCCTAGTGCAAGACCTTGATTAACAACCCCATCTCTCAGCGAGACAATGGGATACAATACTGGCGAGAGACATGACTTATAGACACCATAGTCATTGTCTCTCCAAGGCATATACTCCACCCAGGTGTTCCCAGAGTATGACCTTCTTGGACGATTCTTCTCTTGGGTAGCCAACCCTCAAAGAATATCAGTCCCCAAATACTCATATCTTGAATTTCCTATAACATTCTCAAAGAGTATCGAATTCCAGATGATTACCCAATCCTCCATTCTGTCTTCCAAGTGAAGACTAGAATGATGTGTTTATCCATTCTCTCCACATGGATTTCATTGAGACTTAAGGTTGTTAGTCCTGGTCTAGTGTATGACACATGCATTAGATAATCACATACGCCAATCCCTCTTAACTTAGGAAGGACATATTTCAAGTTTCTTCCAAGTAAGAAAACTTAACACCATGCTCCCTCTCAACCAGGGACCTGCAACAACAATGGTGAGACACCCAACTGCTCATGAAGAATTCCTCCCCTCGATGTCATGGATTTCAATATTAAGGAATATTCAGCCTTTGGCTTCATAGAGCCCGAACCATCCATCACTTTCATCCATGATTCATGCCAGCTATCAAAAAGTGATTCATCAGACTTCCTTATTTGGTCCACCTTTATGCCATGCTGCTTTTCTTCGAACCATCTCCCAAGGATCTTATATCCTTTCACATGATTGTCAACCCTGCATAAAACTCATCCAGATAAATATATACATATGAACTTTTAAATCAAAAGTTAACTTAGTGATGATCTTTCACCATGACATCTTCCTGTAGGCATCAACATCCTATATTCAAATTGACGCATCTCCTAAAGATATGTCTTGTCAAGGATATTCTTATTTACCAGACTTTTATCAGAGTCTACATATCTTCCTAGGAGATCTCCTAGTCACATATTTCTTGGCTTCCGAATGATAATCGCCTCTTTACATGGTTGCACTTCATGATCTCTTCAATTATTTCTACACACAGCTTCATACCTAGGAACTTCCAATATCCAGTTCCTTGTTTGTATAAAACTACCTCATTCCATATGAGGACATATTTAATTTCATCTTATAGTGACAACATGTGCATCGTAAGAGATCCTCCTTCATAGATCATAATTCTAAAGATAGAAGTCCATTACCTGCAACCATATGACATGACTTCACAACATCCAGTGTCAGCATATAAATATATATACCTCGTACCTTTTCCCTTTGAGTCATCTTGTAGCAATTTTACTATAATGAAGAACTTCATTCTGTTGACCTGCTTCATTAATGTGTCATCATTTCCTAATCCTAGAATTCTGAAGCATAGAATTCTCGATGAAACCTTTATGATTTATTTCTAACTAGTGAATTCATAGAGAACTCCATTAGAAAATTTTAGCACTTGTTTCCACATTGATTATTGAATGATGATCCTTGATCTTGATGACTGTCTTCCATCAATTTTGTTTATCAGTGAGGTTTCTAGGAGTTGCTACACCAAGTGCTCCTTTCATGCTTCTATCATGATGCTATCAATACACATTGCTTGTTGTTATTTTACAATCAATAGAAATCCCTTGAGGAGAAATATGATCATAGATATCTTTCACTTTCTTCTTTCTTAGATTTCTTTGCATCAGGTTCTTCCCTTATATCTGTAACATGGGCTTATTTATTGTCCTTTCCAAAGTTAGGAAAATCCCTTTTATAATTCCCAAGCTCATTACATCTAAAGCATCATACTTTGTCCATATTTCTTTTTTTATTCTGAGGACCAAATTTTTGAATCTTCCTTTCTTCTTAGACATGGTTGCAAAGGCTTGATTCCCTTCACTTGATCCTGTATCAGCTTTGTCTTTCAATCTTGTTTCCTCTATTTTACATAGAGACCATAGATCACAGAATGGTGTTGCTTCTTTCTTCCCGTATAAGCTTGAAGTGAAGTTTCCCCATTCTTCTGGTAGAGCATTCAACACCACTGTAGTCATCTCACTATCAGACATTACTTCTCCCAATTCTTGCAGTTGGTCTCTTATTTCAGAAATCCTCATAAAGTATGAAGTGATTCCTTCTTCTTGACAATTTCATTTTGTATAGTTCTTGTCTTAGAGAGACTGCTTCTCCTACAGTACTCACAGAGAATAGTTCCATAAATTTCTCATAAATTTCTCTTGTAGATTTCAGTTTTGATACATAGGTATGAGTGAGTCCTTAATAGATTCTATGAGAATCCTCTTGGCTCTTCTTTCATGTACTTGGCATGAACTGGAGAAACTTCTTTTGAGGATTGAATTGTAGATCCTTCGATGTAGTCCATAAATTTTTCTTCAATTAGATTCAAATATGTCCTCTTCTTCCATGCACTACAGTTTGATGACCCAACCAAATTGTTTCTCTCTTTACAATAAGACATCTTGATAGATTTTAAATAAGGTCATAGATACTTGAGTGGAGTGACTTCCTCCTTTTCGCAGCTTCTTTGATAATGATGAAGATAGGAACTCCTTCTTAGATTGAGTTCTCCAATGAAGGGATTCTTGAATGCTTGATGATAAAGAATGTTTTCCAAAAAGATGATATTTTTTCCAACAGAGTCTTGAATATAAATATTTGATGGTAAAGATTATCTTTTTGAAGAGTTGATCCTTTGAATGAGATTTGAAGGTCTTCTTGAAATGGCTTGGGAATCTTTCTTGCAAACTGATTTGACATTTCAATGCAAACTTTCACCTTGACTTTGATTCTTGCTTCCTTGAGTGCGTCTTTGCTAAGTAGCCCTTGTATTTAGCACCTTAGCTCTGAAACCATGTTGAGAATTTGGCAGGGTGATGATTAATTCAAATTCTCTACTTAATATTTACTTGTGAGCTTACTTCTTTTACTTATGTCATCTCTTCTTGTTAAATTTAGATAGACATGGAGTGTTCTATGCTTAATGCAAATTTATTTCAATATTTCTTAGTCCCGATCCAATTTAGCAATCACATAAACATGAAAGTAAAATGTTGATAGAACACAATAATAGATCCACAGAAGTTAAGCCAATAATATCGATCATATTTTACAATTCTTCTTGTCCAAAAAGGATATAGGATATTGTGCATTACAACAGTCACTAGGATGCATCAGCCAACAAAGTCTTTCTTAGATCAACCAACCCTCCAAGTGTCACACACACAACCCTCAATGACAACTCATCAAAAGGCAATGTTGGTCAACCAAAAGTCAATGCAGAAAATTCAACGCATGACAATCAAAAGAAAGTCAACGATGCAGATTTAGGGCTCCGGTCAAACTACTCCTTTTTCCTAGATTTTGGTGCCCAAATGTACGGCCTACAAAAATCGGATTTCCAACAAAGATTGGAGGTAAAACGGTCAGGGGTTGACCACGGTCAACACTGGTCAATGCTCAACAAAACAACCCTAAACAGAACCACAAAATTTCCCTAGCTTCAGATCAACATGTGTGAAGGAAAGAGGCCTCCAAAGGCTATCGAACCAATCATATCACAATGAGAGAATGTGTGATGATTTGATGAGAAAATTATCTCCAAGTCTCTCCAATTTATATCCATCAGTGAGGGTGTGTGACACATCTATTAAGATTGTGAGCTTACATTACAAATCTGGCCAACCTTGCACATGTGTGGAAAATAAAATAAAAATATATGTTCTGCTCATCCAAAAAATATGATCCTTAGATCAATCTTGCACCTCTCCGAAAGAGGAATCCAACAAAAATATGCTCATCATCATATAAGCAATGCAACATGGAGTTTGGACCTAGTTTCCAAAAATCAACACTCCCTCTCAACTAGGGAGAACTCCATCTATCCACCTATGCCATCCATCAATACCATCGTGTACTATCATCTAGCATTGTGCATCATCCTGCCGTAACTTTCTTTGTTGGCTCTCGTCACAAATAGAACAAGAAGAGTGAGTCGCAAAGACATCACGCTCTGCTAACCCGAAGTCAGCTTCGACTCAAAAGAGTCACATACTAACTCGAAGTTAGTTAACTGACCTGAAGTCAGTTTAGAGGATAAAACCTCAATAGACTAAAAAAGAGTCACATAATAACCCGAAGTTAGTTTAGAGGTTCAACCTCATCATACTTGATCCCAGATCAAGGTGTTGGACATGTGCCATCCTAGACATAGATAGTACGAAAATCTCTGATTCATCCATCGGTCTTGCTATTGGTCTCTATCCACATTTCCCACCTCATTGGCCAAATGAGAGGTACTTCCCATGAGTCCGAAACTCTATGGGTAGGATGCATGCGAGGCATAGATCAAAGAGAGGTGAACCAACTCAATATCATAACGGTGGGGAAAAAGCACAACAAGGTTCGACAAGCCTAGCCCTGTGTGTGCTTATAGCTCCAAGAAGTTATCCCCAAGCCCCCTGGAGCTCCCAGAGCTCATAGTCCAACTCAAGCAGGACCCTCACAATAGGGTCTTTCCACGATTCCAAGCTTCTCACGGAAGATTAGGAACTTGACCTTCCCCAGGGGCTTCGTGAGAATATCTATGACCTGCTCATCAGTTCCTATATGATCGACCCCTACGGCGCCTTGTTGTACCATATCCCAGATAAAATGGTACCTGATATCAATATGCTTGGATCGATTGTGGAACACGAGATTCTTAGAAAGACGAATCCCACTCTGGTTATCACAAAGGATAATGGTGGTATCTAACACATGCCCAAACAACTCACTGAAGAGCTTACGCAACCAAACAGCTTCACAACAGGCCATACTCGCTACAATGTCTTCGGCCTCAGCGATGCTCAAAGCCACAGACTTTTGCTTCCTGCTCATCCAAGATATCGAAGTAGAACCCAAGGTGAAGCAACATCCACATGTGCTCTTGCGATCCACCACACTACCAGCCCAATCGACATTTGTATATCCATGGAGTCTCAAACTCCCAGCAGTGTATCTCAGGCCATGTTGATTGTGCCTCGAAGATATCTCAATAGATTCTTGGCACTAATCTAGTGAATGTGATGAGGCTAAACCATATGTTGACTCAAAATATTCACTGCAAAACATACGTCCGGGCGAGAGTTCACTAAGAACATCAGGCCCCCCACGAGTTGTCGATACTCAGTGGGATTTCCCAGCTCGGGCCCAATAACGTTTCCACACAACTTCTTAAAGTTGAGTTCCATCGGTGTCGATACAGACTTACATTCCACCATACCAAATCTCTTCAATAGCTTCACGACATATTTTCCTTGAGAAAGAAAAATCTCGCATGGCCTTTGCCAGACCTCCAAGCCTAGGAAGTAGTGAATCAATCCTAGGTCTTTCATCTCAAACTCAAAAGATAGCTCCCTCTTACACTGATGAATTTGAGGGTCAACACCTGTCAGGAAAAGATCGTCCACATAGAGAACTAGAATGAGAGGCCTTTCTTTATCAACCTTAAAATAAAGGTTTGGATTAGCATTACTTCGAGTGAAGCCCAACTTCATCAAGTAGCTATCTGTCCTCTCATACCAAGCCTTGGGGGCTTGCTTCAACCCATAGAGGGTTTTCTTCAACCTGCATACATATGTGTCTCTATCTCAAACTTCAAACCCCAAAGGGTGCTCCACATACACCTCTTCCTTTATAGAGCCATGTAGAAAAGCAGTCTTCACATCCATCCGATGGAGACTCCATACTTGCGTTGCAACAAGGGAAATAATAGATCATATGGTGGTATAACGGGCCACAGGTGCAAATATATCATCATAATATATGCCTTCTTTTTTAGAGAAGCCTCGGGCAACAAATATTGCCTTGTACTTTTCAACACTTCCATTAGATCCATGCTTGATCTTATGGAGCCATTTCTAGGTGACAACAGATTTTTCCTCCAGTCTTAAGACCACTTCCCAAACATAATTTTTCATAATGGACTCATATTCTTCATGCATAGCATCCTTACAAACTTGATGCTTTACGGCTTCTTAAAATGATCCAGGCTCAGATTGTACAATTGTACTCATGGCTGCTAGATACCCTTGGTATCTATTCGGCTTCTTGCTTTAACGGAATGTCCCTCTTGGGGAAATATGTCTCTTAGCATCTGTGAGAGTATCCCTAAGCCATGAGGGTCTTCTCTTATTTGAAGGAGGTGTATCAATAGGATCCATAGGTCCTTCAACATCGGGCATCGGTTCATCCTTCGAATCTTCCTTCTTCCTTGCTTCTTCATCTTCGTTGTCTTCCTTGGAGCTAGGAAGATTTCACATTATCGTAAGGGAAACATCTTCCTCGAAGGTGACATCGTGGCATATCTCCATTTCTCTTTAACCAGGCACATAGATTTTATATGCCTTCGAAGTTTCACTGTAGCCCACAAACATTCTCTTCTTTCCAGAAGCATCCAGCTTGCTTCTCTTTTCTTTCGGCACATGAAAGTAAACGAGACAACCAAAAAATCTAAAATGAGAAACATTAGGTTTCTTACCATAGAAGACTTCTTCGGGAGTTTTGGAATCAAGAGCGGAATGCGGGCATCTATTTTGAACATACATAATAGTTTTCACAACTTCTCCCCATAGAAACTTCGGAAGACCTTGGTCACATAGCATGGCGCAGGAAACTTCCTCAATGGTCCTGTTCTTTCTTTCAACAACACCATTTTGCTTAGGAGTATACGCAGTTGTGGTCTCCCTCTTAATGCCAGATTCTCTACAAAAGTCATTGAATTCATTTGACTCATACTCGGTCCCATTTTCGGTCCTCAAAAATTTGATTCTCTTCTCAGTTTGATTTTCAACTAAGGCCTTCAAGGTACGAAACCATTTGAATGCTTCGTCCTTCTTCTTCAAGAAATATATCCAGGTCTTGCGGGAGAAGTCATCTGTAAAGTCATGTAATAGGAACATCCTCCCAAGGATGTCACGGGTAGCATACCAGATAAATCAGAATGTATCAAATAGTTGTCTTTGTGACACTAGAGGGGAATGGTCCCCTTGTATGCTTCCCTTTGGCACAACCCTGACATATACCTTCATGATCATCTTTAAATTCAGGCATCCCTGTCATCACCTTCCTCGCTTCGAGAAGGGCTTTGAAATGAAGGTGTGCAAACCTCCGGTGGCATAACTATGTTTGAAGAGTTGTATTACATGACATAGCCCCCAATGGACTTCCTCCAACCTGGTAGAGTGTATCAACTCTAAAACCAACAGTAAGAGCTTCCTTAAAGTTCTTCTTCCAGATACACACCTTTACATCAATGAATGCCACCTTGAACCCTTTGCCTTCCATTGCCGAAATAGACACAAGGTTCTTCTTCAAATCATGTACGTACAACACATCTTGTAAGCGAAGGACTTGACCTTGAGATAGTTGATGTTGGAAATACTGAGAGGGGGTGAATCAATATTTCTTTTCAATTGTTAATTTTTTCCAGTTAGATTCTTCAAAATTAAAGACAGAGAGGTGTATAATAATATTATTATTATTAAGGATTAATAAGAACTTTAATCCTTTTTCAAATAATTGAGTACAATAGATGTGTGAGGGCACCAACCCTTGAATGAATCAGGCACCAACCTGTTGCCAAGCACTAACTTGGACTTTGATGAGGCTCCGACCTCTAGGGCTTCGACCCTATCTTCTCAAGGCACCAACCTTGTGTTTAGGAGTTCCTACTCCAAGGACACCAATCTTGCTTTGCTTCTTTATTAGATGATTGATTCAAAGATGCTCCATTGCACCAATCTTCACCATACTGCACCAACTATTCTGCATCAACTTCTTTTTCAAATTTGCTCCAAAGTATTGTACCAATACTTCTGCACCCCACTAAGATTTCAACACCAGACCGTTCCAAGACTAATGCATCACAGTTATACCAAGACTTCAGGAGTGTACTTGCTCTAGGTTATGATGATTCTTCTGCACCATAGCTTTACCAAATTTTTGCACCACACAACACAAATAGTTCTCCACTATCTAGAGCTTCTTTTGCCAAGGGACATGTTTGAATGATGAAGGAATACCACAAGTCCGAAGTCAACAGTTCAATGAACCCACATTTCTATAACACAGATCTGGAGTTTCTAAATTTTGGGTCTGGTCTAAGTCTACCAACAAAAAATATACCGAACTCCTGAGACTGTAATGTATGTTTGAAACTCTGTTTTTACAATTCCAAAGTCTTATAGGTGTCCTAAGTTATTAGTCCTTTAGCAACCATACTTCTCATGCATCCAAGGGTTTGTATTAGACTTTCGAGTCTCCTGTCCAAACCAACATACTTTGATTTTACTATTTTAAAGTCTCGTAGGTGTATTCTACCCCTTAACAAGAGATCTGAGGCTTAAAATAATTCGGTCCTGAGCATATATATAACTGTAAATATTTGGTCCTACTTAGGAATTTTAGTCAACCCTTAACTCGTGCTTCAAAACAGCTATATTCTTCCATTGGTATAACTGATCCGAGGGCATAGTTTCAATTATAGTCTTTTTATCCCAAAACAAATTTTGATCTGTTGGCTCCTTCAGTTCACGAGTTGTGAACTTGTCTTCACCATTATGTATTTTCTTGACCGAATTGCTTGAGTAGAAAATGAGGTCTTATGGTCTTTATTAATACGCATCATGTTGTGAAAAAGGAAGGGACGTGACCTTTAAAGTATTCCAACTTGTCCTAGAAGGATGAGGTCGGCTCACAAACCAGAAATTATATTTTAACTTAAAAAATTCAATAACTCTCAAACCGCTTGGATTTTTGGGCTAAATAGTAGCTCGTTGGAAAGCTAAAATTATGCTCTTTCAGATGGTGGAGGTCTCATGAAATAAATTTTCCTCAAAGGTAGTAGAAAAATGTTTTTAATGTGTTTGATCCTTTGTGAGAGAAGAAATAGAATGAAGAACTTCTTCATTTATTCCTTTGACTTTGCTTCCTCATGATTCCCTTTATTGTGCTTGCTGGTCATGGATATTGACACCATTGACAATTAGACTAACAATATTCCCCTTTGTCATTGGATGGAAATATTTTTCTTCTCTCCCCCTTTGACATCAATGGCAATGGGGTGCCCATGTGCTCCCCCTGTGATGTTGCTCCCCCTATCATACTGTACCCCCTGACATGCTGCTTGATTTAATGTGATGCAAGAGCAATGACCCCCATATTTTGGCGAAGATACTCAAATGCTTCTCTTGGAAGGGGTTTTGTAAAGATATTTGCAATTTTCTCTTTTGTATTAACGTATTCCAACTTGATATTTTGTTGAGCAACTTGTTCACGGAGAAAGTGGTATTTGATTGGAATATGTTTGGTCTTTGAGTGCATCACCAGATTCTTTGAGAGACTGATGGCACTAGTGTTGTCACAAAAAATAGTAATTGGTTGCTTAGTTTCTATGTTGACATCCTTCGTCCATAGAATTTGTGTACAAAAATCAACAACAACTATATATTCAGCTTCAGCTGTAGAAAGAGATATAGATAATTACTTTTTGCTGAGCCAAGATACAAGACAATCTCCCATAAAGAATGCATTTCCACTGGTACTTTTTCAATCATCCACGCTTCCGGCCCAATCAGAATCAGAGTAAGCTGTCACAATAAGAGTTAAACTCTTAGGATACCAAAGACCAAAATCAACCGTTCCTTTCAGATATCTGATAATTCTCTTCACAACTGCTAGATGGGATTGTTTAGGACTTGACTGAAATCTTGCTACCATTCTCACTGCTTGCATAATATCTAGTCTTGTAGCAGTTAAGTATAGGAGAGCTCCAATTATTGACCTCTAAAGAGTTGCATCTATGAGAGGGATATCATCATCTTTACTTAATTTACAATCTGTGGTCATCGGTGTGCTCATAGGTGCACAATCTTCCATCCCATATCTTTTGAGCATGTCTTTAAGATATTTTGCTTGATATATAAACATGCCTGCAGAGGTTTGAGATATTTGTAGCCCAAGAAAGTAAGACAACTCACCTGTCATTGACATCTAAAATATTTTGGACATATTTAGAGCAAATTCATGGCTCATTTCTTCATAATTGCTAGCAAATATTAGATCACCAACGTAAACAAGAGTGATCGGAAGTTTTTCCTTGTCCATCTTCATGTAGATATTTCTACCTGCTACTCCCCTTTTGAAACCTTCTTGTGGCATATAATGATCCAAATTTTCATACCATGTTCTAGGGGCTTGTTTTAATACATACAAGGCCTTTTTCAGTTTGCATACAAAGTATTTTCCTTTAGCAAGATCAAATCCTTGTGGTTGCTCCATGTAAACTTCTTCCTTGAGATCTCCATTCAGGAATGCCGATTTTACATCCATTTGATAATCCTTGAATCCTTTTGAGAAAGTAAATGCAAAAAAAATTCTTATGGCTTCCAATCGAGCTACTGGTGCAAATGTTTCTTCGAAGTCAATTCCTTCAATTTGGGAGTATCCTTTGCAGACAAGTCTAGCTTTATTTCTGATGATTTGTCCATATTCATTCATCTTGTTTTTGAATACCCATTTTGTTCCAATTATATTTTTATCTTTTGGGCGAGGTACCAACTCCCAAGTCTCATTCTTTTCGATTTGTGACATTTCTTCTTCCATGGCCTTTATCCAATAAGGATCTTTACTTGCTTGAGAAAAATTTCAAGTTCTATTAAAGATAATAGAGGAACATCATATTTTCTTGGAGTGTTTGTCATCCTTCTTCGAGATTGAATTCCTTCATCTATATTTTCGATAACCTGTTCTTCCGGATGATGTTTTTGAATAAATTTGATCTTAGAAGGAGTTTGTGAAGGTTCACTTTGAGGTTCTCCATTCTCCTCTTCTTTTTCAGGTTTCTTCTTCACTTTGTTCAAGGAAAGGCTCATCTTCATGATCTTCAATTCTCTTTTCTGGAAGGCCTTCATCAATCTTCACATCAATGCTTTCCACTATTCTCCATAGACGATTGTTGTAACATTTGTAAGATTTGCTCCTTGTGGAGTATCCAAGAAATATTCCTTCGTCAACCCTAGAATCAAATTTTCCTAGTCAGTCATCATTTATTTTTATGAAACATTTTCTTCCAAAAACCCTGAAATATTTTACTGAAGTAGGTCTTCCTTTCCATAATTCATAAGGAGTCTTTTCATTATTTGGTTTTAGTTGAGTTCGATTTAAGGTATAAACTGCTGTCCCAACTGCTTCTCTCCATAATTTTGGTTGCAAATCAGCTACTAGTAGGAATGTCCTTGCCATTTCTTGAATGGTCCAGTTCCTTTTTCAACTACTCCATTTTGCTTGGGTGTCCTAGCAGTAGAGAGTTCTCTTTCGATTCCATGCTCTTTACAGAATTTATCAAATTCTTTTGAGGTGAATTCTCCTCCTCTATCCGTTCTAAGACATTTAATATTAGAATCTTTCTCATTTTCAATGAGAGATTTAAGATTCTTAAAACATTCAAATGCTTCGGATTTATATTTTATGAAATATATTCACATCATTCTAGTATAGTCATCAACAAATAGAGCAAAGTACCTTTCACCTTGAAGAGCTAGAGTTCTAGTTGGCCCACATAAATTTGCATGAATGATTTCCAGAGGTTTTGATGTTGAAAACTCCTTAGTTTTATGGCTAGTTCTGGTTTGCATTCCATGTTGGCAAGGGCCACATACAACTTGATTTAGCTTGAACATTTTTGGAATGTCCCTTACTACATTAATTTTGCTTATGTTGACTAGGTTATCAAAACTTGTATGCCCCAATCGCTTATGCCATAACCAACTTTCATCTGTTTGGCTTAAGTAACATTTATATCCTTTGATTTGACTGAGAATGTAGACATTATCTGGTGTTCTTACTCCTTTTGCCACAAGTTCTCCTAAGGATGAGAATCTTATTTCACAATTTTTAGTATTGAAGACAACATTATGTCCTTGGTCACAAATTTGGCTAACACTTAAGAGATTGTGTTTGAGCCCTTCTACCAGCAAGGTATTTTGAGCCTTTCCTTGTCCATTGACAAGGGTAGCATTTCTTTTTCTAGTGATTTTAGCAGATCCACTTCCAAAGGATACATTTCCATTTTTCTTGTTCAATGAGATAAAATTATTTTGGTCACCTGTCATATGTCTTGATCATCCACTATCCACGAACCAATGATTTTCTTCACTATGAGCACATAGAGCTATGCCACATTTATCAGTTTTGAGATTTACGCTTTTAGCTTCCTCCCCTTTGAGAGGGAAATTTTGTTCATCATGATCATAATTATTACGTAATGAGCAAGATGAATCAAACTTAGCCAAAGGATCAAAGGAATTGTAAGTTTTTATTTGTCCTTGCTCTTTAGGACCACATTGTTGGTTTGTTTGATCTCTCAATCTTGGTGCTTCATTCTTATGAGCCTTGCAATGCTTAGCTTGATGCCCAAATTTTTTACAATAGTAACAATACCCAAGAAAAATAGTTTGGTACCTGTTGTAATAGCCATAGCTTGAACCAACATTCTTCCTTGGATTTTCTCTTTCTTCAATTCTTGGTTTTGAGATGGGGCTTTGTTCCTGACAAGATGACTTTTCTTCTTTTGGATGGCAAGAGAGTATGTCGGCATAACTCCTTGCATTATTTTTGTGCTTGATGATTCTCCTTTGAAACCAATTCCATATTTTTCATCTTGAGGTTTTTGAGTATTAAGAATGTTATCAAGTGCTAGAGAGCTTTTCCAACTCCTTTTGACTTGCTCTAATTCCTTTCTTAGAGATATTATTTCAGCTTCACGTTTTTCACAGATATCATTCTTCTCTTTTAGCTTATTGTTCAAGAAGTCTTCCCTTCTTTTTGCTTCCTCTTTTTCTATTTTGAGAGAAATTATCTTCTTTCATAGATTCTCATTTTCTTCAATGGCACTCATTAGCAATCTATCCATGTTTCCTTCATCTTCCAGTTCTGAATCATCATCATTTGTAACTGCCACGAATAACGTTTCTTTGCTTCCAACATAGTTACTTTCCTCATCTGATTCATCATCACTTTCTTTGTGATGACGCATATTTCTAGTTGATTTCTTTTTTATGACTACAAATTAATCTTCATCAAACTCATCTTGTTTGGAGAAGAAGTTCTTCTTATTAAACCATTTCTTTTTGTACATCATCCTTTTAGAGTCCTCTTCATCATCACTATCATGTTTATGAGGACATTTTGCAGTGTAATGACCTATTCTTCCACATTTGAAACAAATAAGAGGGTACTTACCTTTTAGCTTAGATCCCTTCTTAAGTCTTCGTACAAATTGAGCTAATTCGGTTTCAGTATCAGATTCATCGATGCTGCAATTCCATCTTTTTCCTTTTTTTGTTGATTTTGAGGCTTTGAATGCCGCTTCTTTGAAATTTGGACTCCCTTTCCTCATCTCATAGGCAATGAGAATTCCATGAAGTTCATCCATCTTGAGAGTATCCAGGTCCTTCATTTCTTCTATGGCACTTACTTTGGAGTCAAATCTGTTAGGAAGCGATCTCAGGATTTTTTGAACAATAATGCTTTCTTCAATATTTTCTCCTAGCCCTTTAAGATTTTCTCCTAGCCCTTTAAGAGAGTTAACCACTTCAGCTACTCAGAGAAAGTATGATGCAATATCTTCTTCATCATCAATTTTCAGACTCTCTAATTGTCTTCTATAGGTTTGAAGCTTTTCCTTCTTAACTTTGGAGTCCCCATCATACAAGGAAACCAGCTTATGCCATACTTCTTTGGCTGAGTCACAATTCATGACTTTCGTGAATTCGGAATTGGTAATTCCATTAGTGATGGAATTTAAAGTTTTGGCATTAGAAATGTAGGCTTTTCTTTTGTCTGGATCAGTTGGAAGACCGGAGGAAGCTTTGTACCCATCCAAAACATAGTGCCATACTTCAGGACCAAGAGACATTAGATAGTAGGACATCCTCTTTTTCCAAAAACCAAAATTTGTTCCATCAAAGATAGGCAGTTTCCCTGTTGCTTCTATGTTCTTCATTGTGCCTAAGAACCATTCTTCCAACTGTTAGGCTGATAATGAAGAAGCTGGCTCTGATACCAATTGTTGGAAATATTGAGAGGGGGTGAATCAATATTTCTTTTCAATTGTTAATTTTTTCCAGTTAGATTCTTCACAATTAAAGACAGAGAGGTGTATAATAATAATATTATTATTAAGGATTAATAAGAACTTCAATCCTTTTTCAAGTAATTGAGTACAATAGATGTGTGAGGGCACCAACCCTTCAATGAATCGGGCACCAACCTGCTAACAAGCACCAAATTGGACTTTGATGAGGCTCCAACCTCTAGGGCTTCGACCCTATCTTCTCAAGGCACCAACCTTGTGTTTAGGAGCTCCAACTCCAAGGACACCAATCCTGCTTTGCTTCTTTATTAGATGACTGATTCAAAGATGCTCCATTGCACCAATCTTCACCATACTGCACCAGCTATTCTACATCAACTTCTTTTTCAAATCTGCTCCAAAGTATTGTACCAATACTTCTGCACCCCACTAAGATTTCAACACCAGACTGTTCCAAGACTACTGCATCACAGCTATACCAAAACTTCAGGAGTGTACTTTCTCTAGGTTATGATGATTCTTCTGCACCATAGCTTTAGCAAAGTTCTGCACCACACAACACAAATAATTCTCCACTATCTAGAGCTTCTTTTAACAGGGCACAGGTCCGAATTATGAAGGAATGCCACAGGTTTGAAGTCAACAGTTCGATGAACCCACACTTCTATAACACAGATCTGAAGATTCTAAATTTTGGGTCTGGTCTAAGTCTACCAACAACAGATATACTGAACTCCTGAGACTGTAATGTATGTTTGAAACTCTATTTTTACAATTCCAAAGTCCTATAGGTGTCCTGAGTTATATGTCCTTCAACAACCATACTTCTCATGCATCCAAGGGTCTATATCATAATTTCAAGTCTCCTGTCCAAACCAACAAACTTTGATTTTACTGTTTTAAAGTCCTGTAGGTGTATTCTGCCCCTTAACAAGAGATCTGAGCCTTAAAATAATTCGGTCCTGAGCATATATATAACTGTAAATCTTTGGTCCTAGTTAGGACATTTAGTCAACCCTTAACTCATGCTTCAAAACAACTATATTCTTGTAAATTTATGTAGATGTTCTATGCTTGATGCAGCTTTACTTTTCACCACAACAATCACATAAAAAATAAAGTAAAATGTTGATAGAACATACCAGTGGATCTATAGAAGACAAACCAGAAACATAAAAATGTGGTGGTGCATTACGACGGTCAACAGGATGCTTCAAACAGCAAAGTCTCCTTGGTCAGCCAACCCAACATGTGTCACAACAGCCCTCAAAACAGCCACACGGTCAACTCAAAGTCAACCCTAGAAAAGTCAACGCTGCCTCAACGACAGCGATACCAACAACAGCGACAGCAACACCAACAACAACAACAGCAACGACAGCAACAACGGCAACAATGACAACAACAACGGCAACAACGACAACAACAACGGCAGCAACGACAACAACGACAACAACGACAACAACAACGGTAGCAACAACAACATCAACGACAATAACAACGTCTTCGTCCTTCTTTCCCACGTGTGAACTGAAACTTCCTCCAAGGAGCTCGAACCAATCAGAAGAGGAGAGATGATGTGTGAGGATGAGATGAGTGAAATGTCCTCCAACGTTGACTCTATTTATATCAATCACTGAGGCGCGTGACACATTTGATGGGGGTGTAAAACCTTAAGGCCGACCTGCACATATTTGAAATTATTAAAAAGAAATTCAAAATAAATGTTCTGCTCATCATATTAAGATCAATTTTAAATCGATCTTACACCTCTATAAAAGAGGAACCCAATAAAAATATTGGTATCTTCATCCGAGCATCACAACATGGATTTTGGACCTAGTTGTCCAATTTTAACACTCCCTCTCAACTAGGGAGAACTCCATCCACTTGTGCAATCAAACATCGTGCGTCATCCAACCATAATTTGCTTTGCTGGCCCCTTTATTTCAGAACAATAATGGGTAAGTCACAAAGACATCATTCTCGGCTGAAAGATTCAGCCCAGAGGTCTGAAACCTCTATAGGACTCACAAAGAGTCTCATACCAACCCGAAGTTGGTTTATCTGACCCGAAGTCAGTAGGAGGTCCAAAACCTCACTTGGACTCAAGAGAGTCATATATATTAACCTGAAGTTAGTCTCACTGACCCGAAGCCAGTTGGAGGTCCGAAACCTCACATGGACTCAAAGAGTCACATACCAACCCGAAGTTGGTTCATCTGACCTGAAGTCAGTAGGAGGTCCGAAACCTCACATGGACTCAAAGAGTCACATACCAACCCAAAGTTGGTTCATCTGACCCGAAGTCAGTAGGAGGTCCAAAACCTCACTAGACTTGATCCCAGATCAAGTGGTTGGACACGTGCCATCCTAGATAGAGAGTATGACAATCTCTGATGCGTCCATCAATATTTGCTACTAGTCTCCAGCTTTTCCCACTTCATTGACCAAATGAGAGGTACTTCCCATGAGTCCAGAACTCAGTGGGTAGGATGCATACGAGGCACAAATCATGAGAGGTGAACCTACTCAAATATCATAAAGGTGGGGCAGAAGCACCATAAGGTTCGGTAAGCCTAGCCCCGTGTGTTCTTATAGCTCTGAGGAACTATCCCCAAGGCCCCCCCAGAGCTCCCAGAGCTCATCGTCCAACAAGACCCTCAGTTCCATGATTCCAAGATTCTCACGAAAGGTTAGGAACATGACCTTCCCCAAGGGCATTGTGAGAATATTTGCGACCTGCTCATCAGTTCCTATATGATCGAGCCTTGCGGCGCCTCGCTATACCATATCCCAGATAAAGTGGTACCAGCCATCAACATGCTTGGATCGTTTGTGGAACACGTGATTCTATGAAAAATAAATCCCCCTCAAGTTATCACAAAGGATAACGGTGGCATCTAGCACATGCTCGAACAACTCACTGATGAGCTTTCGCAACCAAGTGACTTCACAATAGGCCATACATGCAGCAATGTATTCGGCCTTAGTGGTGCTCAAGGCTACCAACTTTCGTTTCCTACCCGAAGCATATCTACGTGTGAAGCAGCATCCAGATGTGCTCTTGCGATCCACCACACTGCTAGCCAAATCGGCATCAGTATATCCAAGGAGTGTCATGCTCCCGACAGTGTATCTTATCCCATGGTCTATCGTGCCCCAGAGATATCTCAAGAGTTTCTTGGCACCAACCCAGTGAATGTTATGATCAACTATGTGTTGACTCAAAGTGTTCACTGCACAACATACGTCCGTACGGGTGTTCACTAAGAACATCAGTGCCCCTACGAGTTGAAGATACTCAGTAGGATTTGCTAGCACGGGCCCAACAGCGCTGCCACTCAACTTCTTAAAGTTGAGCTCCATTGGTGTCAACCCGGACTTACAGTCTACCATACTAAATATTTCCAGAAGCTTCACAATGTATTTTCCTTGAGAAAGGAAAATCTTGCCAAGTCTCTGCCAGACCTCCAGGCCTAGGAAATAGTGCATCAGTCCTAGGTCCTTTATCTTGAACTCAACAACGAGCTCCCTCTTGCACTAATGAGTTAGAGGGTCAGCACTTGTCAGCAAGAGGTCATCCACATATAACACCAGAATGAGAGGCTTCCCTTTGATAACCTAGAAGTAAAGGTTTGGATCAGCATTACTTCGAGTGAAGCCCAGCTTCATCAAGTAGCTATCTATCCTCTCGTACCAAACTCTGGGTGCTTGCTTTAGCCCATAGAGGGCTTTCTTCAACCTGCAGACACGGGTTTCTCGATCCTGGACTTCGAACCCCAAAGGTTGCTCCACATATACCTCTTCCTTTATCGCACCATGCAGAAATGCGGTCTTCACATCCATCTGATGAAGACTCCATCCTTGCGTAGAAGCAAGGGCTATAATAGATCGAATGGTGGTGTATCGGGCCACAGGTGCAAATATGTCATCATAATCTATGCCTTCCTTTTGAGAGAAGCCACGGGCAACGAATCTCGCCTTGAATTTTTCAGCACTTCCATCAGATCCATGCTTGATCTTGCAGAGCCATTTCGAGGTAACAACTACTTTGTCCTTCGGTCTTGGAACCACATCCTAGACATCATTCTTCATAATGGACTCATACTCTTCGTGCTTTACTTGATGCTTTACAACTTCTTCAAAGGATCCAGGCTCGGATTGTACAATAGTACTCATGGCTGCTAGATACCCTTGGTATCTACTCGGCTTCTTGCTTTCACGGAATGTCCCCCTTTTTGGGTTGCATGTCCCTCAACATCCTCGAGAGTGTCCCTGAGCCATGATGGTCTCTTTCCCAGTGAAGGAGGTGGATCAATCGGGTCCATCGATCCTTCAACATCAGGCATTGTTTCATCCTTCGGTTCTTCTTGATTTCCAGGCCTTTCTTCATGATCTTCCTCAGATCTCGGAAGATTGACTACTTTCCTTAGGGAAGTATCTTCGTCAAAGGTGACATCGTGGCATATATCCACTTCCCTTTGACCAGAAACATATAATCTATAGGCCTTCGAAGTTTCGTTGTAGCCCACAAGCATCGTGGTCTCCCTCTTGATGTTGGCTCCTTTGCAAAAGTTCTTGAACTCGTTCGTCTCATATTCAGTGCCATTATCGGTCTATCGGATAGCATCTCATGTCATTGCTCCCAGTGGACTTCCTCCAACCTAGTAGAGTGTATCAATTCTAGACCCAAACGTGACAGCTTCCTTGAAGCTCTTCTTCCACATGTGCACCTTTCCATCAGTGAATGCCACATTGAAACCTTTGTCTTTCATGGCCGATATAGCCACAAGGTTCTCCTTCTAATTAGGTATATAGAGTACATCCTGCAAGCGGAGGACTTGAACTTGAGACAAGTGGAGGGTCACAGTCCCTGTCCCTTTCATGAGATATGTGGCACTATCTCCAAGGATAATTTCCAGATTAGTATCCTTCTCAACCATATCAGAGAGTGCTTCCTTGAAGCCAGTAATGTGCCTTGAGGCACCACTATCTATCAACCAAACATCCATAGTGTCGGGTGGAGATGTAGCAGAGAGGGCAGATACAAGAATGAATTCATTTTTTTATCAACAACATTTGATTCCTCATACCTAGAATTTCTTGACCTTTTGAAAGGTTGATCATTTCCGCCGGAGGGAGCCTTCCTCTTTCCCTTGAACCTGTTGTTCCTTTGATTATCATCACCATCGGGAGAATCCTTCTTGAAAGGACATTCTCCAGCATAGTGACCTGGCCTATGACAAGTGTAACACTTGCCCTTCTTTCCTTGCACCCCTACTCTTCCTTTGATCTTTGGACCACCAAAGTTCTTCTTTCTAGAATGAGTAGTGTAGGTAGCATTCCCTTCATTTTCATACTCCTTCATTCTTGTCTCTTCTTGAACGCATCTCGACAGTACCTCGTCAAAGTCAGGTATCACATTATTATTGAGAATGGAAGTGTTGAACACATGCCATTTAGATGGGAGCCTTCCAAGTGTGGTGAGTACCATCTCTCGATCAGCTATTGTCTCCCCAATAGCTAGCAAATTGTTCCTGATCTCGGTCAGCTTTAGAAAGTATGATTGGACAGACTCATCCCTGCCTTTCTTCAGATTCTTCAATTGATTCTTGAAGAATAGTACTTGATTTGCATTGTTGGCCTCGAACATGAGAATCAATTTATCATACATCTCTTTCGATGTGCCCAACTCAGAGATGTAGGCCACCAGACTTTTATGAATGGATTCCCTGATCATCAGCTTTGCTTTGATCTCCCCCTTCTTGTACTTTGTTTTGGCAGCAACAGTAGTAGTGGATGGAGGTTCTTGGATTTTACCCTGCACATAGTCCATGACATCTTGGTCTTCCAATTTGAGATCCAATATCATCTTCCAAGCATGGAAGTCATCCTTTCCAGCCAATTTGTCATCCTCCTTGAAGCCATAGTTTGTGGAACCCATTTTCTTCTTCGGTGATTGCTATAAATTAGGACTTGTCTTCACCTCAGCTCTGATTCCATGTAAATTTATGTAGATGTTCTATGCTTGATGCAACTTTACTTTTCACCACAACAATCAAATAAAAAATCAAGTAAAACGCTGATAGAACATACCAGTGGATCTATAGAAGACAAACAAGAAACATAAAAAAGTGGTGGTGCGTTACGACGGTCAACAGGATGCTTCAACCAACAAAGTCTCCTTGGTCAGCCAACCCAGCATGTGTCACAACAACCCTCAAAACAACCACACGGTCAACTCAAAGTCAACCCCATAAAAGTCGACGCTGCCCAACGACAGCAACACCAGCAATAACGGCAGCAACGGCAACAACACCAGCAACAACGACAACAATGACAGCAACGACAACAACAATGGCAGCAACAACGGCAGCAACGACAACAACAACGACAACAACAACGTCTTCGTCCTTCTTTCCCACGTGTGAACTGAAACTTCCTCCAAGGAGCTCAAACCAATCAAAAGAGGAGAGATGATGTGTGAGGATGAGATGAGTGAAATGTCCTCCAACGTTGACTCTATTTATATCAATCACTGAGGTGTGTGACACATTTGTGGGTGTAAAACCTTAAGGCCAACCTGCACATATTTGAATTTATTAAAAATAAATTCAAAATAAATGTTCTGCTCATCGGATTATGATCAATTTTAGATCGATCTTACACCTCTCCGAAAGAGGAACTCAATAAAAATATTGGTATCTTCATCTGAGCATCACAACATGGAGTTTGGACCTAGTTGTCCAATTTTAACAATTCTTCCACTGGTATTACTTATTCGAGGGCACAATTTAAATTATAGTCCTGTTAACCCAAAACAAATTTTGATCTGTTGCCTCCTTTAGTTCACGAGTTGTGAACTTGTCTTCACCATTCTGTATTTTCTTGACAGAATTGCTTGAGTAGAAAATGAGGTCTTATGGTCTTATTAATACACATCATGTTGTGAAAAATGAAGGGACGTGACCTTTAAAGTAGGCCGACTTGTCCTAGAAGGATGAGGTTGGCTCACAGGCCAGAAATTATATTTTAACTTAAAAAATTCAATAACTCTCAAACCACTTGAAGTTTTGGGCCGAGTAGTAGCTCGTTGAAAAGCTAAAATTATGCTCTTTCAGATGGTGGAGGTCTCATGAAATAATTTTTCCTCAAAGGTTAGAAAAATGTTTTTAATGTGTTTGATCCTTTGTGAGAACAGAAATAGAATGAAGAACCTCTTCATTGATTCCTTTGACTTTACTTCGTCATGATTCCCTTTATTGTATTTGCTAGTCATGGATATTGACATCAATGACAAGTAGAGTAATAGATGAAGTGTCACACCCCCCGTCCCTTTCACAGGATAGGTGGCATTATCTCCAAGGATAATTTCTAGATTTGTATCATTCTCAATCAAATAAGAGGGATTCTTTATAACCAGCGAGGTGCCTTGAAGCACCACTATCAATCAACCAGACATCCAGGGTGTCGAGAGGATATGCAACAGAGAGGGCATATACAAGAATAAATTCATTTATCTTATTATCAACAACATTAGACTCATCGTACATGGAATTTCTTGACCTCTTGAAAGGTTGTCCATTTCCACTACGATCAGAGGGAGCCTTCCTTTTTCCTTTGAACCTGTTGTTCCCTTGATTTCCATCATTAGGGGAATTTTGAGGTCTAAAATGGGCCTCCTAAGGAAAATGTACAATCAAAATTCACTTTATGAGAACCAATCATATTTTAGGGGATGACATCATCCCTAATGGTTGAAGTGGCATTGCTCGAGTTAAAGTTACTTACTTGTCACATTCTCAATGGTAGATAAAAACTCATGGTTAACCATGGTAGTGCTCTAAGTACTTTTAAAGTCATAAAGTAAAGTACTCATAATAAATGTCATTTCAAATTTTTTGGATAAAACATTATTTTGTCAATTCATATTTTTTAAAAGAAACAATGCATATCCCTACACAATCTTCATGTATTTACACACTTTTAAATAAATATTAGATTAGATTAGATTATTTTTATATAGTTTATTAACTACATGTTATCATATAATTTAAATAATATAAATTTTAATTAATAGTATATTCTATAATTAAGAACTTATATTTATATTTTATTTTAAGTTATTTAAGTACAAAGGACAAATGCGTTAGTTGTACAATGATAATGACTCTTTCTTAAAAAAATCATTTTTATTTATATTCACATCTATACAATTTTTTTATTAATTTTATTTTGATACAACTTTTGAATTGAATTTAACCGTGGTAACATGGATTTTTGTGCAAAAAGTGAATTGCAAATTCATAACTATTATTTTATTGGTTTAGATATTATTTTATTATTTCCTTAGGAGGCCCATTTTAGACCTCAAAATTCCCCTAATGTCCCCCCGGAGTTGTTGTTGTCAACATCCATGGGAGAGTCCCTTCTATTAGGGCACCCTCTTGCATAGTGACCAAACTTATTACAAGTGTAACATCTTCCCTTCTTTCCTTTGGGCCCCACTTTTCCATGGTTTTGATTTCTCAGACCTCCATTGTTCCTCTTCTTTGCATGAGTAGTGAACGCAGTAGGGTTACCTCCATTTCCATTAGAGGGATGATCTCTCTCCATTATTCTTGTCTCCTCTTGAGTGCATCTTGTCAATATTTCATCAAAATCAGGCATCACATTATTATTAAGAATAATGGTATTGAATACATACTAATCACGGGGGAGACCTCCAAGCACAATGAGAACCATCTCTCGATCAACTATTTCTTCTCCAATAGCTAGAAGATTGTTCCTTATTTCAGTGAGCCTCATAAAATATGATTGGATGGATTCATCCTTGCCCTTCTTGATATTCTTCAATTGATTTTTGAAAAACAGAACTTGATTAGCATTGCTAGCCTTGAACATGCTAAACAACTTATCATACATCTAAGTTAGATGTGCTCAACTCAGAAATGTAAGCAACCAAGTGCCTATGAATAGAATCCAGGATAATCATCTTTGCTTTGATTTCCCCCTTTCTATACTTCGTCTTTGTGGCAACAGGTGCATTTGATGGAGGCTCTTGAATCTTCCCCTGCACATAGTCCATGGCATCTTGAAATTCTAGTGCCAAATCCAAGGACATCTTCCATGCATGATAATCAGACTTATCAATCAATTTATCATTAGACTTGAAATCCTTATAGGTTGAGGAGGCCATTGGTCCTTGATAGGATTTCTTCTTCGGTGATTGCTTCTCACACTAGCTTGGGCTTTGTCTTCACCTCACCTCTGATACCATGTTAAATTTAGATAGACATGGAGTGTTCTATGCTTAATGCAAATTCACTTCAATCTTTCTTAGGCCCAATCCAATTTAGCAATCACATAAACATGAAAGTAAAATGCTAATAGAACACAATAATAGATCCATAGAAGACAAACCAATAATATAGATCAAATTTTACAATTCTTCTTTTCCAATAAGGATATAAGATATTGTGCATTACGACAATCAACAGGATGCATCAGCCAACAAAGTCTTTCTTAGATCAGCCAACCCTCCAAGTGTCACACACACAACCCTCAAAGACAACTCATCAAAAGTCAATGCTAGTCAATCAAAAGTCAACACAAGATAGTGAACAGAAAGTCAACATTGTAAATTTAGGTCTTCAGTCAAACTGCTCCTTTTTCCTCGATTTTTATGCCCAGTTGTACGGCTTACAAAACTTGTATTTCCAACAAAGATTGGAGGTCAAACAGTCAAGGGTTTACCATGGTCAACACTAGTCAACGCTTAGCAAAACAACCCTAAACAGATCCACATATTTTCCCCAGCTTCAGCTCTGCACATGTGAAGGAAAGAGGCCTCTAAAGGCTATCGAACCAATCATATCACAATGAGAGAATGTGTGATGATGAGCAAATGATCTCCAAGTCTCTCCAATTTATATCCATCAGTGAGGGTGTGTGACACACTATTAGGCTTGTGAGCCTATATTACAAATCTAGCCGACCTTGCACATGTGTGGAAAACTAAAATAAAAATATATGTTCTGCTCATCCAAACAAGATGATCCTTAGATCAATATTGCACCTCTCCGAAAGAGGAATCCAACACAAATATGATCATCATCATATGAGCAGTGCAACATGGAGGTTGCCCAAAATCAACACTTCTTAACTTATTATGTCTTTCATCAAGTCAATTACCAAAACACAAGAGACACAAATTTAAGCTCTTCAAGCCAGGGCCAAAACCTCTCCTTGGAGAGGAAAACCCACAAGGAATTCGTCTTATATATTTTCAAATGACAAGTACCATGACCAAGACTCAGACCCTTGACCTATGAATGCCTCCAAGACCTCGTCACTACTTCTTTGTCGACCTCCAATGTTGATCCTTGTTTTCTGCACCAACCTACACTGACTTGCACCAACACTAGAGAACTCGGTCTCTAGGTTTATCTTCCTTGATTTAGTCTTCGGTTATCCAAACACTCGGTCTTTGATTGGCCTCCAATAGACGTTATTATTACGCTCTCATTTCACGAATCCTTTCTGTACCCTTAACACATAACAACAACGAAAACAATGCTCCTAAAATAGACTTCGCACTTATGGAATCTTCGCACTTCTGTACTTATGTAATTTTTGCAAATTCCAGAAATTACAGTGACCATGTTCACACTTTATTCCATTATTATTACGTTGTATATATAGGCTCCCTTCAGAATAATCCGCAATCCTTTCTGCCTGTAGAATGATCTGAATATCTCAGACTTATCCATGTCCTGTAGTCTGCACTCAACCACAGATTTCTCCACGTTTTAGTGTCACAAATATATCTGCAAAAATCTTCAGGGATATTTCACTGTTTATCCTATGTATTTACCATAGAATTTACAAATGTATCTCAACGAATTCTCCTCAGAATTGTTTAAATTCCCTTCCACCTAATGAGCCGCAAGTCAACCTTTATATATAGTATATCTTCCATGATTTAGGCTGACCTAGTTGACTGAGGGTAGGCTGACATCATCTCAGCGTATAGGCCGACTTGAGGTGCTGTCTTTCGGTGTTTAAGGAGGTTGTTTAGAGGCATTCCTTAGTAGATATGTGACAAGGTCTTGGAGCATACTCTTTGACTAGACACTTCATATACATGACTCTTAATTACAATGATAGCTAGAAGACAAATCCTAATAGACATCAAGAAGAATTCTATTGACCTATAATAAAAATATTGCTCATGAAATCCATGAAGCAAGCATAACAAAAATACATTTTATTATCTTTGTCGTCTTCTTTACATAAATACATAATTACATAGTCAATACGAAGACCGATCCTAGTTATAATTTCCAACATACCTGACTTTGTACCAATTAGAAGAACTTTCCAAGAAATATTTTTTCCCATGATTTCTATCAACCAAACTTATGCTTGAAGGTTAATTTAGTTAAAATGAAACTAAATTAGAATGCCTAATATGATATGCGAGTGAGTTTGCAAGTGCTATGTAAGAGCTGGAATTGCTTCAAGTAAATATGCTCCACAAGATCACTTATATAGTTGCTCAAGTAAGCGACAAGATACATAAGCTTCATGAACAATTAAAATTGTGAGTTGCTTAAAATAATTGCTTCAACAAAAGATCGAAAAATAACCAACTAAAGAAAATGAAACTTGAAAAATATGTTCTTGCAAAATGAGCAAATAAATTACATGTAAAATTTCTCAAGGTAAATTGCAATGCTTTGAAAGTGAATTGAAATTGATGCCCACAATAGCTTTGCAAAATGAATCATTAATTTGAAAAAATTAAAAGATAATTAGCTTGACATAAAAGTAAACAATTTCTTTGAAAGGTAAACTTGCCCAATACACAATACTTCAATATTCAAGATATAAAGATGTACCATAACAATGAGGCATAAGTGATTATAAAACAAGTGTCAAGCTAAATGTATAAAAGTTTGCTAGAAGTAAAAATGTTGCTTGCATGAAAATAAATTGCTATGAAATAGAATGTGAACTTGTAGCTTATAACAACAAAAATAAATGATACAAACTTTAAGAAAGGAAACATGATTTGTGTTAGTTTCCAATTAGAGCATTCATGTGTGAAAAATGAGAGAAATGAAATTGTTAACAATCAATCCAGCCACAAGCTTTTCTCCCTAAATGGAGAAATAGGATGACACGGGTAAAACCCATGGGCCCACAACAAAACATAATTTTTTATTATTATGGTGTTATGACGAGGTTAGAGCCTCTTAGAGGGCTACTTAAGGAATAATGGAAAGATACAATGTAAGGTCTTGCAATAACACGAAATTCCCTTCAAACTACGAGAGCCTCAAGAGATGAAATGATTCTACAAATTGAGAGAGTAAGCTCCTAAAAAGGCACAATGACTAGCCTCCTTGATACACCCTCCAAATCCCACGACCTCCTTGAAAATAAGTTTGAACACTTGAGGTAAACTACATGAAAGATGTTAGAGCTGCAAAACTAAGACATGGTTAGTGTGCAAAAGGGAGCATGCAACTATGTGAATATGCTACAAAATAATGTACAAAAGACTAAATCAAATGACGGGAAATGACCCCATCACTTGACTAGCTTGTGAAAAGCTCTTAACTAGCTAGATAAGGAAATGAAAACATAAGATCAAAAGATATAAATGGTTATTTGATATTTTGACTTATGCATAAACTATGTAAAAAGAGAACCTTGCAAAAACAAACACTTCGAAATATTAGACTTATGAGATTCAAATAATGATGAGAGCTCCTTAAAAACAATGTCAAGAGTGGTTTGGTCTCTTGAAGACTTCCCCTCATGCTTGCTAGTTGATCCAACAATGGTCCTCTACAAAAATTCCAACACACATTAGCTCATATGGATTAAATCAATAAACAATAGTGAGACAACTCTAGAAATTTATATGAAAACAACTAGAGATAGCTTACACCTAGATCATATCCATAAACCAATTGTAAATGTAAGATAGCTACACATCTACAATTCTATAAAAGCATATGAGAAAATGAAATAGAACTCAAAGGCACACGTAGTGAAGATTATATCATCAACAAATGAAGCACATGCTCCAATGGAATAACAATCATGAATGAACCCCAAAGTCTTTTTATTCAAATGAATAACAACAGTACATAGGAGCAAAGCTTCCCCAAGCACAATAGCTCGTTACAAAGATACGATATGAGAGGCCAAGGCTCAATTATATAGGAGAATGGATGGAGATCCCAATGAAGAACCAAGTGCTAAGTGTGATGATGATGATCCCAAAGCTCCCTCATGCATTTCGAATTTTCCAAAGAGGCCCACACAATCCTTGAGAGGCCAACTCGTTGTATGAAGAGGGAAAAGTGTGTTGAGGATTTGGAGGGCTAGTGATTAATTCTAATTATCTTCTTGATAATTGCTTGTGAGCTTACTTGAGTTACTTATGTCTTCTCTTTGTTATCTGATTTAGTCTTTCATCAAGTCAATTATCAAAATACACAAGACACAAAATTAGGCTCCTAGAGCCAGGGCAAAACCTCTCCCTCTTGGAGAGGAAAACCCGCAAATAATTCTTCTTATAAATCTTCAAATGACAAGTACCATGACCACGACTCAGACCCTTGACCTAGAGATGCTTCCAAGACCTTGTCAACATTTCTTTGTATACTCACAACATTAATTCTTCTCCACTGCAACAACTTGCATTTACCTGCACCATCATTAGAGAACTCTGTCTCTAATTATGTCTCTCGTGACTTAGTCTTTGATTATCACAATACTTCTCCTTGATTCATGTTCACTTAAGATATCAGCTCTACTTTTATGTGTTGAAGATACTGATTTACCTTCCATCTATTTACTTACTTTCTATTCAGATATACACCACATTAGACTTCAGTCGATTAGCTTATAGCATATGACAGTATGTTATATGTCCTTCAAAAACTGATTTGCACATCTCTTCACTGGATCCGTACTCCTCTAATATACGCAGCCTTATACTTTTGTCTCAGGCTTCATTCCACAATCCTTTCTATCTAAAATGAAGATCTTAGAAGGTTCCTTGAAGGCCACAATTGACAACACTTTTAGACCGCATGTCTCTTCTTATTAATCTGCATCAATAGCTTTAATAACCTAGAGACATATTCGATTTGACTGCACTTTATTATTGTTGATACTTTAGATAAAACCACATTCCTTTCACACTATTGTCTTCTAGCAAACCTGCATTGTATTCTGCATAGGAATCCACACTTTCACTTCAAGAATATGGTCCACTCTGCATTGCTATAGCTTAAGGATAATACGCACTGCAACAACTTTTGATCCGTACTGGAGCACCGTTATATATCCTGTAACTAGTCTTGAAACTCTTCAACCTTCGCACTGAAGAATCCATCCAATAGATTCACACTAAAGCTCTCCTTAAGAATACGCACTCTGTTTCTCATTTTACCGAATTTCACTCCTCAAATGAGTCGCAGAAGGGGTATATATAAAGACATTCATACGGTCTTTTAAGCCGACCTCCACTTAAGTTTGTAGGCCGACTTATCAGTTTGATTGAAGGCCAACTCTTAACACATCATAATAGTTTAACATTCAGCGTTGATGTAGGGCTGAATTAGGCCATTGATTCATGGTTTTTCTGACTAGGTCTTGGAGCATTTCGTACATGACACTTAATTACATTTAAACCTAGATAGACCTCAAGAAGAATTCTATTAACCTATAATAAAAATCTTGCTTATGAAACCCATGAAGCAAGTACAAAATACATTTTATTATCTTTGTCTTCTTCTTTACATAAATCCATAATTACATAGTCAATATGAAGACCGACCTAGTTACACTTTTCAACAAAGTGTATATGGGAGTGGAGTGGTAGGAGATCACTCTCCACTCATCTCTAGTGAAACACCAAGTCTAAAGCCCACCAAAAAACTGACTCATCACACAAATTCAAATTTCTTTCATTAAATGTGTTTTTTCCTTTGAGAAACTTGTGGTCCCCTCCATGGAATTTGATTTTCTTGGATCACATGTCTTTTCCTTGATTTTAGGAGTCCACATCACCTTGAGACTTCACTTTAACTCCTCCATGATTTTCCACCTCATTTGCACATCATTTAACATGTGTGGATATTTATTTTTCTCCATTTATTTAATTATTGACTTAATTTATTATTTTCCACAAAACTTAGGAAACGTGGATGTTAAGGTACAAAACACATTTTTAACCCCTCATAGTGTGTCTTAGTAGAAAGTTGAGGGTGAGAGGTGAAATTTTTATTATTCATACCCCATACAACTTCTCTAGACATCACTTATTACATTTCAGATAAAAAATTTATTCCAATTTCCACCCTGCGAGAAATTAAAAAAAAACTAAAATATGACCCCCTAGGCCTAATCAAATTCCATGATTTTTTTTTGTGTGATCTAGTATGGTAATATACAATAACATCCTTCTGAATGATTTGAAAGGTATCACATTATTTCACATTCTTAGATCGCTCAACAAAGAAGCAGATCACCTGGCTAACAGCACCTGCCTCCTCATCATGACCCTCATTGCACATAGATCTTATGAGATATTCCTCTCTACATTTTCTGACTTCGCTTGCGCCCTCAGTGCCTCTTATCACTCCATCCCCGTGACTCATTCGCCTTGGGCCTCTCCAAGATTGATTCCTTCCCCCCTGCTCGTATCTATTTATTCTTCACCCCTCTGTATCTCGTTCCATACCTGTTCTGCTCCCTTGTCGAGTTTCTCAGCGCCCCTTCAATTCTCTGCACTCGGGCTCCTCGGTGGTTTGTTGAGTGCTCTTCTTCGCACCCTCCCTTCTTTTTCCTCCCCCTCCCTATCCCTCTGTTGAGACTTCCCAGCTCCCTCCCAATTCTGCGCCTTCAACCTTTCAATCACAACCCCAGTCTTTGTTTGCAGTTTGCAGCTTTTGTTACTGCCTCAGTCTTTTGGTTTGCTCAAAATAGAATGGCCATAAGCAAAAATTGCTTCCATTGTGCGGATTTGCAGGTGGAGCTCGAACAAATTCGTGCCCATCAGAAGACCATTGATGCTAAGCTGAAGAACGATGTCAAAGCCCTGGAGGACAGACACCAAACTGATGTTAATTTCTTCCTCTCTATGGTCTCTTCTCTACAGGCTCAGTTTGGCAATGTTTCGAACAAGTGCACCCATGCCGAAGAGTCGGTCCAAATCCTGAAATACATGATTGAAAAATGCACTGCTCCAAGCACCAGCTCCAACAACATAAGAAATGCGGGGAATGAAGAGAATCCAGAGAATTCTACAACAAGGCAAATCAGTCACATAAATATAGACTAGCTCTCCTCTTCTTCTTATCATGTCTTTTAAATACACACTTCTTCTTTCCTAGTTCATCCGCATCTACAAATTCTCAGTATTTTTGTATCTCTCGAATACTAAAATCAAAAGGCATGTAATTCACAGCTGTGGCTGCACTCTTTACAGCATTACAAATAGCACTTCTTGTAATCATGGAACCTTAGCTCCCTCTCTTTTTTGAAATACAATTAGCAACCGATTTTGTCAAAAAAAAAATGTACAATCACATAGACACTATGACTCACCCAAGACCTCACCATCAAACTGTACTCCGTCTTTGGAGTTATGCTTGGAGGAAAAATTCAATTAATTATCAAGCCATCGTAAGGAGATGATAATTAACCAAGTGAAAAAAACTTCCCAGAGTAATACTCACTTGATGATAAGGTCCTAGGCTACCCAGGTCTATTACATGACTCGACTCCTCATACTAGTATCACTTTTACATTTTCTCCGCAAGGTTTGTGGAATTTGAGTACAACACAAAATGATAAGAAGAAGTAGAGTTGGAAAATTTTGGTAGTATGATGATCTTTGAAGGTACCAGCGACCTTCGGTACATCCTTGGGCATGAAGTCTTCAGATAATATTTAGGTGCCACTCCAATGGTCAACATGAACAAAAACATAGCAACTGCAATACAATCCTTTCCTTTTGTAACGGGAGAAAAAAACACAACAATACAATCCTTTCTTTTTGTAATGAGATGAAAAACACAATAGCAATACAATCCAAATCTGATGCAAAATTGTAATGCAGGTTGTTTGCCGTACAATCCAATGCAAAATTGTTATGTAGGTTTGCAATACTCGCTAACAAGCATTGCTTCTTCATATGATATACTACTCACCAAGAAGCGATGGTTGACAACGGTGGCAATGTACATGGATCGTTGTTGCAAGTGGAAAAAAACGGTGACAAGTGTAAATGGACACAAAAGCGGTGAACTTCGGATTAAGAACAATAAAGAACATTCCATGCATATACATTAAAACTATGCATTCAATTTTGTTAATACAAGTTTTGGGAAATATATTGCAACTTGGTTATTACAAAACTTTGATTATTCGCAGACTTCGGTTATTACAAAAGCTTTTGGTTCTTTGCCAAATTTGGTTATGTAGACTTTGCCTCGGGACATGTCAAGTTTCCAATAAGAGGTCCAATTGAAAACTTTGGTTAAATTTTGCTGAACCCGAATTGCCACCCCGAAAGTTTCGTTAAATTTTGGTAAAGATGGTCGGTCAACGCAAACTAATATAAATTCAACGGCAAGCGATCACTATAGTCCCTGCGCTGCCATAGGCAGGGACTAATAAGTACCCATGGTACAATACTACATCAAATAAAAACAAATTTCACAATGTACTTTATATTCCATTATCTTTTTGGTTTTCCAAAGGGAAAGTGCATGCATTTTAAATTCTTCGGAAAGGAGGATATATCTAACATACGATTATAACAATTATTCAACCTCATAATTGAACACACACCAGGAAAGTTAAAGAAAAAAAACAAGTATTTACCTCATAATACAAATTATAAGATATATGCTTAATAAATGGCGACACAAAAACCAAAAAGAGGAACAATGCACTGTCTATATATAGAACGATCACATTAAGGGAATAGACATACATACTATTTTGCAACATATACTGGAAGAAACATATAACAAAACTCTATAAGGAAAACCATAGAAAATTAGCCTTGCAATCAAATCCAGAATAATTATATTTAATTATATTATACACAATTTATAAGTTATTTTACTTCATCAATTTTAAAAATTAAAATCAATGAGCCAATGGTGAAAAATGTCTCCTGGAAAAAAGATATCTAACAATATATTCTGTTTTAAAAAAATCTTCTAAAAATATTAACTGAATAGGAAACAACTACATGAGCAAGTAGTTCTGTTGAAATACAATAAAATATCAATAACCATGAACATTTTCATGATAGGTAATCCGGGATATTATTGTGCAGCATCTATATCATTGACTTGTTACTGCTATATTTCCTCCGAATTTGTACCATGTTCAAAGAATGTCTCATAAATAGGCACTCTCCTCGTGTCAAGTGATTGCCTGAAGTTCGAAATAAAACTTTTAGACATATTGACGAAGTCATTCATGTGAGTATTCTTCCACTCCTGAAAGATCACAAAGATTAGAAATTGAATCCACTCTAGCATACATAAATAATCTGATATAAAGACATATCATCCTTGTACATTTCAGATAAGTACTTATACAAGCAGCCTCATAATCACCTGGATTTGAAGCATTTGTTGTTAGTTCACTGCATTTCATAAATGTCAGGGAACTAGGTAATCTTCATTTACTCCTGTGATGCTTTGCAGCGTTTCTATCATCTAAATATATTTATTAATTTTTTTATTTTCCTATTACTTAACTTATCAAAGGTGTATCTTTTTAGATGGTTCCAATCACAAGAAGCCTCATGAACAAATATCCAATACTAGATTAGTCAGATAGCATACTTCAGAGCACCCAACCAATGGATGACAAGAATCTTATCACAGATTTCTTCTCTGCCTTGGAGATTAGGAAAGTTGATATAGGCCAGCCCTCTAGGTTTAGGGCATTGGTGCTCTTCAGATGCTAGCCCAATTTTTTCTCCTGCGCTTCCTAATGTTTCATTGGATCTTCTTTTGGCACTCCCTACATACTGTTCTACTTCCTGTAGTTCTGTGGGAGATGCTTTAGCACTCCAAATCGTTAATTCACCTTTGTACTTTTTACAATCCCACTGACCAACTTCGGTGACTGGTGGACATTAATATTTAGATTAATGAAATGAAGTTTATATCTTTTAATGATTCATGGTTTCTTAATTATTTTCTACATCTTTTTCTAGAATTAAATCAGTGTTTCCACAGAACAAGATGGCAAGTCTTGGTTGTCAATTATATGTTTCCAAGGTCATTTCACATGTCTTGTTGAAAAGAATTGTCATTCATCTTTTTTAATTTTTCCATTTGTCAAATATATTATCTTTTACTGATTATTTACTCATCCTTGTCCATGAAAGAAATGATCATTTTTTCTTAGATGATTGGCTAGTTGTCTCCATCCCCTCCAAGATCAAGTTACAAATTCAATGTGCTTTTTTATAAGTTCCATTAAATAAATTTGTCATCATCTTTCCACAGTTTACTTAGTTCCAAGTATGTTTTCGTTGAGGACATGCTTGTATGGAAACATATTGCAAACAGAATATATATCAATTGTGTCAGACATGAAGGCGAGCATCCCAAGAGATTAAGTAATAGCGATCATGACCAAAAACTAAAATAAACATGGATATCAATCTATTTTAACCCATGTTGAAGGAAGTTATGTATTGCCAATATAGTGTCTTTCAGGAGATGAAAAGAATGGATACTCGATGAAAAATACAATAGATGCCTGATTTGGTTTTCATGCATAGGAGACTGCAGAGAGTTGAGGGTAAATTGAATGCCTTTATTCCATGTGTGAAGCAAAGCCACTGGCTTCTACGAAACTTGAAAAGTGCTTGAAGTATTGTCCACAACAGCAATAATTGGACATAGCTTTTGAATTAACTCATCTATATAGCATGACCTTACTGGTTGCCCATTTAAATCAGTTGATAATTCATGAGTTCCTAGCATGTACTTCGTTGACAGTATCATGTATCATGTATATTCCAGCTATGAAATTCTCAAGGGTCGAGATGTTCTAGGGTCTGAGATTTTTAGATGTCCTTATCACAATGGAAGATTTATAAGGAACCCATCACAAAGAACCAAAACAAATTGATTTTGGTGAGAATCTCCTACCACTGGGAAAATATTTTAGTCTAGGATCAGGAATGACTTCCTGGTGCAGCAGGAAACAAAAGTTCGTAGCACTGAGTTCAGCAGAAGCAAAGTATATGGCGGCCAGCACAGCTTCGTGCGAAGCCATATGGCTTCGAAAACTGCTAGTAAATCTACTCAAGGAGAAAATGGATGCAACTAGGATCTTATGCGATAACTAGAGTTGCATCACGCTCTTTGAAAATCCCGTGTTTCATGATAGGTCGAAACATATTGACATCAGGTGTCACTTCATCAGGGACTGTGTACAACTTGGAGCTATTCAGTTGCAGTACACTCCAACAAGAGAACAAGTGGCAGACATCCTCACTAAGGCTCTCGGGAAGACAAAGTTTGTCTACTTCAAAGAGAAGATGGGGATGATGAAGAATCCCTTCTAGTAGCAGGAATGGATAAAATCAATATTCAGAGGGAGCTGTAGTACAGATGCAACAGTGACATTGGCAGTGTCAAAGGCAGTAGTACAGGAGACAACAATGCAGTAGATGAGGGGGCAGGGTCCAAAGATCAGCAGTGTAGAGGGTGCTTCAAAACAAAGCAGCATGCAACAAGCATATTGTTGGAACACCTTCCTCGCTAAGAGGGAGTGTTGATTTTGTAGCATCCGGAAGTGTTCCAAGTCTCAAACTTTGCAGGGAGGCTTGGACAATAGCATTCCAAAGAACCCAGAAACAGTTTGTGGAAATTCCACTCGGTTCATGACTTATTAAAATAATTAATTATTTTAATGAAGACCCTAAGTCTAAACTTAGGAAAATGAAATAATTAAAGGGTATTAATAAGTCAGAGTGTGAATTTTCTAGAAAACATGGATCAAGTCAAGTTTTAATCTTAGCCATTGATTAATCTTTTAATCTGGGTCGTTGGTTCTCCAACAGGAAGATTATAAAAGAAGGCTTGAGGGTCATTTGGAAATTAAGTCGGGCATACACTCAGTACTCGAAAGAGATCGATTCTGAAGTAAGAGAATTCGATTTCAGTGGGAGAGTTGCAGGGCGAGGAGTTTGCAGAAGCAGAAGGAGGAGGGAGTCATTAGTGATCGAGATCAGGGACGGAGGGCGGCAGTGGGTCACTGGAGGCAGCTTGAGGCTACAGCATAGGGAACCCACGCAGTCTCCACGAAGACTCACGCAGTCCAGCACTGGGACTGCGCAGTGAATCACGCAGACAGACACAGGAGCTTGCAAGGCTAATCAGGGTGTCAGAGAATTGTCTGAGTAAGCCGGAAATTCATAAAACTGAAGAATTAATAAAACTCTCATTTGCTACATCGGTTTTCCCGCATTGGGTTTTTCCAAGAACAATTGTCCAAAAATAACTGTGTACATGTGATTGATTTTTGTGCTTATGTTCTCTACTGTTTATTTCTTTGCATATATATTGTGAATGTTGCACTAGTATTTATTTCGATATTTTCCAGAAGATTTCTGAATAATAACTTATTGAAATAATAAGTAGGAGAGATAAATCTATCACTGCAATTGTTTGAAAATTCACAGACATTAGAAGAAATCATACTCCAAGAAGATATGCAGATGGTGTCAATAATGCAAGAGACAATAAATTTGATCAAAGGATTTTAAGGAAAAATTATTTTAGAAGTTCATCAAGGAAAGCTCCATCCTCTAGGTACCTAGGTATATTTTTTGGTTATTGCTATTCTTGTACAAATTTTGGGCATATGGCAAAGGATTGTAGGGCACACCACAAGGGAAAATATAATGGTCCTCATCTATCTCCTAGAAGCAGCTTTGCAAGAAGAAATCATGCCTCCTCATCTATGTACAGAATGGAATGCTTTAAATGCCATAAAATTGGACATATGGCTCGTGATTGTAACTTGATTTGGGTTCCTAAACAAGATAAAACCATGACTACCAAACGTGAAAGGAAAGTTACACAAGTATGGAGAAGGAAGCAAATTGGATCAGAAAGTGTCCTAGACACTCAAGGCATCAACTCATGTTGTTGATCTGATGAGTACATCTTTGGTAGATATAATATTCCAAGTTTTGATGACGAAATGTTGCCAAAAGGAAGACCATGCATATTGTTAGGGGGAGCTTGTGACATTTGATTATTTTTGCAAAATGCATCTTTAACAAGCCTTGGGAAACCCTTAACGAGTTACACATGGACAATCATGCTATCAAACAGATATATCTCTTGATGGATCATCTCTTAGAAATTGTGCAGAAAATATGGTTTTACAAGCTTCATAAAGACATCATCTACTTCATCCATGCAGAGGCTTAGGGGGAGCAAGTCCATTAAAGAAAACCATGATATTGTGCCTTCACTACACATTCATTGTTGAAGATGGCTTCCACTTGATCACAAGGAAACAATCTTTCTTGTCTTGGGTTCCATAAGAAAAAAGGAGAGCAAGAAGATTTCATGCAAGCAGGGGGAGTTGTTTGATCACATGAAGAAATGAAAACTAAGACATCTCTCTTGTACCACATTGCCAAAAGAATGAAAACATGATATGGGGATGTAGAAATTTCCGAATCTTAATTCTTATGCAGAAATGATTTCTGTTAATCCAGTTAAGCTTCTCCTACTTATACAAGTTATCAACTGAATAAATTCAAGTTAACATCAAAGCAAAACACATAACAGATCTCTACCAATTCAGATCTAGAATAAGCACATGCAAACATAGACTGCAAACATAGACAAAGTGACAGTTATTTCTAGACAAACTGTCCCCGAAAAACACCAATGTGGGAAAACTGGTCTTTGGCTGCTGGAGGGCTCTATTATTAAGAATATTTTTGAATACACAACTCTGGGTTCCAGATCTGGAAAACCCTACAGAAAAAACTCTAGATCTATAGCACCTGGTTGATCTAAGACCAACAATACTGACTAATCCACACCCTCAAACGGGATTTACAGAACTCAGCCAGATCTAGGCCTAGAAGCCCCAGATCTACTTCTGAAAGACACTGCGTCAGCCTCTGAAGGCCTACAAATGCTCAGCGCTGTCACTGGAAGGGACTGCGTTACCCCAGACTAGGTGACACAGTCACTACGCTGCCCCTAAGGGTCTCTGCGCAACCGCTGAAGGGTTTCCTGAAAATCGCAATGTCCTTGTTGCTGCTGCTGCTGCTGCTGTTGCTGTCGATTGCTACTGCTGCTGCTACCTCCTCTGCGATGTCTTTCCTGGCCTCTTCTCTGCTTCTTGTATATTCTAGAACCCAGGATCAGATCATCCCCTTGGTCTAAATTCCCCTCTCTGCAACTGAAACACTTCAGAATTCTTAGGAACCCCGCCCTAGAATCTCAGCTTAGCTTCAGTGCTCTGCCTCTGTGTGTCTTACAAATGACCCCAAGCCTTTCCTTTATACTTTTCTCGTTGACAAATCAAAGGCCGAGATTAAATCTTTAATCAATGGCTAAGATTAAAAGAAAGCTTGATCCGTGTGACTTAAAAAAATTTCATGACATGTTTAATTAAATTCACTTTATCTATTTTATTTTCCTAAGTTTTAACTTAGGAAATACATTAAAATAATTAATTAATTTAATATCTCCTAAACCAGATGAAATTTCCCAAATCCATTTTTGGGTCTTGTAGATCAGGTGAACTCTAGTCCTTCCTCGAAATTTACCTAGAGCACAACCGATGCTACCCCAAATACACAAAATCTCAACACTCCCTCTTAGCATCAAGGGTGTGCTCTAGCAATACATCACACTTATGCATTAGATGATTTTGGGCACTGGTTCTGTGCTGCTGAAGCTTGGCCTCCTGCCACTCAACTCTGCACTGCTGCTGCCATTTTGTATTGCTTCCCATGACTCTGCCACTGCCATTGCCACCACTGTACTGCAGCTCATTCTCAATATGCTGCCTCTGTGCTGCTCATAGCACTGCCACTGCTGATCTATTGCACTGTAACTTCAGTTGTTGAGAGAAACGACTGAATCTCCTGCCCAATCTTTGACAGACAAGTTAGATGGGCTGCATCCTCGTCACTAAAGCTCCATAGGCTACAGATCTGTGCTGGCAGCTAAAGAACGATACATAGCTACAGCTCTGCCTACGTAATCAGAGTCCCTCTGCACTACTAAAGTCACATCAGCTCCCTGTGCTGAAATCTATCACACTGCTGCTGCACTGCATTGTCCCTCTGAAGCTCTCTGCACTGCTGCAACTCTGCACTGCGTAAGCAGCAATGCTCTGTGCTGCTGAAGTCACATCAGCCTCTGTGCTGCTATTGTTTCTAAGCTGCTGCTGCTATGCTCTGCGTTGCTCCTCCCAGCCTCCAAATCTGCCTCTACCTCTGTCTCATCTGTGATCTATGCACCCACTGCTCCACTTGTTCCGCTACTGTCTTAAGGCTGTCGTAGTTCGCTTGTGATCCAAGAGATGAGCTGCTCAAGGATCCCGCCTTACTTCCATGTAGCTCCTCTACATGTCCATGTCACCCCACCTCCGTGGTTCATGAGCACTCATGGCTACATCATCTCCTGACCCATCATCTGCCACTGGTGCTTTGGAAGAAGATGCTTCTTTTTCCTTCTTCTTTTCTAGACAATGGCTAGCAAAATGCCCCATTTCACCACACTAGAAGCACTTGATCTTAGAAATATCCTTCTTCTTCTTCAGCTGCTTCTTCGATGCCAAGGCTGCGTCTTCCTCCTCTTCCTTCTTAACCTTGCTCAACGCAGGGTTGTGCTACTTCTTGGTGAACCTTTGTAATTCTTCTTGCCGCAGGATCGACCACAAGCTATCCCAATCTGGGAGGTCTGCTCTGCCCAAGATACTTTGGACAAAGGTTTCCCACTCATCCGTGACTGCATTGAGGGAAGTCCTGACTATCACTGCATCATCTATGGTTGCACCCGTTGCAGTCAGCTGATCCCTGATTGACTGCAATCTGAAGAGGAAATGCTCGATGTCTTCTCCCTTGATCATCATGAATGACCTCATTTGGGCCTCCAACAACATCTTTCTTTGGACTGATTTTCCCTCATATAGGGAAGTGAAGGCCTTCCACATCTCATTAGCTATCCTCTTCTCAGCTATGTGTGGCACAATATGATCCTTGATACTATCCATTATCAGCCGCTTGGCATGCCCAGCAGCTTCTCTATGCTTCCATAGGAGATCCGCATCTGTCGGCGTGGTCAGGGTCCGCTCTGCATGATCTCTTAAACCATATGCCTCTAGGACAATCAGGATCCTAGCTTTCCATACCGAAAAGTTTGAGAGACCCTCTAGCCTATCCTGCAGTCCATGAGGAGCCATCTGCTCAGAATGTGTCGGAGCTCCCCTTTTCTATGCTAGAGATCTTGAATCTAGGGTCCTTTTCGAACTAGGAACCCTCTACTCCCTCTGACACTTCATTTCCCTCGTTGGAAATCTAGCAAATTAACTATGATTCAGCTTCTTTGATCCTCTGACCAAACTACAAGTTTCCTTTGGCAAGAAACTCTCTGAGAAGCTGATCTCTTCCCAAACTTTGTCACTTGTGCTAAGGTTAAAAATCTGAAAACTTCAGAAGTTTAACCCCACCAGCTCTTCTGAATTTCTACAGACTTTTTTCTGCATCTGACAGATTCAGATCTGAATCACACTAGCTGGCTTCAGACCCAACCAGCGTTGTTTCTGAGCTGCCTCTGCGCAGTAATTGTGTGGGCTTGCTAGGACACAACGTCGGACAGCGTCACCCTTCCCTCCGCGTGATTCTGCTCCTGAAAAATGTGTTGTCCCTTCAGATCTGCTTTTCTGCTGCCTTTCCAGCTACTTTCTGCAACTACATCCTTCAGATGCTTCAGCTGATGACCCTTCTAGATTTGCAATTGCTCTGATACCATGTAGAAATTTTTGAATCGTAATTCTTATGCAAAAATTATTTCTGTTAATCCGGTTAAGCTTCTCCTACTTATACAAGTTATCAACTAAATAAATTCAAGTTAACATCAAAGAAAAACACATAACAGATCTCTACCAATTCAGATCTAGAATAAGCACATGCACACATAGACAAAGTGACCATTATTTCTGGACAAACTGTCCCCGGGAAAACCCAATGTGGGAAAACCGGTCTCTGGCTACTGGAGGGCTCTATTATTAAGAATATTTCTGAATACACAACTTTGGGTTCCAGATCTGGAAAACCCTACAGAGAAAACTCTATATTTGCAGCACTTGGCTGATCTAGGACCAACAATACTGACTGATCCACACCCTCAAACGGGATTTACAGAACTCAGCTAGATCTAGGCCTAGAAACCTCAGATTTGCCCCTGAAAGACACTGCATTAGCCTCTGAAGGCCTCCAAATGCTCAGCACTGTCATTGGAAGGGACTGCGTTACCCCAGACTGGGTGACACAGTCACTACGCTGCCCCTTAAGGGTCTCTACGTAACCCCTGAAGGGTTTCCTGAAAATCACGCCGTCCTTGTTGCTGCTGCTGCTGCTGCTGCCTCCTCTGTGCTGTCTTTCCTGATCTCTTCTCTGCTTCTTGTGTATTCTAGACCCTAGGATCAGATCATCCCCTTGGTCTAAATTCCCCTCTCTGCAACTGAAACACTTGAGAATTCTTAGGAACCCCGCCCTAGAATCTCAACTTAGCTTCAGTACTCTGTCTCTGTGTGTCTTACAAATGACCCCAAGCCTTTCCTTTATACTTTTCTCGTTGACAAATCAACGGCCAAGATTAAATCCTTAATCAATGGATAAGATTAAAATAAAGCTTGATCCGTGTGACTTAAGACAATTTCATCACATGTTTAATTAAATTCACTTTATCTATTTTATTTTCCTAAGTTTTAACTTAGGAAATACATTAAAATAATTAATTAATTTAATATCTCCTAAACCAGATGAAATTTCCCAAATCCATTTCTGGGTCTTGTAGATCAGGTGAACTCTAGTCCTTCCTCAAAATTTGGGACCTAGAGCACAACTGATGCTACCCCAAATACACAAAATCTCAACAGGGAGCACTCAATGGAAAAAGATATTCTCAGGACACCCCATTTACCATTGATGTCAAAGGGGGAGAGAATGTTGAAAGGGCAAGAATATTGCCATCAATGACAAAGGGGGAGATTGCTGGTCAAAGTTGTCATTGATGTCAATAAGGCATTGTTGAAGATGCCCTGAACCCTAACTAATTGACTTGACCCTAACTCTAAGCATTGATTGAAAGCCCTAGCCCTAAAGTGCTTTTAAAGACGAAACCCTATAGAAACACTAACTCCTAAATGGTGAAACCCTAATTTCTTCCCTTACGAATCTCTTACTCTAATAACCCTAGCTTAATGGAAAAACGAAATTCTACGAGCCTATGCCAATTTGGTCCAACATTATACCCTAATGCCATATATGTTATAAAACCCTAACTTCTAAAAACCTAAATCCTAAATTCTAAAATTTATTATTAAAAATTTATTTAAAACCCTAAAGAGCCTCAAAATATTTTTCTCTCCATTTCTTGGCATTCTAATATAACAAATTTATACATTGAAAAAACTTTTATAAAACTATTCCATGACATGCATAATTTTTTGAAAAGGTCTCAAAGGCTATGAAATTGGGAAATAAAGGCTCTCCTTAAAACCAGACAAATGGCCGAATTAGATGCTCGAAGAGCTGAGGTTTTATCAAATGCAGCTAAGGATATTCAACATTAAACTCACGTATACTGCTCGAAAAGAATTTGTTGCCTTGCGCAACGCTGCTACTCAGTTGTAGACTTTATGGAGAGGCAAGTTAGCACGCATACTTTATGAAGAAATTAAGAAGGAAGTTGGTGCCATTAAAATGTGTGTGGTCAACTCCACTAGCAGAAGTCGGCTCCCTCCTTGCCCAAACGACATGTTTTCTTTCATAGATTGAAACTACTATAAATACCAAACTCAGACTCCTTACTTTGACCAGAAATTCGAAACAGACATAAGATAAGAATCACAAAAAAAAGACAAAAAATTTGGATCTTCTCCCTGAGGCAAGGAGCTCACTAATTTGAAGTGTGAAAGCTCATTCTTTGGGCCAATCGAAGGAAATCTGAGGTCAACACTTTGTCAAAAATCTATGAAGGAGATCAAATTTCAAGAAATATCATTTTCTGTGTAAATTCATGAACATAACAGTTATCCAATTTAGTCTCCCTGTAGGTAAGGTTAAAAGAAAATTTTTGGGGACCAATTTCGTACATTTCTGAAGTTGAATTCAAGCATTTGTCTAAGGTATATTTGGCCCTACAATAACATCCTGAGACAACCTGTTCCAAGGATCCCCTACGTCCTTCTTGAAGCTGATCTAAAGTTCACCTGAGACAATTCGATGCTTTTCTATGTATGATCTGAGAATATAAGATATATTGAGATTTGCTACACACTTCGTAGTGCAGAAGTCCAGTAGCTTTTCAAATTGTGGCTTAAAGAATATGCAGACTTGTGGATTATGAAAGATATGATATTCGTGTTGGACATTGGGTTCAACGCTCCCCGTGTGTTTCGCGACATGGACTAACCGCCTCTTATGGATCCTAACTCTGGCGATTGTAGCAGAGACTAAAGCCTGCGGGTTTTGCTCTAACGACAATCGTGATTCCAACAATTGGTATCAAAGTGACAGGTCTCGAGTTCAAAACTCACCCGGCTCGCATTGGGGGGGAGATTGTTGGACATTGGGTTCAACGCTCCCCGTGTGTTTCGCAACATGGACTAACCGCCTCTCGTGGATCCTAACTATGGCAATTGTAGCGAAGACTAAAGCCTGCAGGTTTTGGTCTAACGACAATTGTGATTCCAACAATTCGATTATTGAACATACTTTTAAAGAAGTTTGTGCAAATCAATTGAAGGACATTGTTGAAGAATCCTTGAAGTCTTCTTTGGAGCTGGTTCATACACTATTGCTTCAGGACTTGTTGAAGAACCTTTTGGTGCTCCATAGAGACAAGGTTGGAGCCTTGGGGAAGATAGGATTGGAGCCCCAGAGGTTGGATCTTCCTGAAGTCCAAGTCGGTGCTTGGAAAAGTACAGGTTGGAGCCCAGTGATTGGAGATCGGGGTCTTCATCTAGGTTTAGAGACCTAAACTATTATTGTACCTGATTTATTGTAAAGAAAATGATTGAATTCTTCGTTATTCTAATTAATAAAATCATTTATTCTATATTGTTCATTTTGTGTTTTGTCTATAAGTGATCTAAACTGGTAAAATAACAATTGTAAAAGAAATACTGATTCACCCCCCCTCTCAGTATTTCCAACAGTAGAGTAGCCTCACCTTCCAGCCGAGTTATTCTCCCGAAAGGGTTTCCCAGGTCATATCTTGTGTGAAATGTGCGTGTGAGCTTTTATTTCGTTGTTCTCTATTTTCTACATGATTTTAAATTCGCAAGCATGGACTATTAACAGTAAATCTACAAATCTACAAATCTAATAAAATTGTGATAGTGTAGAATTTCCGATTTTAAATATAATTTTATCATATCTATTGCGATAAACTATTAAGTGGAATTTTCACAATAGTTTACGGATCATATTGGTATCAGAGTAGGTTTCTTTGGGTTTATTGTGGATATTTGTAGGGGATCTAGATCGGTTGGGCCAAAAGTTGTAAAACCCTAATCATGGTCGAAGAATATATGAATAACCCTCGTAATCCTACAAAGGAGAGGTTATTGTGGTTGGAAAAACAAGTCGTTGATATTAATTGTAATGTAAATCTCCTCATGGCAACCCTGAGAAATAATCTTGGGATATCTGGAGAAGATGGGGGTTTAAATGCAGAGGACAAATCTAAAGGGGGTTCAGGAGATTGGGAAGAAACGAAGAACCAACTGAAGAAAGAACCCAATAAAGATCAACCCAGTTCAAGTGTTGCGAATCAATCAAAAAGCCTATTAAAGATGGAAGCAAAGGTCAATATCAAACCATACAATGGCGATATTGATGCTCTGAAGCTAAATCACTGGTTGCAACAACTAGAAGTGTATTTCAGTGTCCATCAAATTGAGGAAGAACAAAAGATTTCATTTGCATAGTTGAAATTAGAGGGCCATGCCCTAACTTGGTGGGAAGACATTGAGGTTGGAGCGAGAGCCTCCAGTGACTAAGTGGGAGGACTTCAAAGCCCTCATTAAGTCACAGTTTTACCCTATTGGGTATGTAGAGGACCAGTGGATCCAGTGGAACTACTTTAGGCAAAATCTAGGGCAAAGTGTGCAAGAGTACACCACAGAGTTCAAAAAGATGGCCATAATGTTGGGTATCTCCCCAAAGAACCTAGATGTATGCTCAAGTATTTGGGGGGTCTACACTGCCATCTGTGTGAGCAAGTGATGTTGTTCAAGCCTAAATCCATGGACGAGGCTTGTGTATAGGCACAGTAGCTGGAGAACATAGGCCTAAAGAAAGTGCAATCAAGTGGATTGAAGCAGAAGGAGCAACAAGACGCTTCTAAGTAGAAGAAAAAGAAGAAAGGGGGAAAAGATAAAAGGACAACAACCACAACACACCAGTGCAAAGATCCCAACAACCACTGCAACCATTGCAACATTGACAACCATACAGAGGAGAAGTGTTGGAAGTTGCATCCAAAGCTAAACCCAAAAAACAAAAAGAAATATAACAAGAAGAAGAATCACATGGCCACTAGTTTGAGCAACCAAGTTGTAAGCAACTCAGATGTGGATGAGAAGATCGTTTGTACGTTAGTGCAGAAGGAGCTGAATCTGACTAGCCTTCTGCAACAGGAAGAGAAATAAATGACTAAACTCTTCCATATAAAGATACAGGTCAAGAAGACCAAGATTGATGCTCTATTTGACTCAGGATTGCAAGTGAATCTCATTGCAGCAGAGCTGTTCAAGAAATTGGGATTGAAAGTTCATGATCATCCAAGCCCATATCCACAGGGATGGGTAAATAAGAATGCAGAGTTGAAGGTAACAAAATAGTGCAAAATTAGATTTGATATCAGTGTTGATTTTATTGATGAAGTAGAATTAGATGCGGTTCCCCTTGATAGATGTGGAGTTGTGATTGGGAGTCCTTACATGTACATGTGAGATGCAAATATTCATGCGAAGAGTAAAGCAATATTGATTCGTCAACAATGGAAAATCATTCATCATCAACGCGCACAAGGGCAGGTTGAAAATTTCGGTAGTAAGTGCTAACCAAGCTAAGAAATTGATCAATTCCAGCAATAAGTATGTTTTATTGTTTTTAAGAGAATATTGGTCTGTAGAAGAGTCAATAAGAGGCAAGGCATCCCTGCAGGGGTGTACTAAGAAACAAAAACAACAACTCGAAGAGTTGCTACAAGTGTACATGGATGTCTCTAAGTTCTAGGATCCTAAAGGGTTACCACCTAAGAGGGAAGTGGAGCATGAGATCCAACTATTGTTAGAATCCCCATTGCCAAACATTGGGATGTACAAGTTGTTAAAATTATGCAACTGCAGTCAAATTCCACTTTGGACAACTCATATGATGAAGATAATAATTGCAATAGATTTCCCTTTCTGAGAGTACCAAAATCGACCTAACGATCACCTCATTTGGACAAGCAGAAGTTGGTTTTTGAATTTATGTTCCCACTCATGTATATTGGATCAGGTTGACCCTATGCATATGTACAATTGGACAGGTTGGTCTCAACCATGGGTTTGAACCAATGTGGAAAAAGTCGGAGTCGGGATTAAATCGGCAAGGGTAAAAATGTTGAAAAACTCGGCAAAGTCGGGGGTTTTTTGAAAAAGTCGGCAAAATTAAAAAAATACAAAATTATTCAAATTTTTTCAATTTTTTTAGCATCTAAAGTATCCACAACATCAAATAAATGCATTTCCACATAAACATGTAAAGAAAGCTAATATATAATATGTATATGAATTCTAGTGCTACATCACATATCAAAATAGTGAATCGAGTCCTGAATCTTGAGTCTCAGTCTCAAGAGTCAAAATATCAACAAAAAATATAATAATGTATATCATGAGTCATCTCCATGTCATAAAGTAAGTCACTAAGATGAAGATCCCTTGCCCCTTTTACGGGAATAGGGAATGGCTTTGCCTTTTCCTCTAGAGGAAGAAGGCTCTGCCCCTCGGGATACAGATGGACCCAGTCGTCCTCTAGAAGAAAAAAAAATAGGTGGCCTTTGTCCTCTGCTGCTGACACTGCCACTGCTACTGCCCATCCTAGATGGTGTCACCTCCTCCTCCACATCCTCCTCCTGCTCTGCCTCCTGACTCTGCTCCTCCTCCTCTACCACTGGCTCCTCTTGCTGTACATCTGCTTCCTCCTCTGGCACTAGTGCCTCTGGATCCACATCTAACCAATCAGGGGTCGATTCCATGACCGACCTCTCAGTCTCGACCCTCCATGCAGCAGTGGTATCAATATTGTCCAATGAAATGGCATCCATATCAGGAGTTTTCTGAATTTGTCTCATCCACAATCGAAGATTGTAGTAGACATACACCATGTCATTGAGGCGTTGGGATTCCAATCTGTAAAAGGGTCATAGATTATAAATTAGTACATGGAAAATTTATATAGTAAAAATAATCAAATTATTTCAAAATTTTAATTTGAAATTTTTTTACCTGTTGCACTTTTTGCTATGTATTTTGTCAAAGACACTCCAATTGCGCTCACACCCAGAGGCACTGCATGTCTGGCTGAGCACTCGGATGGCAAGCTTTTGGAGATGGGGTACTCTACCACCATAGCTTGTCCACCAAGCATCTACAAGTTAAAATAAAAATGAGAAGCAAAAATTATAAAGAGACAATGAATTATTAAATTTGAAAGTTGAAACTTAAAACAAACTGAAGCTTACCTGGCATTTTGGTCGTCCTACTCTTAACAGCCATGGTAAAACCAAATGTGCCACCATCCATCCTATATATTTCCATTTCTTTGGAAATTTCTTCACGTTCTTGCTCAGATACCACCATCCTCTCAACACATGTGAAGAATCCATCCATCACCTCGGCATCAAATTTGAAACCACAGGAGTAAGAAAATGCGGGGTTGAAGTAGATACCTATAGCATGAATGGGGCGATGGAGGGTATTGTTCCATCAGTCATCAATCACTCTCCATATGACCTGTTGTTTCTCTAACCCCTCATCTCCCTTATCTGCATAATAAGCATGAATGGCTTCTTTGGCCCTATCCATGGCCTCATACAAGTAGCCCATTGCGGGCTTCTCTCCATCAACCAACCGAAGAACCCTTACCAAAGGTTCTGAAATGGCACACACCTCCTCTACTCCTGCCCAAAACTCCTGATCATATGAAACAAGTCTGCATATGCCCTCTCCCTCTGGTTTGCGGCTAATAGATAACTCACGCCAATCCTGTGAAAGAAACATGCTCTTCACGTCCCACATAGAATTCAACAGAGACTGAAGAGATATGAAAGTAGTGGCAAAGTGTGTTATCGCAGGATGCACCAACTCTTTGTTGTTAGTGAATCTTCTCATCAAGCTAAGCACAGATGCATGATTGTAAATAAATTTTGTTATGCTCTTGGATGATTCAACAATATGTCTCACCATAGGAATCTTACCTATATCCTCCAACATCAAGTCAATACAATGAGCAGCACAAGGTGTCCAAAACAGTGTAGGATACCTCTCCATAAGCAACCTGCCAGCTGCAACATAATTTGCAGCGTTGTCCGTTATGACTTGGACAACATTCTGTGGGCCTATTTCCTGAATGAAGATGTCCAACAACTCACATAATAAACGTGCATCTTTAATGTGTGCAGATGCATCAACAGATTTCATAAACATTGTCCCCTTGGGACAACTAACCAAAAAGTTAAGAAGGGTCCTACCCTTCTGGTTAGTCTAACCATCTGACATGACTATGCATCCAGTGTGTTCCCAAGATGCCTTAAACTCCGCCAATCTAGCAGTGCAATCATTCTTTTCCTCTTGAAGAAGAGGCCCTCTCAACTGTGCAAAGGTAGGGGCTTTGTACCCCGGGCCAACGACAGCAACAACATCAAACATAGGTTGGTAGAATGGGTTTGTCTTGGCAATGTTGAAAGGAACATCACTCCATAGAAGACATCTACTCACCAACCTGTCAGCTTCTGCCTTTTCCTTTTTTTTAATTGCTGATTTGATGCCAGGTTGTGCACCAGGTGTCGTTCTAGGGACAAAAAAGGATGAAAAAGCTGAGGGGTTGGAACTGGAAGGTGATGCTGAAGCAGAAGAAGCACTCTCACTTACCCCCAATCTTGAGCTCCCTACAAGTTGCCTTTTCATTACTGCCCTGGTGTCTTTGCCATCTTCTTTTTCCATCAAGGCTTTAATGGCCTGTCGGATAATTTCTGGAGATGGATTTGGGCAAAGTTCTATATTTTGCCCTGGAATTTGCCCTACATGGAATTTTAATCTGTTGATACCCCCTGACATATGCTTTCCACACAACTTGCAAGACAAATACATTCTATTGACACCTCCAGTTCCGGGTATAGGATCAGGTTCACCATACTGCCAGAAAGGATCCAATTCCTTGGCATTTTGTTTGAAACTTTTTGATGTTTGAACCTGGGCACAAAACAAAAATTAAAAATAAAAATAAAAATTGCCCATCACATAAATTAAAAATTAAAATCACTAAATAGTAAACGAGGGTTAGAATTTTTTTTATTTGAATTTTGATTCTTGAAAGTTGAATTGTTGAAATTTTAAAATTTAATTCAATCTAGGATTCAACTTAGAATTTTAGAACTTCTGAGTCTTGACTGGGTTACAAACTTACAAGATGAATTTAATTAAATTAATTTTAAATTTTAATATTTATTATTTATTAATAATTATGTTGGAACTTGGTTCAGGTTGCAGGTTGAAGGAAAGGAGCTGGAGAAAGGTAGAAACGAGTTCTAAACTTAATAACAGAGGCTGTACAAATTTAGAACTTAATAATAATTACCATTGCAATTAATGCTTACTGACATGACAGGAACGCTGAGATCAAGCATATTGTGATGACAAGAATGCTGAGATCTCAAAACGGTATAAAGTTCATAGTATTAGCAATTTAGCATGGGGTTCCTCATTAATTCAAGGTGGTAAATGGAGTATGGACTCATATGACATTATGCTTCTGTCCTGTATTATGTTATGATATGTACAGATTTGAAAGAATTTCATGCAAGCAACAAGCATTCCAGTTTGAAGAACCAGCTTTGGCATGAAAAGCATGGTCATCTGAATTATTTCTACCTTGATTTGGCCAACAAGCATAATGTGGTGAATGGTGTACCACAAATACAAGAGTACAAAGGTGTCTGTGAGGCATGTTTTGCAAGCAATGCTGAATTAAATTTGACGATGGAAACCAACAGGAACAGAGGGACTTGAATTAATTCACACTTGATCTAATGAGAACTCAGTCTCTTAGGGGTATGAAATATTTTGTTACATCTATTAATGATTTTCCAAGAAAGATTTGGATATATTTTCTGAAAAATAAATCACAAGTTTTGAAGACATTTAAACTTTAAAGATATGAAAACGTTGATGAAAAATACTAGTGGTATAAGTATTAATGTGTTGCAAAGAGACCAAGGAGGCGTTTTCTGCAACAAGGCGTTAGGACTCAGGAGACCAACAATAGTGGCCTGCACACTCCAACAGAAATGTAGTGGAGTGGAAGAATAAATCAATTATGAAGATGGCTAGATGAATCTTGAGATGAAAATGTTTTTAACTTACCTGGCGGCAGCAGCAAACCCTGGCGACACCTCCCAATCTGCAAGCTCGAGCTGCAGTGTTGAATGATGAATCTTCAGCTCCAGTCTCCCAACGCAAAGTTGCAAACCGTGAATAAAATGTTAAACCCTCTGCTGGACTGTCGAGTCTCCACAGTGTTAAACGCGACGCGGGCGGCGACAGTGTGACAAACAAATCAAAATAACACATAAAAATCGAAATTTCCGCCTTTTATAATCACTGTCACGACTTTTTCAATCGACTCGGCAAAAAGTCGGGAATATAACGATTTTATCGCGACTTTTTCAAGTTTTAAAAAATCGGGAAAAAGTCGGCCGATTTTATCGACGTCTAGAAAAAATCGGGATTTTTTGAAAAAGTCGCGATTTTTTCCCGACTTTTTCCACACTGGTTTGAACATCACGATTTAATCACGATGTTTTGAAGCAAACGATTAAATCGGCGATGTTTTCCCCGATTTTTTCAAAAAATCGCTAATCGCCAAAAAATCGCGATTCGATCTATAAAAATCGTAAGGAAAACAACGGGTTTAAAGTGCGATTTTGATGTTTTTTTTTGTCATTTTTACATGGACAGGTTTGGTTATGAGAGCTAAGGAGTGAAGGAGGAGAGCCAAGGAGGGAGATACGTGATCTACAAGCCCAAGATTGGACAAAAGTGAAGAATTTCTTGCAAGCCAAGCAAACAAAAATCGAATTTGGACCAAGTGTCTTCGGCAAAACGTTTTTTCCAGGTATGGGCATCAAATTTGACCCTTTTTTTTTTGTTTTTTTCTTGTTCTTCCATGGGTTTCTATCACCCATGTATTTTTCATCATTTGTGATTGCATTTGGTTGTGTTTTTTTTTGTTTGTTTTTGTTTTATTGAGAGGAGAGGGTTTATTTTGGTCAAAAATGCAAAATATTGTTTGTTAAATTTTGTTTTTTATATTTCTTCTTGTGCTCTTAGTTTCTTCCCATTATTTTTGCTTGTGTTTCAACATGTATTTTTTCCCATTATTTTTGCATTGAGTTGAGGGTTTTTTTTTGTGAAAAAAATCAAAATATTGTATGTAAAATTGTAATTTTTTTATTTTATTTTTTAACTTGCAATTTTTCTTGTGCTCTAGGTTCAAATTTCAACGTTCAAACTTCAAAGTTCAAAGTTTCCAACATGCCAAGGAAATTAGATCCTTTATGGGAATTTGGTGAACCTGATCAGGGGTTTGACCGAGCAAACTTGACTTGCAAATTATGTGGTCAACACATGACAGGGGGGGTATACAGGTTGAAATACCACCGGGCACAAATTCCTGGGCATGAAGTAGGCCCTTGCACAAATACCACTGCAGAAATAATCAAAAGAGCCATGAACTCATTGGAAGGAATAGAAACCACTAAACTCAGCAAGGCAGCTCTGAAGAGTCAAATATCAGGGTTTAGAGTTGACCGTGAGAGTGGTAGTGGCTCTTCAGCATCAGCCTCTTCTACAGGCAGCCCCGTAGCTGCCTCCTCATTTTTTGCTCCTAGAACCACTCACGGGGCACATCCATCTATCTCCTCCCTTATTAAAAAAAAGGAGAAGGAAGAAGCTGATAGGTTGTTGGGCAAATTGTTTCTTTGGAGTGATATTCCTTTCACTGTTGCCAGGCACAATCCATTTTATCAGGCTACGATTGATGCTATCGCTGTTGTTGGCCCATAATACAAAGCCCCTTCATATGATGACTTTAGAGGGCGCATTCTGCAAAATGAGAAAGCTGACTGCACCAAGAGATTAGAGGAGTTAAGGGCATCATGGGAAATCACAGGATGCACTGTGATGTCAGATGGTTGGACTGATCAAAGGGGTAGGACCCTTATTAACTTCTTGGTCAGTTGTCCCAAGGGGACAATGTTTATGAACTCTGTTGATGCATCTGCACATGTCAAAGATGCAAGATTATTATGTGATTTATTAGATGTGTTCATTTTGGAGGTTGGGCCCCAAAATGTTGTCCAAATCATAACGGACAACGCTGCAAACTATGTTTCTGCTGGCAATATGCTTATGGAGAGGTATTCAAGCATATTTTGGACACCTTGTGCTGCACATTGCCTTGATTTGATGTTGGAGGACATCGGAAAGATTGATTTTGTCAAAGATATTGTAGAATCATTAAAGAGCATCACAAAATTTATATATAATCATGCATCTGTGCTTCATTTGATGAGGAAATTCACCAACAAGGAGTTGGTGCAGCCTGCTATTACACGATTTGCCACTAATTTTATATCTCTTCAATCCCTCTTGAATTCTAAGTGGGATTTGAAGAGAATGTTTCTTTCAAATGTGTGGCGTGCTTTGACTATCAGCCGCAAAGTAGAGGGAGAGGCCATTTGCAGGTTGGTGTCATATCAGGAAAGTTTCTGGGCTGGAGTGGAAGAGGTGTGCAGCGTTACTGAACGTTTGGTAAAGGTTCTTAGATTGGTGGATGGAGAGAAGCCCGCAATGGGCTACTTGTATGAGGCCATGGATAGGGCCAAAGAAGCTGTTCGCAACTACTATGATGATAAGGGTGATGAGGGGTTTCAGAAACAACTTTTTTTATGGGAAGTGATTGATTACCGATGGAACAACACACTCCATCGTCCCATTCATGCTGTAGGGATCTTCCTGAACCCCGGATTTGCTTATTCATGTAATTTCCTATTTGATGCTGAGGTCATGGATGGCTTTTTCACTTGTGTTCAGAAGATGGTGCCAAATCCATCAGAACGTGCAGAGATATCCAAAGAGATGGAGGTATACAAAATGGCAGGTGGCACCTTGAGCTTCGACATGGCTGTCCAGGATAGGACTACTAAAATGCCAGGTAAGATTTTCATCATTTTAAAATTTTTCTTATGTTTGTAACTTTATAAGTTTATCTTAATTGTTGTAACTTGTAACTTGTAGATGCATGGTGGAGGAGCTATGGTGGCAGATTACCAAAACTCCAAAAACTTGCCATTAGAATACTCAGCCAAACATGTAGCTCTTCAAGATGCGAGCGCAATTGGAGTGTATTTGAAAAAATACACACCAAAAGGCGCAACAAGTAAAAAACTTAAAATATTCCAACTGATTTTTTGAATTGATTAAATATTTTTTTTTAAATATTTAATTTAGTAATTTATGACCCTTGTACAGGTTGGAGGCTCAGCGGCTCAATGACATGGTTTATGTCTACTACAATCTTAGATTGTGGGTGAGACAACTTGAGAGGACACCTGATATGGAGGCCATCTCTTTAGATGCGATTGACACCACTGCTGAATGGAGGGTTGAGGCTGAGAGGCCTGTCATGGAGTCAGCCCCTGATTGGATAGAGCAGGAGGTAGTGGAGGGGGAGGAGGAGGAGGAGCAGGAGGAGGAGGTGACACCACCTACCACTACTACTGGTAGAGGACGTGGTCTGCCTCCTTTAGCTCCTAGTGCTTCAGGTTCCCGTTCTGGTGCTTCAGTTTCTACTTCTAGAGCACGACAAAGTCCATTGCCATTCCTGCCAGCTTCTTCATCTAGAGGGAAAGGCAAAGCTGTTGTATTTTCTCGCAAGAGGGGCAGAGGAAATCAGTAGTATAGGACCATAGGTTATATGGTGCATTGACATTCCTTTGTATATGACATTATGACTCATGATATGAGATACATTATTATATTTTTTGTTGATATTTAGAGGCTGAGTTGACTCTTGAGACTCAGGACTTAGTATTCAGGACAAGATTCAGTTTTATGTGTGATGTAGCACTAGACATAATATTACACATCTTATATATTAGTTTTTTTTTCATATTTATGTGTCAATGCATTTATTTTATGCTGTAGATACTTTAGATATTAAAAAAATTGAAAAAAAATAAATATTTTTGTATGTGCCGATTTTTTCCCGATTTTTATGATTTTTTCCGATTTTTTCCCCTCGCCGATTTAATCCCGATCGCGATTTTCAAAACATTGGTCTCAACATTAAGTGGACCCTCAGGGAAGCCTATAAATAGAAGAGACCTCAAGCTCATTTGGATACAGTTGATCAAGCCAACTTCTCTTCTCTTCTATTGTCTTGGTTCGCACAGGTTTGACAGAGCAAGTTCGCACAAGGGTCTGAAACTACAGGGTTGAAGCTTGCATGAATCTAGGGTTTCTATTTCTCGGACGTTGGCACAAAACTGGGAAATTTCGTTCCTGGATGCACGCACAAAGTGGTCAAGGGTGCGTCCGAGAAGCCTCAGACACTCTCATAGTAACCTGAAGGGAGCGTCCAGGGTTTTTGAAGCAGATCGGGCATTTTGGTCCCCAGACACATGCATAAAGTGGTCAAGGGTGCATCCGGAGACGTTCGCACAGTAGCTTGAAGGGTACGTCTGGGAGTTCGAGCCACATCTGAGTGTATTTGTCCACGGACACACACACAGAGTTCACAAGGGAGCGTCCAGGACTACCATAGACACTCACACAACTCCCCCATGTGTCCGAGAATAAAAAATGAAAATTTCAGTACTTCGAAGATTTCGCTTAGTGACAACAATGTTCATTATTAGTCTACAAACAGTGACACAACATTACAGTCCTCAAAATCAAGGTTTTGGAATACAGGCATGTTCAGGTTCATTTCATGGATGTTCTAGTTGTTGTGAAGATATGGATCATTGTACTCTCTTTTGCGGAATCATTTGATGACAATCTATAAGAAGAAGAATTTGCAAGAGTTTCCTCCATAGTGGGTTTTTCCCTGGTCTCTAACCAATCCCGGTGTCTCTATATGTGCATGCTTTTCTTCTATTGTTCCTTTATGTTCCGCTGCATTGATGATGATGATGATATTGTTCTTTCTACATAGTTGCATGTGTTGATGAATTATGATGTAAATATGAATAATGTCATGATGTTAAGGGGTGAACTTAATGTGTTAATGAAGAAATGCAATTATCAAAGCAAAGAACAATATAGCCCTAAGAAAATTATACATGGTATCAAAGCTGCGCTGAAGAAAAGTCATGGAGATCACCCCCATGGAGACACTTTTGATGGAAGCAAGAAGAGGATGGTGGAGACCTAAAAGAATTCTAAGGTATGAAGAAAACCCTAGATAGTTAGTGCATAAGGGTTTGAGAGAAACCCTGGTTTATGGAAAAGACATGAGGTATGATATATGAAACCCTAGCATGGTCAAAGTCAAGATGTTCAAGGCTCAAGCACTTATGACAGATTTAATGAAGCCCTAGATGGGATAGTATCTAGTAGGCCTGGTTGTTGATAAAGTTGATTGAAGGCAACATTGTTATGTGGACTATGGATAGTAATGGCTCTTGAAGGTTGGTTCAGGAGGGAGAGGATCATCTCTCATTGAAGATAAGTATTCCTTGACGTATGATGTTTCTTTGTGTCTTTACTCTTGTTTAGAATTATGGATCTGATTATTATGATTATTGTTTTTGACCATTGCCTATACTTCCTGCATGTATATTTGAGTACTTGGATGTTTCTAACCTCCTTGATGAGATGTGATAAGTGGATCCTTCTTGAGGATCATTTGAGATGCAGAAAGAAAAGCTAGATCTGGAAAAGGTTAAGAGGCACCTGATGAAAAGGTGACAAGCACTACAAGCTGCCTATGTGAAGGTGCACGGGTATTTGAATACTACAAGGTATGCATGGTATACTATTTCAATGTTATGTTTTAGCTGTAATATTGAATGGCAAGGTTAGAGAATGTCTCCTTCTCAAATGGCTCATGCATGCATATGAAAGTGATTTGGATCCACGGTTCTTATGATGAAATGGTGCAACTGGTATTGAACATTTTGATCATGATGATCTTCTTAATTTTATGAGGCTACTTATTATTGATTTTGGATATAGTGGTATAACTTGATGTTTGGCTAACATCTATTGTTTTTGGAGATCCTGATTCTGTGAAGAAGGCTAGCACCGTGAAGATGATACTCTTGATAATTCTCATACATTTCACATAGAAGGATAGCTCATTGACTCTTTATAATGCTTGTGATGAACATGATGAAAGTATGGGAAAAAGAGTAAAAACTCTTGTTGTTTTGATAAAGTGACCTTTCTTGATCATATTGATAATGATAAGCATGGTAACCTTGATGATAAAGGTATAACTATGAGGTTGATACTCTAAATCTTTTTATGAACTACGATCATGTCTTGATGTGATGAGTAACTATGGCATATGGTAAAACTGATTGTCTTAACTTGATGGATTGACTTTATATTGTTACATATGTCTAATACCCTAATCACTTGAGTCTAATCACCTGATGAAGGATTGATGTCATGATGCTGATGACCATGATGGATATATGTTTGATTTTAAGATCTAACAGGTCTGTTGTTGCATGACTCTAGTATAGACAGGTTAATGACATGAAAGAAGATGAATGAAGTGGATTCCCATTCAGAGGGAGAATCTCTCCTCCAGATTCTTACTCATATTACCATTTGCATTATATGTATATTTTGTAGTATTGAAGTATGATTTATGGGTATCTGGCATTGTTGATCTGCAACAGAGGTGTGAACTAAGGTAAAATGGTTTTATCCCACTCAAAGCCTCAGTTGCACGAAAGAAAGACTACAGGCTATGACCAAGGCACTAAAGATAAGTTTTGGGCTGGTCTGACCACAGTCGCTTGCATATCATCTTGAAGAGCGCGATCGTGGGTCCCAATTGCACAGAGGAAGGTGACTATGTCTGATGGACACAAAATGAAGTTTTGTGCATGAAATCAGATGTTCACCTGGCAGATGTCAGTTCTACAGATGTGTAGCAAATATCAGAAAGATCTATGAGCAGGGAAGTTTGAATATTTACTATAATATGAATATGTAGACTGAACTTGTGTTTGCAGGTGACCGTGATACAGATATGGCATTATGTTTGAAGTTTGAGTTTGACATGATTTGGCTGATTGATATAGATGAACAATGTTGGGAGTTCTGACATGACTTATACTGGTATTTCATAATGGTTTTGTATTGGACTTCTCGTTCTTAGCACATTGGTTGAAGTATTGACAGTTGTATGCTTGGAACCTGCATGATCTATCCTTGGTATATGTATTTGCATCTAGTAACAAAACAGAATTGTATTATGACCATGAGAATGACTTAATGAAGTTTGATACTGCGTGATAATAGATGAAGTCAAGACTTGATATGAGCTCTACTTGTCACCTGGTCTAAAGAACTTGATACTGTGATATTGATGATTTTTTATATTAATTATGATCTACATTTGATTTATGAAAAATTGAGCAAGTTGGTTTGGTAAAATGTTATGTTTGTCGAGAGCATTGCATGAAGCAAGCTCCTTGAGTCCGCATTGACTATTATCTGGTGAAGCTAGGATGATGTGTTGATCCAAATTTCTAATTAAAAAATGTTCCAAGGTATGACTTTGGTTTTGGTTGTATATACTAATGGCCTACTCTTGACAGATCATGAGCCTTTGATGATCTAAGTAAGAGGGAGATGGTTTCTGAAGCTCGAAATAAGAAATCATGACATGATGAATCGATTTCTAAAATTGGAAAGAGGAAATGCAAATCATTGACACTTCGATTAAGTTGGCAACCGATAATTTATTGAAGAATTTCATGATAAAGTCGCTTCATACACATTGAGTTACCGCCAAGGATCCTTCAAGGTGTTTGCATGAGATGATCTATTCTTGGCCTGAGATATTCTTCCTATGATGGATATCCTTGTTAGACACACACATGGAGAAGACCAAAATATGAAAGATAAGAATTGAATGTGTATGTTATTCACAATGATAGATATTTATAATACATTGGAGTGATCGTTGGATTCCATATTCCAAGATCTCTTGGACTCCCTAAGATTGTTCAACTCCCACACCATAATCCTTAGCAGATTAGGTGTCCAACATTCTCCCCCTTAATCTGAAGGGGTATGTATGAATCCAAGAAGAGAGTTGTAATACAAAACGTGCAAAATATGCATGGAAGCACTAAACTGAATGTGCTCTCTGAAATGTTGGCATAAGGAGGTGGTTTAAGGATGACCACCAACACTGGAACGCTTAGTGCAGTTCCCGGAACTCTTCCAAATCTGGCAAAAAGGTGAGGTCTTCTGCTAGAGGAAGTGCTCCTAATGCTTTGAAGAGGCAGACCTTCAACCTGGAAAAGGGAGGTCTGGAACCTACATAAAAAGGGAGAACTTCAACCTGAAAAGGGAGGTCTCAACCTGCGATGGTTTAAGGATGACCACCAACTTTGGAATACTTAATGCAATTCTTGAAACTCTTCCAGAACTGGGAATAAGTTGAAGTCTTCTGCTAGAAGAAGTGTCCCCAATTCTTTGAAGAGGGAGAAGCTCAACCTGAAAAGGGAGGTCTCAACCCCGCATAGATGGTTTAAGGTTGACCACCAACCAAAGGCATGCTCAAGGGCATCTTTGTCGGCTACAACTCTGAATCTAGTATGGCAGGTTGTGGCTTAGGCTTGCTTGATGAGGCTTTGAAACTTGTAGATGACCATCATTTCCCCTCTTGTCAGATACAAGGTGAGATGATGGCGAAAACTCAACTGCAAGAATGTTCAATTCTCTAGAAGAATTCTAACATATGACTGAAACATCTTCTTGGCTGTTGATGCCCATTGCCAAGAAGCGATCCATCTAAGATGAATCTTTATTCTTGCAGGAGGCTTGTTTTTGAAGCATCTGTTTGAAGAATGAGTGGTTTTATGACAATGCTTACATGGATGAAGATCAAAACAATGATCTTTCATATGGCCAACTCGATCACAATGTTAGCATATAACAATCTATTGCGGTTGCTGTGAAAGAGAAACAGAATCTGGAATAGTTGAAGGTGAATTGTCATGAAGAAACCCAACACTTTGAAATTGAATGGGCTTGGAATAGTCTGGAATATGAAAGGACACATCCTTGTCATATCCAAGACCAGTTTTGTGCTTGTTATGGACAAGCTCTTCCCAAGGTCTGATGATGAGCTTGGGAAGTGCAGACTGAACTTTTGCATCTGCATGTAACTCTGTTGCTTCATTGGGTACTGGATCTGAATCAAATTGCTACTTATGGGAGTCTGTTTCAATGTTCTGAGAAGAAACAAGTTCAGAATGATGACTACGTTGTTGTAGATCCTCTTGTTGTAACTGCAACTCAAGCTGCAAGAAATCAATTCCATCTTGTGTATCTTGTAAACAAGTTCGAATATCAGAGAGAGCGTTGTTGCTAATTTTACCATATCATGAATAATGGAATGAATGAGGTTATTCAACAACTCTAGTGCATAATCAATTTTAGCCATTTTTCTCAACAACTCAAACTTACACTTCAAACACTGATCACAACTATGAACCAAGAAGCAACACCCACTCACAATATAATCTCAGTACAACAAGTTGCAACTGTCTTCAAAAATAGTGATGGCTCTCGATTTCAGTTGTGTTTGGTTTCATGTCAAGCTTTCAACCAACACTAGTTATTCCAATATATAAGCAATGGCAACTTATCCCTCAACACATATAAGCTTCATACGCCACACTACAGAGGCAAACCAATCAATATTGCCACCCTACAGGCTTCCTGAGTTGCAACATTTCAATGAGAAAAACTGGAAAATAATCACAAAAAATATTAAAATGATTGCCTATGCCAGCTACTATATAGGGAAACTTATTCTCTGTTTGATCGTCCTCTGTTCATATTCCTCTGCTTGCAATGAATTTGACTTCAAATGGTTTATACTTTGTGCGAGTTTAACCTCCCTTGTCGGGTGGCGAGTCAACCATTTGAAAAGGTATCGCTCCTACTAGAAACAACTTTTTTTACGTCGAGAAAGGAGAATTTTCCTAATCAATCGGTGGATTTTTGGACTTTCAGCTAATTGAACCTATTTAGTACAATGGGCAGAAGATGGAAAAGAATCAACAACCATATGGTGATATTAATCCTACTTTTGTGTTCAAGATTTTACAAGGCTCGTTTATCCAGCATGTAAGGGACCCGAAGCAACCTTGGCGTGGGCATTGAGGGATATGTATGACTGTGTCGTGGGATACGTATGATACCACCATGGTATGAAGTTAACCAAGGAGGAGGACTGGTGTGAAGAGGACTGCAACAAGCGCCAGAATATCTTCTCCACAAAACAGTGCCCAAGTCTCAACGCTAGACAGGTTGAGATTTGAAATAATTTGAACAACGTGGTGCAGTGCCTTTGGTGGTATCCAGTGGAACAACAAGGGTGGTATTGGAGTCGAGAGCGGAGTTTATTTACAGGAAACGTGGTTTGGAGCGGTGGTGTTGGTGGTGGCATTGTTTAACACAACGGACAGACGGGAGTATCCACTGGAGTCAGAATTATTAACCGATATATTATAACCAGGATATATTATAACATAGGAGAATGGAGGGAGGTAATACAGTATGCGAGCGAAGGAATGGTGGAGGAGCGGTTGGGAGTCATGAGCAAGCGAACCAGTGTGGAGTTGACGTTGTGGGAAGGAGCCTTATAATGGAGGAGTGTTGTCACCGATGGGAGATTTATCAATGGCACGATGGTATGACAGTGACAGTCTCGAATAATTCCGCAGCATAGTCTTCTCCACTTGCAATGACGCGAAAAGAAGATCGTTTCCTTGGCCAGAGAAATGCTTGCAATTTCCAGGCAATAAGATATGGAACACTGTCATGGCATCGACTTCAATTGAAAATCATATTTTAACAGAAGAAAACCTTCATTCAAGGACAACAGTACTGAATAGGCCTCGCCAACTTAATGCACTCTCAGACTTCATGATCTCTCGAATTCAAGAGTTGTACTTAAAGTGGGAGAATGATGACAATGTCAACTTAGTAATTATCAAGGGTATAGGAAGGGAATTTTGTTCTGGTGGTGATGTTGCAGAAATTTGCAGTCCAGGAAATACAGGTAACTACAGTCAGCCTGCATACTATTTCTAGCTTGAATATATCATGAAATATATACTTGGAACATACAAAAAGTGTTAGGTCCCCATAATACTAGTGTAGCCCCTTATTATTGTTAGTGTAGCCCCATTATTGTTATTGTTGTGCCCTTACATTATTATTGTTATGTCGGCTAGGATTATATTGTGACCCCTTGGACTCCTATATATAGAAAAGAGGTTTTTTCATTTGAATCATCCAAGAATTGTTCATTTATGTAATGTAAAGGAGGTTGCCTCCTCGGAGAAGTTGATTTCTAAGTCATGATCTATCTTTTATTTTATTTTGTGAGTTGGTTACATAACATTTGGTATCAGAGCTTTGGATTCTACGGTTTCGCTGTTACAAATAGGTCATCGTGACATTTTCTCTATAACCTTTTTTATACGAAGGTTCAAAAGCTGAAATTTTTACCACGAGACACTGAAATCTTGAGGAACTTCGTGTAAAAATTTTAGATCTTGGTTCGCTATATTTTCGGAGATATGATCTAAGGAAGATAGGGTTTTTGCAGGCTCCAGAATTTCATCTCAAATAGGTGGCAAGGGGAAAATCGTCACAACTTTCGTTTCAGACATTGGATTGGAATTTTGTAAAAAGTGGCCAAAAGTGCACGGACGGTAGTTTCTTGTGTATCAATTTTAAAGCCGAACGTCAAAAATAGTGACACGTGGCACACCGTACAAGTTCGCTCTACGAAACCAGTCCATAATTAGGTCATTGTGGGAGATTGGGCATAACTTTATCTTGAACAATCCAAATTAGGTCTGACATGTGGCATTGGAAAGAAGACTCAGAGGACTACCATAGGACCGAAGTTCAAATCTTCGATATCCAAAATTACAAAGTTACAACTGTTTCAAAATCGAGCTCCTAAAATCAAGAAAAAGGTGTATTTTTTAAAACAATTTGCATAACTTTTGTTTGAAAAATTTGTTTGAAGTGATTCCAAGGGCATATTGAAGCATAGATATCAATTGAGTTCTAAAATTCCTCCAAAAAAAAATTCTACACCCATTAAGCCCTCATAAAACTCTACTATGACGCATGAAGAGGAAGAAATGCAGCATGATATATCAAAATACGAGACCAAGTGCAACAAATTTCGCTCTCACATAGAACAACCAAAAGTGAACTAAAAGGTGACATAGATGGTTTAAAAGCAGACATGGAAGCTAATATGGATGGGTTGAAGGATGACATGAAAGGCATGGAAGCTAAGATCAATGGTATAGAAGGTAACATGGAAGATTTGAAGAAAGACATGGAAGGTTTGGCGGAAGGTTTGGCAAAGTTGCTACAAGAAAAGCTTCATAATGGCGAAAAGGTAGTAGAGGAAACTCATGATGAGAACAAAAGGAATGTTAATCATGTTTTCATAGACTCTAATGTTGGATTTAAGACCCACCATATTCCAAAGATCGATATGAGGAAGTTTAATGGCAAGGATCCGATAACATGGATACTACAAATGGAGCAATACTTTGAGCTTCGTAATGTGAAAAACGCACAAAAGTTACGCATTGCAACTTTATATTTAGAACACAATCAGTTTATATGGTATCATTGGCTTTGTTCTCGCAAACCATTGGTCACTTAGTCAATTTTATGGAGGAAATGATAGCACATTATGAGGATACAAGGAGCAACACCTTCTTTAGCCAATTGATAAATCTCAAACAAAAGGGTTCAATGATGGAGCACATTGAGGACTTCCAAAAATTGAATATAAGGGTAAATAATATTCCAAAGGAAAATATGATTGATGTCTTCATAGGGACTCTAAAGGATAACATCCAACATGAGGTTCGCCTTTGGAAACATGATACATTGGAGAAGGCATTCAGGTTAGCAAGAAAAATTGAAAGCAAAATTATGATGACAAGGAAGCCTACCACTCACAACTATAAAGATGGGGTGTTGCTACTCATAAACGTCCACAACCTACAAGGTTGACACCACAAAAATTGGAAGAAAAAAGAGTAAAAGGGCTTTATTATAATTGTGATAGCAAATACACTAAAGGTCATAAGTGTGCCGAGAAGAAATTATTTTACATAGATTGTGAAGAAGAAGAAAAAGAATAAGAAACTTCAAAAGAAGATGATATACACTAGGAACCAACCCTAGAGGAAGAAAAAATGAATCCGACCATATCCTGTAATGCATTGGCAGGAATTACCACTACTCAAACTCTCAAGATAGGACATATCAAAAATAAAAATGTAATAGTGCTTATTGATTAGGGTAGTACCCATAATTCTATTCATTGTAAGGTAGCCAAAGAATTGAATTGCTTCCTATACCCAGCACCAGAGTGTCAAGTGATGGTTGCAAATGGAGGAACTATAAATTGCTCTGGAAAGCACCATAATATCAAACTAACCATGGGGGATATGTATTGAATAGTCCAATGCTCTCCATTCCAATGGGTGGTTTTGATGTTGTACTAAGAGTACAATGGTTACAATCTTGGGGGCGGTAGCTTTTAATTTTCAAGAACTTTTCTTGAATTTTTTTTTCGAAGGAAAGGAAGTTGAATTACAGGGTATCGTAGGGAAGTCGGGAAATATAATTAGCTCTAATGTCATGACAAAGCTTCTGAAGAAAGAACAACGAGGTGTAATTGCACAATTATGCTCACTAGAGGTTCAAACATCAAAATAATCTATTTCTCCAGATCTCCAAAAAGCCTTGGACAATCATTCCAAGGTGTTTGAGACTCCCAAAGGACTCCCACATATTTGTGATCATGATCATGCTATTCATTTGATTCCGGGAAGTGTTCCTCCAAACATCAAGCCTTACAGATATCCTTATGCTCAAAAGAGTGAGATTGAATATATGGTTGCAGAAATGCTAGAGGCTGGTATAATTCAACCTAGTCAAAGTTCTCTCTGCTCCAGTAGTATTGGTGCACAAGAAGGATGGATCATGGGGTATGTGTCCGATTCAACAAGCTCACTATTAAAGATAAATTTCTCATCCCCGTCATTGATGAATTATTGGATGAATTACATGGAGCAATTAACTTCACCAAGTTGGATCTTCGTTCTGGATATTATCAAATTAGAATGAAGACTAAAGACATTTCGAAAACAACATTCAGAACTCATGAGGGTCATTATGAACTTTTGGTCATGCCTTTTGGCCTTACTAATGCACCATCCACATTTCAAGGTTTGATGAATTCCATTTTCAAACCCTTCCTTAGAAAATTTGTGTTAGTATTTTTCGATGATATACTAATCTACAACAAGTCTTGGAAGGATCATGTTCAACATGTTGACAGGGTGCTCAAACTATTGGAGGAGAAACAATTATATGCAAAAACCTCCTTGTACCTCATGAGGGAGTTAAGGTAGACCCTAACAAAATTAAATCCATTAAGGAATGGAAAACTCCCACAACCATAAAGCATCTTCGAGGATTTCTAGGGTTAACAGGGTATTATCGCAAGTTTGTTAAGAATTATGGGAGAATATCAGAACCTATAACATCATTATTGAAGAAGGATGCATTTTCTTGGACTCCAGAAGAAACTAAGGCCTTTGAACATCTTAAAGAGACAATGTGCCAAGCACAGCTCTTAGCTACGCCAGACTTCACAAAAACTTTTATTGTTGAATGTGATGTCTCAGGAAATGGAATTGGTGCGGTTTTAATGCAAAAATGAAGACCCATTGCTTTTGAAAGTCATCTAATGAAGAAAAGTATTCACAGAAACCTATTTATGAGAAGGAAATGTTGGCATCACTACATGCACTAAAGCAATGGCGACCTTACCTAATGGGAAGATACTTCAAGGTACAAACAAATCATGATAGTCTTAAAATACTTTTTGGAACAAAGATTATCTTTGGAAGAGCAACAAAAAGGGGTCACAAAGATGTTGGGTTATGACTTTGAAATCATCTACAAAAAAGGGAAGCAAAATGTTGTTGTAGATGCACTCTCAAGAAAGGATGAGGATGTGGAAGCATTGTTTTGTGTCATTTCTATTATCCAATCTGAGTGGATAACCGAAGCAAGCGATGAATGGAAGAATGATGAAGAGGTGTGGACACTCATTCAAAATTTGCAGCAAGATCCCAGTACATCTGAAACATTTAGCTGGAAAAATGATTCATTATGATACAAAAATCGCTTATATCTTTTTAAGAATTCCCAACTCAAACAAAAGGTTATTTTGGAATTACATACCTCTCCCTTAGGAGGGCACTCAAGATTTTTAAAAACTTACCTCAGGGTCAAGAAGGATTTTTTTTGGGATGGCTTTAAATCTGATATTCAAAAGTTTGTGGCGGAATGTTTGGTTTTCCAACAAAATAAAGTTGAAACAATTAAGACCCCGGGTCTGTTACAACCTTTATCCATTCCAAGTCAACGTTGGGAGCAGGGTCCAATGGATTTTATCACAGGTTTACCCATGTCCGAAGTAAAGACTGTCATCATGGTGTTAGTTGATAAACTTACCAAGTATGCACACTTTTGTGCATTATCTCATCCATTTAAAGCTAATACAGTGGTTTATGCATTTATGGAAACAATTCAAAAGCTACATGGAAACCCAAATATTATTGTAAGCAACAGAGATCCCATTTTTACAAGAAATTTTTGGACAATTATTTTCTTGTTTGGGTACTCAATTAGCTCATAACTCATCATATCATCCTCAATCTGATGGGAAAACTGAGATAGTGAACAAATGTTTGGAAGAATATCTTCGTTGCTTTGTATCTGATAAACAAACACAATGGGTCAAGTGGTTACCTCTGGCTGAATGATGGTATAACACGTCCTTCCATACTGCAGCAAAAATGACCCCATTTATGGCACTTTATGGATATCATCCATCGTCCATCACATCATCTTTAAGAGACAATTCTAAGGTTCAAGCAGTGAAAGATCACATCGAGCATCAACAACAAGTTCTCAACCTCTTACAGGATAACCTCACTTTGGTGTTAAAATTTGGGTACTAGAGGATAAGTGGTTCCCTATGGCGTTGATCTTTGGCCTAGAGAAAAGTGTCCACATTTATTTGTACTTTTCTCCTAAAGTGACTTTATAAGTGGTAAAGTCAATCTAATTTAAAAGTGACTTTATAAGTGATAAAGTTACATTCTAATTTTAAAGTGACTTTATTAAAGTCAACAAAAAATTAGAAAGTGAAAAAGTCACTATGGAAATAAAAGGCTAAGTGGGTCTTTATTTAAGTGGGGTGAGTTAAAAAATAGAAAGTGAGAATTAAATGCACGTTTATTCTTAGCCCTTGGTCTAAAGCTATTTCAGCCATTGGATTTAGGGATTCCCCAAAAGTCACTCAGGGTTAGGGTAAAAGGAAAAAGGAAGAGAAAAGACCATTCAATTTTTCATGAGTTATTGAGAGAAAAAGAAAGAGAGCAAGGAGAAAATTTCTGAGCAGTGAGAAGTTGAAGGAGGGCAGCAAGGAGACATTGCAGCAAATCCGTACAGCTAAAGGTTGCATGCTTTTCGAGGTAGCAAATCCATACAACATTTATTGGCACACTTTTCAAGGCAAATTCCGTACAGCAGCAGTGGGAACGAATTTCGAGGTCCGTATAGTGTAGATTTTGAGGGGAAAGAACAATAGCAGGCAGCATGCACTCAGAGGCTGAGTTGGGCATGGATTTCAAGGCTAAAGTGATTGCTGTAAATTTCGTACAGTCCATATAGTAGTACAGAACTTCTGGGCAAGGATTTCGAGGAGACTGTACAACATTTAATGTTGGTTTCTCTTGCTGTAAATTGTCTGTTTTCACTGTTTGTTGATTGGCACATTTTCCAAGGCGGAGTTCAAGCACAGAAATCAAGATAAGTCTGTATTTGTGGTTGCTGGAATTTTTAGTGTGTATTTCAGTTTATCTGTAAAAGCATTTTCAGAAATAAAAAAGAGCTCTCAAACTAATTTTCCCCAAGAGTTGTCGAGGGTTTTTCCATGGTCACATTGACCAAAAATCACTGTCATTTTCTGTGTGTGGCTGTCATAATTTTGTTGTGTCTTATTTATGCATTTTCAGCAGTTGTGAAATCTCCAAATTTGTGTTTTCAAAAATTTCTGTCATTTCCAGATTTTAGTATTTATGTCATGTTCAGATTTAAAACTATATGCATGGAGTGATAAGGAAAACTGATAACCGGAGTGGAGGTTGAAATTTCCACATGGTATCAGAGCTTGGTTGGCTGAGAAGTGTAGTTTGGGACAGCAAAGTGAAAATCACAGCAAGCTGATTTTTACACAGAAAACTAAAACCTTTACCCAGATTTGAAAATTTCAGTTTGTTAGTACAGTGAAACATGTCTTTGGGTTTAAGACTTGAAGATAGGTTGGATGGGTAGAGCAACTACAGTGCATGGAGGGAGAGAATCTAGAGCATATTTGAGGAAGCAAAACTCTGTGGCATTATGGCACACACCACACAGCACCTAGTAGTAGTACCAACTGACCCTATACAGTTGGCAGAGTTTACAAAAAAGAATGCTAAGTCAAAAAGACTGATTCTTGATGGAGTCAAAGATCATGTCATTCCTCATGTGAGAGGAAAGACTTATGCACATGAAATGTGGACAACCTTGACCAGTCTTTATCAGACCTCAAATGAAAACAGAAAAATGGTCCTAAGGAAGAAACTGAAGGTCATTAAAATGGCTAAGACTAACAGTGCTACAGCATACCTCACAAAGATCACTTCAGTGAGAGATGAGTTGGCAACCGTTGGAGAGACCATAGCACCCACTGAGTTGGTGAGGATAGCCTTGAATGGTATTCCCAAGACTTGGGAGAGTTTTGTGGATGCCATTGTTTCACGGGAGAACCTTCCCGGATGGGAGAGGTTGTGGGATGATTGCATTCAGAATGAGATCAGAAAGAACAATCTTGGGGCAGTCAAACAGGTGGAGGAGGATGACAATATGGCATTGTTGGCAAGAGGCAAGAAGGGCAAAGCAAAGAAGCAAGCTTCCACCAATGGAGGCAAAGACAAAGGTAAAGGTAAGTAGGTGAACAAAGAGAAGGACTATTCCAAAGTCAAATGTTGGAATTGTCAAAAGACGGGGCACTATGTTGTTGTGTGTCCAGAGAAGAAGAACAAGAAGGGGAAAAAGAAAACCATGGTAGCTTCTGCAGAGATAGAGGGCTTCTCGGAGAGCTTTGATCGGGAGTTTGGGTTCATAGTTTGTGAGGCCTCCAGTGCAAAATCACCTGCCACACAGGTTCAGAGGGAGTGTGCACTCTCCTCTACTAGAAGAGCATCTTCTAGCATTTGGTATGTTGACAGTGGCGCTTCTCATCATATGGCAGGAGTTCGGGAGTAATTATCAGAGTTCTCAATGAGTGACACTGATATGGAGGTAGTACTTGGTGATGACAGCATTGTTAGAGCAATCGGTGTGGGGACATTGACATTTGATAGGGAACCCAAACCTCCCTTGAAAGTGTCAGATGTTCTATATATGCCTAGAATGAAGAAGAACATGATATCCGTTTCAGCACTTGAGGACAGAGGGTATGAGTTGTTGTTCAGGAGAGGGTAGGTGCTCATATATCCTAGGGGCACTCCAGTTGATTCAGCTAGAGTGATTGGCGTGCACCATGCTAAGGTGTACAAGTTCTCATTCTAGCCCCTGATGGCATCGAGTAGCAGCACCCGAGATAAAATCGACAACAAATCTAGCAGTTCAGAATTGTGTGAGATTTGGCACCACAGGATGGGGCACATGTATCATGGGGCCTTGAGGACATTGCGGGAGATCACCACTGGTGTGCCAGATTTCAGTTTTGATCACCTTGATGTATGTAGAGGATGTGCTACGGGGAAGTTTGCCAAATCCCCTTTTCCCAGCAGTGACAGCAGGACGACAGGGATCCTTGACTTGATTCATTCCGATGTGAGTGGTCGGATGTCTCATGTATCCTTGAGTGACTATGAGTATTATTTTTTATTCATTGATAACCACTCCAGGAAGACCTGGATTTATTTCTTAAAGACCAAGAGTGAGGTCTTCAAGTGGTTTCAAGAGTTCAAAGCTCTTGTGGAGACCTAGACAGGTCGAAATATCAAGGTCCTCAAATTAGACAATGGAGGGGAGTATACCCTTGGTGAGTTTGTTGATTTTTGTGCTGAGGCAGGCATTAGGAGAGAGTTCACAGTTCCTTACAACCCCCAGCAGAATGGGGTTACAGAGAGGAAGAACAGATCCATTGTAGGGGCTGCCAAAGCCATGCTTCATGATTAGGGGCTACCTTTGTTTTTGTGGGCAGAGACCTGCAACACTGTTGTGTACTTGCAGAATAGGAATCCACATCGTGCCTTGGAAAATGTGATTCCAGAGGAGGCTTTTTCTGGGAAGAAGCCTGATGTTGGTCACTTTCGTATCTTTGGGTGCATTACATATTCCTATGTCCCCAAGGAGAAGAGGACCAAGCTAGAGCCCATTACAGACAAAGGCATCTTTGTGGGTTATAGCGAGACCTCGAAAGCTTATTGGATTTATATTCCTGCAAAGAAGAAAGTGGTTGTCAGGCGGGATATGAAGTTCGAGGAGGAGAGAGCTTTTAGGAGGTCACGGGAGTTAGAGTATCTAGAGTCACCAAACCATCAGGAGCAGTTGAATCAATCATAGGGTGTTGGAGGTCAGGGATCAGGAGGGACATTTATTACAGTGTCAGGTCCATCTGTGAGCAGTGGCTCTCAGAGTCAGGTGAGGGGATCTTCGGGCAGCATGTAGAGTAGTTCACTGGGTAGTCCACTGATGGACAGTTCGCATGGTACTTCAGCTTCTACAGGCACAAGTTCATGCATGAGGTCAGTTGGCAGGCCTTCAGGAGTTCAGGCTTCTGATGATGATGAGGATTCTTTCACTCCGGTGGGAGAAGTATGCTCAGGGAAGAGGAAGCCCAAGTGGCTTCAAGACACCTTGCGCGAGGCCACATCAGTTGCTGGGCCAAAGAGACATGTAAGAGAGAGTAAACAACCTGAGCGGTTTTGTAGTTACATGGCATTGGTAACTAGCATTGTTGATACTGAGCCTTCTAGTTATGAGGCAGTAGCCAGCCAGCAGGTCTGGAGAGAGTCCATGATGGAGGAGTATTCTTTTATTATGAAGAACAATGTTTGGGAGGTAGTGATGAGGCTTGAAGGTAAATCAGTTGTTACTTCCATATGGCTCTACAAGATAAAACATTATGGTTTTCAAGCTTTTGTGGCTCTCGTTTATTGAAGAAATCTCCGGATTATCACAGTATTATAAAACAATGGTCGACGTTTCGAATCTCAATGGGGATCCATCTTTAGGACAAGAAGTTGAATGAAGAATCAAAGAAGGATGCAAGGTGAAGGTTTAAATAGTGACACAGGGGAAAAAAAAAGTCGACGGGAGCTAACAAATTAATATTCTATTAATTTATTAAATAAATTTTATTAATAAATAAATAAATAGTTTATTATATATTTTTTTTAAAATAAATTTCAATAAATTTAAAAAGTTTGTATAATGTAATTTAATCAACAATTCAATAATAATTCTATTAATTTTGTTTTATTTTAATAAAATTTAATAAATTTAAATTTAAATAATTTTTTTGTAATTTTAAAATTTAATTTAATAATAACAATAATATTTATTATTATATAAATCAATGTGGAAAAATTCGGAGTCGGGATTAAATCGGCAAGGGTAAAAATGTTGAAAAACTCGGCAAAGTCGGGGGTTTTTTGGAAAAAGTCGGCAAAAAGTCGGCAAAATTAAAAAAATACAAAATTATTCAAATTTTTTCAATTTTTTTAGCATCTAAAGTGTTGAAAAACTCGGCAAAGTCGGGGGTTTTTTGGAAAAAGTCGGCAAAAAGTCGGCAAAATTAAAAAAATACAAAATTATTCAAATTTTTTCAATTTTTTTAGCATCTAAAGTATCCACAACATCAAATAAATGCATTTCCACATAAACATGTAAATAAAGCTAATATATAATATGTATATGAAGTCTAGTGCTACATCACATATCAAAATAGTGAATTGAGTCCTGAATCTTGAGTCTCAGTCTCAAGAGTCAAAATATCAACAACAAATATAATAATGTATATCATGAGTCATCTCCATGTCATAAAGCAAGTCACTAAGATGAAGATCCCCTGCCCCTTTTACGGGAATAGGGAATGGCTTTGCCTTTTCCTCTAGAGGAAGAAGGCCTTGCCCCTCGAGATACAGATGGACCCAGTCGTCCTCTAGAAGCAAAAAAAACAGGTGGCGCTGCCACTGCTACTGCCCATCCTAGATGGTGTCACCTCCTCCTCCACATCCTCCTCCTGACTCTGCTCCTCCTCCTCTACCACTGGCTCCTCCTACTGTACATCTGCTTCCTCCTCTGGCACTAGTGCCTCTGGATCCACATCTAACCAATCAGGGGTCGATTCCATGACCGGCCTCTCAGTCTCGACCCTCCATGCAGCAGTGGTATCAATATTGTCCAATGAAATGGCATCCATATCAGTTGTTTTCTGAATTTGTCTCATCCACAATCGAAGATTGTAGTAGACATACACCATGTCATTGAGACGTTGGGATTCCAATCTGTAAAAGGGTCATAGATTATAAATTAGTACTTGGAAAATTTATATAGTAAAAATAATCAAATTATTTCAAAAATTTAATTTGAAATTTTTTTACCTATTGCACTTTTTGCTATGTATTTTGTCAAAGGCACTCCAATTGCGCTCACACCCAGAGGAACTGCATGTCTGGCTGAGTACTCGGATGGCAAGCTTTTGGAGATGGGGTACTCTACCACCATAGCTTGTCCACCAAGCATCTACAAGTTAAAATAAAAATGAGAAGCAAAAATTATGAAGAGACAATGAATTATTAAATTTGAAAGTTGAAACTTGAAACAAACTGAAGCTTACCTAGCATTTTGGTCGTCCTACTCTTAATAGCCATGGTAAAACCAAATGTGCCACCAGCCATCCTATATATTTCCATTTCTTTGGAAATTTCTTCACGTTCTTGCTCAAATACCACCATCCTCTCAACACATGTGAAGAATCCATCCATCACCTCGGCATCAAATCTGAAACCACAGGAGTAAGAAAATGCGGGGTTGAAGTAGATACCTGCAGCATGAATGGGGCAATGGAGGGTATTGTTCCATCAGTCATCAATCACTCTCCATATGACCTGTTGTTTCTCTAACCCCTCATCTCCCTTATCTGCATAATAAGCACGAATGGCTTCTTTGGCCCTATCCATGGCCTCATACAAGTAGCCCATTGCGGGCTTCTCTCCATCAACCAACCGAAGAACCCTTACCAAAGGTTCTAAAATGGCACACACCTCCTCTACTCCTGCCCAAAACCCCTGATCATATGAAACAAGTCTGCATATGCCCTCTCCCTCTGGTTTGCGGCTAATAGATAAGTCATGCCAATCCTGTGAAAGAAACATGCTCTTCACGTCCCACATAGAATTCAACAGAGACTGAAGAGATATGAAAGTAGTGGCAAAGCGTGTTATCGCAGGACGCACCAACTCTTTGTTGTTGGTGGATCTTCTCATCAAGCTAAGCACAGATGCATGATTGTAAATAAATTTTGTTATGCTCTTGGATGATTCAACAATATGTCTCACCATAGGAATCTTACCTATATCCTCCAACATCAAGTCAATACAATGAGCAGCACAAGGTGTCCAAAACAGGGTAGGATACCTCTCCATTAGCAACCTGCCAGCTGCAACATAATTTGCAGCGTTGTCCGTTATGACTTGGACAACATTCTGTGGGCCTATTTCCTGAATGAAGATGTCTAACAACTCACATAATAAACGCGCATCTTTAATGTGTGCAGATGCGTGAACAGATTTCATAAACATTGTCCCCTTGGGACAACTAACCAAGAAGTTAAGAAGGGTCCTACCCTTCTGGTCAGTCCAACCATCTGACATGACTGTGCATCCAGTGTGTTCCCAAGATGCCCTAAACTCCTCCAGTCTAGTAGTGCAATCATTCTTTTCCTCTTGAAGAAGAGGCCCTCTCAACTCTGCAAAGGTAGGGGCTTTGTACCCCGGGCCAACAACAGCAACAACATCAAACATAGGTTGGTAGAATGGGTTTGTCTTGGCAATGTTGAAAGGAACATCACTCCATAGAAGACATCTACTCACCAACCTGTCAGCTTCTGCCTTTTCCTTTTTTTTTTAATTGCTGATTTGATGCCAGGTTGTGCACCGGGTGTGGTTCTAGGGACAAAAAAGGATGAAAAAGCTGAGGGGTTGGGAGTGGAAGGTGATGCTGAAGCAGAAGAAGCACTCTCACTTACCCCCAGTCTTGAGCTCCCTACAAGTTGCCTTTTCATTATTGTCCTGGTGTCTTTGCCATCTTCTTTTTCCATCAAGGCTTTAATGGCCTGTCGGATAATTTCTGGAGATGGATCTGGGCAAAGTTCTATATTTTGCCCTGGAATTTGCCCTATATGGAATTTTAATCTGTTGATACCCCCTGACATATGCTTTCCACACAACTTGCAAGACAAATACATTCTATTGACACCTCCAGTTCCGGGTATAGGATCAGGTTCACCATACTGCCAGAAAGGATCCAAATTCCTTGGCATTTTGTTTGAAACTTTTTGATGTTTGAACCTGGGCACAAAACAAAAATTTAAAATAAAAATAAAAATTGCCCATCACATAAATTAAAAATTAAAATCACTAAATAGTAAACAAGGGTTAGAATTTTTTTTATTTGAATTTTGATTATTGAAAGTTGAAATGTTGAAATTTTAAAATTTAATTCAATCTAGGATTCAACTTAGAATTTTAGACCTTCTGAGTCCTGACTGGGTTACAAACTTACAAGATGAATTTAATTAAATTAATTTTAAATTTTAATATTTATTATTTATTAATAATTATGTTGGAACTTGGTTCAGGTTGCAGGTTGAAGGAAAGGAGCTAGAGAAAGTTAGAAACGAGTTCTAAACTTAATAACAGAGGCCGTACAAATTTAAAACTTAATAATAATTACCATTGCAATTAATGCTTACTGACATGACAGGAATGTTGAGATCAAGCATATTGTGATGACAGGAATGCTGAGATCTCAAAACGGTATAAAGTTCATAGTATTAGCAATTTAGCATGGGGTTCCTCATTAATTCAAGGTGGTAAATGGAGTATGGACTCATATGACATTATGCTTCTGTCCTGTATTATGTTATGATATGTACAGATTTGAAAGAATTTCATGCAAGCAACAAGCATTCCAGTTTGAAGAACCAGCTTTGGCATGAAAAGCATGGTCATCTAAATTATTTCTACCTTGATTTGGCCAACAAGCATAATGTGGTGAATGGTGTACCACAAATACAAGAGTACAAAGGTGTCTGTGAGGCATATTTTGCAAGCAATGCTGAATTAAATTTGATGATGGAAACCAGCAGGAACAGAGGGACTTGAATTAATTCACACTTGATCTATGTGGTCCAATGAGAACTCAGTCCCTTAGGGGTATGAAATATTTTGTTACATCTATTAATGATTTTCCAAGAAAGATTTGGATATATTTTCTGAAAAATAAATCACAAGTTTTGAAGACATTTAAACTTTAAAGATATGAAAACGTTGATGAAAAATATTAGTGGTATAAGTATTAATGTGTTGCAAAGAGACCAAGGAGGCGTTTTCTACAACAAGGCGTTAGGACTCAGGAGACCAACAATAGTGGCCTGCACACTCCAACAGAAATGTAGTGGAGTGGAAGAATAAATCAATTATGAAGATGGCTAGATGAATCTTGAGATGAAAATGTTTTTAACTTACCTGGCGGCAGCAGCAAACCCTGGCGACACCTCCCAATCTGCAAGCTCGAGCTGCAGTGTTGAATGATGAATCTTCAGCTCCAGTCTCCCAACGCAAAGTTGCAAACCGTGAATAAAATGTTAAACCCTCTGCTGGACTGTCGAGTCTCCACAGTGTTAAACGCGACGCGGGCGGCGGCAGTGTGACAAACAAATCAAAATAACACATAAAAATCGAAATTTCCGCCTTTTATAATCACTGTCACGACTTTTTCAATCGACTCGGCAAAAAGTCGGGAATATAACGATTTTATCGCGACTTTTTCAAGTTTTAAAAAAAACGGCCGATTTTATCGACGTCTGGAAAAAATCGAGATTTTTTGAAAAAGTCGCAATTTTTTCCCGACTTTTTCCACACTGATATAAATATAATTATATCCAGCAACTCTCACGCAGAGGCTGATGCAGGGCCACACAGAGGCAGCGCTGAGGGTGAGAAAGAGTGATATTTTGCAGAAGAATCAGTTTCAGAAGACGGGAACCAGGGTGTGAGATCGGGAGGCTGGGAGTAGTGATTCCGAGCTGCAAATCAATCACCTACTTGGGTGAAGTAGTGCCCAGAGAGGCTGACAAAGTGACTGCGCAGAGGCAACACAGGGCCTACCAGGGGCACTTCATCCAGTGATCTGATCAACCGGGATTTTTTTCAATGATTGAGTGAGGTAAAAATCACAATATTTCTGCCAGTATTTCTTTCTCTGTAATTGAATGACCTTTGTGGTATGCAGAAATATATTCAGAATTTGCTACTGTTTAATAAAATCAAACCCTCAGATCTGCTGCACTGGTTTTCCCACATTGGGTTTTTCCGGGGACTTTTGTCCAAAAATAACGGTGTCCTCTGTGAATATTTTTCTTTGCTCAATTTCCTTGTTTCAGAATCATAAGTAATTAAGTGTAGGTTGCTTCAGTAATTTGCTTCAATATTTCATCCAGAAATTTGAAATAATTCTGTAATGTAATTTACAAATAGGAGAAGTAAATTCAACAGGTTGAAGTAGGCTTTTGTAGATCATTTAAATCTAGGAATTTTCACATGGTATCAAAGAAAAATTTGATGTGAAACAGGAAGAGCAGATCTAGCACTGAAGCGAAGGCTGAATTGCTATAGCAGCAGCAGATCGAATCCCTAGAGGGATTGCATAGTTCTAGCCAGAAGGGCTGAATTTTCGAGGTGGTCGACAGAGAGGTAAGACTTCCGGATCGATATCTTGTCGAGGTAGAGGGAGCAGCGCAAAGCCTTCACGGAGATCCATAAGGACACAATTTTTTTGCAAGTAGTTGTTGGGCAGAGAAGCAACAGACGAAGAAGAAGAGCAAGTAGTGAGGGAATTCTTCCTCAGTGAGTTCCTTACCGAGGAATTCAGTTTTTCTCGTTTGTTGGGCAGCAGAGGAGCAACAAACTTACCAACTCCATCAGAGGGTACGTAAGCCAGCCTAGAAGCTACGCAGTAGGGAGAAAGAGGGAGCAGTTTGACAGTTTCCGGTTGAGATGGTAACTCATAGACTTAGAGATCAGGATCAGTTGGAAGGATCCTCCAACTACGTGATTTGGAAGGAAAGAATCAGATTCCTTCTTGACGAGTATGATCTCAAGGCATTCGTAAACAACGTGATTGTTGTAACTTGTGCCTACAGATCTGGATCATAATAAAAAGTACAAGTCCAATATGGAAAAGGCTAAGAGACTTATCCTTGATGGTGTCAAGGATCATATAGTCTCCCATACAGTTGGCAAGAACACAGCCAGGGAGATATGGGAGGCCTTGTTCGTGCTTTACGAAGGAACTTCCGAGCAGCGGAAGATGTACTTGGAGCAAAAGCTCTGGATGATCCAGATGCAGAAGGGGGAGTGCATTGTTCCATTCCTAATGAGACTTTAGGATATTCGTGATCAATTGGTGGTCGTGGGATCTACCCCATCTGCTACAACTATGGTGAGACTGGCCCTTAACGCAGTCACTGAGGAGTGGCAAGTTTTTTTCCAAAGTATCTTGGGCAGGGTGACACTACCAAGTTGGGAGGCGATGTGGGCAGCTCTTCAGGAGGAGTCGCTGAGAAGAGATCTGGTCAAGTGTAAACTTGACGATAGCAACGAGAGCAAATCGAAGAATCCAGAGGAGAAGGAGAATGCTGTGAAAATTTCTGAATATTACTAGTGCAGAAATCTATTGTTAGATCTAGTTATGCTTCTCCTACTTAAATAAGTTATTAAGCTGAAAATTCAGATTAAAACCGAAGCAAACACATAGTAGACTTTCACCGATTTAGATCTAGAAAAAAGTACATGCACACATAGACAAAGTGACACAAGGATTTTCTGGACAATAGTCCCCGGAAAAACCCAATGCGGGAAAACCGGTCTTTTGGCTGCTGGAGGGTTTTATTATTAAGAGTGTTTATGAATACAGCAAATCTGGGTTCTAGATCTGGAAAACCTGACAGAGGAAATATAGATCTGCAGCTAACCTACTGTTCTGAAGCTAAAATATTGACTAATCCACAACCTCAAACGGGATTTACAGGACTTAGCTAGATCTTGGCCCTAGAAACCCCAGCGCTGCATAGCTGCCGCCCTCTTTGCTGTTGCTACCCTTACTTCTTTGCGTTGCTTTTGGAAGTTGCTCTCTGCCTCTTGATGATTCTAGGCACTGGGATCAGATCATCCCCTTTGCCTAAACTCCCCTCTCTACAGCTGAAACACTTCTGAGAATTCTTAGCAAACCCTGCCGTAGAATCTCAGCTTAGCTTCAGTGCTTTGCCTCTGTGTGTCTTTACAAATGACCCCAAGCCTTTCCTTTATACTTTTCTCATTGGGAAACCAACGACCATGATCAAATCTTGAATCAATGGCTAATATTAAAAGAAAGCTTGATCTATGTGACTTAAGACAATTTCATCACATGTTTAATTTAATTAACTTTAATTATTTATTTTTCCTAAGTTTAGACTTAGGAAATACATTAAAATAATTAATTAATTAAATATCTCCCAAACCAGATGAAATTTCCCAAATCCCTTTCTGGGACTTGTAGATCAAGTGTACTCTAGTCCTTCCACAAAATTTGGGAGCTAGAGCACAACTGATGCTACCCCAAGTACACAAAATCTCAACAAAAGCAACCCTCACATCAAAGGGGTAGCAAGGGCAACTGAGATGCAAGAAGGACGTCTCCAACGTGAAGTGTTTCAGATGTGGTGAGATGGGCCACTATGCATCACAGTGTCCTTTGAAGAAAAAAGACAAGAATGATAAACATGATCCAAAGGTTGCAGCCGCGAAGATAGAGAAGGATGTGTATGCCATGAGTTCCCACGCATCTCTAGGAGGGAGATGGGGTGACATGGAACTGTAGTTCACCTTGAACATCAGTTGGGCAGGATACTTGAGGAACCCACCTCATGGATCATCACCTTGCTATGGGAGCCCATGATTAGTACTAGTGGGATGGAGGAGTTTTCAGTGGGAGCCAAGGAGTGATGGAGCGATAGATGCAGTGGTTAGTAGCGCCAGAATCTGAGAAGGGCAGAGCAGAGAGGCAACAATGCGTACAGGCACAGTGCAGTAGCTTCAACAACACAGTGGCTTCAAAGTGAACCGTGGGACTAGCAACAGTGAAATCTTCAGTGCCGAGGTGCATCCACTGAACGCTTGTTCAATTTTTGGGTGGTTTCAATTCCTTCTCTCAACAACTAATTTGCAGTGCAGATGTAGTATTAACAGTGCCAGTGCTAGCAGCATAGTAGATGCAACACTTGAGAGGGAGTTGTAGTACGGATGTAGCATTGGCAGTGGTAGTGTCAAGGGCAACAGTACAATTACAATAGCAACACAGTGGTTGGTCGACAACTTGTCAAACATCAGCAGTGCAGAGGATGTTTCAGGGTCAGAGCAATGTGCAGCAGGCATGTTGTTAGAGCACTTTCATCGCTAAGAGGGAGTGTTGACTTTTGGTAGCATCAAAAGTGCTCTAAGTCTCAAAATTTATGGAGAGGTTTAGGCACATGTATTCCAAAGAACCCAAAAATCATTTGTGAAAATTCCACTAAGAATGTGTTTTATTAAAATAATTAATTATTTTAATGCGACCCTAAGTTTAAACTTAGGAAAATTAAATAATTAAGGGATACTAACAAAACAAAGTGTGAATCTTCTAGAGAACATGGATCCAGTCAAGCTATAATCTTAGCAGTTGATTGGAGATCTAATCTCAACCGTTGAAGTCTCAACGAGAAGGATATAAAGTAAGGCTTGAAGGTCATTTGGAAAGACACACCAAGTGAATCTAAGTGATCGATTTTTTGAAGTGAGCAGTGCTTAGAGGAGAATTCGATCTAAGTGATTCCAGCGCAGTGAGGGACAAGGGATAGCTTCCGGAAAGAGATTTTCTCAGCTGAAGAATCATTAGCAGAGAGAGGCAGAGAGTGTTCCAACAACTCTCATGCAAAGGTTGACGCAGGGCCACGCAGGGCCATGCAGAGGCAGCACAGAGGGTGAGAAAGAGTCTGAGATTTTGCAGAAGAATTAGTTTCAGAATCCGGGAATCGGGGTGTGAGACCAAGAGGCTAAGAGTAGTGATTCTGGGCTGTAGATCGATCACCTAGCTTTTGGAGAGAGATTTTCCCAGTTGGAAAATCATCAGCAGAGAGAGGCAGAGAGTGATCGAGCAGCTCTCACACAGAGGCTGACGCGGGCCATGCAGAGGCAGCATAGAGGGTGAGAAAGAGTCCGAGATTTTGCAGAAGAATCGGTTTCAAAAGCCGAGAACCAGGGTGTGAGACCGGGAGGCTAAGAGCAGTGATTTCGGGCTGCAGATCGATCACCTAGTTGGGTGATGCAATGCTTAGAGAGGCTGACGTAGGGACTGCCTAGAGGCAACGCAGGGCTTGCCAGGGGCACTTCATCCAATGACTAGATCAACCAAGATTTTTTTTAGTGATTGAGGTAAAAATCACAATCTTTCTGCCAGTATTTCTCTCTCTGTAACTGAATTACCTTTGTGGTATTCAGAGATGTATTTAGAATTTTCTATTGCTTAATAAAATCAAACCCTCAGATCTGTTGCACCGGTTTTCCCGCATTGGGTTTTTTAGGGGACTTTTGTTCAAAAATAACAGTGTCCTATGTGTATATTTTTCTTTGCTCAGTTTCCTTGTTTCAGAATCATAAGTAATTAAGTGTATGTTGTTTCAGTAATTTGCTTCAATATTTCATGAAGAAATCTGAAATAATTATGTAATGTAATTTACAAATAGGAGAAGTAAATTCAGTTGGCTGCAATAGGATTCTGGAGATCATTTAGATCTAGGAATTTTCAGACTTAATGTGTTAATGAATAAAATGCAACTATCAAAGCAAAGAACAATATAGCCCTAAGAAAATTTAACCCAAGTAGTCTGTTATAGAAGCAATTGAGGTGAAGAAATAGTTGCAACAACTATTGGAACAAGGAGTCATCCGACTGAGTACATCACCATGTGGGTCACCCATCATCATTGTGCCAAGGAAAGACGAGACTTGGTAGATGTGTATAGGTTACAGGGTGTCGAACAAAATAATGCTCAAGAACAAGTACCCCCTGCCTAGGATAGATGATTTGTTGGATCAACTGCAACAAGCAAAATATTTCACCAAGCAGGACTGAAAGTCTGGATATCACTAGGTTCGTGTCAAAGAAGAAGATATCTGGAAGACCACCTTCAAAACCAGACAAGGTTTGTATGAGTGGTTAGTCATGCCATTTGGCCTATGCAATGCACCAGCTATGTTTATGAGATTAATGAATGATGTACTGTGCCCTTTTATAGATTCATTTTTTATTGTCTATTTAGATGATATATCAGTATACATTGCTACCTGAGAGGAGCACATCTCTCATTTGACACAGGTGCTAGAGACAATAAAGAAGCAACAACTGTTAGCAAATCTCAAGAAGTGTGAGTTTGCACAACTGTCTTTGGTGTATCTGAAGTGTGAGTTTGCACAATTGTCTTTGGTGTATCTGGGGTATGTGATAGGTGTTGGAGAGCTAAAGATAGATCCTGCCAAGATGGAGGCCATCATGAAATGGATGGTTCCTACTAATGTTCTTGATGTCAAGAGTTTCAATGGGGCAAAACAATACCTGAGGAAATTTATAACCTCATTTTTAGTGGTAGCAGCACTGCTCCATGTCATAAGAGCAAGTGGCAAGAGTTTCTAGTGGGGAAAGGGTCATTAGAGGCCTTTTGACGAGCTAAAGAAGAAAACCAGTCAAGCACCATTTTTAGCATTGCCAAACTTGCAATGACCCTTTGAAGTGGAGACAGATGCGAGTGGGTATGCTATGGAAGCGATCTTGATACAAGAGGAAGGCCTATATGCTACCATTCTGAAGTATTTCATGGGGCAGTTCCTAACTACCTTACTTACGACAAGAAGCTCTATGCCTTGGTGCAAGCTGTGAAAAAGTGGAAGCACTATCAGATGGGAAAGGAGACGCTAATCCACAAAGATCACCAACCACTATGGGACTTGCAGGCCGAGAGTAAGCTACAACATACCAAGCATTAGAAGTGGATGGGGTTTCTACAACAGTTACATTTAGTCATCAAGTACAAGAAGGGCAACACAAACAAGTTGACCGACATGTTTTCAAGGCCACCCACACCAAAGATCACAACTTTGGGAACTCTTATGCACATGGATCCATTCACCCATGATGCATACAGAGAGGCATATTCAAAGGATGAGGACTTCAAGGAGGTGTTTCATCAGTTGCAAAGTCAGAATCATGTGCATGATAGCGACAATACCGTTGACTACCATCTCTAGGATGGGTTACTCTACAGGTTGGATAAGCTATGTGCTCCTAAAGGTGAGCGACTGCCACTGATTAGAGAGGATCACACCTCCTAGGTTGCGGGGCAATTTGGTGTAGGGAAGATCGTGGCCAACTTGCAGAGGTATGTGTATTGGCCAAGATGTAAGAGCAAGTACTTAGGTTCATAATAAGATGCATGCTTTGTTATACTAGCAAGCCTAGCAATAGGAAACAAGGTCTATATCATCCCTTACCTGCACCCACTCATCCATGGGAAAGCATTTCCATGGACTTTGTGGGAGGTTTACCAAAAACCAAAATGGATATGACTACCTGTTTGTGGTAGTTGACAGGTTCATCAAGATGTGTGTTTTGATGCCTTGTAAAAAGACCATCAATGGCCAATAAGCAATGAACTTGTTCTTTGGACATGTATGGGTGCACTTTGGGATACCAAGGAGTATCATTTCAAACAAGGATACGAGATTTCTCAGTGCATTCTAGACTACATTCCATCTACAGACAAATGGACAGACAAAAGTAGTCAATAAGACTTTGTCACAACTTCTGAGGGGATACAACCAGAAGCATTTGAAGACCTGGGATGAAAATCCAATATATATACAACATTCTTACAACAGAGAAGTCCACACTTCTATATGAAATTCCCCATTTGAAACTTCTTTTGGATATTCGTCGCCTTCAACTTTGGACATTGCATATGGGCAGCTAGGGGGAGTGAGGGAAGATCTTACAGGAGACACATTGAGGGTTGAAAGGTTTGTATAAAAGGTCAGGAAGATCCATATAAATGTACAAGAGACACTACAAAAGTCACAGGAGAAATATAAGGCTAGGCATGATCAACATAGAACAGAGAAATCGTTGAAGGTGGGAGACAGTGTATGGCTACAGTTGAACAAGGTGAGGCTACAGGGGCCTACTAAGAGAATCAAGGCTCTGAGGTATGGACCCTTCGAGATACTGGAAAAGGTGGGTGATAATTCCTATCGACTCAGTTTACCACTATATATGTGTTGGCATTGTGATGCATGTGTCGTCCTTAATGTCAACCCACTTGTAACAGAGTTCATAGATCAGTTCAGAGCTGACAGAGTGATGGAACAGAATAACAGAATGATGAGACAGAGGTTTGCAGATCAAAATCAGAAGTTTGACGAAGATGAATATTTGAAGAAATATACGCGGGTTCGTCAAGACCAAGTCGCATATACATGCGGATACGAAGAAGCAAAGCCGCATACATGCTGGTGCATGAATTTATTAATACCAAGGGTCTTTACCATGGTATTAGCCCACAATATTGAGCGCAGTAATGGTTATTTGATCCCATCCAAGATTACCACCGGCACTAGTGTGGTTTTGGCTCATGGTATTGGATGAGTAAGGGTAATGAATGAATACTTCAATCTGAAGTATATTTGCATTGTTAATTTTGGGCACCTAGGTCCAAACTCCATGTTGCACTGCTCATATGACGATGGTCATATTTTTGTTGGATTCCTCTTTCGGAGAGGTGCAAGATTGATCTAAATATCATCTTGATCGGATGAGAAAAACATTTATTTTGAATTTATTTTCCACGTGTGCAAGGTCGGCCAGAGTTGTAATGTAGGCTCACATGGCTAATAGATGTGTCACATACCCTCATTGATCGATATAAATTGGAGAGACTTGGAGGTCATTTCATCATCAATTCATCACACATTCTCTCATTGTGATCTGATTGGTTTGATAGCCTTTGGAGGCCTTTTTCCCCTCACATGTGTGGAACGTAGCTGTTGTTTTTTGTCGATCTGTTTAGGGCCTTTGTGCTGCAGCGTTGACTAGCGTTGACTATGGTCAACCCTTGGTTGTTTGACCTCAAAATTTTGCCAAAATTCCGATTTTAGGAGGCTGTACTGTTGGGCGCTAAAATCGAGGAATTTCGGGTTGTTTGACCGAAGCCCTAATCTGCTGCGTTGACTGTTCTGTTGATGCCTGCATTGACTTTTCTGTGTTGACTTTGGGTTGACTAGCGTTGACTTGTGATGAGTTGTATTTGAGGGTTGTGGGTGTGACACATGGAAGATTGGTTGACTGAGAAAGACTTTACTGGTTGAAGCATCTTGTTGACTGTCGTAACGCAACAATATCTCATATCTTTGTTGGACAAAAGGAATTGTAAATTTGATCTATATTTGGCTTGTCTTCTATTGATCTATTATTGTGTTCTATTAGCATTTTACTTTCATGTTTATGTGATTGCTATTTTGTATCGGGCCTAAGAAAGATTGAAGTAAAAGTGCATCAAACATAGAACACCATGGTTATCTAAATTTAACATGGTATCAAAGCTGAGGTGAAGACAAAGTCCAAGAGTCCAAGTTGGTGTTAGAAACAATCTATGAAGGAAGAAATCCTATCAAGGACAAATGGCCTCCTCAACCTACAAGGGTTTTAAGGCTAATGATAAATTGACTAATAAATCTGATTATCATGCATGGAAGATGTCCTTGGATTTGGTGCTAGAAGATCAAGATGTCATGGACAATGTGCAAGGGAAGATCCAAGAGCCTCCATCAAATGCAGTTGCTGCCACAAAGACGAAGCATAGAAAAGGGGAAATCAAAGCAAAGATGATTATCCGGGATTCTATTCATAAGCACTTGATTGCTTACATTTCTGAGCTGAAGACATCTAAGGAGATGTATGATAAGCTGGTGAGCAGGTTCGGGGCTAGCAATGTTAATCAAATCCTTTTCTTCAAGAATCAATTGAAGAATATCAAGAAGGGCAAGGATGAATCTATTCAATCCTATTTTATGAGGCTCACTAAAATAAGGAATAATCTCCCAACTATTGGGGAAGCAATCTCTGATCGAGAGATGGTTCTTATTGCACTTGGAGGTCTCCCCCGTGATTAGCATGTATTCAATACCACTATTCTTAATAATAATGTGATTCCTGATTTTGATGAAATATTGACGAGATGCACTCAAGAGGAAACAAGAATGATGGAGTATGCCTCTAATGGTAATGGAAGTGAACCTACTTCCTTCGCCGCTCATGCAAAGAAGAAGAACCATGGTGGTCCGAGAAATCAAAACCATGCTAGAGCGGGGCCCAAAGGAAGGAAGGGAAGATGTTACACTTGTAACAAGTCTGGTCACTGTGCAAGAGAGTGCCCTAATAGAAGGGACTCTCCCAGGGATGATGACAACAACAACTCGAGAAGGAATGGCAGGAACAACAGGTTCCAAGGAAAAAGGAAGGCTCCCTCTGATCGAAGTGGAAATGGGCAACCTTTCAAGAGGTCAAGAAATTCCAGGTACGATGAGTCTAATGTTGTTGATAATAAGAGAAATGAATTTATTCTTGTATCTGCCCTCTCTGCTGCATCTCCACCCGACACCCTGGATGTCTGGTTGATTGATAGTGGTGCTTCAAGGCACCTCACTGGTTATAAAGAAGCCCTCTCAGATTTGGTTGAGAAGGATATTGATCTGGAAATTATCCTTGGAGATAATGCCACCTATTCGGTGAAAGGGACAGGGGCTGTGACCCTCCATCTATCTCAAGGTTAAGTCCCCCGATTACAAGATGTGTTGTACGTACCTGATTTGAAGAAGAACAGTGTGTGCATTTTGGCAATGAAAGACAAAGGGTTCAAGGTGGCATTCGTTGATGGAAAGGTACTTATCTGGAAGAAGAACTTCAAGGAAGCTCTTTCTATTTGTTTTAGAGTTGATACACTCTACCAGGTTGGAGGAAGTCCATTGGGGGAAATGTCATGTGATACGACTCTTCAAACAAAGTTATGGCACAGGAGGTTTGCACACCTTCATTACAAAGCCCTTCCTGAAACAAGGAAGGTGGTGACAGGGATGCTCGAATTTAGAGATGATCATGAAGGTATATGTCAGGGTTGTGCCGAAGGGAAGCATACAAGGGGACCATTCCCCTCAAGTGTCACAAAGACAACTGATATTTTGCAGTTGATACATTTTGACTTATCTGGTATATTGCCCGTGACATCCTTGGGAGGATGTTCCTATTACATGACTTTTACAGATAAATTCTCTCGCAAGACCTGGATATATTTTTTTTGAAGAAGGACGAAGCATTCAAATGGTTTTGTACCTTCAAGGCCTTGGTGGAAAATCAAACCGAGAAGAAAATCAAAGTTTTGAGGACTGACAATGGGACCGAGTATGAGTCAAATGAGTTTAATGACTTTTGAAGAGAAGCTGGCATTAAGAGGGAGACCACAACTGCGTACACTCCTGAGCAAAATGGTGTTGCTGAAAGAAAGAACATGACCATTGTGGAAGCTGCCTGCGCCATGCTATGTGACCAAGGTCTTCTGAAGTTTCTATGGGGAGAAGTTGTGAACACTACTATGTATGTTCAAAATAGATGCCCGCATTCTGCTCTAGACTCCAAAACTCCCGAAGAAGTCTTCTTTGGTAAGAAACCTGATGTTTCTCATTTTAGAAATTTTGATTGTCTTGTTTACTTTCATGTGTCGAAAGAAAAGAGAAGCAAATTGGATGCTTCTGGAAAAAAGGGAATGTTTGTGGGCTACAGTGAAACTTCGAAGGCATATAGAATCTATGTGTCTGGTCAAAGAGAAGTGGTGATATGCCACGATGTCACCTTCGATGAAGATGTTGCCCTCAAGAATGTGAGAAATCTTCCTAGCTCCAAGGAAGACAAATAAGATGAAGTAGCAGGGAAGCAGGAAGAGTTGAAGGATGACCTGATGCCCGATGTTGAAGGATCTATGGATCCTATTGATCCACCTCCTTCAAATAAGAGAAGACCCTCATGGCTCAGGGATACTCTCGCAAATGCTGAGAGACATATTGCCCCAAAGGGCGCATTCTGAGAAAGCAAGAAGCCAAAGAGATACCAAGTGTATCTAGTAGCCACGAGTACGATAGTACAATTTGAGCCTGGATCATTTGAAAAAGCCGTAAAGCATAAATTTTGGAAGGATGCTATGCACGAAGAATATGAGTCCATCATGAAAAATGATGTCTGGGAAGTGGTCCCGAGACCGGAGGAAAAATCTGTTGTCACCTCAAAATGGCTCTATAAGATCAAGCAAGGCAAGGTTTCTTGCCTGAGGCTTCTCTCAAAAGGAAGGCATAGATTATGATGATACATTTGCACCTGTGGCCCGCTATACCACCATCCGATCTATCATTGCCCTTGCTGCTATGCAAGGATGGAGTCTCCATCAGATGGATGTGAAGACCACTTTTCAGCATGGTTCTATAAAGGAAGAGGTGTATGTGGAGCAATCTCTGGGGTTCGAAGTCCGAGATAGAGACACCTATGTATGCAGGTTGAAGAAAGTCCTCTATGGGTTGAAGCCAGACCCCAGGGCTCGGTACTAGAGGATAGATAGCTACTTGATGAAGTTGGGCTTCACTCAAAGTAATGTTGATCCAAACCTTTATTTTAAGGTTGATAGAGAAAGGCCTCTCATTCTAGTTCTCTATGTGGACGATCTCTTTCAGACAGGTGCTGAACCTCTCATTCATTAGTGCAAGAGGGAGCTAGCCTTCGAGTTTGAGATGAAAGACCTAGGACTGATGCACTACTTCCTAGGCTTGGAGGTCTGGCAAAGGCCAGGCGAGATTTTCCTTTCTCAAGGAGAATATGTCGTGAAGTTGTTGGAGAGATTTGGTATGGTGGACTGTAAGTCTGTGTCGACACCAATGGAACTCAACTTTAAGAAGTTGTGTGGAAATGCTGTTGGGCCCGTGCTAGCAAATCCTACTGAGTATTGATAACTCGTGGGGGCCCTGATGTTCTTAGTGAACTCTCGTCCGAACCTATGTTTTGCAGTGAACGCTTTGAGTCAAAATATGGTTGATCCTCATCACATTCACTCGATTGGTGCCAAGAATCTATTGAGATATCTTTGGGGCACAATGAACCATGGGCTGAGATACACTGCCAGGCTCCATGGATATACTGATGCCAATTGGACTGCCAATGTGGTGGATCATAAGAGCACATCTGGATGCTTCTTCACCTTGGGTTCTGCTTCGATATCTTGGATGAGCAGGAAGCAGAAGTCAGTGGCTTTGAGCACCGTTGAGGACGAATATGGCCTGTTGTGAAGTTGTTTGCTTGTGAAAGCTCTTCAGTGAGTTGTTCGTGCATGTGCTAGATACCACTGTTATCCTTTGTGATAACCAGAGTGGGATTCGTCTTTCTGAGAATCTTGTGTTCCACGATCGATCCAAGCATATTGATATCAGGTACCACTTTATCCTGGATATGGTATAGCAAGGCGTCGTAAGGCTTGATCATATAGGAACTGATGAGTAGGCCGTAGATATTCTCATGAAGCCCCTGGGGAAGGTCAAGTTCCTAACCTTCCGTGAGAAGCTTGGAATTGTGGAAAGACCCTATTCTGAGGGTCTTGCTTGAGTTGTGTATGAGCTCTGGGAGCTCCAGGGGGCTTGGGGATAGCTTCTTGGAGCTATAAGCACACACGGGGCTAGGCTTGCCGAACCTTGTTGTGCTTCTGCCCCACCGTTATGATATTGAGTTGGTTCACCTCTCTTTGATCTATGTCCCGCATGCATCCTACCCATGGAGTTTCAAACTCATGGGAAGTACCTCTCATTTGGCCAATGAGGTGGGAAATGTGGATAGAGACCAATAGCAAGACCGATGGACGCATCGAAGGTTGTTGTACCCTCTATGTCTAGGATGGCATGTGTCCAACACTTTGATCTGGGATCAAGTATGATGAGGTTATTACCTCTAAACTGACTTCGAGTCAGTAAACTAACGTCGGGTTAGTATGAGACTCTTTTTGAGTCTAAGAGAGGAATTTACCTTTAAGCTGACTTCGGGTCAGCTGAGTGTTATGTCTTTGTGACTCACCATTTTGTTTTATCTAAGAAAGAGCCAGCAAAGCAAGTTACGGCAGGATGACACATGATGTTTGGTAAAAGTACATGATGGTACTAATGGATGGCACTTGTGGACAGATGGAGTTCTCCCTAGATGAGAGGGAGTGTTAATTTTGGACAACTAGGTCCAAACTCCATGTTGCATTGCTCATATGATGATGGTCATATTTTTGTTGGATTCCTCTTTCGGAGAGGTACAATATTGATCTAAGGATCATTTTGATAAGATGAGAAGAACATTTATTTTGAATTTATTTTCCACATATGCAAGGTCGGCCAGATTTGTAATGTAGGCTCACATGCCTAAAAGATGTGTCACACACCCTCATTGATGGATATAAATTGGAGAGACTTGGAGGTCATTTCATCATCAACTCATCACACATTCTCTCATTCTGATTTGATTGGTTCGATAGCCTTTGGAGGCATTTTTCCCCTCACAAGTGTGGAGCATAGCTGATGTTTTCTACGGATCTGTTTAGGGCCTTTTTGCTACAACGTTGACCAGCGTTGACCGTGGTCAACCCTTGGTCGTTTGACCTCAAACTTCTGCCAAAACTCTGATTTTAGGAGGTCGTACTGTTGGGCACTAAAATCGAGGAATTCCGGGTTGTTTGACCGAAGCCCTAATCTGTTGTGTTGATTTTTCTGTTGCTGCCTGCATTGACTTTGGGTTGACTAGCGTTGACTTGTGATGAGCTGTCTTTGAGGGCTGTGGGTGTGACACATGGAAGATTGGCTGACCGAGAAAGACTTTGCTAGTTGAAGCATCATGTTGACTATCGTAACGCAACAATATCTCATATCTTTTTTGGACAAAAGGAATTGTAAATCTGATCTATATTTGGCTTGTCTTCTATTGATCTATTATTGTGTTCTATCAGCATTTTACTTTCATGTTTATTTTATTTTTATTTTGTATCGAGCCAAAAAAAGATTGAATTAAAAGTGCATCAAGCATAGAACACCATGGTTATCTAAATTTAACATGCATGGTATGGGCTATAGTTGATTGATAGATCTGAAATAATGATGCACCCATAAATACAATGATGGATCAGGATCATTAGACTTGAAATGACTATGTATTTGCATGATTTGTTTATGAGTTGTTTAGATCTATGGTCTGGGGCATGTTTGTTGCAGTGAAGGGTATGATCTAAGTAAGTTTGAAGCTCTGAAGTATTGTGCAGTATTAAGTTATTTATAGATCTGTACGTGGGTTCAACACATGGAAGGTGCATATACACGCGGGTTTTGTTCTGCAGAGTCGCGTATACATTCAGTAATATCTTGAGATCTGTACACGAGTTGGGTTCTGGATAAGCGTGTACATACGTGGTTAAGTCTTATGGAAAGCGCGTATGCAAGCCAGGGTTTTGCTGAAGAATGCTGAAGAATATGTCTGATTTGTTTTGTTGTGTTTTTGTTGTCTGTCAATGAAGTCTTCATACAGATCTGGGTATTGATAATGTTGTTAGTTGATTGTGATTAAAGATTAGTGATTGGTTGGTTGATTGGTGATTTAGTGATGGATTTGGTACAGTTATATGTTTCAGTTTGATGTGTGGTATTGGGCTGAAATGAGTGTAGTGGGTCTAGTCTGAAAATCTAATGAAAAGTTGTGAAGTATTGAAGTCGGTGGATCCAGTGTGAAAATTTATGAAACGTTGTCCGCGTTGGTGCTTAAGGTTGGAGCCTTCAGTGAGGGGGTTGTAGCTCCCTTCTAGTGGGTCCTGGTAAACGAGATCAGGGGGTCGTTGCTCCCTTCCAGTGGGTGCTGGTAAATGAGATCAGGGTGTTAGAGTTCCCTTCTAGTGGGTGTTGGATGTAATATTCCGAATAGGAGATAAACAACAATATAAAGCAACATAAACAATAACTACAACAAATAGAGAGACATCATGAAAAACATTGCAAATGTTGAGAAACGCTGAGCCATTTTATTATAATCTGAAAGATAAAAATGTGTACAAAAGTGATCAGAATGATGGCACCTTGGATTGCTCAAGGCAAGCTGAAAATACTCTCAGAATCTCCCAGTGAATGGTTGCTCTCTCTATGACTGCGTAAATTCCTGATGCTGTTGCTGCCACTGCTGGAACTGTTTCTTCTGTCTGGAATGGAGCTACTCTTTGGGGTTGTTCCCTTGCTCAGAAAAATATGAAACTCTGGATATCTGCTCTCCTCCAATAACCTAGAAAAACTTAGGAAGGAATCCCGGAATGGCTGACCCCGGAATTTGATCCTCCTTGGAAAATTTCGTACACTAGGTGAGTATGCTGGCCCTGAACTGATAAACTGCAAACAATGGCCTCCTCCTACTATAAAATATGATTTGTGAAGGGTTGATCCCTTCACAATACTCTCGGGCTGAAATCCCTGATCTCCCTTCTCTCCCGGTGTTGCCTCCTCCCAAGACGGCATAATGGAATGGATGAATGGTTAGCCTCTCCCTCCTTTTATGCTTGAGAGCCTAGCTCTCCCTTGGGCCCCACTCAACTGCGTTGTCCCTCATTGGCCATGTTGTCCCCACCAACTGCGTTGTCCTGTCCCACAATGCCACTGTGCTGCCCAGCCCACGCTTCCTCCACGTTGTCCCTCTCCCTGCGTTGTGACTTGGCTCCCCTGGGCCCCACGCTACAATCTGAATTTTTCTAAGTGACTTTAGGGAGTTATTTTCTCCTAAGTGTGGGTTATGGGTCCCATCACCCCCTTTATTTCCTGACTAAACATTAGAAGGAAAAATCTGAACAAAATTTATATTACCAATTACCTGCTGCTAATTGGGAATATTACAGTCCTCCCCGCCAAAATGTTGCTTGTCCTTAAGCAACTATAAAGATGGATGTTGCAAAATCTTCTCACTCTCCCAAGTGGCATTATCATCAGGCAAGTTCCTCCATCTCACCAAGTACTCCCTCACTGTCCTACTCCGTAGTTGTCTCTCCCTAGTGTCTATGATGGCTTCTGGCTACAACACCAAATGCCCCTCATCATCTATAGGCGAAAGCTCCTCTGTTGCAGTCACCTACTGCCCCAATGCCTTTTTCAATCATGATACATGGAAGATGTTGTGTATCCGGCTACCTGTGGGCAGCTCCAACTCATAAGCAACCTCCCCTATCTTGCGGATCACCCTGTAAGGTCCATAGAAGTGGGGCTTGAGCTTCTCGGCCCTCTTCTGCTTCAGTGTGGACTACCGGTATGGCTGAAGTCGTAGGTAGACCAAGTCCCCTACCTCAAACTGCCTCTCTACCCGCCCTCTGTTGGCATATAGCTTCTGTTGGTTCTGTGTTGTGGCTAAGTTATCCTTAAGAGCCCGAAGTATATCCTGACTCTCTTGGATCCAATCCTTGGCCCTGGGGGCCTTGCTAGCTCCAAACATAACATCAGCAAAAGTCAAAGCGTGATATCCATACACAGCATAAAATGGAGACATACCGATAGACATGTGGAAAGTGGTGTTGTAGTAGTATTCTCCCAAATGCAGCCAACGCAACCAGGCCTTCTGCTACCCCATCACATAGTTTCGGAAGTAGCCCTCCAACCACTTGTTCACTATCTCTGTTTTCCCATCCGTCTGAGGGTGATAGCTAGTACTCAGAGTCAACTTTGTACCCACCAAACGAAAGAACTTTTGCCAAAAGGCACCCATGAAACGGCTATCCCTGTCATTGACGATGGTCTTTGGAAGACCATGCAACCTGAAAATATCATGGAAGAACAGCTCCGCCACCTGTGCAACTGTATATGGTGTTGATAAGGCAAAGAAGTGAGCATACTTTGTGAGTCAATCAACGACCAAAAAGATGCAATCCTTGCCCTGCACCGTGGGCAACCCAGTGATGAAATCCATCAAAATGCTTTCCCACTTTCCCTCCGGAATGGGAAGCGGCTATAATAATCAGGCTGGGTGGTTCATCTCCCCCTTGTTCCTCTGACATACTTCATACTCCCTAACATGCCGGAGTACGTCCTCCTTGAGGCCTCTCCAAGAGAACCTCTCCCTGATAGCCCTGTAGGTCTTCGTGAATCCCTGATGGCCCGACAATGGTGAGTCATGGGAGGCACACAGTATCTTCTCCTTGAGCTGAGAACCCCCAGTCAAGAAGATCTTGTCCCTGCAGTAAATAACCTCATCCATCACTCTGTACCTGTCATCTATGACCTGGCCATCCAGCACCTCACAAGCAAAACGGTCCTTGGAGTACTCTACCAGTAGCTGAGCCCTCCAGTCCGTGTCTATGCTCATCAAGGACAACACTGTCAGTCTGCGTAATAGAGCATTGGCCACCATGTTGTTCTTTCCTTTGACATACTCAATGTCAAAGTCATAGCCTGGATCTTACTGACCCACTTCTGTTGCCTCTCCTGCAACTGCTTCTGCTCTAGGAAAAATTGGAGTCTATTGTGGTCAGTCCTCACCTGAAACATGTTGCCCACCAGGTACTGCCGAAACTTGGCCAGTGCATGCATAATGGCCAGCATTTCCTTGTCAAATATAGGATATAACCTCTCATGCGGAAACAACTTTCTTCTCTCGAAAGTTATGGGGTGGCCTCCCTGCATCAAAACTGCGCCCACTCCCTCTTTTCAAGCATCACAGCCCAAGATGAAGGGCTGCGTGAAATCCAGCAGAGTCAACACTGGGCAGCTGCTCATCACCTCCTTGAGCCTATCAAAGGCTCTCTGCGTTGTATCCTTCCAACTGAATGCCCCCTTTTTGGTGAGATTTGTGAGGGGTGCAGCAAGCAGGGAAAATCCCTTGACAAACTTCCAGTAGTAGGTGCAGATACCTATAAACCCCTGGAGTTTTGTCACATTCTTCGGCTCCAGCCATTCCTAGATGGCCCGGATCTTCTCCTTGTGGACTCTTACTCCGTCCACATCAATGATATGCCCCAAATAGAGCATCTCTATCAACCCAAATTCACACTTGGAGAGCTTAGCGTAGAAGTGTTGCTCCTCCAAGATACGCAGTACAGCCTCAATGTGTTGTAAATGATCCTCCCAAGTACGGCTGTATATAAGGATATCATCGAAGAACATCAGCACGAACTTCATCAACTGACCACGAAAGATGTGGTTCATACAAGACTGGAAAGTGGTCGGTGCGTTGGTTAGCCCGAAGGGCATCACCAGAAACTCGAAGTGGCCATAATGGCATTTGAAAGAAGCTAAGAAACCGGATTGGTCCCCCTGGGCCATCGAATCCCGAATCCGGCGAATTGGATACGATTCTCTAGGATTCGTACCCGATTCACGGGATCCGGCCATATCCGTACAGGGTACAGCGAATCTCGACCGTACCCTATACGGATATGGTCGAATTCGTTGTCTCAAAAAAGTGCGATTTTTCCTTTTAAAACACCGAATCCGCTCATTCTTTCTCACCGTTTTATGTTTGTGAAATGAGCAAGGAGCAAGGGTTTGCAAGAAGAAAGGGTTAGCAAGGAGAAAGGGAGTTCTTTCGAAGAGATTCGAGCATCTGGTAAGTGCATTGTCCCTCTATATTTTGCATTTAGTTTGCTGTTAGTGTTTTCATGTGCATATGTTTTATATATTTGGTTATTTTTGTTTATTTTTTACAGTATTCATGGCTCAATCAAAGGCAGCAAGACATGGGAAAAGAAAGGGGAAGAATGTCCCCATTGGAGATGCCCCTCCTGTCCATGTTTCATCAAGGTCTACAAGTATTCCATCTATTGGAAGTGGGGCTGCAACAACAGCTTCAAATGTGCAGGGAAAACAAACTCATGACCCCAAATACCCATTGTGGAAGTATGTGACAAGAGAGGGAGGGGCAGGAAAAAAGGGAGGAGGAAGAAAGTGTTCATGGAAATGCAATATATGCAGCAGCCATTTCACTTCCACATATTTCCGTGTGAAAGCTCATTTGTTGGGTATTCCAGGTTGTGGAATTAAATGTTGTACAACAATTGAATCGGCACAGAGGAAGGAAATGGAGAAAGAGCAATTTGTTGGTGAGGCAAATGTGGCATCAAAATAAAAATAAAAACAAGAATGATGACCCCCTTCCATTCTTAAGGAAAAGCAGCAACAAGTTCCCTTTTGAGACTTTTAGTAGGGGACAATCAGCAAAGAGAAAGGCAACTACAGTTGGTCCAATGGACAAGATTTTTCAAAAAGAGAAGAGGGAAGAGCTTGACCTCACCATTGCATTCTTTTCCTATCAGAACTTCATATCCTTTAATGTTGCACGGTCACCTCTATTTATTGAGATGTGTCGAGCTCTTAGTCATGGGGCTCCATCAGGGTATGTGCCTCCTGGGTCAGAGAAGCCCAGAACCACATTGTTGACAAAGGAAAAGAAAGAGGTGGAAAAATTGCTTGAGCCTATTAAATCAGCATGGCCAACATCTGGGGTTAGCATTGTTTCTGATGGATGGATAGATCCAGTACGCCACCCACTCATCAACTTCATGGTGTCATCCTTGAATGGTCCAGTTTTTTTGAAATCAGTGGATGCACTTGGAAAGTACAAGGATGCACAATATATGGGTGAGTTATTTATTAAAATTATTGAAGATGTAGGTGTTGATTCTTGTGTGCAAATCATTACAGATAATGCACCTGTTTGCAAGGCTGTTGGTATGATTGTGGAAGCAAAATATCCACAAATATTTTGGACACCTTGCATTGTTTCATTGAACTTGGCACTGAAATCTATTGCTTCTGATGTGCTTTGGATTGGAGCCATTATTGAGGATGCACGGCATATACGCAACTTTGTACAAAACCATACAAATGCCCTCACTATCTACAAGGAGTATAGCAATCTATCATTGTTGAAGATTGTGGATACACGGTTTTCCTCTTCATTCATCATGTTGAAGAGGTTGAGGGAGGTCAAGACCGCTCTTGGGGCCATGGTTATTTCAGAGTTTTGGTCTTTTTGGAGAAAGACAGATCAAGCAGCCTCAAAGAAAGTGAAGGACACAGTGTTGGATGATCTATGGTGGGAGAAGGTAGATCTAGTTATTCAGATCATGAAGACTATCATTTCCTTGCTCCGATTTGCAGATACAGACCAACCCATCCTAGGAGAGGTTTATGAGGAATGGGATTCCATGATTGAGTTTGTGAGGACCATTGTTTTACAGAGTCAGTGCCCAGAGTATGAGACATCACCAGAGGCCTTCTTCACTGGCATATAGGATATTCTTGTCAGCAGATGGGACAAGAATTGCACACCATTACATTGTTTGGCTCACTCCTTGAACCCAAAATACTACAACCATGAGTGGCTGTATGGTGGACCTTCCCGCAGATTCCCTCCTCACATGGATGGTGAAATATCACAGGGGAGGAAAGATGCATTGAGGAGGATTTTTCAGGAGAGGACATCCCTTGATGAGGTGGAGGATGCCTTTGCAGAGTTTTCCACTGGCATTGGGCTTTTTGTAGGCTATGATGTGATTCGAGACAGCGGGGCTAAGAAGCCCTATTCTTAGTGGGAAACTCATGGGGCAACAAGCCCTCCTCTACAGCAATTACCCATGCGGCTCCTCTCTCAGGTGACTTCATCCTCTTGTTGCGAGAGGAATTGGAGTACATATGGGAATTTGTATAGTGTGAAGAAGAGCAGGCTTGAGCAGTCCAGGGCAGAGACAATGGTGTATGTGCACACCAACCTTCATCTCATCTACAGATAGAGGGAGGATTGGCTGAAGGGAAAGACAAAGATGTGGGATGTCTTTCCTGATGATATGGGTCTGGACAGCAGTGTTGAGTTGGCATTGGCCAACTTGGATCTCAATGCGCCAGTGCTAGAGCCTGTCACATTTGATGATAGAGTAGAGGCGTCATCCTCCACACCAGCAGATGCAGAGATGATGGAGGAGGAGGATGCATCAGAGCCAGAGGAGAGCAGTGGTGAGCATGATGATCGGGATGAGGACAGTGATGTTGATTATGATGATGAGGATTGATTACTCATTGACTCTGACTCATTGAGGCTTCAGGCTTGTAGTCTTGTAGACTGTAGTTTTTTTGTATTTTCTATTTCTATTTGCCATTGGCAGTGTACTTATGTAACACATTTTGATTCTGATGACATAATGAGAAAACTACAGTATCTTACTATTTTGTCTTTCTGAGTAAATTTGACAATTGTATGATGTATCAATGTATCAAATTTCAATGTATCATGTATGAGTATCTAAGATCTTAAATCTATGTTTGAATCAATGAATTTGTATGAATTTGTGTAAAAAATATCTAATTTTTAATATACATATATATATATATATATATATATATATTTTAATAAAATAATATATAACGTATCGTATCCCGAAAGTGTCCTGTTCCGGGTATATATATATATATATATATATATATTTTTTTTTAATAAAATAATATATAACGTATCGTATCCCGAAAGTGTCATGTTCCGGGGGTCACCGTATCCCGAATTCGATTCTCGAATCCCCGTATCCCCATATCCCCGTGTCAGGTGACTTAGGAAAGAAGTCTTGGGGACATCCTGGTCCCTCACTCAGATTTGATGGTATCCCAACCTCAAATCGATCTTGGAGAAGAATTTCGATCCTCTCAGCTCATCCATCAGCTCGTCAATCCACGGAATGGGGTATTGGTTGTTTATCGTTTTCTTTTTGAGAGCCCGGTAGTCGATGCACATCCTCAGTGTACCATCCTTCTTCTTCACCAATACAACCGAAGAAGCAAATGGGCTAGTATTGGGCCAGATGTGTCCCAGTGCTAAGAGCTCGTGAATGGCTCTCTCAATCTCATCCATGTAGGCTTTGAGATACTTATAGGGTGTGGTGATCACAGCTTCAATACCCTGCTGAAGCTCAATGGTATGCTCGAATCCCCGGTCCGATGGCTGCCCTGGTGGTATATCCCCGAAAATCGTAGAATAACTGTCCAAATCAATTGCACATCTGGGTGAAATGCCTGCCCTGTGGTCCCTGCCTCTGAAATACGCAGCTCCACTGCCCACTCTATGTCTCCCTTCCAGAAGTTTGCCTCCATCCGGTGTGCGGGAACTATTTGCAGAGGGTATGTGTGCATGCCTCGAATCATCACCTGCTTCCTGCTCTTCTTGTCCGTCCACTTCATCTCCAAAGTCTCCCAGTCTGTGGTGACCATCCCCAACGTGGTCAACCACTGCACTCCCGGCACCACGTTGGTGTTTGGAATGTCAACCACAAAAAAATGATCTGTCATCGTATAAGTCCCCATGGTCACTGCTAATGCCGGAACGTATCTAGCACATTGCATAGTTCTGGCACCTGGTACTAGTACTGAGAAGCCATCAAAGCTCTCTGTCTGTATGCCCCTCCAATGTACCAGTTGGGCATCAATAAAATTGTGAGTGGCCCCACTGTCGACTAGAATGGAAACACGTTGTCCCTGAACGGTGCCCTGGACACGCAGTGTCAAATACTTCAGAACCCCTCACAGGGATGCAAGGACTCCTCCTGTGGGTGCAAACGTTGCCCCTCCTACTCCTGGGGGAGGAGGTGGTGGATGATCCCCTCTCTGCACTATAGCGCTGGCCTCTGTCTCTATCCCCTCATAGGCATCTTCTTCTCCCTCACTGTCGGAGAAGACCTCTATGTAATGTGCCTTCCCGGCGGCACATCGATGACCCAATGCCCATGGATCCTAGCATGTGAAGCATAGCTTCCTTCGTCTCAAGTCTCTCCGGAAATCATCGTCCAAAGGCCCCCGGCCGTGGTTTCCCTTCGACGGTGGAATTCTCGTGTCCTTCCCCTTTGGCTGAAATGTTAGTCTCTAGGGGAAAGGAGATCTAGTCCTAGGTAAGGCATGCTGCAAATCTCTGGTCCTCCCGACTGCATCCTGTAGTATAGCAGGCCTCGTGGATCTGACTAGCCCACGCAGAGGTTCTGCCAACCCGTCAATGAACATGTAAATCCTCCTAGTCGAGGACAAGTTGGGCACCATCAGTTAAAGAATCAAGAACACAGAAATGTAAGTTTCTGGGTTCCCAGTCTGCTTGAGCTTGGTCAGCTCAACAAAATGCTCCTTCGGATCCTTTCGGTTAGACCACTCCACCAACGTCCGTATAAAAACTGCATACGTTGTCACTGTTGAGTAACCTAGCGTGGCCATCTTGTGGAACCACCAGTCATGGACTTCTCCCTCAAGGTGCAGCGCTGCTACCTTGATGGCCTCTCCCTCTGCCATCTGATTAAACTGAAAGTAAATGTCCAGCTTCTCCACCCAAGCTTTCGCTGAACACTCAAAGGAGCCCTCAAATGTTGGCAAGAAGAACCTGCCCACGGTACGTTGCAGCTCACCTCCCTACGTGTACCCGCCACCTCTGTTCTGGTAGTGGGACCTGTAGTCCTTCTTGAGCTAGCAAAAATCGTGGAAAGTGAGAGCTTCACCAAACTCTCACCCATAGGACCAATACTCTGCAAAATAGTCCCCCAAATGAACCACCTCCGACTCCTGGGGTCCTCTCGTCCTGGTACCTATAGTCAAGAATGTGGGCATCGTGGAACGTGGAGGAGTGTGTGGTACTACCTGCTGCGCTGTGATCTACTCCTATATGTGATGGGAAGTGTTGAATCCCTCACTGATGTGAAAACCCCTTGGGGTTTCACGCTGTTTGTTATCCACAATAAACTTCTGCCCCATCTCTTTTATCCGCCTCGAGAGCTCCTGCAAAGATTTCAGGAGGAGATGTCCAAACTCCTTCCCTTCATCTCTCTCTTCTGCCATAGGTTCTTCCTCCTCTCCGTCCACCACTGGAACGCAATCCCTTCTCCAAAAGTGGCCTCGAGTCTCCGCTCTCGGCTCCTGTACCTCCTTGCTCGATAAGTGATAAACTGCAAACGATGGCCTCCTCCTACTGCAAAATATGATTTGTGAAGGGTTGATCCCTTCACAATACTCCCGAGCTGAAATCCCTGATCTCCCTTCTCTCCCGGTGCTGCCTCCTCCCAAGATTGTGTAATCCCTGAGTGTGACTGCGTTGCCTTAGTGATTGTGTGCTCCTGGCTGAAGAGTGTTGTGTGCTCCGCTCTGGAAAACAATGGTGGATCTACTCACCTGAGCGGGCACTCGAAGTCCCTCGAGGCTGAAGTTGGGATCTCCGCTCAGAGACACCCACATGATGAATAGTACTTGCAGACTTCGCTAAACAGCATAAGCGTGCTCAATGTCTGAAAGAAAGAAAATCAGAAGATGCATAATGGAATGGATGAATGGTTAGCCTCTCCCTCCTTTTATGCTTAAGAGCCTAGCTCTCTCTTGGGCCCCACTCAACTGCATTGTCCCTCCTTGGCCACGCTTTCCCTCTCCTTGCGCTGTCACTTGGCTCCCCTGGGCCCGACGCTGCAATCTGAATTTGTCTAAGTGACTTTAGGGAGTTATTTTCTCCTAAGTGTGGGTTATGGGTCCCATCACCCCCTTTATTTCCTGACTAAACATTAGAAGGCAAAATCAGAACAAAATTTTGGGAATATTACACTGGAGAACAAGTGAAGGTTGCAATCTTCTGCAGGTGGGTGCTTGCATGCTGGTATGAGTCTGCGGCAGTACAAGATTTTAAGCAGTTTTCTATATAATAAATATTGAACACAAAGACGACAACAGCAGTGGTTTTCTCCCACATTGGGTTTCCACCTTACATCCTGGTGTGCAGGTGTGTTTCTTATGTGTGTTGATTTATTTTGTTCTTACTGCACATGTTTACTGCTTACTAAATGTCTGATGAATCAATGATGCACTGGTCTAAGTAAAGTTACTGAAGATTTATTTGAATTATAAGTTTACTGGGCATATGCTAGTTTCCGTAAATAAAGTTGCATACATATGAGTTGCTTTAAGTAAAGTCACGTACAAAATTTAGTAAAGAAAAGTAAAAGATTGTGTGAGTTTTAAACACGAATTCACCCCCCCTCTCAGTATTTTTCCCAACAATTGGTATCAGAGTAGGTCCTTCTAAAGAAGCTTGATCGCTTCAAGGTGATCTGTCACAATGGGAAGTCATGAAGGAGTATTTTCTATCAAGCCACCACTGTTCAATGAAAGTAATCTAATGTTCTGGAAGATACGAACAAGAGCTTATCTGCAAAGTCTTGGAGCAGATGTATGGGGAATCGTTGAAGGAGGTTATCAATATCCAACAGTCGTTCCTACAAATGCAACAGGAAAGAAGAGATATGAAACCAAAGCAAAATTTGTCAATGCCTTATTCGGAAACCTGATAGAATCAGAATTTGTCACAGTCATGCAACTAAATTCAGCAAAGCAAATATGGGACAAGATCATCTAGAGCTATGAAGGTGATGACAAGGTAAAATGTGTTAAACTTCAAACTCTTAGAATTCAATATGAAACTCTCAGAATGCATGATGATGAAAGCATTCCAAGTTTTTTTCTAAGAATAGATGAGATTGTGAATTCTATGAGAAATATGGGTGAAGATATAAAAGATTCAACTTAGTAGAGAAAATCTTGAGATCTCTATCTCCAAAATTCGAGTCAAAAGTGTTTGCCATTGAAGAAAAGTAGGATCTGCAGATTCTTACTGTTGTACAACTCCACGAGATTCTAACGACCTTTGAAATGAGAAAAGGAGGTCCTTCATATATCAGAGAAGTTGCATTTAAGGCATCTGCAAAAGGAAAAGAAAAGGAAGTTCTCAAGGAATCAAGTTATATATCAGAAGAAGATGAGGCAAATTTAGTGAGCAAACTTCAACCAGGTACTAGAAGGTTCAGAGGTAAGCTTCCCTTCAAGTGTTTTGCTTGTGGTAGAGTTGGTCATTATGCTGCTAAGTGTCCTTATAAAGAAAATCATGACAAAGTGAAACAGTTTGAAAATAGGAGAAGCTTTTATACAAATGAAGATAGTGATGGTTTATCAATTGGAGAAGAGGGAAAGTCTGATCAAGATTTGCAAGTACTTATGGCATTTTGTATTAATGAATCTGATAACAATGCCCTAGAAGAGAAGAATCCTTTGATTGAAGAATCTCCTAGATAAAGGCAAAAAGGATGGTTTCATGGATGTTGTCTCTCTTGTAACTCTTTTGGACATAAGGCCATTGATTGCATGTTAAGTATGTTGAACAGAACCAGGAGATTGGATAAGTTCCAACACATAATAAGAAATTTCAAGAAAAATTGGAGAAAGAAGAAACATTGGCCAGAAACGTAGGGAATGTTGACCCTACTGCAGTCATCTGTTTCTAAAGACTGTTTCTCTTAGTCACTGCATGAGTGATGTGAGATACATTATCAAATCAATAATGTATCATCACAAGGGGAGCAATATATGGTGATTCCCATGGTTGGTTTGGTAATTTTGGTTGTTTATATTTTTTTACGGTGCATCTGATGTGTCAACAGAAGACAGGTACAGTTTGTACAAGCTCAAGGGGAGTTGATACAGTGAAATTTTCATTATTTCACATTCTGTATGCAAATCTGATGAAAGAAAGTTGTGTATGTACGCGAGTTCCTTTGTTGACAATTGCGTATGTTTTTCACTGATAGAAAAACAATGGGACAGACTCAAGAACAGTCTCTGATATACTTTTGACAGTTATGATTTAATTTTCCTGGTCTGATGTTGATGGTTACTGTCGGCTGATGTGGTATTGAGTTATGATGATCTATGAGTTTGATATTTATGATTATTTGAAGATGCTCTGATGTATGAGTTGATATGATCAATGAACATGTAGCACAGGTTCAGGGGGAGCATTACCCTTGTTCCTTATAATGCATTGTTGGCATTATGTTTGTAATGGTAGTTGAATTATGTTCAATGATCTTTCACTATTGAGGTCTGTAGGTCTTGGTTATAAATGTCATATCTATCATTTGATGTAAAGGTCATGTAAAGACCTATGATGTAATGATTGTCATATTCAGTCATGTATGGACTTTTGAGGAAGTATCAAATATGTAATCCCACTTGGTTGGATGGTTGAGTCAAATATGTAACCCCACTTGGTTGGGTGATTGATATAAGTATGAGTCCTTGGTGATAGGAAAGGTCATACTCAGTTGAGTTATAGAGTCATGTACTTTATGAAAAATCTGTCTAAAGATTCAGCATGTGCTCAAGGAAAGCATGGTCAGTACAGTGCAAATCAGATCTACAGTGCTCTTGTCTCTTAAAAGGAAAGAAAATCCTTGTTTCAGCATTGGTCTGCCCTTTGCCTTTGATGTCAAAGAGGGAGAGTATCTTGGTGTTTGAATAATGCTTATATTCATGTGTCTAACAAGTATCTACATGTGGTGATCAAACACCAACATGGTTTCCATCAAGTCCAAAGGGGGAGATTGTTGGCATTAGGATGCATGTGTTGTCTTTGATGGCAACCCACTTGTAACAAATTTCATAAATCAGTTCAGAGGTGACAGAGTGATGGAACAAAATAACAGAATGATGGGACAAAGGTTTGCAGATCAAAATCTGAAGTTTGATGAAGATGAATATTTGAAGAAATATACGCAGATTCGTCAACACCAAGTCGCGTATACACGCGGGTACGAAGAAGCAAAGTCAAGTACATGCTGCCACACTAATTTATTAATACCAAGGGTCTTTACCATGGTACTAGCTCACAATATTGAACGCAGTAATTGTTATTTGATCCCATCCAAGATTACCACTGGCACTAGTGTGGTTTTGGCTCATGGTATTGGCTAAGGCTCAAACTATATAAGGAGGCGAAGATCAAAGTGCTAAGTGGGCATCAGTAAGGGTAATGAATGAATACTTCAATCTGAAGTATATTGCATGGTATGGGCTATAGCTTATTGATAGATCTGAAATAACGATGCACCCATAAATACAATGATGGATCGGGATAATTAGACCTGAAATGACTAAGTATTTGCATGATTTGTTTATCAATTGTTTAGATTTGTGGTCTGGCACATGTGTGTTGCAGTGAAGGGTATGATCTGAGTAAGTTTGAAGTTCTAAAGTGTTACGCAGTCTTAAATTATTTACAGATTTGTACGTGGGTTTGACACATGGAAGGTGCGTATACACGTGGGTTTTGTTCTGCAGAGTCTAGTATACATTCAATAATATCTTGAGATTTGTACGCAAGTTAGGTTCTAGATAAGCGTGTACATATGCGGTTAATTCTTATGGAAAACGCGTATGCAAGCTAGGGTTTTGCTAAAGAATGTTGAAGAATATGTCTGATCAGTTTTGTTGTGTTTCTGTTGTCTGTCAATGAAGTCTTCATATAGATCTAGGTATTGATAATGTTGCTAGTTGATTGTGATTAAAGATCAGTGATTGGTGATTTAGTGATTGATTGGTACAGTTATATGTTTCAGTTTGATGTATAGTATTGGGCTTAAATGAGTGTAGTGTGTCCAGTCTAAAAATCTGATGAAAAGAGGCATACAAGTTGTGAAGTATTGAGGTTGTTGGATCCAGTGTGAAAATTTATGAAACGTGGTCCACGGTGGTGTTGAGGGTTGGAGCCTTCAGTGAGGGGGTCGTAGCTCCCTTCCAGTGGCTGCTGGTAAACGAGATCTGGGGGTCGTTGCTCCTTTCCAGTGGGTGTTGGTAAACGAGATTAGGGGGTTGGAGCTCCCTTCTAGTGGGTGCTGGAGAACGAGTGAAGGTTGTAGCCTTCTGCAGGTGGGTTCCTGCGTGCTAGTATGAGTCTGCAGCAGTACAAGATTGTAAGCAATTTTCTATATAATAAATATTGAAGATAGAGACAACAACAGCGGTGGTTTTCTCCCACATTGAGTTTCCGCCTTAAATCTTGGTGTTCATGTGTGTTGCTTATCTGTATTGATTTAATATGTTCTTATTGCACATGTTTACTGCTTACTAAATGTCTGATGAATCAATGATGCGCTGGTCTAAGTAAAGTTACTGAAGATTTATCTGAATTATAAGTTTACTAGGCATATGCTAATTTCCTTAATGAAAGTCACGTACATACGCTATTTGGCTTAAGTAAAGTCGCGTATAGAATTCAATAAAGAAAAGTAAAAGAATGTGTGAGTTTTAAATACCGATTCATCGCCCCCCCCTCCTTAGTGTTTTTCCCAACAATATGTGCATTTACTCAGTTGTGAATGTAGATAATTTGAAACTCTAGGAGCCTTCCATGCTAGATCAGGAAGAGGAACAAGTCCTACCTTCTGTGGAGGATTTGGAAACAGATGCTCAAGCAGGGTTGACAGAAGATATAGTTTTGCAGAAGAGGTCCAGAACTACAAGACAAAGGTAGCATGACCTTTGGAAAGCTGGGTTGAAAGGACAACTTCCAGCAAAAGCTAAATGGTACACCAAAGAGAAGGTGGAGGAAAAATTTCCTCACCTCATTCAATAGAAGCTTTTGGGGTCCAAAAGCCTCCCAAAATGGGGAGGTATGATTTGGATTGGATCATTATATTGTTTGTCATCCATCTTGATGATTGTATCAAATGTTTGTGAGAGATTTTATTTCATTGTTCTCTGTTTTCTGCATAATTTTAAATTCGCATGCATGCACTATTAACAATAAATCTATAGATCCAAAAAATCAAATAAAACTGTAATAGTGTAGAATTTCAAATTTTAAATATAATTTTATCAGATCTGTTGTGACCAATTGTCCAATGGAATATCCATGATAATTTATGAATCATATATCCTCAAGTTTAGAGCCAAAGATGACATGCATGATGTTAGGTCTCCTTGCCTATGCAGGGAAGGATAACCGATATGCTCATGCTCTGACTCCACGATGTATAATTTATGTCTTCTTTATTGTTTAGTAATGAAATATAATATGCATTTTCCAAAGATATATATAATTAATTCATTTATTAATTCATGGGATATCCCCCATAGGTGGGTCCACTGAGACACCAAGTGCATCTGATTCGACCTAGAAACAACATCCATGGATGCATTGTATAGGTCACTCCTAGAATCCTAAGCTAAGAATCTAGAACAAAACAAGTGTTTTTGAACCCATGGATGCATCCTAACCTGAGAGACATGGAACTACCAATATAAGTTTTTCCTTTAATGCTTATTCATCAACAAGAAGTGAGCACTATAAAGTAAGTATATGACCTTGTGTCCCATTTTCTTAAACAAACATTAAATTTTTGTACTTAGCAATCTTTTATTTAAGAATTTATTCTAAATGGATTGTATTGACTGATTACAACTAACTTCATTCCAAGATCCTATTTGCAATCATTACCTTTGCTAAAGATATGCAACAAAAGGTCTCCTTGCATCAAATTATGTGAGTTAGTTAATGTTTTCTTTCAACTTAAGATAGTAAAGATTAATGTTAAAGCCATGATTTTCAAAGTGGCAACTATTAAGTTTGATGAAAAAATCACATGGTTGACTACACTAGTAACATCATCCTTTAGCATATTCTCAGCATGATTGAAGTGCCATTACTTCCCATACTTTTGATTAGAAGAGAAAAATTTAGTAGAAATAATATTGGTGCATGTAATCGTTTTCTCATTTTACAAATCAATGATTGGCGTGGTTGTAAGATCAATCAAATGGTTAGAAGTTAATGGCAAGCATACATTAGAAGATTTCTCTACAACATAACTCTTGTAAAATTCATTTGAAAAAGCAAAATAAAAAAATATGCTTTACTTCAGGAATCGTGTTTTCAGATTTTGTCTTTCGGATCTCCTTAAGAACAACCCTTGCCTAATGTCGTAGATCATCCCCTTATTTTAGAAGAGTAAAGAGAATCAATACCTCAAAATCCCACTCTCCATATAGATCTTTATCATTCACGTCAGCCCATACATAAGCATATGCTTTCAACTGATTTGATCTGATTTGTTGTATTTCATTGTCCTGTTTTTTTTAACATTGCATATGATTAGATATAGATTAACCACGAGTATAATATCACAATCTATTTTAAAAAGAAGACAATTATGACAATAATTAAAGTAGGATGAGAGAAACAAGTTTACTCAAAAGCATCAATCCAATTTTAATCTACTAGAATAGGTGTGAGAAAAAATTCATCAAGTTTACTGCTCCCCAAATTATGACCACTTTTACAAAGATTAATTTCCTTTACAATGTCGTAAATTTGGAGCTGTCTTGTATGAACGTATTATATTTCTGTATACCTTAAAACTGGTATTTATCTTGCTATAACTAATCCGTTTCACTATATTCTGCATTGTAGAATATTAGTACCATTAACATTTATAAGATATTTTACAGAATATGGTCCTCCATGAGGCCATAAAAGCTACAATTACAACTGATGTGTCTAGTGACCTCCAAAATGAGGCAATTAAGGAAAAACACTAGGTTCTCCTTATGCTTCTACTTTATGGATTCCGAACATGAGAATCCACAATAGCCTATGGGTCAACGTCACTTGCATCTACTTCCTCAAACTTAGTATAAGGATGCAAATAGTTATGAGATTTAAAAAATAATTTGTTTGATGTGTTAATACTAAGAACTAGTTGAATCTTTAAACATGGAAGCAATGTAAAACAAATGCAATCTTATTAATTTTTCTTCTTCAAATTGTTTGGTATTAATGAAGGCCTAAGAAGCTTGCCAAAGGTTAAGGTGATTTTAGAAATATATATCTCTAAAAGATTTTATTAGAATGGGACCTATCATTGAACCATTCAACCTTAAAAATGTGAATCGAACCAGAACTAGAAAAAATGAACCAAAAAACCAATCGACCAAAAGGTACATAAATATTTAAATTTTGAAAAAAAGAAACATATGTATTCATGTGCATCCTATTACCCATCAAAAGTGGGTAGACCTAGGAGAGATTTTATCCTATTCATCTTCTTTCAGCTAGGAGCCAACAACCCCTAAAATCCACCTTGTAACCGATGTGATATGCCAATTTATCTATGCTCCCTACGTTAGTTATGTTTCCTTGCCCATTTTTCAAGAGCATATGTTAGAAGGTGGGAAATCCAACCCAAAAGGTATGTTTTTCATTGTGCAGTCGAGTGCTTATGCTTGTTTTTCATTTGGGCATCTTGGGCATGGATTATTGGGTGACTTCGATGAAGGAAAGGCCTTGAACCTGGTTTTGTTTTCTCACCTTAAATGGGGGGTTAATCTTCAATCCTAGTCCCATGCGATCTCCCCTATTGGCTTATGGCTTTAGGAAGGGAACTACCTGGGAAACTCTGATTTTGGTAGCATGGTGTTGTTTTCCTGTTTCATATTTTTCACTCCCCTCCTCACATTACAAGCCCTATTCCACCATTTCCCTTCTCTAGGTCCACATGACCACTAGGTTGACAATGCACTGGCACACTCCCTCCCCTTGCCCACATATCTGAGTCACGTTTGGAAACATTTTCCCAGAGGTTGATGCAGTTAAAAGAAAGTTAAAAGCATATCATGTCCACAAGCAAGAAACAAAAGAAAAGGAAAATCATAAAATGCAAAAGATGACCGAGACGTTTAATATAGGACGTGGGCAAAAGCCAACATGAGCTCTACCCCTTATCATAATGGCCATCACCCTGGTTCCTGGGGCCCCCTTTACATCATTAAAGGAACCCATGCATGTCCCAACTCCTGGTGGGCGATGAACTACCCCACCTTTAAGGGGGTGATAACTGTTTTACATTATTTACAACATGCTCTCATTTCTAGAGCTTCAAGCAGTAATACAAAGAAAAACCAAGAAAAAGCAAAAGGAAAATAAAGAGTGGTGGAAAAACAAACGCTGAGGTAACTCATCTAACCATGATCGCTCCCTCCTCACATCTGTACACCCAATATGTGGACTTCCTCATTATTGCCACCCTTGTACCCATGGCATTTGGCCTTGAGACCCCTTTGCCCCCATCCATTTCATCATTATTCACATGCCACCTATTAATTGAAGGATGTACCGGGGACACGTCTTTCTGCTTAGGGGTTGGGAACACCTAATGGGATCATTTATTAGCCACTTCTACCTAGGGACATAACATTATTACGTGATCAAAACTCCAAATTTGGAAGAGAAACCCTGTATGAAGTGTCAATTTTCCCTTGATTAACAATCTTGGTTCACTTAGATGCACTAATGATTAATTGTACATAATGGTGAGGATACAACACTGGACATTGTGTGTGATTGACAGGTGCTTTCCATCATGGGTTGGGCAACTAAATTGGGGCCCAGGTCCACTAGAGGAGCATTATGACACCCTACATGTGAAGCGTTGAGAACCATGGGACTCCTATCAATTGCACAAAATCATTCTATTCCATGGGCACCTACAACACCTCGGTAGTTTGCACTTTGCCCCATATTATTCATGAGATGCACATGGCCAGCATGCCCCAATTGACTTAGCAATTTACACATGGTTTGGCAATTGATCTAAGGCCTAAGTGAGGTTTGTCTCACCCCTTGAGACATGGGAGGGATAACACCATCCTCTGAGTCCTCAATGTTGATGCAGGATCAAGCTATTTTGTCACCAAGAGACCCATGAGACCCGTTTTGTGCCCCAAACACAAAACTGGGGTCCACATGATGATTTTCATGGAGATTTAGGGGTCAACCCCTAGATTTGGATTTTTGGAGCCCTCTACACTCAACTTGGCACTGAAGGAGTCAAACACATACCCTAAAATGACCTATACATGCATGATGTTAGCATTTCAGCCTCTCTTGTGGGTTAGTTCTTATGGCTTTACATTGGCTATGAGGTTGGCTTGTAACCTCACTTAGTTTTTCCCATCATTTTACAACCTAGAGGGGCTTTTAGGCTAAATTAGAGTTCATTAAACATGTATAAATAAGAGAGAGGTTATTCCACTCTCTCATCGTGGAGAATTTAGACCTCATAAGGGAATTCCCACTTGTTCCTTCTTTCTATATTAGAGATTCTTGGAATGCATTCTGATGTTTGGAAGCTATTTTGGATTGTCTTTGGAGCTATTTCTTTGGTGAATGGATGGATATACTACATGTTATCTTGTAAGTTCCTATTGTTGAAGATTACCATTTTGGATTTGTCTAATGTATGGAATAGTTGCTTCTAGATTATACTTGATTGTGCCCTAATTTGTTGAAAATAAATTCTAATGGCTATCTAGTTGATAATTGCATATGTTACTCATTGTATAACATGTAATGAATGTTCCTAGTGGAGGAATTCTTATAACTCTCCATCAAACTCCATTTAGCATTGAGTGGGTAAACATTGAAATTTCGATACCTAGGGAATCAAATTTCAGCCTCCTTAGCAACAAATTTGGCTTATCTATCATATCCTTGACCCCACATGCCTAAAGGACAAGGCACTTGTCCAAGTCATTGGTGATCATCTCAAAATTTTCTCCATAAATTTCTCTCTCTAAATTTGGTCCTTTTAAGGCTAGGGTGAAAATCTAGGGCTTGCAGCGAAATTTTAGCGAGGAGGATTTATTGTGATTTGAGAGCCTAAACATCAATAGATAGGTCTAAGCTACCTAACTTATCAATTTGGTGGGCATCCACTCAAATTTCATCCATAAAATATCTTTCCCTAGGTATTGCTCCAAGAGGGAAACCCTAGTCTCCTTTTCCCTAAACTTGAGGACTTTCTTGAGGATTTCATGAGCCTTGGCTTAGTTAGATATCATTGTAAGAAACCTTTTCCCTGGGGCCTTGACCTTGTGAATACCTATCCCCATCGAAAAATATCAAAACCCTAGGTCTTTGGCCTTCTTTTTTAGGGCTTTTCTTTAAGAGCATTTTGCGTCTTTAAAGACTTGAACCATTATTAAGTCTCTCTTGGCTGAGCTCTAGCTTGATCACTTTGTGCCTTATACCCAGTATATCTAGTTTAAGTGATCTCCTTCCTACCGAGACTCCTCCCATCGGTGAAAGTCCGTAAAGAGCAAGTGGCTTTCGCTGAGGTGACATTTGGCCTCTACACCATTGTTAGCACCTTATCTAATTTTTGCCTTGTAGGGTTTCACTCTCCAAGGCCTGCTAGATTTTGTGGTAACATGTTGACCATTAAATTTGCACTTAAAATTTTTTGAAGTCTCCATTGCAAAAAGTACATTTCAGAGCATTTCAGAACTTTTAGAACATCCAAAAGTCCAAAAGTTAGTAGGGCTTTTTAGCCCCTTCTCTCTTCTCTCTCTTCATTTTGTACTCAAATTCTGCAACCCTGCGAGGATATTGTAAACATGATACTAGCATGATGAATAAAGCCATGTAAAAGTCTTAGGTAGCTTAGGACTTTACTATCAAGTGAGTCCACTCTAGGGAGTTTTTTTCACTTAACTAATTATTCATGTTTTTCAACACTGAATAACTAGTTGAGTTTTTTCTCCCAGATATACCCCCAAAGCTGGAGTGCGGCTTGATGGTAGGGCCTTGGGGGAGTCCTAGTGTCTAGAGTTAATGTATATTACCATGCTAGATCATTTGTAAATTTTCGTGGAATTTGATTAGATCTAGGGGTCATTTTTTAATTATTAAAAATTTCCCACAGGACGAGACTTTTAATAAAATTTTGACGTAAATTGTAATAAGTGATGTCTAGAGAAGTTGTAGGGGGTAGGAGTAATCAAAATTACACCTCTACACCTCAACTTTCTACTAAGACACACTTTGAGGGTCATAAAATGTGTTTCTACCCCTCAAAACCCATTTTTCCTAAGTCTACTAAGAAAATTAGAAAGTAAATTGCCAAAAACAAAAGTGGAGAAAGATAAATATTTCCACATGCTAGAATGATGTGGAAATGAGTTGGAAAATAATGTCAAGTCAAAGGGCAAGTTGGAGAGTGAGTTGGAAACCATATCATACAAGGAATTAATGCACATGGTGAAATCGATTTTTGGGCCAGATTTGGAGCTCGATTTTCACATATGGCAGTTCGATTTTCTTGGGGAGATTAATGCAATATTGAGAATATGTTGAAGATTTAATGTGAGACATTTGTGGAGTATGAGCTCTACTTACTCCACCAACATTCCACTTGTATGCAACTCTCCAAGCTTCAACATCTACGCACAACTACTTCACCCTTCACGTTGGTAGTTCCTACAACAGTTTAATGCAGATGGAGGGAAGATTTGGGTACGATTTGCAAAGGTGTAAACTCTTGGCTTCTTGTTGAGGATTTTGTGGGAATATGCTTCCCATTCCACCTACAGTCATCCACACATGGCACCAGATTAAGGGAAATCGAATTTTGGCACATGAAGAAAGAGGAATATGTTGTTCTCTAAGAGGAAATCGACTTCACCCTTGTCATTGATCCTCTACACTTGGAATTCGAATTTCTCTTGGGATTTCTACCACTTCTCCACTTGTCCTTGGGGGTTTTCATTGGGATATTCTCCCATATTTCTATTTAAATGAGCCTTGGGTTCCTGATAGGATACATTGGTTAGACGATCTATTGGGCTAGCGAAGATTTGGAAAAATTTGTACTCACTACTTTCATATGATCAATAAAGCAAAGTCTTTGGGTGTTTACATATGATGTGATGTTGTTCTTCTTCCTTTGAGGTAATATTGTTCCATTTATGTTCTTCATTTTATACACTTCTTAAATTCGAATTTGTTAGCTCATTTGCCATATTTGTGGATTAAATTGTGTAAGCTATCTTGAATTTATTATTGGCTTAGGGAGATGCTCTAGATTGAAGAGCACTAGATTGTTCTCAGTTGAATGTCTAGCGTCTTCTCTCATTGCTCAATCTAGTCCCTTGTGATGCTAACATTTCCTTTAAGTGTGTAGAAGTCATTTTATGTATTGGAAAGAAGCTTGAGCGTGGGGTAAGTTCTCGGTTAAATAAAGTCACTCTCAAGGTGAAGGTTACAAGAACTCATATCAAGCCAGCTTGCTCTCAAAGGCTCATCAAGCGAAATTGAAAGGGGGTTTCTCACCCTAGCTCTCTATAAACATTATTTCAAAATTCAAATCTACTTGTCATATTTCATTGATTTCATCTAGGTTCAAGAGCTTGTGGAAGGATACTAGTCCTTCTCGCTTGCGCAAAGGAGGAATGTGAGTTGCTTCTTTGTGCCTTGCACATGTACATTGTGTATATTCTATCATTTTTGTGGCTTGTATTTATTCGCTTGATCTAATTCCTTTTTGGCTTCTTGATTGCGCAGTCTTCTAAGGGCTTGGAGGATTTGGTTTGAAGCATTATTGGAAAAGATTTGTAGGAGGAAGATTAAGGAGCTAAGGATCAACCATTTGATATTTTCTCTATCTACCTAACTCGTGATCAAACCAAACCTTTCTTCCCTCCTCTTTGCGCAAGGATTCCTCATAGAGGATTGGAGGATTTGTACTACCAAGATTAATCACTTCGAGGAATGCAAGTTTCTTTTTTTAGGAGCTCTTGATCTGCAGTGTTATAACATCATTGTAGCTTCTTTTTCATTTTATATCTCATTTGATCTTGAGGACTTGTATCTTCACTATCATCACTTGGAAAAAAAAAGCGAGTAGCCTTTGAGAGGCTTTTCATTTTATCATTGTCATTTCTAGCTCTTTGATTTTGAGGAAGAGTATGCTTGCTCTTTGAAACTTGTTGTAAACCCTCCTCAAGTATCAAGCCCCTCATTTCTCTATAAGAGGGTTGTTCGTTTTAATAATAAAAGAAAAATTTTCCTTTGAGGGATCTTGGGGATTTCCCCTTGGCATCTCGGTCTCCTCATTTGGTAGGAAGAATATTGGGTGATTGGGTCTCTTATTTTGCATTTCTAAGTTTCTAACCTCTTTCGCAAGTGGTTTCCATCTTATTTGCTCACATTTACCTACTATAGCTCACTCTCTAACTCGCATTTTTGTTGATCTAAGTAGCATATCCAAAATTCATTGCAATTTGTATCTTATTTGCTGATTTAATTGTGGCTGATTTGTTTCATTTGAAGCTGGTATAATTCACTCTATTTCTGATATCACAACTATCTCATTGCTCATTTCGTAATGTAGCTCAATTTCTCATCATATTCCACATTTGAAATTCATTTCCACAATTCATTGCAATTTGTATCTTATTTGCTGATTTAATTGTGGCTGATTTGTTTCATTTGAAGCTGGTATAATTCACTCTATTTCTGATATCACAACTATCTCATTGCTAATTTCATAATGTAGCTCAATTTCTCATCATATTCCACATTTGAAATTCATTTCCATTACATGCAAAGTCACTTGACATGCTAATTCAACTCAATCAAGCTAAGTTGATCTCATTTCATTTTCATGCAAGTATAATATATCACTTGATGTGAATTGGTATCTTTATTGAGTTATCTTGAACTATCTCTCATTTGAAGGATTAAATTTACTTGCAAGTTATTTTCATCACTTACATTTCATATGAAATCTGCAATTTGCACTTTTAAAATTTACCTTCAACACATAAGTCTTGGTTGAATAGACATTTTAGGAAATCTTCTTTGAATATCCCAAGTCTAAGTTTGGAGAAGAGCTTAAAACGTGTGACCATGCAGTTCAAGTATTGGCATAGTCTGATGTTGGAATGATGGCATGTAGTTTGACTTAAGGGACTAGGTGGACCTTTGGTAATGAAGCTAAGCTTCTCCACTTGAGGCCCTGTTGCACACTTTTTGTCAAAGTTTTGAGGAAGTAGATGTACCTATTTTTTCTTCAAAGGAACAGATCATCAACCGTCAGCACTATGTGTCATTGTAAACCCATTCTGCAATTTTGTAATGTAAATGATGCTAGTAAGACCGTGAATGTATGTAACAACCAAGATAAGCTTATTATTTTGGAAAAAGTTTCATCCTAAGAGGCTTTTCGTCTCACTGATTCATTTGTGTTTCTAAACACGGATGGTCAGCAAAGTTTTTCCCTCCAACCTCACCCCAAAGCTAGGGTGGAATTCTTCGTCAAAGTCTTAGGTGGGTCCTAGTGTTTAAATTTTAATCTAGTCTTCTGTAAAAGTGATTTGGGAATAATTTAAGCTAGTTGGCTAAATTATTTTATTACAAATCAGTTGGTCTACTAGATCATATTGTGTAGCAGAATTGGGTATGTAATTTGATGGTCAATACCGAACGGGTGTTCCTCCTTTGAGGGTTGAAATGTAAAAATATTATGTAAAAAATATTTTAGTGCATGGTCCTTGATGCAAGGGCATTAGGCACAATCAAATACTTTGTATCTAAGTAGACATAGGGGGTCTTATGCTTTTAATTTCTCATGTAATTATTAGTGATTTTGAATAAAAAGTGAGAAATTGTAAATGTTCTCTAACCACTAAAAAACATGAGGAATGTGAAGAGTCAGTTTAGTTGTTTTGGGATTAAGTCAAAAAAATTAGGAAATTGAAGAGTCTGGTGAGCTATTAGGGAACCTGAATCAATTCAGGTTATCCCTTTGTATAAATGTAAGCAGAGTAGAGTTCAAAAGATACAGAGTAGATTGTAGAAGGCCACAGAATAGAAGACCTGGCCAAAACAAGGAGGTTCTGTAAGTAATTTCAGTGGTGTATATAAAATGAATTGCTTCAGCATTGTATGGATATTGTTGGTTTAAACTCTGGTTAAATGAATCCTGTGTGTCATTGAAGAAATCGACCTTCTTGTCGATGTTGTATTCTGAATTATATGTGCCTTGATTGAATTAAGTTCTGTGTAAACAAATTCGAATCTCCTTAAAACAATTGTATAAGAAATAGAGTGAATAGACCCTGTGATAGAGCCCTAGTTGACGTTCCGTTTTAATTGAGGAATTGATATATGTCTGCATTTATATTATTCGAGAAAGATCGATCACGAGCAGGATCAATCCTCTAGGAGAGACTTGAACTGTAATATAACCTTGAGTAGATCGATTTGGGTATGATTGAGATGGAGTCCACATTTCTGTGTTTAATGGACAGCATTTGAAGTCTGTGTGACGAGACTTGTAATCCTTACAGAATTCCATTCACCATTGATGCAATTCTGTGTAATGGACTGTTGAATTCAATGGAATCGATTTATGTTCAGTAGAGAGAAGGGTTGTGGTAATTTGAACCATCGAACCCACGTTCCTTGTTGAATGCATATAACTCTCGATGTCAAGAGTTCGATGCTGAGGACTGATTGGGGTTTTGCTGTGGAGATTGAATACTCACCCTTACATTGTATGAGTGCTGGAGAGTTGTTATGTTGTATAAGCAGTGGAATAAGGGATGGCTTGAGATCGCGTTAATATGTGGTTGTATTAAAGTTGAATGCGAACTCAAAGGCAGAGACGTAGTTAACAAACGAATGAATAAACCGGAACCATGAGTTAACGGAACCTTGGATGAACAGTGAAACCAGAGCTCCAATACCAGCAGTATCGCGTGAGTTCTAAAGTGGTAAAAGGATTTGGAAAAAAAAACGTGATGTCGGTTGTTGGTTGACACGCGTCCACAGGCGGTATTGTAAAACCGTTTTCATCGCGCAATTTCGTAGCACTAAAGTTCGGAACTAGGAAAAACGCGATACTCGTTGTCACCGTCTGATGGTCAGTGTTGGGAGATCTACGGTGGTCGCGTTGCGCGATGGACGAAGTTTAACAAGGTATGTGTTATAAGTACTGTGGGCCCGAATGCTATAATATGTTGATATATATATATATATATATATATATATATATATATATATATATATATATATATATATATATATATATATATATATATATATAACGCCGAACCTTGTATAATGAATTGTATGCGGGCGTATTATGAAATGTGCGAAAGGTAATCGGAATATATATATGTATTAACATATATATTATGGTTGGATATATAATATATCGGACCTTTGGCTTTAAAGAAAATCGAAGGTTTATATGTTAAAGTGACACTTAATGTTAGCGGGTTGAACCTTTGAACAAAGGAAAATGATAAGGTATGAGCGTGAGGGCTTGTAAATCTTCGTATCGGCAATGCATATGAAGAGTGGGGATCTCTTGTAATAAATCGAATAATTATTGGAAAATCCCATGAAACGAGGTAAAGGCTATATAATTGTGGAATATAAATTGTAAGGTTTGCTTGGGTTTCACATGGAAGAGCATTTTGCATGCGTTGTGAGATTATTGCTATGGGGTTAACCATAAGTTTGAAGAAAAGAATTAAAGCCTCCACATTTATTTAAATTGCCCGTGAAGGAAAATAAAGCATTGGAGTTTGCCCAGATTGTGGACTTATTTGGAGTGCTTCTACACATGTAGTTTAAATTGTTGTGGTTTATAACTATAAGAGGACTTTGAATTAATATCTCAAATCTCAGATTTGAGATATTAAAGCTTCCAGAGGAATTTTAAAGATTGCCCAGATTTAAAAGTTTATTGGCTAAAAACTGAATTCAGTTTTGTGTGGAAAGGAAATTGGAGTTTTATATATGGACTAAGAGTGTGCAGTTGAGGTAGGTCGGGCATCAGTCCCTCATACTTAGACACCTTGGCTAAAATATTAGAGGGTGGAAAAAATATTAAATCCCCTCAAGTGTCAATTAATTAATTTTTCTGGAAAAAATAAAATTAATCCTACGCCAAAAAATTAATTAATTAGAGAAAAAATTAGAAGTCTTAGAGAAATTAAATTCTTCAAGTGGAAAAATACGTGGGTATCAAAAAAATTAATTTTTGGAGGTCCCCCACCAAGGGAATATTGGAAATTTCAAGAAACATTAAACCTTTGGACCTTGGTGATTAAGTCAAAGTCAAATTTTTGAGGAAATTAACTTAAAATAATTAATTTTGAGCTAATAAAAAATAGTTTAAATGATAAATCGAAAATTCCTCAAAAATAATTATTTCAACGACAAAAATTAAAAGTTGATCAAGGATTTATCGACGAATGAGATTATTTTGACGAGGATCAAGCCAACTAGCCGTTATTTTTCCACTTGGAGGATTTATCTATAAATAGAGAGTCGTTTGAGTCTCGAGCCATCTGATTTTTGGCTAAGAAGATTCTGTTGAAAAGTTGATGTAACGCTACTATCACGCTGAGAACATTTTTTTAATCATAATAAAGTCTTTGGGGTGTAGTTCATGGTGGTTATTATTCACTGATTTGTGGTACGTGTTGGATACAGACTTTCCTATATCGTGCTTAGATTTTAAAATTTGTTTTTCATTAGATGGTGATAATAACATTCTATTGGTAGATTTTGAGTTTATCTTAGGTGACCTGATTCATCATATGTCTAACAAGCTTTCTTGAAGAAAAATATATAGTGTTTGCAGGTTCCCCAGTCCTTGGGCTCCAAGTTCACAAACTATGGGTATAAGTCGACCTTGATTGGACTTCAAAAATTTTTATGGTCTATCTAACTTCAATAAGGTTGTAGCATGCATTTATTTTCCAAAGTATTATTAGCCATTTATCAAAGAAAATTCCATAAAAAGTTATTTCTCAAAATTCCTTTCAAAAAGCATTGTATATTTGTAATTTTTGTAAATAGGTTTGTATAATGAATTTGTAAACTATTTTTTCTAATTGGGATTTTGAGGTTTTAAGATTTTTTGTATATATTGGGGTTTTGGGTATTCATAAATTTATTTTTTGCAGCTGAGATCAAGAGGAAAGAGTTGGAATAGAGCTAAATCTAGGCCCTTGAGGGTAATATCTAGCCTCTTTGCAGGGCTAGACATTGAAGAAATTGGGTAAAATTGCAGATCGTAAGCAAATAATTTTTTGTGAAGCAAGGGTTTCAAGTTTCAGCCCTCTCGGGCCTAGATCCAACCTCTCCAAGGCCAGTGTCCCCCTCCTAGGGCCTTGCGTCAACCCTAGAAGCCCCAACGTCATCCTTTTTAGCTCTTTTAGGGCTGGCCGTAGCCTCTAAGGGCCTCAACCTTCCCTTTAGTACCCAACGTCAAGCCTTAGAGGCCTTTTTAGGCTTAGTGTCAGCCCAAGGGACCTAGGCCCTCCTCTTCTGCCCTAGTTGTGGGCTTTTAAGGCTTCTACCTAGGCCCGTCAAACAATGACCCAATAACACGCAAATTCGATTTTTTTTGTCATTTTTGCAAACAGAGGTTAAGAAATAGAGCTAAGGAGGAGGAGAAATCATCTTGAGAGGACACAATTCGCCTAATGAATGGCCCAGATTGACTAGAAATTACTATACTTTTACAAGGCAATTTTACATCTATTTTTAGCTTCAGGGGCGCCCCCCCCTGGACCCCCCCGCAGTAACAAGCGACTACGGCGACGTTGCTGCCCCATTAAGGTACAGGGGTCCAACGTTGTGATACAAAATAAACAAGATAATCAGGCTCCACACCCAATAGAGAGGCCTATCATGGAGTCAACCCCTGATTGGCTAGAGCATGAGGTAGTGGAGGGGGAGGAAGAGGAGGAGGAGGAGCAACAACAGGAGGAGGAGGTGACACCACCTACCCCTGCTATCGGTAGAGGACGTGGTCTGCCTCCTTTAGCTCCTGTTGCTTTAGGTTCTGGTGCTTCAGGTTCTAGAGCACAATAGATTCCATTGCCAGCCCCGCCAGCTTCTTCGTCTAGAGGGAAAGTTGTTACATTTTCTCGCAAGAGGGGCAGAGGAAATCAGTAGTATAGGTTATTTGGTGCATTCCTTTGTATATAACATTATGACTCATGATATGAGATACATTATTATATTTTTTGTTGACATTTTGAGGTTGAGTTGAGACTTCGGACTTAGTATTCAAGACATGATTCACTATTATGTGTGATGTAGCACTAGACATGATATTACACATCTTATATATTAGTTTTTTTTTCATATTTATGTGTCAATGCATTTATTTTATGTTGTGGGTGCTTTAGATATTAAAAAAATTGGAAAAAAATGAATATTTTTGTATGTGCCGATTTTTTCCCAATATTTACCAATTTTTTCCCGATTTTTACGATTTTTTCCTATTTTTTCCCCTCGCCGATTTAATCCCAATCGCAATTTTCAAAACATTGCCTAAAATCACAACTAAGTGGTCTAAAATCTCTAACATTTTCATAATAAAATTTTCCTAAATTTTTGGCCACTTGGGCATTGAATATTTAACATAGATCTAGTTTTTAGCTTGTTGGAATATCTCTGCATCACTGTGAAATCAGATCTGATATTTTCTGAATATTGCATTTTAAGAGACTAAAAAATCAATTTTTTCAGTTTGGCAAGCTTACTCTAAGTTTTGGGCACAATTTGGCAGTTGTTGTGCCATTAATAGCTCATTGATTGTTCACTTTACTTACTGTTGTAATAAGTGTTCCATATCTGATATAACAGTTAGTGACTCATCATAAGTAGGCTAAAATTCACAAATTCACATTGGCAAGTCATTAGGCTACTCCTTGGTCATTTTATGATTCATATGTTTGGCAATTTCCTTGTTTTGAAGTGATATACTTAATGTTGTCTTATATTTGATCATAAGTAGCTCTTTCATGATTTATCTGGTACATAGTGGTTTATGTTGTTAGGCTTTAACAATTGCTTGTCTTGTGTTACATTTGAAAATTTGTTTTGGAACTAAACTCATTCACACATCTAAGTTCTAACCTTGTTGATGAATTAGTTACTTTGGGCATTTGAAATCTAATTGGCATTGTAGCATTGGCATAAGATCATTATTGGAATATCTTCAGTAATTGTGATTAGCATCTTGTGTTGATAATCATTGATCAATTAGTAAGTGAATAACTGCCCTAAGTTCCTTCAATTATTATCATTGGTTAAATATCTTGTGGATTGATTTATTGTTGGCACTAAGTTAATTGGCACTTCCTTGGTTACGAGATTTGCATATAATTCATTAATAAGTACTCTTGCTATCGAAGATTCATCATAACGTAAAAGCACTTGAACATTAAGCTAATTTCAAACTAAGGACCAGACTCATAATCATTACATAAGCATTTTTAGCTTAGCTTGCACTAATAACTTACCCCCAAGCATAAGCTTGGTTGATAGACTCCTAGGACAACCTTTTCTCATCTAGCTTGAGGGATTTAGCCCATTTTAGTGGTTAACACAGTGACCTTGCATTCCTCAGAGCCACACTCTCTACAGCACCGAAGGCATTGGGTGGCTGAAACACAGGGGGAGGTATCGTTAATCAAGCCTTTGTTTGCTTCCTGTTGGCTTCCATCCCACAACCCACTTTAAAGACTGGTCTCAAAATAGTTAAGGGAGAGGTTCCATTTAGACTAGGCATATAATCTAAAATTAACCAAGATCCTTGCATCACACTTAGATCTTAGGACTTGCATCTCATATAGGTTAGTTATTCATCTAAGCAACAACTGTCCATCCGGTTACTTGGTTATAATTTATAATAAGAAAGAATTTTGACTCCATAAAGCACTGGTCTCAATTCCAAATCTAATTAAATACTTGAGTCTTGCTAGCTAGGCCACTCAATTGTGTCCCCTGGGCAAGTTGGTTCCCAACTTGTTTTCTATCATCTCATTTCCATAGGGACTACCCCCCATAGCATGTCGTTGGGAGACAGCTGGAACGAAGTGGGTGGGGATCAGATCAGATTGACAACCCCCACCTTGAGTCGTTGTCACGGTGCCTATACAATCTGAGCGACAACAGACCCCTTTCAACAACATCTATCCAAATTCCATACAAGGGTGAAGGATTTGAGTAGTAACACCTTAGGCAAGCCTTTAATAAAATTAACCAAGAACACTTACCTCCCACAACTCACCCCAACAACTTAGAATTATCTTGCATGCAATTGTGATATCATTGGTTATCTTATGTTTTTTTTGAGCTCTTTCTCAAATACATGTAAGTTGAATTGTGAGCACTTATATTTACTTTATTGCAAGTACTTTGCTTCATTCACATTCTTGTACCTTATTTGATTCATGCTCATTCACTTATCTTGAAGTTCATTTGATGCAATATTGTTTATATCATATGTGAGCATATTTTGTTTCCAAGTACAAGTATCATTTCACTTGCGAGTTTCATTCAAGTGCTCTTCTTTCAAAGTTGTACCTAATATTTTATAATTTGCAATTGTAGTCTTATATTGATCTACTAACACTTGGCTTGCAACCTTCACATATCATTGTACTTGTTAACTCTTGAAAGCATTTCTTTTATTGCAAGTATTTTCATTTATTTGAGCATATTTATCTCTTGCAAGTTTATAGCTATTGGCACTGGTCTACTTGTTACCCACCACTTTGTGGGTAATATCCCTAGGAGAAAAATTTCTCCAAGATGGTCCTCAGCTGGCAACCGACAACCCCTTCCAGCCATCAACTAGCTCGTTGTGCCATTTTCCTGCCACCTAAGCCATCCATGTGGTCCCTCACCCATCTGTCATGATCGTATGTTTGAAGGTGGATCTCCCGAACCTAAAGGTATGCCTTGTCATTTGGTAATTGAGTATTGAGTTTTCTTATCATGGACACTTCTTGGCATGGATTAATGGGGGGATTCGGCGGAAAGAGTGGGCTAGGTCTGTTCTTCCGTCTCCTAGACCTCTTTTGGATGTTACCCTTGGATCTTAGTCCCGTGGGATCTCCTTTACTAACCATTGAGTTTTAGGATGGTACTACATGGGAAACCGTGATTTTCGTTGTCGGATCCTGCTCCTCATCCATATATATCACTCCCCTTCCATGCATCATATTTCTCACCTAGGTCCACATAGGGTTAGCCTCCCCTTCCCCTTGCCCACACCTTGGAGCAGGCTTGGAATGATGCCCCGGAGGTTGATGCAACTCAAAAGAAAAGCAAAAGCATAATTGAAAACATTCAACAAGAAAAAATGCAAAAGATGGTCGGGACAAACATATTTAGCACGTGGGAAAAAGTCAATGCATGAGCTCTACCCCATACCCATGCCCATCACCTTTGTTCCATAGACCCTAGATGAGCCTCCTTTGTCATTTAGGAACCCATGATTGTCCCAACCCCTGGTGAGCAATGAACTATCCTACCTTAAAAGGGGTATCCACTGCTATATCTTACACATCATGCTTTTATCCTTTCAGCCCCGAGCAGTTAATCAAAGAAAAATCATAAAAGGAAAAATGCATATAAAAAAGAGTGGAAAAATCAAGGCGGGGGCACCTCATGTACCACAATTTCTCCCTCTTATACATTGTATACCCAAGTGTGGGCTTCCCTTTTTCTAGCTACCCTTGTACCCCGATATGTGGCCCAGGATTGCCCCTTTCATCCCTTATTCCATTCACCTCTTTATCACATGCCACCACCATTTGAAGAATGTACCTTGAACATACTATCACCTCTAAAGGTAGAAACCACCTAATAAGACACCTGGTTAACCCGCTTTGGAGCTTGGAGACATTAGCACATGCCAAAGCCCACTATGGAAGGGCATGCCATTATGAAGTGTCCACATGTTGTCCATCGTCTGTAAGCTTTTTTACTCAATTACTTTAATGCCTTGTTATGCTGGAAAACTAGGGGATGTTGAGATTTTGCGCATTTAGGGTAGCATCAGTTGTGCTCTAGCTCCCAAATTTTGAGGAAGGACTAAAGTACACTTGATCTACAAGACCCGGAAATGGATTTGGGAAATTTCATCTGGTTTAGGAGATATTAAATTAATTAATTATTTTAATGTATTTCCTAAGTTAAAACTTAGCGAACTTAAATAATTAAAGTGAATTTAATTAAACATGTGATGAAATTGTCTTAAGTCACACAGATCAATCTTTCTTTTAATCTTAGCCACTGATTCAAGATCTGATCATGGTCGTTGGTTTCCCAATGAGAAAAGTATAAAGGAAAGGCTTGGGGTCATTTTTAAAGGCACACAGAGGCAGAGCATTGAAGCTAAGCTGAGATTCTAGGGCGAGTTTGCTCAGAATTCTCAGAAGTGTTTCACCTCGCAGAGAGGGGACTTTAGACCAAGGATGATCTGATCCCCGGGGTCTAGAATCAACAAGAGGTAGAGATCACCTCAAAGAGATCGCGCAGAGAAGCTGTGGGAGTCAGCTAACAAGGACAACGCAATTCCTCGAGGCTCGAAGGACAACGTGATTTTAAGGTGAAGCCCTCAAGGGCTAACATAGAGACCCTAAGGCGCACTGCAAGGCCCGCGTCACCTGGGCCCGGGGGTAAATACGCCCTTTTCGTGAGCAAGGCTAAGGCGCAGAGGCTTTAGAGGCCGACGCAGAGGCTTCAAGGGCACAAGCCGGGGTTTCTAGGCCCTAATTTTGGTTGAGTTCTGTAAATCTCGTTTGAGGGTGTGGATCAGTCATTATTTCAGCACTAGATTAGCCAGTGAGTTGTAGATATATTAATTCGCTGTCAGGTTTTCCAGATCTAGAACCCAGGCTTGTTGTATTCATAAAATTCTTAATAATAAAACCCTCTAGCAGCCAGAGACCGGTTTTCCCGCATTGGGTTTTTCCAGGGACTATTTGTCCAGAAATAATTGTGTCACTTTGTCTATGTGTGCATGAACTTGTTCTAGATTTGGATTGGTGGAAATTTGTTATGTGTTTTGCTTCGATTTTAACTTGAATTCATCCAGTTAATAACTTATCTAAGTAGGAGGGGCATAAAGAGATTAATAGTAAAAATTTCAGCATAAAGTGCAGATTCAATGACATGGTATTGAAGCACTGCGCATCTAGAGATTAACAAGAAGAGATCGAGAGATGTTGGCTGCTTGTGCACTGAAGAGCACAGGAAACGCGTATCCGAAAGGACAACAAGTACAGAGGCAACCATGCAGAGGGAAGGGTGACACAAGCCTAACGTCGTCTCCTAGAAAGCCCACGCAATTACCGCGCAGAGGGCCCGTTAAAATAGTGTTGGATTAGTCTCTAAGCTTGCTAGTGTGTGATGCGCATCTAACCGTCGCATCCAAAAAGATCGAAAATTTTTTTGTAGAAACTGCAGGTGCCGGGTGGGGTTAAATTTCGAATTGTTCGTATTTTGCTTCCAAAGCACAAGTGATAAAGAGCGGGAGGAGATTAGCTTCTCAGAGAGTTTCTAGCCAAAGAAACTTGCGTATTGATCAGAGGATCAAAGAGAGTTGAATCATTGTTGATTTGGCAGATTTCCGAGAAGGGAAATCAGTGGTCAGAGGGAGTAGAAGGTGCTTGTTTCGCCAAGGGCCTTAGATCCAATTCTCTAGCAAAGAGAAAGGAAGCTCTGGCACATTTATGAACAGATGGCTCTTCATGGACTGCGTGATCAGGACAGGTTGGATGGCCTTTCCAACTTCTTAGTTTGGAAGGCTAGGATCATGATAGTCCTAGAGGCATATCATCTAAGAGACCATGCAGAGCAAACTCTGGCCATGCCGACTGATCTGGATCTCCTTCGGAAGCATAAGGAAGCTGCTGGGCATGCCAAGGGACTGATTATGGATGGAATTAAGGACCATATTGTACCACACTTAGCTGAGAAGAAGACAACTAATGAGATGTGGAAGGCCTTAATCTCCCTATCTGAGGGAAAATCGGTCCAAAGAAAGATGCTGTTGGAGACACAGATGAGGTAATTCATGATGACCAAGGGAGAAGACATGGAGCATTTTCTTTTCAGATTGCAGTCAATCAGAGATCAGTCACTGCAACGGGTGCTAAGGTGGAAGACGATGTGATAGTCAGGACTACTCTCAATACAGTCATAGATGAGTGGGAAGCCTTTGTCCAAAGTATCTTGGGCAAAGCAGACCTCCCAGATTGGGATAGCTTGTGGTAAATTCTGCGTCAAGAAGAACTCCGCAGATTCACTAAGAAGCAACATAGCTCTGGATTGAGCAAAGTGAAGAAGGAAGATGAAGAAGATGCAGCCTTGGCATCAAAGAGGCAACAGGGAAAGAAGAAGAAGGATATGTCAAAGATCAAGTGCTTCCAATGTGATGAAATGGGACATTTTGCCAGCAATTGTTCTCAGAAGAAAAAGGGCAAGGAAGCTTCTTCTTCCAAGGCGGTTGTGGCGAATGATGGGTCGGAAGATTATGCAGTCATGAACGCTCATGAACCACGAAGGTGGGGCGACATGGATCTGTAGAGAAGCTACAGATCAGTATGGCAGGATCCTTGACTAGCTCATCTCTTGGATCACATACGAGCTACGGGAACCTTAAGACAGTAGCGGGACAAGTGGAGCAGTGGGTGCATAGACCACAGATGAAGTAGAGGCAAATCTGAAGACTGCAAGGAGCAGTGCAGAGCAGAGCAACAACAGCGTAGAAGCAGTAGCAATGCAAAGGCTGATGTGACTTCAGCGGCGCAGAGCAGAGTTGCTTACACAGTGGAGGGTTGCAGCAGCGCAAAAGGCTTCAGAGGGATAGCGCAGTGCAACAACAGCGTGAGAGATTTCAGCACAAGAGGTTGATGTGACTTCAATAGTGCAGAGGGAGTCTTCTTACGCAGTGCAGAGTTGTAGCTGTGCATCATCCTCTAAATGCCAGCATAGATTAGTAGCCTATGGAGCTTCAGTGATGAGGATGCAGCCCATCTGACTTGTCTGTCAAAGATTGGGCAGGAGATCCAGTTGTTTCTCTCAACAACTGAAGTTGCAATGCAGCAGATCAGCAGTGGCAGTGCTATGAGCAGCACAGATGCAGCAAATTGAGAGGGAGTTGCAGTACAGATGTTGCAGTGGCAGTGGCAGAGTCATGGGCAGCAGTGCAGAATGGCAGCAGTAGTGCAAAGTTGAGTGGCAGTAGGCAAAGCATCAGCAGCACAGAACCAGTGCCCAAAATATTGTAATGCATAGTGTGATGTATTGCTAGAGCACACTCTTGATGCTAAGAGGGAGTGTTGAGATTTTGTGTATTTGGGGTAGCATCAGTTGTGCTCTAGCTCCCAAATTTTGAGGAAGGACTAGAGTACACTTGATCTACAAGACTCATAAATGGATTTGGGAGATTTCATCTGGTTTAGGAGATATTAAATTAATTAATTATTTTAATGCATTTCCTAAGTTAAAACTTAGGGAACTTAAAGTGAATTTAATTAAACATGTGATGAAATTGTCTTAAGTCACACGAATCAAGCTTTCTTTTAATCTTAGCCATTGATTCAAGATCTGATCATGGTCGTTGGTTTCCCAACAAGAAAAGTATAAAGGACAGGCTTGGGGTCATTTGTAAAGACACACAGAGGCAGAGCACTGAAACTAAGCTGAGATTCTAGGGTGGGTTTGCTAAGAATTCTCAGAAGTGTTTTAGTTGCAGAGAGGGGAATTTAGGCCAATGGGATGATCTGATCCCAAGGTCTAGAATCAACAAGAGGCAGAGATCAGCTTAGAGAGACAGTGTAGAGAAGCAGGGGAGCTGCAGTAGCAAGGACAGCGCAGTCCCTCAAGTACAACGTGATTTTCAGCAGGAAGCCCTCAAGGGTTACACAGAGACCCTAAGGGGCAGCGTAAGGCCTGCGTCACCCAGTCTGGGGTAACGTAGTCCTTTCCGGAGCTGTTAGGTCCCTATATCACTAGTATAGTCCCTTATTATTGTTAGTGTAAACCCCTTATTGTTATTATTGTACCCTTGTAGCCCCCATTTTGTTATTATTGTGCCCTTAAATTATTATTGTTAGGTCGGCTAGGATTACATTGTGGCCCACTAGGATTACATTATGGCCCCATGGACTCCTATATATAGAAAGGAGGTTTTGTGAATTGTATCATCCAAGAATTATTCATTTATGTAATGTATTGGAGGTTTCCCCCTCGAATTCGTTCATTTCTAAAGCGTTGATATCTCTTTTCTTCTCTTTTTGGAGCTGGTTACTCAACATTTGGTATCAGAGGTTTGGATTCTAGGGTTTCGCTGCTCCAAACAGGTCATCGTGGAATTTTCACTATAACTATTTTTCTACGAAGGTTCAGAAGCTGAAATTTTTAAGGTGCGAAGCCGAAATCCTGAGGAATATTGTCTAAAAATTTCAGAGCTTGGTTCGCAATATTTTCAGAGATATGATCTGTGGAAGTTAGGTATATTTTCAGGCTCCTAAACAGGTCATCGTGGCATTTGCGCTATAACTTTTTATATACTAAGGTTCAAAATATGAAATTTTTATGATACGAAGCTGAAATCCTAAGGAAACTCGTCAAAAAATTTCAGAGCCTGGTTCGAAATATTTTTGGAGATATGATCTGTGGAAGGTAGTGCTTTTTCAGGCTCCTGAATTTCATCTCAAAAAGGTGATCGTGGGAAAATTTCAATAACTCTCTCTTTGAGCATTGGATTGGAGTTCCGTAAAAAGTGGTCACAAGTACACAGACTGTAGTTTCTTAGCTATCAATTTCAGAGGTGAAGGACAAAACAGTGACACGTGGCAAGTTGTACAAGTTTGCTATACTGATCCAGTCCATAATTAGGTCATTGTGGGAGATTGGACATAACTTTGTCTTGGAGAATCCAAATCAAGTCAGACCTATGGCATTCAAAAGAGAATTCAGAGGGCTACGTCAGTGCTGAATTTCAGATATTGAAGAGCCGCAATCACAGAGATAATACAATTTCAATATCGAGCTCCTCAAAAGTAAGTAAAAGGTGTGTATTTTTTTCTGAATTGCATAAGTCTTGTTTGAAGAATCAAGTTGAATTGATTGCAAAGGCATATTGTAGAATAGATATCAGTATTGGATTATAAAATGGCCCTTAAAAAGAATTCAACACCCATTAAGCCTTTGGAAAGCTCTACTATGACTCATGAAGACGAAGAATTGCAACATGATCTATCAAAATTACAAGAGCAAGTGGCAACAAATTTCACTTTCGCAAAGAGCAACAAAAAATGACATGGAAGTTTTGAAGAAAGGAGTGGAAACTAAGATGGATGGTTTGAAGAAAGGCGTGGAATCTAAGATGGATGGTTTGAAGAATGGCATGGAAGCTAAGATGGATGGCATGGAAGCTGACATGGAATCTAAGATGGATGACATGGAAGCTAAGATGGAAAACATGAAGAATGATCTAAAAAAAGACATGGAAGGTTTGACAAAGTTGATACAAGAAATGTTTCCTAATGGTGAAAAGATAGTAGAGGAAACTCATGATGAGAACAAAATAAATGTTAATCGTGATTTCATAAACTCTAATGTTGGCGGAAAGAACCACCATATTCCAAAAATGGATATGAGGAAGTTTGATGGAAAGGATCCTGTAACATGGATACTACAGATGGAGCAATATTTTGATCTCCATAACGTGCAAAACACACAAAACGTACGCATTGCAACTTTACATTTAGAACAAAATACATTTGTATGGTATCGATGGCTTTGCTCCCGTAAAAAAATTGTCACTTGGTCAATTTTTACAGAGGAAATGATAGCACATTATGAGGATACAAAGAGCAACACCTTCTTTAGCCAATTGATAAATCTCAAACAAAAGGGTTTAGTGGGGCAGCACATTGAGGACTTCCAAAATTGAATATAAGGGTAACTGATATTCCAGAGGAACACAGGATTGATCTCTTCATAGGTACTCTAAAGGATAACATCCAACATGAAGTTCGTGTTTTGGAACCCGATTCATTGGAGAAGGCATTCAGGTTGGCAAGAAAAGTTGAATGTAAAATTATGGCGACAAGGAAGCCTACCACTCAATTCTATAAAGAAGGAAGTGTTGCTACGCCTAGATTTCCACAACCTACAAGGTTGATACCACAACAATTGGAAGAAAAAAGAGAAAAAGGGCTTTGCTACAGTTGTGATAGCAAATACACTAAAGGTCATAAGTGTGCTGAGAAGAAATTATTTTACATAGATTGTGAAGAAGAAGAAGAAAATGAAAAAGAAGAGGATATACACCAGGAACCAACCATAGAAGAGGAAGAAATGAATCCGACCATATCATGTAATGCACTGGCAGGAATTACCACTCCTCAAACTCTCAAGATAGCAGGACAGATCAAGAAGAAAAGGTAATAGTGTTGATTGATTCAGGTAGCACCCATAATTTTATTCATTGTAAGGTAGCCAAGGAATTAAATTGTTTCCTATACCCAGCACTAGAATGTCAAGTGATGGTTGCAAATGGAGGAACTATAAATTGCTCGGGAAAATGCCATAATATCAAGCTAACCATGGGGGAATATGTATTGACTAGTCCAATGCTTTCCATTCCTATGGGAGGTGCTGATGTTGTACTAGGAGTACAATGGTTACAATCTTTGGGGACGGTAGCTTTAATTTTCAAGAACTTTTCTTGAAATTTTTTTCAGAAGGAAAGGAAGTCGAATTACGGGGTATTGAAGGGAAGCCAGGAAGGATAATAAGCTCTAATGTCATGACAAAGTTTCTAAAGAAAGAACAACGAGGCGTAATTGCACAATTATGCTCACTAGAAGTTCCGACATCAAAATCATCTATTTCTGCAGATCTCCAACAAGTCTTGAACAATCATTCCAAGGTGTTTGAAACTCCCAAAGGACTCCCACCTATTCGTGATCATGATCATGCTATTCATTTGATTCCAGGAAGTGTTCCTCCAAACATCCTGCCTTATAGATATCCTTACTTCCAAAAGAGAGAAATTGAACATATGATTGCAGAAATGTTAGAGGCGGGTATAATTCAACCTAGTCAAAGTTCTTTCTCTGCTCCTGTAGTATTAGTACACAAGAAGGATGGATCATGGCGAATGTGTCCGAATTATAGGGAGCTCAATAAGCTCACCATTAAAGATAAATTTCCCCTTCCTGTGATTGATGAATTATTGGATGAATTACATGGACCAATTTATTTTACCAAGTTGGATCTTCGTTCAGGATATCATCAAATTAGAATGAAGACTGAAGATATTCCAAAAACAGCATTTCGAACTCATGAGGGTCATTATGAATTTTTGGTCATGCCTTTGGCCTTACCAATGCACCTTCTACATTTCAAGGGTTGATGAATTCCATTTTCAAACCCTTCCTTAGAAAATTTGTGCTAGTATTTTTGGATGATATACTAATCTATAGCAGGTCTTGGAAGGATCATGTTGAACATGTTGACAGGGTGCTCAAACTATTGCAGGAGAAACAATTATATGCAAAAACATCCAAATGTTTCTTTGGAGTACAAGAGGTGGAATATTTGGGTCATATTGTATCTCACGAGGGTGTTAAAGTAGACCCTAACAAAATTAAAACCATTAAGGAATGGAAAGTCTCCACAACCATAAAGCAGTTGTGAGGATTTCTCGGGTTAACAGGGTATTATCGCAAGTTTGTTAAGAATTATGGGAGAATAGCAGCACCTCTAACAACATTATTGAAGAAAGATGCATTTTCATGGACTCCTGAAGCAACTAAGGCCTTTGAACCTCTTAAAGAGGCAATGTGCCTAGCACCGGTCTTAGCTACGCCAGACTTCACAAAAACCTTTATTGTGGAATGTGATGCCTTAGGAAATGGAATTGGTGCAGTTTTAATGCAGGAAGGAAGACCCATTGCTTTTGAAAGTCGTCCAATCAAAGGAAAGTATTTACAGAAACCTATTTATGAGAAGGAAATGTTAGCAATACTACATGCACTAAAGAAATGGCGAACTTACCTAATGGGAAGACACTTCAAGGTAAAAACTGATCATGATAGTCTTAAACACTTTTGGAACAAATACTATCTTCAGAAGAGCAGCAAAAATGGGTCACAAAGATGTTGGGTTATGACTTTGAAATAATCTACAAAAAATGAAAGCTTAATGTTGCTGCAGATGCACTCTCAAGAAAGAATGAAGAGGTGGAAGCATTTCTTTGTGCCATTTCTATTATCCAACCAGATTGGATAACCGAAGCAAGAGATGAATGGAAGAAGGACAAAGATGTATGGACACTCATTCAAAAGTTGCAGCAAGATCCTAGTACATCTGATACATTTAGTTGGAAAGATGATTCCTTATGGTACAAAGATCGCTTATATCTTTGTAAGAATTCCCAACTAAAACAAAAGATTCTTCTGGAATTGCACACTTCTCCTTTAGGAGGACACTCAGGATTTTTTAAAACTTACCAAAGGGTGAAGAAAGAATTTTTTTGGGATGGCCTTAAATCTGATATTCGAAAGTTTGTGGCGGAATGTTTGGTTTGCCAGCAGAATAAAGTGGAAACAATTAAGACCCTAGGACTTCTACAACCTTTATCCATTCCAAGTCAATGTTGGGAGGAGATTTCAATGGATTTTATCACAGGTTTACCTAAGTCCGAAGGAAAGAGTGTCATCATGGTGGTAGTTGATAGACTTACTAAGTATGCACACTTTTGTGCATTATCTCATCCATTTAAAGCAAGTACAGTTGCTACTACATTTGTGGACAGAATTCAAAAGCTACATGGAAGCCCAAGGGTTATTGTGAGCGACAGAGATCCCATTTTTACTGGAAATTTTTGGATGGAGTTATTTTTTTGTTTGGGTACTCAATTAGCTCATAGCTCATCTTATCATCCTCAATCTGATGGTCAAACTGAGATAGTAAATAAATGTTTGGAAGGAGATCTTCGTTGTTTTGTATCTGATAAACAAACACAATGGGTCAAGTGGTTACCTCTTGCTGAATGGTGGTATAACACTTCCTTCCATACCGCAGCAAAAATGACCCCATTTATGGCACTTTATGGATATCATCCACCATCCATCACATCATATTTAAGAGAAAATTCGAAGGTTCAAGCAGTGGAAGATCACATCGAGCATCAGCAAGAAGTTCTCCAACTCTTAAAGGATAACTTGACTTTGGCACAAATCGAATGAAACAACAGGCAGATCAACATCGCAGCGAGAGAAGTTTTGATGTAGGAGATTGGGTATTTTTACGGCTACAACCATACAAACAAATGTCCCTCAAGCAAGCTAAGAAGGATAATAAATTATTACCAAAGTACTATGGTCCTTACAAGGTGTTGCAAAAGATTGGTACTATGGCATACAAATTGGAGCTCCCTGCTTCTTCACGAGTGCATCCAATTTTCCATGTTTCATGCTTAAAGAAGGTTATAGGTGAAAATCTTCCAGTTCAAACAATATTGCCCGAACTTGATGAGGAAGGAAAAATCATATTGGAACCTGAAGCAGTCACGGAAACAAGAACTCGACAGCTACGAAATTGATCAATTTTAGAGTATCTCATCAAGTGGAAGAACTTACCCACTGAAGATTCTACATGGGAGGATGAGAATTTTATACAGAAGCACCCGGAGCTACTCAAGCATTGAGGACAACACTTTTTTGAAGGAGAGGGCATGTTAGGTCCCTATATCACTAGTATAGTCCCTTATTATTGTTAGTGTAACCCCCTTATTGTTATTATTGTACCCTTGTAACCCCCATTTTGTTATTATTGTGCCCTCAAATTATTATTGTTAGGTCAGCTAGGATTACATTGTGGCCCACTAGGATTACATTATGGCCCCATGGACTCCTATATATATAGAAAGGAGGTTTTGTGAATTGTATCATCCAAGAATTGTTCATTTATGTAATGTATTGGAGGTTGCCCCCTCGAAGTGGCTTATTTCTAAGGCGTTGATATCTCTTTTCTTCTATTTTTGGAGTTGGCTACACAACAAGAGCAGTGCTGAGGGACACAGACGCTTTAGAGGCTGACACAGAAGCTTCAGGGGCAGCGTTGGGGTTTCTAGGGCCTAATTTTGGCCGAGTCTTGTAAATCCTGTTTGAGGGTGTGGATCAGTCATTATTTTGGCTTTAGAACAGCCAGTGAGCTGTAGATCTATTATTTCTCTGTCGGGTTTTTTAGATCTAGAACCCAGATTTGTTGTATTCAGAAAATTCTTAATAATAAAACCATCCAGCAGCCAGAAGACCGGTTTTCCCGCATTAGGTTTTTTCGAGGACTATTTGTCCAGAAATAACAGTGTCACTTTGTCTATGTGTGCATGAATTTGTTCTAGATCTGGATTGGTGGAGATCTGTTGTGTTTTGCTTCGATCTTAACTTGAATTCATTCAGTTAATAACTTATCTAAGTAGGAGGAGCATAACCAGATTAACAGTAAAAATTTATGCATAAAGTGTAAAGATTCAGAAATTTCCACAGGGGACACATTGAATCTTATGCAGGATTGCAGATGGTTTCCATTTTGAGTTTGGTCTCCCTAGACATGGTCCTAACTCTCCAGAGGGCTACATTGGCACATGTAGGGTGTGTGTAGGGAGCCATGGGCCTCCACAGCAATAGACAATACTCCATGGATCCCCAGAGATGTTCATAGATTTCTCGAGATTCACCTATTAGACGAGGAAGATGCACCTGGTTCACCATGCCCATCCGGCCCCACAGTTGTACCATGCACTTGGCAGATAACCCAGGACTTGTATGCTAATGTGGCATCACTTACACCATCATCTGAGCCCTTACAAATGGTCTATAGGCATCTTTGACTTACTTGGAGACCCATGAAGTTATTTGTGTGCCCCCACACCCACTGGGAGCACCACTGGTTTATTGTTTCGAGAACAAGGGGCCAACCCCTTGTCCATCACTTTCGCAAGTCCTATTTATCATTATGGCACTTATGGACTTCATCAGGCTTCTTAGAGGGTCGAACAACATGTATTATCCATCATTTGACCTCTTGAGAGGCTTATCATTTTGTTTATGAGCTAGTTTGGTGGGCTTGTCACCAAAAGTTAGTTATTTTGCATATTATTTTATTTTAGGAGCTAATATAGACTCAATTAGCTAAATCAAACTCCTTAGGAGTGTACAAATACAAGTGATGAGGATTCATTTTAAGATCATTACTTGGTTGGACTTATATCTCTCTACAAAATTTCCCTATCCTTCTTGGAGGGCAAAATTTTGGAGCATAGAATGAAATTTGATGTTTGGATTATTTTCGTTTTGTCTTGGAGCTTCTTAATTGGCAAATGATGAATGGCTAGATATACTCTTAATATATGAAAGTACAGTTAATGCTATTTTTTCTCTTTATTTTGTCACATGAATTGTTGTTGGATTTTTGTTGTACTAGGGCTACTTTGTTGCATCCATTATTGCGAAGTTGTGGAAATTGGGTTTCTAGATAGTGATGCACAATGTATGGGCCATGTATTATGAAAGAATATTTGTAGAGATGTTTCTTTACTGAATTTCACCTTGACAAGACATAAATTTTGCAAACGAAGTATAAAGTTCTTGAAGTTGCTTTTGTCGTTGCCCTAATGGTCTGCGAAGTTGTCTTTAAGGCCTCCTTGACATAGAGAATTGAATGTAAATAGTCATTATAACTCGCGACTCTGAAATCTCCACAAAGGACTAGGAATTGGTCCACCATATAGGTGATCAATCCATATTATTCTCCTCCATCTTTTCTTTACAAGGTCTAGCCCCATAGGTCACCTAAGGAATCATTTATCTTGCAAACCACCCACAGGAAAAATTTGATCTCTTGCCATCACCTGCGTTGGGGTTTCTCCTAGGCACCCACAAATTTCGAAGAAATTCCGACGGTCTAATAGTGAGATACCTCAAGTCGTAGCTTCAAGATCAAATCTTGCCCCTGGTTTCATTAAGCCAAATACCTCATTGGGATCCTCACCTCGTTTGTTGAAAAAATCATTCTTTGATCTCTTTCCCTGCTAGAATAGGTCAAGTACGCCATTTATTGCTAGACCCTACCCCCCTTGACCTACCCTCTGGGTCCACTTGGTCTCGTGTGGTCCCATAAGCCATTAAGAGTGATTCTTCAAGGACCACTTGGAATCCAAGCCTCCACAAGAATTTTAGGGTTTAAGGGCCTCCATTATAAGAAACATTCCCTAAACCTTAACCTTGAAATTCCCCTTGAGCCCTTCCTTGAGAGCCTTCAACCTTGCCTTCCAAGGCAAGCAGGCTATATATCTGAGCCTCTCTCGTGAATAGGCCCCTAGGATCACCCCTCACCCTATCATTGTCTACTCATCTCGTGGACCTTATCATATCGGGTCTCCTCCCATCGGTGAATGTCTGTAAAGAGTAGAGAGACTTAGCCGAGGTGACAGTGGACTATTGCTCCATTTGTTGCCCTTGATCTAGTAGTAGCCCTCCAAGGACCCCCTTTTAGAGCCCATGCTAGTTTGAGTGGTAACACTAGTCACATCACTTTTCCTTGCAGGATATATTGTTGAATTTCATTGATCTATTTATATGTCATTGACGGTTATATGCTCATGTTCTTTTATACTTGTTGATTTATTTATGCTTCAAGTTTCTTTTCCAGTCTTTGAATGGTGAATGCTTTAATTGATTAATTAACAATCCCCTAAACTTGTTGAGTCCAACAAGCCTTCCTTAGTATCTTCCTTAGGGTCCAGCCCCCTTGGCTTTAGCTACGACAGAGCCTAGACAAAGAGAATTGGGATTAGGTGACAACCCCAATTCTAAGCTTTGCCACCAAGGCCACACCTAGTGGGGTTGAGGATTTTTCTCACATTAACTTAGGTGTGTAAGCAAGGTGGAAACCTTTTTTGGCATCGTTGTCGGAGATAAGTTCTCTTGTACCCAAAATAAAACTAACTTTCGGTTCTTGCATTTTGGACTTTTAGAGTTAGATTCCTGGTCAAGTGGCGACTCCACTTGGTTCATTTTCTATAGGAATTTCTACTAGGAGACATCTAAGTGGTCTAGTTAGCCCCACTCTTGATCTTCAAAGGTTTTTTAGAGTGAGGTTAAATAGACTCTCTTCTAGTAGACTTCTTGCTAATCTTGGGCAGGAAGCTATCTCGACATCCACTTGCTTTTGAAGGGTCAAGCTGAGCAAGACATCATGGATGGCTTGTTTGGCCCTTGTGATTTCACTAACATAAATGTCTATCCTCACAATATTCCTAATAAAGCCATTAAAAAACTGTCTTCCTTCCAAGGCAATAATGCAATAAGTGCTAAGACGCACATAAGAAACTTCAATTTGTGTGTTACAAAGTGGTGTAATGGTGCAAATTTTGAAGATGTGAAGATGAGACTCTTTGTTATGAATATAATTCATAACAAAAAAAAAAAAATGTAATCAATAAATAATCAAAGTATTGATTATTTTAATAGTCATTAGTTTAATGAAAAGGCATGTCTACAAAGACATGGCCATTCATCAATGGGAACTTGCCTAGGTGTATAAGCAGGGCCTCATTGTAAAATTTATCATCACTTATACATTTTATATATTAATAAATTATTATTACAAATACCTCTTGTGTATTTTACAATTAAAGTCAACAAGCCTACAGTTTTGTTGCTTCAGTGGTATCAGAGCCATGCTGCACAATATAGTCTCACGAGCCTATGAACATAGTTTACCATACAATATGCCATTACGTGGAGATCCTGAAGAAATTGAGCAGATTAGAAAAATTCAAGAAAAGCTTGAGCAATTAGAAAAGTCATGTGCAGAAGCTACAACCCGTTTTAAGAAAGGTTATGAAGAAATCCATAATAAGGAAGAAGATATTTTTGAAGATAATCATGAAGAATCACTATGTTCTGCAGAAAATCAAGTTATGAAAATTTCAAATTATGATGAAGGTGATCTTAAAAATAAAGATGAGCTTGCTAGCCAGGAATCTATTGAAGTAGATGACGAAGAGGAAAATGTGGAAAAAGAAGAAGACATTGATGACATATTTGAAAAGTGCTCCGCTGAATATTTAATTAGAACTTGTAGTGAAGGATTAACGACTGTAGATACTGAGTCAAACAATCAGGTTAAAGATTTAGAGGAGGATGAAAACCATGATCATGATCAGAATAATGCACAAAACATTGCTCATTACATTACAACGACACCAAACAAATATCTCTTTTGTTCCAACGATAAGACAAGAATGGGTCTAGCCATTTCCCAAAATTGTTCGAAGAGTTTTAGGGTTCGTTATACTTCATTTATATTAAATATGGATCAGTAGGAAAGTGAAAAAACAAAGAGTCGGTACTCGGGCCAACCGTCTCAAGACAAAGGCGTTGTCTTCCTCTTATATCCCCAAAACCGAATACGCTGCTCAGAGGCATAGAACAGCAACAATGCAAATGTTAGAGGTGGAAAAATATTTCCATGTAATAGAAGACGATGCATGCACTAAACTTCAAGTATGTTCGACATTTTTGAAGGACTTTTTCCGCAAACATCAAATCTATCGTTGGCTTTATCCTAAGGTTAATCCTATAAGATGCAAAATTAAACAATTGAAGGAACATATGAATAGCGGAAATGAGTTGGACAAGGAGAATATCATAATCAAGATTGCAGTGCTCAGAAGTTACAGCAGAACAAGGGTATCGATGCCACTCTGCAATGCTGCTCTCACAAACAACCCCTGACCCTTGCTTCCGCTATTCCAACTGTCGTATGAGCTGTTGTCTGCTATCACGTCCACTTATCGGCGAGCAGTAATGGACCAGTTTAAAACATTTTCAAAGGCAACATGGATAGTCCCAAATTCATTTGACCAATTCGAAAGCGAAAAAATAAATTCAATGAAATTGATAGCTCTAATTTGTTCTTTCGGCCCTCTAATACCCTCGATATTCCTAGACAAACGTAATTCTGAAGACATAGAGTCCGTGGCAAATTTATGGAAAACCACAAACCTCATCGATTGGATAAACACGAAGGAACCGGCAAGCTCTGTATACATTTCTTTCGGCGTCGTTTTTGTTGATTTCCTTGCGCTTGAGGAGTCCACGCCCGTAGTTAGACAATTGCGTATTCCATCTCTGTAGAGTTTGCCAACTTCCCGTTATTGGACACAGATGACATTTCTGACGGTTTCTCTACGTTTGAGATTGTTTTCATCTCTAATGATGATGAAGAAGGGGGTTTTGAAGAATACTATGAAAGCATGCCATGGTTGGCTCTTCCATTTGGATATAAAATTAAGGGCGATTTAGAAGAGCTCTTCGATGTTACAGACATCTCGACCTTGATCGTGGTTCATCTAGATGGAAAAAAAAATTAAGACTAATACTAGAGATACCGAAAGGGCCATATGTAGTGTCTGAGCCAAGGCTTATACCTTTACTGATGAGCATCTTCAAAGGTTGTTTAAAAAAAAAATCGATACGCTACGTAAACCTGTCAAACGAGTCTCCCACCGTCACGTTGTTTTAAAAAAAAATCAGTTCGTGGGGGTATACACGTTTTAAAAAAGTCGATTCAGTGAGGTGTATATATATATATATATAAGTTAATTAATTAATTTTAATTTAATTAATAAAAAATAAAATACTATATGGTAAAAATTTTAATATAAAGAAAAAAAAAAAAAAATCGAAGGGAATGTTATTGACGAGCTGCATTTCGAGAAAAGTGACTAATTATATATAAATGAATGAATGAATGATGTCGAGATGACAAACATGAAGAAAATTGTGACCTCAAAATGACAAGAACAAAATGAAGAAAAACTTTCGATTAAGCAGAAAGAAATTGTCAACGATAAGCTTTGTGGACAAAGCTTTTGAAGGAAAGAGCAATGTTATGAATATAATTCATAACAAATAAGATAAATAAAAATAAATGTAATCAATAAATAATCAAAGTAGTGATTATTTTAATAGTCATTAGTTTAATGAAGAGGCATATCTACATAGACATGTGTAAGATTTTGTAGATGTTCTATGCTTGATGCAACTTTACTTTTATCAACAGCAATCACATGAATTTACAAGTAAAATGCAGATAGAACATACCAGTGATCCTTTAGAAGACAAGTCAAATAAAGGTGATGATGTGTTACAGTGGTCAACAAGATGCTTCAACCAACAAAGACTTCACGGTCAGCCAACCCAGCATGTGTCACAACAGTCCTCAAAACAGTCACACGGTCAACTTAGAAGTCAAACTCAGAAAATTCAACTCTGCCCAGAAAAGTCAACGCAGGGCAGCAGCGCTAAAAGTCATTGCAGCTCAACTTCTGGTCAACCTTTGACCTCGATTTCTGTGCCAAAGAGTACGGCCTCCTTACTTCGAAGTCTCCTCCAAAATTCAGCCCAATCGGACCATGCGTTGACCAAAGTCAACGCTGGTCAAACTTCCCCAGAAACCCTAATCGCAGATTTCTGGTTGCAGTAAATTTCGTCCTTCTTGCTGCGGTAAACTTCATCATTCTTGCTCCTTAGATGCTCGTATAAGAGGAGGAGATGTGTGTTGAGATGAGTGGAAAAAAGCTCCAACGTTGACCATATAAATACCAATCATGAGAGGTGTGTGACACATCTGCTGGGGGTAAAAACCTTAAGGCCGACCTGCACTTAAATTTATTTTAAAAAATAAATTCAAAATAAATGTTCTACTCATCAGATTAAAATCAATTTTAGATCGATTTTACACCTCTCTGAAAGAGGAATCCAATACAAATATTGGAATCTTCATCTGAGCATCACAAGATGGAGTTTGGACCTAGTTGTCCAAATTTAACACTCCCTCCCAACTAGGGAGAACTCCATCCACCAGTGCAATCAAACATCGTGCGTCATCTCGCTGTAACTTGCTTTGTTGGCCTCTTTATTTCAGAACAGAAGTGGGTTAGTCACAAAGACATCATCCCCCGGCTGACAAATTCAATCCAGAGGTCCAAAACCTCTATCGGACTCACAAAGAGTCTCCAACCAACCCAAAGTTGGTTCATCTGACCCGAAGTCAGGCAGAGGTCCGAGACCTCACTAGACTTGATCCCAGATCAAATGGTTGGACCATGCCATCCTAGATAGAGAGTACGGCAATCTCTGATGCGTCCATCAGTCTTTGCTACTGGTCTCTAGTTTTTCCCACCTCATTGGCCAAATGAGAGGTACTTCCCATGAGCCCTGAACTCAATGGGTAGGATGCATACGGGGCATAGATAATGAGAGGTGAACTAACTCAATAATCACAACGGTGGAGTCCAAGCACACCAACAAGGTTTGGCAAGCCTAGCCTTGTGGTTGCTCATAGCTCCGAGAAGCTGTCCCCAAAGCCCCCCAGAGCTCTTCGAGCTCATCGTCTAATAGGACCCACATCATAGGGTCGTTCCACGATACCAAGTCTCTCACGGAAGGTTAGGAACTTGACCTTCCCCAAGGGCTTAGTGAGAATATCCGCGACCTGCTCATTAGTTCCTATATGATCGAGCCTTACGGCGCCTCGCTGTACCATATCCCGGATATGAAGGTATGCGATATCAATATGCTTGGATCGGTCGTGGAACCACAGGATTCTCAGATCAAAGCGATCCCACTACGGTTATCACGAATCACGGTGGTATCTAGCACATGTCAGAGCAACTCACTAAAGAGCTTTCGCAGCAAGCCCCAGCTACAGACCGCCACTTGCTTTATGATGACCGGCCTCTGCGATGCTCAAAGCCACAGAGCTTCTTCTTCCTGCTCATCCAAGATCAAAGCAAAACAAGTTGATGGCGTCCGTGTGCTCTTGCAGTCCTGCTGCCCATTGGCTCAGAGCATCAGTATATCCATGGAGTGTCATGCTCCCGACAGTGTATCTCAGCCCATGGTTTATCGTGCCCCAAAGATATCTCAATAGATTCTTGGCACCAACCGAGTGAAAGTGATGAAGCTCAACCATATGTTGACTCAAAGTGTTCACTACAAAACATACGTCCGGACAGGTGTTCACTAAGAACATCAAGGCCCCTACGAGTTGACAATACTCAGTAGGATTTGCTAGCACGGGCCCAGCAACGCTGCCACTCAACTTCTTAAAGTTGAGCTCCATTGGTGTCGACACGGACTTATAGTCCACCATACCAAATCTTTCCAGAAGCTTCACAATATATTTTCCTCGAGAAAGGAAAATCTCGCCAAGTCTATGCTAGACCTCCAGGCGTAGGAAGTAGTGCATCAGTCCTAGGTCCTTCATCTCGAACTCAACAACAAGCTCCCTCTTGCACTGATGAATGAGAGGGTCAGCACCTGTCAGGAAGAGGTCGTCCACATACAACACCCGGAATGAGAGGCTTCCCTGGACAACCTTGAAAAATAAAGGTTGGATCGGCATTACTTCGAGTAAATCGGCTTCATCAAGTAGCTATCTATCCTCTCGTACCAAGCTCTGGGTGCTTGCTTCAACCCATAGAGGGCTTTCTTCAATCTGCAGACATGAGTGTCCCGATCCTGGACTTCAAACCCTAGAGGTTGTTCTACATACACCTCTTCTTTTATTGCACCATGCAGAAAAGCGGTCTTGACATTCATCTGATGAAGACTCCATCCTTGCGTAGTAGCAAGGGCTATGATTGATCGGATGGTGGTATATCATGTCACAGGTGCAAATATGTCATCATAGTCTATTCCTTCCTTTTGAGAGAAGCCATGGGCAACAAATCTTGCCTTGAACTTTTCAGCACTTCCATCAGATCCATGCTTGATCTTGTAGAGCCATTTTGCGGTGACAACTGATTTGTCCTTCGGTCTTCAGAACCACATCCAGACATCATTCTTCGTATGGACTCATATTCTTCGTGCATAGCATCCTTCCAGGACTTGATGGCCTACGGCTTCCTCAAAAGATAGGCTCAGATTGTCTGATAGTACTCATGGCAGCCAGATACCCTTGGTATCTACACGGCTTCTTTCTTTCTCGGAATGTCCCCCTCAGGGTAGCATGTCCCTCGGCATCTTTGAGAGTGTCCCTGAGCCATGATGGTCTCTTTCTCAGTGAAGGAGATGGATCGATTGGGTCCATTGGTCCTTCAACATTAGGCATTGTCTCATCCTGTGGTTCTTCTTGATTTCTAGGCCTTGCTTCATGATTTTCCTCAGATCTCGGAAGATCTACTACTTTCTTCAGGGAAGCATCTTCATCAAAAGTGACATCATGGCATATCTCTACTTCCTTTTGACCAGGTACATAGACTCTATAGGCCTTAGAAGTTTTGTTGTAGCCCACAAACATTCCTTTCTTCCCAGAAGCATCCAGCTTATTTCTTTTTTATTTTGGCACATGAAAATAAACAGGACATCCAAAAATTTTAAAATGTGAGGCATCAGGTTTCTTACCAGTGAAAACCTCCTCGGGAGTTTTGGAGTCCAGAGCGGAATGGGGGCATCGGTTTTGAATGTATACAACAATATTCGCAGCTTCTCCCCACAGAAACTTCGGTAGACCTTGGTCACATAGCATGGCACAAGCAGCTTCCACAATGGTCCTGTTCTTTCGTTCAACAACGCCATTCTGCTCAGGAGTATAGGCAGTAGTGGTCTCCCTCTTAATGCTAGCTTCTCTGCAAAAGTCCTTGAACTCATTTGACTCATATTCAGTGCCATTGTCGGACCTCAAAATCTTGATCTTCTTTCCTGTCATATTTTCCACCAAGGCTTTGAAGGTACGGAACCACATGAAAGCCTCATCCTTCTTCTTCAAGAAGTATATCCAGGTTTTGCGGGAGAAGTCATCAGTGAATGTCATATAGTAAGAACATCCTCCCAGGGATGTCACGGGTAGCATACCAGATAGATCAGAATGGACCAGTTGCAAAATATCAGATGTCTTTGTGACACTTGAGGGGAAAGCTCCCCTTGTATTCTTTCCTTCAGCACAACCCTTACATACACCTTCACGATTATTTCCAAAATCAGGCATCCCTGTCACCACCTTCCTTGCTTCGGGAAGGGCCTTGTAATGAAGGTGTCCAAACCTCCGGTGCCATAGTTCAGTTTGTCGGATAGTATCACGTGTCATAGCTCCTAGTGGACTTCCTTCAACCTTGTAGAGTGTTTCAACTCTAAAACCAATCACGATAGCTTCCTTGAGATTCTTTTTCCACATGCGCACCTTTCCATCAATGAATGCCACATTGAAACCTTTGTCTTCCATGGCTGATATAGACACAAGGTTTTTCTTCAATTTTGGTACATAGAGTACATCCTACAAATGTAGGACTTGTCCTTGAGACAAGTGGAGGGTCACAGTCCCTGTCCCTTTCACGGGATATGTGGCATTATGTCCAAGGATAATTTCCAGATTAGTATCCTTCTCAACCATGTCAGAGAGTGCTTCCTTGAACCCAGTGATGTGTCTTGAGGCACCACTATCTATCAGCCAGACATCCATAGTGTCGGGCGGGGATGCAGCAGAGAGGGCGGATACAAGAATGTATTCATTTCTTTTATCAACAACATTTGACTCCTCATACCTAGAGTTTCTAGACCTTTTGAAAGGTTGATTGTTTCCGCCAGAGGGAGGCTTCCTCTTTCCTTTGGACCTGTTGTTTCTTTGATTTCCATTCCTCCGGTTGTTGTTGTTGTCATCACTATCAGGAGAATCCTTCTTGAAAGGACATTCTCTAGCATGATGACCTGGCCTATGACAAGTGAAACACTTGCCCTTCTTTCCTTGGGCCCCTACTCTTCCTTTGTTCTTTGGACCACCAGAGTTCTTCTTTCTAGAATGAGCAGCGTAGGCAGCGTTTCTGTGATTTTCATATTCCTTCATTCTTGTCTCTTCTTGCATACATCTTGACAGTAGCTCGTCAAAGGTAGGAATTGTATTGTTATTGAGAATGGTAGTGTTGAATACTTGCCATTCATATGGGAGCCCTCCGAGTGTGGTGAGTACCATCTCACGATCGACTATTGTCTCCCCAATAGCCAGCAGATTGTTCTTGATCTCGGTCAGTTTCAGAAAGTGTGTTTGGACAGACTCATCCCTGCCTTTCTTCAGATTCTTCAATTGATTCTTGAAGAATAGCACCTGGTTTGCATTGTTTACTTTGAACATTTGTATCAGCTTATCATACATCTCTTTGGATGTGCCTAGCTAAGATATGTAGGCAACCAGAATTTTATGTATGGATTCCCTGATCATTAGCTTTGCTTTGATCTCCCCCTTCTTATACTTGGTTTTGGCAGCAACAGTAGCAGTGGATGGAGGTTCTTGTATCTTACCCAGTACATAGTCCATGAGATCATGGTCTTCTAATTTGAGATCTAATATCATCTTCCAAGCATGGAAGTCATCCCTTCCAATCAGCTTGTCATCCTCCTTGAAGCCATAACTTGTGGAACCCATTTTTCTCTTTTGGTGATTGCTATAAGTTAGGGCTTGTCTACACCTCAGCTATGATACCATGTAAGATTTTGTAGATGTTTTATGCTTGATGCAACTTTACTTTTATCAACAGCAATCACATGAATTTACAAGTAAAACGCAGATAGAACATACCAGTGACCCTTTAGAAGACAAGTCAGATAAAGGTGATGGTGCGTTACGGCGATCAACAGGATGCTTCAACCAACAAAGACTTCACGGTCAGCCAACCCAGCATGTGTCACAACAGTCCTCAAAACAGTCACACGGTCAACTTAGAAGTCAACCTCAGAAAAGTCAATGCTGCCCAAAAAAGTCAACGCAGGGCAGCAGCGCTAAAAGTCAACGCAACTCAACTTTTGGTCAACCTTTGACCTCGATTTCTGTGCCAAAGAGTACAGCCTCCTTAGATTGAAGCCTCCTCCAAAATTCAGCCCAATCGGACCATGCGTTGACCAAAGTCAACGCTGGTCAAACTTCCCCAGAAACCCTAACCGCAGAGTTTTGGCTGTGGTAAACTTCGTCCTTCTTGTTGCGGTAAACTTCGTCCTTCTTGCTCCTTAGATGCTCGTATAAGAGGAGGAGATGTGTGTTGAGATGAGTGGAAAAATGCTCCAACATTGACCCTATAAATACCAATCATGAGAGGTGTGTGACACATCTGCTGGGGGTAAAAACCTTGAGGCCAACCTGCACTTAAATTTATTTTAAATAATAAATTCAAAATAAATGTTCTGCTCATCAGATTAAAATCAATTTTAGATCGATTTTACACCTCTCTGAAAGAGGAATCCAATACAAATATTGGAATCTTCATCTGAGCATCACAAGATGGAGTTTGGACCTATGTTATGAATCTAATTCATAACTAGTGTAATAAATATAGTCATTAATAGATAAACAGGGATTATGTAAAATAGTCATTAGGTTAATGAAAGGGCATGTCTAAAAGACATGCCCATTCGTGAAAGGTCACCTACATAGGTATAAAAGCAGGGCCTTATTGTAATCATTCAATCATCTTATCATACATTTTTATAAATAATATATTATTATAAATACCTCTTGTGTATTTTTATAATTAAAGCCCTTTTGCTATTAAAGCCAACAAATCTACAAGTCTTGCTGCTACAGAAACCAAATCTACAAGTTCCGTTGCTACAACCTAGTTGTCCAAATTTAACAACATGACCATTCATCAATGGGCACCTGCCTAGGTATATAAGCAAGGCCTCATTGTAAAATTTATCATCACTTATACATTTTATATATTAATAAATTATTATTACAAATACCTCTTGTGTATTGTGTATTTTACAATTAAAGTAAACAAGCCTACAATTTTGTTGTTTCACTCTTTGTGCTTTCCTTGGAGGAGGATGCACTTAACTGGTTCACCGAACAACCAACTAACTCATATGACACCTTGAAAAAGATAGTTGATGCATTCAATTAAAAGTTTGGTGACAAAAGAGAAGCAAGGCATCTTCTCAATTCAATCAGCCACATCAAGAGGAAAGAAAATGAAACTGTGGGAGGAGAGAAAAGCACATTAAGGGGGGAATTTCTAGTTAAATTCTTAGAGGCTTTCCAGTTCTCAAGTTGTAGAAAAGGAGGTTGTAACTTCTAGCAGTAGAAGGCCATATCATGCTTGCCATTCTAGCCAATGTGAATCTCAGGGTCAACAGGATGTGTGCCAAACTTCGAAGGAGGACATCCAAAAGGTAGAGTGAGTTGCCCAGAGGAGAGTAGTAGGTAGTGCGAGTTCCGGGAAGGACACCAGAGGGAAGTGTAGGAGCATATATGCATTTCCAGCAGGAAGTGCAAGTACAGGAGGAAGTTCGTGTTAGTTTGCCAGAAGGAGAAGGAGATGTCCAGCGTATAGTTCTCCAGCTTATTTGAGTTTCACAAAGATGGGAGCCTCAAACTTTGTTATCTGGAAGGCCAGGATGCAATTCCTACTGGATGAGCACGGTCTGAAGGAGTTCATGACAATAGTAATTGCTGAATCGACGGATCCTATCTAGTTTCATGAGTACAAGAAGGACAAACAGAAGAAGCACAACAGGTGGATGGTTCAGCCTAGGGTCTTCTATGGTCTCACGAATGAGCAGTGTTGTCGCTCAGATTATACAAGCATTGCAACAACGACTCAGGTCAAGGGTTGTCACTCTGATCCTTGACCTCTCCATTCTAGTTGTCTCCCAACAACAGGATATTGGGGGTAGTCCCTATCGAAATGTGAAGATGAAGGACAAGTTGACAACCAACAAGTCGGGGAGACATGATTGAATGACCTAGCTACTTGGTTAATTTTTGCAAGACTTAAAGATTAGATTAGATTTGAATGTGAGATGAGTGCCTTATGGAGTCAACTTCTTTCTTATTATCAATTAGATGCCAAGTAACCGGATGAACAACCGTTGCTTAGACGAATGACTATCCTATATAAAATGCAAATCATACAAGCAAGGTGAAATGAAAAATCTTGGCTGATTTTAAGATAGATGCCTATTCTGAATGTGACCTTTCTCTTAACTATTTTGGAACTAGTCTCTAGAGTAGGTTGTGGGATAGATGCCAACGGGAAGCAAGCAAAGGTTTGATTAACCATATGTCCCCCTGTGTTCTAACCACTTGATGCCTCTAGCGCTGTAGAGACTGTGGCTCTGATGACTGCAAGGTCACTGTGTTAACCACTAAGTAGGTGCTAAGCTCTTCAAGCTAGATGAGAAAGGGTGGCCCTAGATGTCTTATCAACCAAGCTTATGCTTGGAGGTAATTTATTAAGTGCAAGACTATTTTAGAATGATGTGCAAGGATTATGAGTGATTCTTAAGGTGAGATTACTTAAAAAAAATTGAAGTACTTAGTTATGATTTGCTTTAAGTCAAGATATCAAGTACTTAACAATGTTTAGAAAGGTAATCTCAACCACAAGAAAAGTGCCAACAAGAGATCTCCACGATATACTTATTCAAGTGCTTAAGACAAAATTATCATTCACAAATATATTAACCAATAAATGAAAACAATGATAATGATTAGAGTACTTAGCCACTTAGAACAATTATCCAATGAGACAAAATGCCAATGATGAGATAGACAACAAGATTATTGATGATCTTATGCCAATATGCCAAGGATTCACAATAACCATAAACCAATAATGCCAAAGGAAAACAAGAGCAATTGTCTAATGATTTACTTAGAAGCCCAACACAATAATGCCAATTATATTTCTCAATGCCAATGATTTAAACACTTAAGAGAGCAAGTTACTTTAAATGCCAATTGTTAGACACGATTAGATCAAAATGCCCAAAGAAACTTAAAACCATTCAACACAATGCAACTTGAGATAAGAGTGTTTTAGTGAGTGGATTTATTAGATGTCATCTTATGAAAACTTCAATCAACTCACAAAAAAAAATGTGTTAGTGCACTTAAGCAATTAGAAACCTGTTGACCTTGCTGCCTACACCTACCTACTAGTTAGTGAGAAAAGCCTTTAACCCCACAAGGTGTGGTCGTTGGCAAGGAACCAAGAGAAGGGGTTTTCACCTATTCCCAACTGTCTCCGTTTAAGTTATCTCCTAGGTTAGCTAAGGGGGGTGGTCCCTAAATGGAAAACTAAGTTAAAATATGTGAGGTTTCTAGGAGAATGCTAAAGTGAAATGGATTACCTTTTAAGATTACAAGCAAATATAATGTGAGCAATATGAAATGAAATAACCATCGACACATGAGATAAGCATAATCATATGAAAAACCGGTGCCTTTTAAAGTTTTCCTCAGGAAATGAAAGACATTTGCTTAAAATAGATGAAATACTTTCAAATGGAAAGCATAAGTAGTCCTGAAAATAAAACAAGAATTGTGTTTCTTTAGATGCCAATGCCACTATTATGATCAGACCTTATTATGCTTATGACAGTCATCAAATTTTCATGAAACAAGCCAAACAATGAATGCCCAATTTATGCGAGTGACTTTGCAATATGTTAGGAAACCTGTCAGTTAATTTTATGTCACTTTGGATATTTTACCACTGTTATCAAATGTGTAGAATCTGTAAGTAAACAGTGAGGGAAAACGAGATTGACGGAGCAAACCACTAGGCCTCTTGGCCTTGAAGATGAATGGAGAACTTTCCCAAAAATCCTCTAATGAATTGACCACCTATAACCACAAATATTAGCTCGAAATTCACTGCAAACACCAAGTGTTAGAGGCAAAATCAAATGATAACCCAATGTAATGACTGAATGAGGCAATGAGGGCTAGAAAGAGGGCAAAACTAAGCCCAAAAGGTCAAGGGAAACCAGTGCTTAAGAGGAGGAGCCAAGAAGGCCCACGACAAGGAGGGACGAGGCCTCTAGGCCTGTCTTCAAGGGTTAGGAGGAGGACCGAGAGGGCAGAGGGGCCCCACAAGGGGCTGCAGCCAAAGATCAAGCCCTCACAGCGCTGTAGCAGAGACAGAAGAGGCCTTTAGGCCTACGATAGGGTAGAGGTAGGCCGAATAAGGGTTGATGCAAGGGACAAAAGGCCAACAAGCCTGCGGCTAAGGGAAATGAGGTTGCCAAGATGGAAAGGAGGCACGACAACGTTCAAGGAGGCAACAAGAGAGGTAAGGAGGTCACGGAGCAGGGCTAGAGGCTAGCCAAGGGCCAGAGAAAGGTTCTAAGGCCTGCAACTTGAGGATGAAAGGCCTTTAGGCCTACCGTTTGGGGAAAAGAAGGCAAGGGAGGCCCACGACAAGGGTATTAGAGGCCTATTTCAAGCCTGCGGCTAGCCAAGGAAGGAGAAAGAGGTCGCGGCTAGGGTTATAGGAGGCAACGCTAGCCTAGGAGCCTAAAAAAAATTCGAACCCCTGCAAAATTGACAAATTATCTTGCTGCTCTTCAAAATCACCAAAAGTCACCATGTAATTTCCACATCTAGGCTAGCGGCTTCCTTCTTTGCTTGGACGTTGAGCTTGGAAGAGAGATAAAGAATGGATCTTGCCTTCCTAGGCCTAGATCCACCTCTTAAAACCCCAGTGAATTTTTCCAAAGGGTAGAAACCCTTGAAACCCTTCCAAAATTTCAAATTTGGCTTGAGAAATTACCTGCACAAATGAAAATAAAATTTCCTGAAAACTCCATTATATACAAAAATTCAAATAAACCCCAAAAACCCAACTGCTGCAAAACAAGGGTTAGAAATATATTTACAAAAAAAAATATTTACAAATATACAAGGCTTGTAAATAAATTATTTTTTGAGAAAATAATTTTTGAATAATGACAATGGATCAATGTATTTTCAAAAGTTAGAATATTGGCCACAGTCTTTAGCGAAGTAAGAAAACCATATAAAAATTATCGAAGCCCAAACAAGGTCAACTCTTCTCCAAATTCTGTGAACTTCGAGCCCAAGGGTCGGTGTACTTGCAACTCTCTATATATTTCCTCAAGCAAACTTGTTAGATCATACGGTGAATCAGATCACCTAAGATAAAACCAGATTTTAGCAATAGAATGCTTTTATCACCGACAAATGAAATAATAAACTTTAAACAAATTTAACACAATATAGGAAAGCACATAACCAGCACGTACCACAGATCAATAGACAAAGAACACCATGAATCGAACCCCAAAGTCTTTTTATTATGATATCAAACGTTCCCAACAAAGCAATGGCTCAATACCAGCGTTCACAATTTACATCATCCAGAATCACTGTCTTGAGAAGCAAAATGGCTTCTATTTATAGAGAAATCCCTCTAATTGGAAAATAACAGCTAGTTGGCTTTATCCCCGTCCAAATAATCTCGATTGTTGATAATAATTTGATCATTTTTTAATCTTTGTAATCCAATATATTTATTTTGAGCAAAATTCTGAATTTCTCACAAAATCCATTTTTATGAATCCAAAAATTAAATTTTTGGATTAATTTCCTCAAAATTTTGACTTTGACATAACCATTAAGGTCCAAGGGTTTAATTTTTCTTAAAAAATGCATTTTTGCCTTAGTGGGGGACTCCAAAAAATGACCTCTTTTTGACCCACGAAATTTTTTGTCATTTTCCACTTGGAGAAAATTAATTTCTCTAAAATTATATTTTTACTCTAAATTAATTAATATTCTAGCTTAGAATTTAATTTAATTTTAGCAAAAAAATTAATTAATTGACACGAGGGAATTAATTATTTTTTCCACTCTCAAATACTTTAGCCATGGTGTCTAAATATGAGGGACCATGCACTAAAATATTTTTATATCAGATATTACAAATAATTCAACCCTCAAAGGGGGAATGCACTTTTACATATAGACCCTCAAAATAACTACCCAATCATGCGACAAAATATGATTTAGTAGACCAAGTTATTTGTAATAAAATAATTTAGCCGAATAGTTTAAATTATTCCCAAACCACTTTTACAAAGACTCGATATAACACTAGGGCTCACCTAAGACCTTGTTAATAAATTACACCCTAGCTTTGGGATTTAAGTTGGAGGAAAAACTCTAGTGATTATCTGTGTTTAAAAACACACATAATGCGGTGAGGTTAAAAAAACTCCTAGGATGAAATTTGTCGCCAAAATCAAAGGCTTACCTAGGGGTTGTTACATAATTAAACGGTCATACTAGCATCATTTACAATACAACTTGCAAAAATTGGGTTTACAATGACATAACAACTGGCTAGATGATGATCCTAATCTTTGAAAAAAATTGTACAATGCTTCCTTGGACTTGTGACAAAATGGGTGCAACAGGTCCTACTTCCCACCACCACATGCATCACTCCCCTCTGCTCATTATAACCCCTTTTCACATATTTCCCATTCGGGTCCACATTTGTCCATCAGGTCCACAAGGAGTTAGCCTCCCCCTCTCCATGTCCCCACTTTGGGTCAGGGCTGGAACAATTCCTCGGAGGTTGATGCAGCTAAAAAGAAAGTAAAGAGCATAATTTGACCACTCTCAACAGGAAACGTACGATAAAATGCAAAAGATGGTCGTGTCCATACAAATTTAGCAAGTGGGCAAAAGGCAATATGAGCTCTACCCCTATCATCATCGTCGTCCCCCTAGTTCCTAGGGCCCCTCATATTGGCCCCCCTTGCATCATTAAGGAACCCATGATTGTCCCACCCCTGGTGGGTGATGAACTGCCCCACCTAAAGTGGGCATTCACTGCTATATCTTACACACCATGGTCTCATCCCCTGGAGCCCTGAGCAGTGGTAAAGTTAAAATCAATAAAAGACAAAAGGCATATGAAGAAGGGTGGAAGAACCAAGGTCGATGTAACTTATGTACCACAATTTCTCCCTCCTACATTCATACACCCAAGTGTGAGCTTCCCCTATCATAGTTACCCTTGTACTATGGCATGTGGCTTGGAGCCTTCCCGAGATACCCCACTCTTTTCCATCATTATCTCACATACCATCTGCCATTTGATGGATGTACCATGGCCATGTCACCCCCTTAGAAGCTGAAACCACCTAATAGGGTCCTTAGTTAACCTTCTTCTTGAACTTGGAGACACTTGCACGTTCTAAAGACCATTATGGAAGGCCATGCCACTACGAAGTGTCCTAGAGGCTGAAACCACCTAATAGGGTCCTTGGTTAACCATCTTCTTGAACTTGGAGACACTTGCACGTTCTAAAGACCATTATGGAAGTCCATGCCACTACGAAGTGTCCACTTGGTTCCATGATTTGTAAGCTCATTTACTCAATTACACTAATGTTTGGTTGTACTGGAAGGTGAGGGGACACATTGGATCTTATACAAGATTGGGGGTGGGTCTTCATCTAGGGTTTGGTCTCCTTATATGAGGTCCAAGCCCTCCAGAGGGTCATATTGGCATTTGTAGGGTGAGCGTTGAGAGCCATGCGCCTCCACCATAACAAAGAGCACATTGCCATTTCATGGGATCCTTCAGTTCCATTCATTTCTTGCTCGTGTTCAACCTACTAGATGATGATGATGCACCTGGACTACCTTGCCCAACCGGCTACACTCTTGTACCACACACTTGCCAGTTGATGCAAGGCCCAAATGATGATGTGTCTCACCATGGGAGACAATGGGAGGGCATGCATCATTCTTCTATCCCTTACAGATGGGATACAGGCTTGTTCGATCCATTTGGAGACCCATGAGGGTGTATTATGCCCCCATAGCCACTTAGGGGCACTACAGGTCATTTACATGGATATCAAGGGGCCACCCCCTTTTATCACTATGTTTAGAGCTCATTCATTCATCTTGGCATACATTGGACTCTACTAGGCCTCTTCAATGGCCCTTCGACCTATTATAGCTATCATTTTTCCCTCTTAAGAGACTTATTTTTGTATTATGGAGCTATCTTGGTGGGCTTGTCACCAAGTAATATAATTTTGCACATTATTTTATTAGTTGGGGCATTATTAGGCCTAATTAGGCAAATTGAACCCCTTAGGGAGGTTATACATTGATGTGATGATCATTTCATTTGATCATCACTTGGATTTGGATTGGCTCTTTTCTTGAGAATTTCACATCAACTATTGAGGACGAATTGGAGATCCTTGATGCATTCTGATGTTTTGTTATTCTATTTTGGAGCTTCTTTCTTGCAAATATAATGTATGGATATACTTTTCGTGCCATGTAAGTTTCTCTCCCGTATGCAAAATTTTCATTTTATGTTTAATGTATGAAATACTGCATCATGATGTTGCTTGTGCTCTAAACTTATGTGAAAATCTTGAATCACCAAGTAGGCTTGATCTATTGCATGTGTTATCCATTGGGCATGAAAAGTGAATGTTCCTAGGGGTTATCATTGAAGATTCAATCTTGAAACTCCACTATTTTAACAACTCGAAGCATAATCCTTGTTGTAGTTGTGTAGTTGCTTCACTAGGGCATGTAAAGCTGCAATTAGGCTACTTGATAGAGAAAAAACTCTAAAATCAATCTCATCCTTGACTCCATTCTCCCAATAGGCTAGGCACTGGTGGAGTCCTAGGTGATGACCAAAACGAAGATTTTTCTCACCTCCTTTTCTCTTTTCTAAACCCTAACTCTAGTATGCTTCCTAGGGCATGACATGAAATCCATTGTAGCCATCCAAACTTGATGAAATTTGGTCTAGAACTGCGTGGGTGTGTCCTTGAGAGGTCTTCCAATTTTCAAGCCATTCTGACGATTGAATCTTGAGTTTTGCGAAGCCCTAGTTTGAAGACCATTTCCCCTAGGTTTTCTTTGGTTAGTGGCTTCATTAAGGATCATTACATTGAACATTAAAGTCAAATCTCATCTCTTTCATCATTTTCTTCTCCCTCACTTGGTCAAGACCCTTTGTTTGAAGCTTCAATCTGAAACTTTGACCTTGTTTGGGTCCACTAGGGATTCTTTGTGGTATTGCAACCCTGTCACTCCAATTTCACAGGGATTGATTAGAAACCCTATTCTTCTAGGATTTTTTGGTCTAGGCAACTTATTATCAAGAAATGCTCCTCAACCCTAGGTCTAGGTCCCCTTCTAGCCGTTCTCGGATAGCCATTCACCTTGCCTCTAAAGCATGCAATTCTTGTCATTAGAGCCCCTCCTTTGAATAGGCTATTGAAATCACTACCTTCGCATCATTGATACATTATTTTTAGTGATTTCCATAATACCAGGACTCCTCCCATTGGTAAAAGTCCATAAAGAGCAAGGATGTTTAGCTGAGGTGACAGTGGGCTATTGCTCCATTGTTTCCACTTGACCTAGTATTTGCTCTATATGAACCCCTCTTAGGACCCTTGCTACTTTGAGCAGTAATAGGCCATAAAGAAAGAATGGGGTCCAGAGGATTGGATAAGCATCTTAGATTTGGACTTCTTATGAATTGTAGAATCCAAGAAAAGTTGTTGATCGATACTCTTTGAGGATGAGGTAGGGCATTCAAGATAAGAGCAGTCGAAGAGGACCGATATTCTTTGAGGTTTTAGGTTTGGAAATCCAAGATAAGAATAGTCCTAAGAGGACATACCCGATGAACATCTGGATCGGGTATGTACCTTAGAGGTAGTGTGGCAGCTCACTAGCATAATGCTCTCGAATAAGGATGAGCTTGTCTAGTTAAGGCCTTCAAGGATAGTGTTGGTTATGATAAAGATGCTTGACAAAGATGGCTTCTCAATCTGACTCTCCTTATGAGAATGCTTCAAGATTGAGATTCCTAGTACCAAGTAATGGGATTATGAATACCTCCCTAGTTAAGAGGGAGTGTTGAAAATTGTAACTAGGTTTGGTCTTCATAATGACCTAATTGTAATCATCACATTGTATATTCTTTACAAAGAAAGAAAAGGAAAGAAGGAGAAATAATATTTTATTTTGGAGTATGGGTTTCATACGCAAGTTTGACTCAAAAGCATGTTCTTCGTGCTTTTAGGTTTTCTAGGTCTTTCTAGGATAAAGAATATTATTGGTCATGTTGCATAGTCCCATTTGGACTCATTGTAATAAAGAAAGATATTTTTTTATCAAGAAAAGCCATTTTGTATCCCAAGACCAAGTCGGCCCAAGAACAAGATCAAGTCAGCCTAAAGGAGGGTTATTCGACCCCTCAAGGAAGCTATAAATACAAGGAGCTCAACCTCATTTGAGACACTCACTCAAGGAAAGTTCGATCTGCAATAGCGAAGGAGAAGAAGAGCTAGAAGGACGAGGAAAAGAAGGAAGAATCAAAGTTTATTGTGCTAAATCTCTCTCTCTCTCTCTCTCTCTCCACACATGTGAAATTAGGGTTTATGTGAAGTTGCACTTGCAAGAAGTTGAAATTGCAAGGCCGAAATTCTAGGAAGCAGTTGCGAGGCCAAAATTCTAGGACGAAATTGTAGTAGGTCGAATTCTGGAAGCTTCCTTCAAGAAGATCTTGTTGGGGGTTGACTTGGTGCTTGGTAGAGTTGTTGGCATTGGTCTTTGGGTCTTGGAAGTCTCTTTGTAAGCATATTCTAAAGAAGAAGAGAAGCATTTTCTGGGTTTTACCCTTGGAGGGGTTTTGCCCTAGCTTGGAGGGTATATCTTGTGTACTTTGTCTTGTTGTGATCTTCAACGTTTTGATAATTGCTTGATGAACAAAGATCTAATAAAGTAATAAAAGGCCAAAACATATCACAATTAATTATCAAGTTAAGGAAAATCATCTATAATACATAAGTCTCTTGATTTTCCAATAGATCATTCTTCTTCTTCTATGGATCAAGTCATCATTGTTCAACTGAGATGAGATGAGACGAGCTTCTCTTATGCTGAGACATGTACATTCGAGATGAGTCTTATGGTGCAACCAAAAATTCCTCCCTAGCTGAGAGAGTGTTGAAAATGGTTGTTGCAGTCTGAATTTCATTAACAAAATGACAAAGAAAATTCATATTTGTGGGTTTGACCAAGTCGGCTAAGACCATCAAGTCAGACCCACAAGTGAAAATCTATGTCCAAATCCACATATAAATAAGGCATCGTTGACCTTCATTTGGAGAATCACATCATCACACAATTCGGTTTGAAATTGCATGACATATTCACACGTGCGATGGAATCTGAAAGAGACTTTCTGAACAACGTTGACCAACTTTTTCTTCTCTGTTTTGACTTGTGTTGACTTGATCAATTTTCTACAGCTTTGACCGAGCTCTTTGACTGTGGATCTTTGACTGTGGATGGAGGGCGAATATTCCAAGGATATTTGAATGTGTTTGACCGCATATTTATCTTTATTTTGGGCATGTCGACTGAGGTTCACCACAGGCTTTGACTGGGCTTTGGCTGGAGGGTTTGACTGTGGTATTTGACCAAAAGTTGCAAGAGACTTTGACATTGTTTTGATTGAGATTTTGATTGTGCTTGGAGGTTGAATCTTAGACTAGAATGCTCTCTACGTTGATCGAATTTCAGGTTGTCTTTCATGGTGTTGACCGCAGGGTTTGACTAAGGCATTGTAGGGTTTGTTGACTGTGGTTGACTGAGCATCCATAGGCCGAAATTCAACCCTTTATTGCAAACTCTAATCATTGACCAGATTTGGCTTTCTCTCTCATTTGATTGGTTTTGACTTGGTTGACTTAGAAAATCAAAGGTTTGACTTTGACTAGTTTATGGATGTACTATTGCATTGTATCTCAAGTTGAACATTGATTGAATATCTAAGAAGAAGAAGAATTGATTTTGGGTTTTACCCCTTGTGGGGTTTTACCCTGGTCTTTGACCAAAAATCTCTGTCTCATTGTGCTTGGTTGTCTTCTATTGTGCATTATTGTTTACTGTTTTATCCATAATTGCTTAACACTTACTAGGGTGAATGAAATTTTTTAAGTGATTATAACAACATAGAACATGTGAAAAATTAACATGTGACAACCCAAGGGACACGTCCCTTCACTAGTTGAACGACTTGACTTTTTTCTAGGACGACCTAATTTAATAATATAAAAAATTCACATAATACATCTAAGACCAACTTGAAGACCCTTTAGTCTTGCGGAAATATCTCTCGATGCTACACAAAAAAACCAACACTCCTTCATATTGAGGGAGGTATTCTCCTTCGCTGAAAACAAATTTCTCCTTAGCTGAAATTTCTCCTCTACTAGAACAATTCATGAGCTTGCTCTGTTGATGTAGTGTCTCCTCACATACATGTCTATATATGTATGTGAGTATCCTGAGCCATTTACCCCTAGCCAAATCAGCATGGCCCCATGGGTAAATGTATCAATCTCCCTAGTCAAATCAGCATGACCCCATAGGAGATGTCTTCCCTTGGGCCATTCACCGCTAGCCAAATAATCATGGCTCGTTTGGGTGAATGTATCATTCTTCCCTAGTCAAATCAGCATGACTCTATGGATGCCAAATCAACATGGCTCTAATAGAAGAATGTCTTCCCTATGCTACAATTTGCCTGGGCCATTCACCCCTAGCCAAATTATCATGGCTCCATGGTTGAATATATCATTCCCCCACTAGTCAAATCATGATGACCCCGTGGGAGAATGTTTGCCCAATCCTGCGAAAACATCAACACTCCCTCTCTGAGAGGGAGACATTTTGCATCACACCAAGCTTGTCTCTGAATTATACAAACTTCGCACTAGATAGAGGCTTGGTGAGAATGTTCGTAAGCTACTCATCTATGGATATGTACTGGAGCTTCACTACTCCCTTCTACACCATGTCTCAGATGAAGTGATATTTGATCTCAATGTGCTTCGACCTGTCATGAAATACCGGATTCTCTGAAAGCTTAACACAACTTTGATCATCACAATGTATCAAGATCGTCTCTAGCTCCTGATCAAATAGCCTTGCAAGTAGCTTCTGAAGCCACATTGCTTCCTAACTTGCGACACTAGCTGCGATATATTTTTCCTCTGTTGTACTAAGTGCGACATAAGTCTACTTCCTGCTAAACCAAGATATCATAGTTGATTTGAAGTTGAAGCAACAACCCGAGGTGATATTTTTGCCTTCATCACTTCCAGCCCAATTTGAATCAATATATCCTTGCAGCCTCACTTCACCACTTAAGACATTTCTCAAACCATATCTATTTGTACCACGCAAGTACCTCAACACATGTTTCGCTGCAACCCAATGTACATGCCTTGGCTCAACCATATATTGCCTCAAGGTTTTCACTGCAAAGCAAATATCTAGCCTAGTATTAACTAAGTACATCAAGGATCCAATCAACTACATGTACATTATGGGATCCACCAAATCTGATCTGAAGTGAAATCACTCAACTTCTTTAAAGTTGTCACCATAGTTGTAGCCATGGACTTGTAGTCCATCATGTCAAATCTCCTCAAAATTTGAATAGTGTACTTCCCTTGTCCGAGGAAGTTCTCATCTAATCTCTCCCACACCTCCAATCCCAAGAAATAATGCATCAAGCCAAGATTCTTCATCTCAAACTCTGAGTCCAACTCCCTCTTGCACCCGACAAGCATTGATAAAGGAAGGGTTTTTAAAATTTTCAACTCATCTCTGTTATATTATCAACATATAATACAATTACCTAGGACTCCCATACCAGGGATAATGGCCCTCATTCATCCACAAGTACAAGATACATTGATCGTCTAGCTGATGTAGAGCCAAATCACTGCTACCATGATTGTATCCTGAACACATTTTCCCGGTCCTTCGACCCCCCATCTACAGCATCCACAATTCTCCTTCTATCAATAAACCAAGTCCATATTCCCATTGAAAACGGCTTCACCTACTCTCACGCTAATTGTAAGTCCATCTACACATTAACACGTCGACACTCCAGTTGAGTTGTTTACAACTCCGTTCGTGAACTCCCTCTGCCCATTATTGCTCCTCAGCTACACAAGGTCTTCTTCCCACTACAACCTTCCGCTACTACTATATGAATGCTAACAAAGGGAAAGAGGACTTCCACCTATCATTGCTACAAGTCTCTTCTCCAACAAGGAACATGGGCTACAACAACTGCTCCTTTGGCTGATCAGCCCTGAGCTCTTCTCTTCTCTGCCTCTCCTAGCAGCTACCTTAGTCCTTCAAGGTATTGCACTTAGGGCACACAAGGATCACTCTCTTGTTGCCCTCCAACAAACCACAAGTGTCCATCTTCTGTCCTAAACTGGGACAACCAACTTGTACTACACCCTGCACTACTTCCATCTTCAGTCATCTCCTTGACTGATCCAAGGCTCACAGAACTGCCCTCACTTAGGGCTTGTAGATCTGCCATCTAACAGTGAATAGACTGTTGAAGAGTGTAACTAGGTTCAGTTTTCATAATTGTATTTGAGTCATAATGAAATGTATTTATCAAAAGAAAGAAAAGGCTCACTTGGGGAGTTTGTGAAGGTTCACTTTGGGGTTTTCCATTCTCCTCTTCTTTTTCAGATTCTTCTTCTTCACTTTGTTCAAAGAAAGGCTCAACTTCATGATCTTCAATTCTTTTTTCTGGAAGGCCTTCATCAATCTTCACATCAATGCTTTCCATTATTCTTCATAGATGATTGTTGTAACATTTGTAAGCTTTGCTCCTAGTGGAGTATCCAAGAAATATTCCTTCGTCAACTCTAGAATCAAATTTACCTGGTGAGTCATCATTTATTTTTATGAAACATTTGCTTCCAAAAACCCCGAAATATTTTATTGAAGTAGGTCTTCCTTTCCGTAATTCATAAGGAGTCTTTTCATTATTTGGTCTTAGTTGAGTTCGATTTAAGGTATAAACTGCGGTGCCAACTGCTTCTCTCCAAAATTTTGGTTGCAAATCAGCTTCTAGTAGCATTGTCCTTGCCATTTCTTGAATGGTTCGGTTCCTTCTTTCAACTACTCCATTTTGCTAGGGTGTCCTAGCAGTAGAGAGTTTCTTTCGATTCCATGCTCTTTACAGAATTCATCAAATTCTTTTGAGGTGAATTCTCCTCCTCTATCCATTCTAAGACATTTAATTTTAGAATCTTTTTCATTCTCAATGAGAGCCTTAAGATTCTTAAAACATTCAAATGCTTCGGATTTATATTTTATGAAATATATCCACATCATTCTAGTATAGTCATCAACAAGTAGAGCAAAGTACCTTTCACCTTGAAGAACTGGAGTTCTCGTTGGCCCACACAAATCTACATGAATGATTTCCAAAGGTTTTGATGTTGAGAACTCCTTAGTTTAGTGGCTAGTCCTAGTTTGCTTTCCATGTTGGCATGGGCCACATACAACTTGATTTGGTTTGCACATTTTTGGAATGTCCCTTACTGCATTAATTTTGCTAATGCTGACTAGGTTATCAAAACTTGTATGCCCCAATCGCTTGTGCCATATCCAACTTTCATCTGTTTGACTTAAGTAACATTTATCTTCTTGGATTCTACTGAGAATGTAAACATTATCGGGTGTTCTTACCCCTTTCGCCACAAGTTCTCCCAAGGATGAGTCTCTTATTTCACAATTTTTTGTACTAAAGACAACATTATGTCCTTGGTCACAAATCTGGCTGACACTTAAGAGATTGTGTTTGAGCCCTTCTACCAGCAAGGTATTTTGAGCCTTTCCTAGTCCACTGACAAGGGTAGCAGTTCCTTTTCCGGTGAATTTAGCGGATCCACTTCCAAAGGATACATTTCCATTTTTCTTGTTCAATGAGATAAACTTTTTTTTTGTCACCTGTCATATGTCTTGAGCATCCACTATCCACGAACCAATGATTTTCTTCACTATGAGCACATAGAGCTAAGCCACATTTATCAGTTTTGAGATTTACGTTTTCAGCTTTTTCCCTTATGAGAGGGTAATTTTGTTCATTATGATCATAATTATCACATAATGAGCAAGATGGATCAACCTTAGCCAAGGGATCAAAGGAATTGTAAGTTTTGATTTGTCCTTGCTCTTTAGGGCCACGCAGTTGGTTTGTTTGATCATTCAATCTTGGTGCTTCATTCTTATGAGCCTTGCAATGCTTAGCTTGATGCCCAAAGTTCTTACAATTGTAACAATGCCCAGGAAAAATAGTTTGATACCTATTGTGGTATCCATAGCTTGAACCAACATTCTTCCTTGGAGTTGCTCTTTCTTCAATTCTTGGTTTTGAGATGGGACTTTTTTCCTGACAATATGACTTTTCTTCTTTTGGATGGCAAGAGAGTACATCAGCATAACTTCTGGCATTATTCTTTGTACTTGATGATTTTCATTTGAAACCAATTCCAGACTTGTCATGTTGAGGTCTTTGAGTATTAAGAATGTTGTCAAGAGCTAGAGAGCTTTGCCAACTCCTTTTGACTTGTTCTAATTCCTTTCTTAGAGATACTATTTCAGCTTCACGTTTTTCTCAGATATCATCCTTTTCTTTTAACTTAATGTTCAAGAAGTCTTCCCTTCTTTTTGCTTCCTCTCTTTCTATTTTGAGAGAAATTATCTTCTTTTGTAGATTCTCATTTTCTTCAATGGCACTGATTAGCAAACTATTTATGTTTTTTTCATCTTCTAGTTCTGAGTCATCATCATTTGTAAATGCCATGAATAACGTTTCCTTGTTTCCAACATAATTACGTGCCTCATCTAATTCATCATCGCTTTCTTTGTAATGACTCACATTTCTAGTTGATTTCCTTTTTACGACTACAAATTCATCTTCATCAAACTCATCTTGTTTGGAGAAGAAGTTCTTCTTATTAAACCCCTTCTTTTTGTACATCATTCTTTTAGAGTCCTTTTCATCATCACTATCATGTTTATGAGGACATTTTGCAGCATACTGACCTATTCTTCCCCAATTGAAACAAATAAGAGGGTACTTACCTTTTTGCTTAGATCCCCTTTTTAGTCTTCGTGCAAATTAAGCTAATTCGTTTTCAATATCAGATTCATCGCTGTTGCAATTCCATCCTTTTCCTTCTTTTGTAGATCTTGAGGCTTTGAAAGCTGCTTCTTTGAAATTTGGGATCCCTTTCCTCATCTCATAGGCAATAAGAATTCCACGAAGTTCATCCATCTTGAGAGTATCTAGGTCCTTCATTTCTTCTATGGCACTTACTTTGGAGTCAAATCTGTCCGGAAGCGATCTCAGGATTTTTTGAGCAATGGTGCTTTCTTCAAAATTTTCCCCTAGTCCTTTAAGAGAGTTAACCACTTCAGCTTCTCTGAGGAAGTATGATGCAATATCTTCTTCATCATCCATTTTTAGACTCTCGAATTGTCTTCTATAGGTTTGAAGCTTTGCCTTCTTAACTTTGGAGTCCCCATCATATAGAGAAACCAATTTTTCCCATACTTCTTTCGCTAAGTCACAGTTCATGACTTTCGTAAATTCGGAATCAGTGATTCCACTAGTGATGGGATTTAAAGCTTTGGCATTAGCAATGTTGGCTTTTCTTTCATCTTGATTAGTTGGAAGACCGGCGGGAGCTTTGTACCCATCCAAAACAGAGTGGCATACTTCAGGGCCAAGAGACATTAGATAGTAGGACATTCTCTTTTTCCAAAAACTAAAATTTGTTCCATCAAAGATAGGTAGTTTTCCTATTACTGCCATCTTCTTTATTGTGCCTAAGAATCCTTCTTCCAACTGCTAGGCTGATAATGAAGAAGCTGGCTCTGATACCAATTGTTGGAAATACTGAGAGGGGGGTGAATCAGTATTGCCAGTTAGATTCTTCACAATTAAAGACAGAGAGGTGTATAATGATAATATTAAGGATTAATAAGAATTTCAATTCCCTTTCTAATAACAGTATACAATAGATGAGTGAGGGCACCAACCCTTTTAATGAAACAGGCACCAACCTGTTGCCAAGCACCAACTTGGACTTTGATGAGGCTTTGACCCTATCTTCTCAAGGCACCAACCTTGTGTTTAGGAGTTCCTACTCCAAGGACACCAATCCTTCTTTCCATGGTTTAATAGAGAATGTGAATAGTGCTTACTTGAATGTTCTTGACATATTCATCACTGTAATATTTCTTCCAAAATTCTTCACTAACTTCACTGTCCACTTGTCTTCATCACTGTATTATTTCTTCCAAAAAAAATTCTTCACCGACTTCACTATCCACTTGTCTTCATCACTGTATTATTTCTTCCCAAAAAAATTCTTCACTGACTTCACTGTCCAATTGTCTTCATCACTGTTCAAGTCTTCAAATGGTTCATACATCTAATATCAAGTATGTGATCACTGTTTCGAGTCCCTCAAGGTCACAGGTCTGAGGTACTAGTCCATCCACTACACTGAGTTGTTGTGACTGTCAAGGATGCCACAGGTATCTTCAAATCATTGCTGCAATAATCTGCTCCCCAAACTGTTCTTAATGGTGACTGCTCTTAATTAGTTAAAATTTTGCTGCTATAGGTCCGGGCTCCACAAGTATGCCTTCAAGGTGCTGCTGTCCGAGCTTCTAAAAAAGGAGCTGCCACAGGTCCGAGTATAGCCCTCTGCAACAGCCTCACTACAGGTCCGAAAGTCTAAAGTTGTTCAAGAAGAATCCGCTGTCTTATTAACCTCAAACCCAAATCAGATATATCTCTCCCTTCTTCAATGTTCACGAGTTGTGAACAGTGGTATTAATTCTGTGATTATCATCGATTTTCTGTGTTTAAACTTTAAAATGAAGACCGAAAACCTTGTATATATAGTCTTATTTCGATGCTAAATGAAAAGACATGTCTCCACACGCAGGCCGACAATGGATGTCTAGGACAGGTCAGCTCCAAGACCAGAATAATTTCCTTAAATTGAAAAATTCATATCTCCCAAACCGCTTGGAGTTTTGGGGCATGTAAGGGCTCATTAGAAAGGGAAAATTATGCTCTAAAGGATGGTGAAGGTCTCACAAAGAAATTCTGCTTCTAAGATCGTGAAACATATTTTTCTTTGTGACTGTCCTTAAATTTTATGCATAAAAAGATTGGGATAGCATGAGGAATGTTTGGGGCAGCGTGGCTTCTACATTCTTTGGTTTCTTCATTGTTATTAATGCCATGTAGCATCATGTATCAACAATGTCATCATATACTAATGCAATGATATGTCATAGTGCAGCCTTCATCTCAGTCAAAGTCATATTGACATCAATGACAATCTAAATTAACAATTTCATCACATTGAGCTATTTATTTTTCTCTATTTAATTTGTTCCTGGTTTAATTTATTGCCATATTTCCCACTAAACTTAGGAAAAGTGGGTTTTGAGGGTCTAGAACACAATTTTTGTTGAGAAATCTATAGGGAAGTGATTAAAGTGGTTTCTCTTTCTATGATAACTGCTTGTGATGTATTTTTACTTTATCTTACTTATTGGCTTCTTCTCTTATTATTATGTTTGTATATGATCAAAAAGCTACCGAAACAAGAAGAACAAGAACACAAAATATAGGCTACAAACGAGGGCCAAAACCTCTCCACTTGAGAGGAAAACCCGTAAATCTCTTATCTTCCTTATAGATCCTTCAATTGACGAATTCCAAGACCTCTAGACCAAGACCAAGTCCAACATTTCCAGATGATGTGCTTTCTTTGTCCTAGTCAAACCCAGTCAAATCTCTTCCAATAGCATAACTTCGACATCCAACTACAGAATTTCGGCCTCCACTGCAGACCTGAAATTTTTGGCTCTCCTGCAGTTGTTGTTGCCACATGTGTGAGCTTCATTTAGCCTTCCAAGGCTTCCTCAGATCTTCACTTGGCTTTCTCTTCCTTCTGGAGCTTGTCGATGGCTTCTTCTGACCTTCTTTCCTTCCCTTCTTCAAGATCGAACTTGTAGAAGAAAACCCTATATATGCTATAGAAACCCTAGCCTTCCTTTGCACGTGTGAGAGAGAAATAGCCCAAAAACAAGTCTTCTTTATTCTTTTCCTTCTTTGTTGCATTCTTCTTCTTCCTCCTTCGCTTGGATGAGTGAGTGATGTATGTGCTCCAAGGATATAGGCTTCTCAAGGGTGGACGTGTCTCCTCAAATTAGGCCAACTTGCCAGTTGTCAGGCCGACTTGGTCTTTAATGCTATTTTGACCCTTTTAAGGACAAAAATATTTTTTCTTTACAAGTTACAATGTGCCCGATGGGGTCTTCAACTTATGACAATGACTCTTTTGATTTCCTGACCTACGACAAACCCTAGAAGCACTCAATGGGTGCTTGACCTATAAAATAAAAGACCTTGAGCATGAAACCCGTGCTCCAAAAATAATAATAATAATTTTCTTTCATTTTACAATATACAAGAATCAAAAGTACATTTCATATTTCTGAAGACCGAACCTAGTTACATATTTTTCAATGCTCCCTCTTAACTAGGGAGGTATTCATAAATGGTACATGGACATTCTCAATATGAAGAGATCTCATAAAAAGAGTCGGATTGGTAACCCATATGTAGCATCATATTGACCAGCATTGTCATATAGCAAGGCCTTGACTAACAACTCTATCTCTCCACAAGATCAAAGCACAATGTTGGCGAGACCAATGATTTATAGACACCATCATCATTATCTCTCAAGGTACATAACCCACCTGGGTGTTCATAGAGTATGACCTTCCTTGGACTACTCTTATCTTGGATGCCCTACCTCATCTTCAAAGAGTATCGGATGCCAGATGCCTACCCAAACCTCTATTCTGTCTTCCCAAGTGACGACAAGAATGATGTGCCTATCTCTCCCTCTCAACTAGAAGGGATACATCAACCAAACCAAGCTTGTCTCTCAAATATACAAGCTTATTATTAGGAAGAGATTGTGTCAATATGTCAGCTACATGTTGATCGGTGGAGATATATTGTAGTAGCAACACACCATCTTGTACTAGCTTCCGAATGTAGTGATACTTATTTTTGATATGCTTGCAGCTTCGCCTTTCCATGAAACACTGGGTCTTCGGACAATCGTATACAACTGGTGTTAACACAGTGTTGTTGAGATTTTGTATATTTGGGGTAGCATCAGTTGTGCTTTAGCTCCCAAATTTTGTGGAGGGACTCGAGTACACTTGATCTACAAGACCCAGAAATTGATTTGAGAAATTTCATCTGGTTTAGGAGATAATAAATTAATTAATTATTTTAATGTATTTCCTAAGTTAAAACTTAGGGAACATAAATAATTAAAGTGAATTTAATTAAACATGTGATGAAACTGTCTTAAGTCACATGGATCAAGCTTTCTTATAATATTAGCCATTGATTAAAGATTTAATCTTGGTCGTTGATTTCCCAATGAGAAAAGTATAAAGGAAAGGCTTGGGGTCATTTGTGAAGACACACAGAGGCAGAGCACTGAAGCTAAGCTAAGATTCTAGGGCAGGATTTGCTAAGAATACTTAGAAGTGTTTCAGCTGCAGAGAGAGGAATTTAGGCCAAGGGGATGATCTGATCCCGAGGTCTAGAATACACAAGAGGCAGAGATCAGCTCAAGGAAAGCGTAGAAGAGAAGAGCAGCAACAGTAGCAAGGACAGTGCAGTCCCTCCAAGAACGGCGCGATTTTCAGCAAGAAACCCTCATAGGGTTACGCAGAAACCCTAAGGGGCAGCGTAGTGACTGCGTCACCCAGTCTGGGGTCACGCAGTCTCTTCTGGAGCAACGCTGAGGGTTTGAAGGACTTCAGAGGCTGATGCAGAGGCTTGTAGGGGCAGCGCTAGGGTTTCTAGGCCCTAATCTTGGTTGAGTTCTATAAATCTCGTTTGAGGGTGTGGATCAGTCATTATTTTGGCCCTAGATCAGCGAGTGAGCTGTAGATCTAGTATATTCTCTGTCGAGTTTTCCAGATCTGGAACCCAGATTTGTGTATTCAGAAAATTCTTACTAATAAAACCCTCCAGTAGCCAGAGATCGGTTTTCCCGCATTGGGTTTTTTCGGGGACTATTTGTCCAGAAATAACTGTGTCACTTTGTAAATGTGTGCATGAACTTGTTCTAGATCTGGATTGGTAGAGATCTGTTATGTGTTTTGCTTCGATTTTAACTTGAATTTATTCAGTTAATAACTTGTCTAAGTAGGAGGAGCATAACCAGATTAACAGTAATAATTTCTACATAAAGTATAAGATTCAGAAATTTCTACATGGTATCAGAGCAATTGAAGATCTAGGAGGGTCACCAGCAAGAATCTGAAGGTTCTAGCTGCAGGAAAAGCAGCAGAAACGCAGATTTTAAAGAGAGCGCAATTTTCAGAGGAAGATTCACGCAGAAGGAAGGGTGACGCTATCCAACGTTGTATCCTAACAAGCCCACGCAAATAATGCGCAGAGGCAGCTCAGAAACGACGCTGGATTGGTCTAAAGCAACCAATGTGATTCATATCTCGATCTGTCAGATCTAGAAAAGACTGCAGAAAAGCTGCAGAAATTCAAAAGGTGTTGTTGGGGTTAATTTTATGAAGTTTTCATATTTTTAGCCTTAGCACAAGTGACAAAGAGCGAGAGGAGATCAACTTCTCAGAGAGAATTTAGCCAAAAGAAACTTGCAATTTGATCAGAGGATCAAAGAGAGCTGAATCATAGTTGATTTGGTAGATTTCCAAGGAGGGAAATCAGTTGTCAGAGGGAGCAGAAGGTGTCTGTTTTCACCAAGGGCCTTAGATCCATTTCTCTAGCAGAGAGAAAAGGAAGTTCTGACACATTTTGAGCAGATGGCTCCTCATAGACTGCGTGATCAGGATAGGCTGGATGGCCTCTCAAACTTTTCAGTTTGGAAGGCAAGGATCCTGATAGTCCTTGAGGCATACAATCTAAGGGACCATGCAGAGCAAACTCTGGCCACACCGACAAATTCGGATCTCCTTCGGAAGCATAAGGAGGTTGTTGGGCATGCCAAGCAGCTGATTATGGACGGTATCAAGGACCATATTGTACCACACGTAGCTGAGAAGAAGACAACTAACGAGATGTGGAAGGCCTTGACTTCCCTGTATGAGGGAAAGTCTGTCCAAAGAAAAATGTTGTTGGAGACTCAGATGAGGTCATTCATGATGACCAAGGGAGAAGACATGGAGCATTTTCTCTTCAGATTGTAGTCAATCAGGGATCAGCTAACTGCAACGGGTGCAACGGTGGATGATGATGTGATAGTCAGGACTACCCTCAATGCAGTCACAGATGAGTGGGAAACCTTTGTCCAAAGTATCTTGGGCAGAGCGGACCTACCAGATTGAGACAGCTTGTGGTCAATTCTGCGTCAAGAAGAACTCCACAGATTCACCAAGAGACAGCACAGCCCTGCATTGAGCAAAGTGAAGAAGGAAGATGAGGAAGATGCAGCCTTGGCATCAAAGAAGCAGCCAACGAAGAAGAAGGATCTTTCAAAGATCAAGTGCTTCCAGTGTGGTGAAATGGGACATTTTGCCAGCAATTGTCCTGAGAAGAAAAGGGACAAGGAAGCATCTTCTTCCAAAGCAGCTGTGGAAGATGATGAGTCAAGAGATGATGCAGCCATGAGTGCTCATGAACCACAGAGGTGGGGTGACATGGATATGTAGAGAAGCTACATAGAAGTAAGGTGGGATCCTTAAGCAGCTCATCTCTTGGATCACATGCAAGTTACGGCAACCTTAAGACAGTAGCGGGACAAGTGGAGCAGTAGGTGCATAGATCACAGATGAAGCAGACGCAGATCTGAAGGTTGGAAGAAGCAGAGCAGCGGCAGCTTAGAAGAAGCAGCAGCGCAGAGGCTGATGTGACTTCAGCAGCGCAGAGCAGAGTTGCTTAAGTAGTACAGAGCTGCAACAGTGCAGAAGGCTTCAGAGGGACAGCGCAGTGCAATAGCAGCGTGATAGACTTCAGCATAAGGGGCTAATGTGACTTCAGTAGTGCAGAGGGAGTCTGATTAAGCATGCAGAGTTGTAGTTGTGCATCATCTTTCAGATACCAGCACAGATATGTAGCCTATGGAGCTTCAGTGATGAGGATGCAGCTCATCTGACTTGTCTGTCAAAGATTGGGCAGGAGATTCAGTTGTTTCTCTCAACAACTGAAGTTGCAGTGCAACATATCAGAATTGGCAGTGCTATAAGCAGCACAAATGCAGCATTTTGAGAGGGAGCTGCAGTACAGATGTTGCAGTGGCAGTGGCAAAATCATGGGCAGCAGTACAGAATGGCAGCAACAGTGCAAAGTTGAGTGGTAGCAGGCCAAGCATCAGCAGCACAGAACCAGTGCCCAAAATCTTGTAATGCATAGTGTGATGTATTGCTAGAGCACACCCTTGATGCTAAGAGGGAGTGTTGAGATTTTGTGTATTTGGGGTAGCTCCCAAATTTTGTGGAGGGACTAGAGTACACTTGATCTACAAGACCCAAAAATTGATTTGGGAAATTTCATTTGGTTTAAGAGATATTAAATTAATTAATTATTTTAATGTATTTCCTAAGCTAAAACTTAGGGAGCTTAAATAATTAAAGTGAATTTAATTACACATGTGATGAAATTGTCTTAAGTCATGCGGATCAAGCTTTCTTTTAATCTTAGCCATTGATTAAAGATTTAATCTTGGCCGTTGGTTTCCCAACGAGAAAAGTATAAAGGAAAGGCTTGAGGTCATTTGTGAAGACACACAGAGGCAGAGCACTTAAGCTAAGCTAAGATTCTTGGGCAACGTTTGCTAAGAATAATCAGAAGTGTTTCAGCTGCAGAGAGGGGAATTTAGGCCAAGGGGATGATCTGATCCCGGTGTCTAGAATACATAAGAGGCAAAGATCAATTCAAGGACAACGCAGAAGAGGAGAGCAGTAGCAGCAGCAACAGCAAGGATAGCAAAGTCCCTCCAAGGACAGCGTGATTTCAGCAAGAAACCCTTAGAGGGTTACGCAGAGACCCTAAAAGGCAGTATAGTGATTACGTCACCCAGTCTGGGGTAACACAGTCTCTTCCGGAGCAGCGTTGAGGGTTTGAGGGACTTCAGAGGCTGACGAAAAGGCTTTCAGTGGCAACACTAGGGTTTCTAGGCCCTATTCTTGGCTGAGTTTTGTAATTCCCGTTTGAGGGTGTGGATCAGTCATTATTTGGGCCCTAGATCAGCTAGTGAGCTATAGATCTAGTACATTCTCTGTCGGGTTTTCCAGATCTGGAACCCAGATTTGTGTATTCAAAAAAATTCTTAGTAATAAAACCCTCCAGTAGCCAGAGACCAGTTTTCCTGCATTGGGATTTTCCGGGGACTATTTGTCCAGAAATAACTATGTCACTTTATCAATGTGTGCATGAAATTGTTCTAGATCTGGATTGGTGTAGATCTGTTATGTGTTTTGCTTCGATTTTAACATGAATTTATTCAGTTAATAACTTGTCTAAGTAGGAGGAGCATAACCAGATTAACAGTAAGAATTTCTACATAAAGTATAAGGTTCAAAAATTTCTACAAGTGTATCACTGTAAGGTCCATTGGTCCTTCAAATAGGTCGGATCGCAACTTCCTCAACCAGATAGCTTCTCTGCTTACTTCACAGGTTGCAATATACTCAGCCTCAGCACTACTCAAAGCAATTGTATCTTTCTTTTTGCTCATCTGTGAGATCAAGGAGGATCCCAAACTGAAACATCCTCCTGTGGTGCTTCTTCCTTCCTACTCACTACCTCCCCAGTCGGAATTTGTATATCCAATCAAGTGGACATCATTCCTCCTATCATATTTCAAGCAGTAGTGGATAGTTCCTTGCAGATATCTCAGGATTTGTTTTGCTGCTATCCAGTGATCACACTTTGGCTCCGCTTGGAATTGATCATGATTCGGCTCCACTTGGAATTGAATCAAAACATTTATTGCAAAACATATATCTGGACGAGTATTCACCAAATACATTAATGAGTCAATCAAATGTTTATGCCTGGTAAGATCCACTAAGCTAGATTCGGAACTCCTTAGTCTCTTCAAGTTTATGATCATCGAGGTTGTCATTGGTTTGCAATCCATCATGTCAAACTTCTTTAACATCTTGATCACATACTTCCCTTGACCTAGATAGATCTCATCAGGTCCTTTCTAGACTTCCAGTCCCAAATAGTAGTGCATCTACCCTAGATCCTTCATGTCAAATTCTGCTACTAGTTGCCTATTACATTCTCCAATTTGACCTTCCACACCTGTTAAGAGAAGATCATCCACATACAGAAGAATGATTACCGACTCCCCCTTCACAACCTTAATATAAAGTTTCGGATCAATAAAACTCTTTGTGAAGCCTAATCTCTGAATAATACACCCATCCTTGCATACCATGCCCTTGGTGCTTACTTGAGGCCATATAATGCCTTCTTCAGTCTACAAACATATGCCTTTCTGTCTTTAACTTTAAATCCCAAAGGTTGTTCTATATAGACTTCCTCATCAATTGTGTCATTCAACAATGCAGTCTTGACATCCATTTGGTGGATGTTCCATCCCATCAATGTTGCCAAAGACACCAACGAACGGATAGTTATATACCTTGTTGTCAGAGCAAATGTCTCTTCAATTTCATAGTCGATGCCTTCTTGTTGAGAGAAGCCCCTAGCCATAAACCTTTCCTTATATTTATCAATACTTCCATCTATTGCATGTTTGATCTTGTAGAGCCACGTGGAAGTTATCACAGATTTGTCTTCAGGCCTAAGTACGATCTCCCAAACTCCATTCTTCATTATACATTGGTATTCTTCATTCATGGCATCCTTCCATTCTTGGTGATTGACAACTTCCTCAAAAGTGGGTCACCCTTATTCTATTAGTTTTTTCATGTAGGTTGCATACGCAGAATATCGTTTGGACTTCTTGCTTTCCCTGAATGTACCTTGAGCTGCTCCATGACCTTCTGCATTTAGAAGTGTAGACTTCAACCAGTTAGGTATTTTTCTAGATTCAAGGATAGCCACAGGTTGTATAGGTTCACTGGGACCTTCATCTTCATGATTTGATTCTTCTTCTTCCTTAGTATCTTCTTCTTCAACTACAAGAATTTCTTCATCATCAGAGTCCATAGGGAGATCCTTTAATTTCTTGAATGCAATACTTTTGTCAAATATCACATCTCGATTGACTTCAATTTGGTGTCCTTCTTTTATGTAGATCCTATAGGCCTTAGAAGAGTTGTTGTAGCCAACAAATGTTCCCTTCATGCATGATGGATCCAACTTCTTTCTCTTGTCCTTAGGTATATGAATATAGAAAGGACAACCAAAAATTCGAAGATGATCCAGGGTTGGTTTCTTCCCAGTGAACACTTCTTTGGGAGTTTTGTTATCTAGTGAACTGTGGGGACTTCGATTTTGTATGTATACAATTGTCTTTGTAGCTTCACCCCACATAAATTTCGGTAAATCTTGATTATGTAACATTGCTTTTACACTTTCTTCAATGGATCGATTCTTTAGTTCTGCAACTCCAATTTGTTCAGGGTTATATATAATATTCCAAATGCAAAATTTGGGGTTTTCTTGAAATTTTAACTCAAACAATACATCAGATAAATTTCATTCATAATAGAAGATTGGCATGTAAAATATGACCAATAGAGTTCAACAACATGACAAGTAGAAAATGATCTCAACTTTTTAATATAATAGATAAAGTGGGGTTACATGCATGTACAACCAAAATAGCTGAGATGAGATGTTGGCCTCCAAGATAATATGCTGCACTACTACATTGTCCCTCCAACTGAATTGAATTGCCACTGCGAAGCTCTCCTGTGAATTCTGGATGAATTCACCAAGGGGAGATGGGTACTCGCCCAATCTCTCTAAATCACTGGAGGGTTTCTGTTCTGGGGCTACCAATGGAATAGAGAACCGGATTCTCAATCTCACATACAAGAAGCAATACCAAATCCAAGATGTCCTCTAATGGCCTACTCCTCCTCTTTTTATAGATCTAATGGACCCCTCTAGAAGCTCTTATTTTATTATTATTTTAATCATTGAGCACATTTCCCTTAATTAAAATATTCTTTTTAATGTGGGAAAATGGTAAATTGGCCACCATGCCTCCTCAGGTCACTGAATATCACTTCTAGCCATCCCATCCTGTAGATCTTCTTGTTCCAGTTCCAACGCGCTATTACACTAAGGTGTTAGGCCAAGCATCCTACTGAAATGCCACCTTAGGTGTAATTAATCAAGTTAAGCCCATTAATAACTCAGTGTTTCGAAAGTTGTCAGAATGCAACAGAATGAAAGGCAAACTATGCAGATGATGGATCATACCAAGCGAATGCCATCGAACCTCTTAAAAACTCCTCAAAACCCCCATGAAACATCTCCAAAAGCCCCTGGGCTCGCTAATGAAGTAAACCTGCACCTGTGACCTGTCTGCGTCCAACCCTAAAAGTCCATCCATAAGGAATACCTAAAAAAGAAACATCACAAATCCTCCGCCCCAAGATTGCTTGCCCTCAAGAAATCCATATCTGTCGACAAATATGGCAGTCCTATGCAACTGGGATTCGATACCTGGGTCCCATACAAACCACTGGGCGATACCATATCTTTATGCCATCCAACCAAGAACAGATCCCTTAATACTCGGATCCCAGACTAAACTCTGACTCAACCTGCCAACAACAGATCCTCCTGGATCCTAATGCCACAAAGGACAAGCATCAAGGCTCCATGGCTCCTGCTATGCTATAGCTTCGTGTAACGACCCATTCCCCTGTTATACCCAAAACAATATTAGCGTGTGAACGATATAGGCATTTGATAGCTACACCTGCCTATACCGTCCACATCGCACTAGTACGCCACCTAATATCAAGATTACAAAGATTGGGGACTTAATATTAAGATTTCAGACTTTATGTCAAATTCAACCAAGTATAAAATTTTATGAAACAAGGTAATAAAGGAAATGAAGTAATAAAGTTAATAAATCTTTAAGTTAAAATGAGTATGCGATATTAAAGATTTATATTAAAGGTACTTAGATAAAATCCCACCTTTATAAATATGTATACGTAAGCACATTAATGGGATCACCACCATAACAACATTTAATATAAACTTAAGGATTGGGTAAAGCCTCGGGAAGTTTGAGGCGGTGGAGAAAGATTGTTTACATTATATTCATATCCAAACATAATGAAAAGGATACCACCATAAATACATAAAAATATCATCATTAATGAGGATAAGACTTCGGGAAGTTAGAGGCGGTGGAAGGAGATCATTTAAAGGAGGTGGTATGGAGGAGAAGGGGGGGAAAAAAAGGTTTTCTGGGAGGAGGAGAAATGGTTTCTGCTGAAAGGAGAAGGAAGGAAATGCTGGCTTGCAGTGTTTGGGGAGGAGTCTCTTGTTCTTGGAAATCTGGGCACGGGGGACAGAGGGGACACCCTCTGGGTCTGGGATTAGTCCCGGATTTGGCTGGGAGGATTCGATTGCCCCAGTAATCTGATCTGTTCACAACATCACCAGCAAATCTTCACCAGCAAATCTTCAGCCGCTTCAGGTTCAGGATTCGTAAGTTTGTGCTGAATTTCAGGTATTCTTCTGCATATAGTTTAATTAAGCAAGCTGAAATTTCAATTTATATCCTTTCAATGTCTTATTAGATTTGTTTTACTTAAACAAAAGTTCAAATAGGTACAAATTCTAGAACTCTGGGAGCAGGGTTATTCCATTTGGTATCAGAGGGCAGTTTCAAACCCTCTTACGACCTTATAGGCCCATTAAGAATTCATTTATAAAACTGCTGCTTGTGTAAATCAGTCTCTGGCTGTTCCCAAAATTTAAGAACGTTAATGCAGATTAGAGCCTGTTCAAACTCTCAGGCTTATTAGTGAGATGGTGTTATGGAAGGTAAACAGATTGTGAGCTTAAATTTAGCAACTGTATTAAGCGAACTGTGTTATAAACCATTTAGAAAGAGCAATATGCTTCAACATTCATTTTAAAGGACACTGTCATTCTGGTTTATATTCATTGAAAGAGTAAAAGCACTACTGCAAACAACCCTGAATTTACAATCACACATTTCTGTTCAGCCTGCTCAGCACCAATTCAATTCACAAATTACTTACACCTACAAAATCAAATCTCTCTCTTGCTCAAAATCTGCATCAATATACTGTCAGTCCTGCAAAGCATGCATGACTTCAGTTGGTCTGCACACTTGCTTCAGGTTGTATCAAGATCCTGTCCATACTCCTCTGTCATCAACTCTTAGTTATTCATTATTACCATCATATAGATAGCCCTGCAACATTATCCGCTCATGTCCTGCATACAAACATAGCTAACCATTTTGTTATCTCTTCCTCGGTCCTTTAGAGCCTAAAGTCTCGAATCATTAGGGTTAAGAATCAAGATACCATATTACCTATTCATCCATGAGACTTTGCGTCTAAATCTTTCGAATTACAGGGACATGACTCTATTAAATACCAATGAAAAATGCTTTTTATAATTCAAAATGTGTATATCCTTGTTAATACTGTACGATTCAAACTCTGCACTCTTTTCTCACAATTTTATGCCAATTCTAAGTCTGTGACTTTGAAATAGAGAATTATTTAGATATCCTACCTAAATTTTGAGAAGAAATCGAGGTAAAATTGGCACACAATAAACGTTCAGGTTAATAATGAAGCCACCAAGGTACAAAAATTTCCTGAAATATTAAACAGAAGTTGAATTAATAACAGCTCTAGTCACTTACTCATCTCCAGACAATTTTGCACAGTATTTATAGATCAGGCCAAAGAGAAAGGGGTGATGATGGTCAACAAACTTATTAACATAAAGTAAGCAGAGGGTCAGCCATCGTTGATGAGTTTTTTTATAAATGTCATGTTTAATGTCAAGTAAGGCAACTGTTTGAGAACTTTCTGGAATGGGTGACAGATGGATAACTACTGATGCACTTGTTCATGTCTTGCTATCTATTCAAGGCTTTGTATAGACGGCAAATGAGGCCTCCTAACCATAGAGCGCGGTAGAGTACTTTGCTTTTAATTTTCTTATTCATTGTTCAAACTCGTATTTGAGAGATGAGGGCTGCTGGTGCTCCATCTATTGCATCACTCTGAATAGAAGGAGTCTCAAGAATCCGACAACTCCAGCAATAGCAAGGTTTCACCTTCAAATGTTAAATCCCTGAGTTGAGCTTATTTGTTTATGTTTAATAGCAGTCCGTGTTATTATTGGAACTCGTGCTTGTTTTGCCCTTCTGATCAATTAGAAGAGAAAGCTCTGCAGAAAGCTTTTGTGCTCTCTGCCACTTAATTAAAGACTGCGTATTTCACAATTTATCTCCATTTCAAATGAAATAGTAGAAATGATGATTGGGGAATTGCTGTACTTCAATCGTGTATTTTCAAAACCAGTGTTTGATCCGCGCAGATTAATCAGAAAAATAGGAAGAGCAGAAAAGCTTACCAGATCAAGAACAGGCCGGATCTCCTTTACAGTTTGTGGGTCGATTAGCGTTACCCACAGCTCGGCCCTTGTGCAATTATTCAGGAACATGATTTCGGCTTGAAGTCCATAGCGTTCCACGCAATGCAACAGTCATTCCATTCAGCTATTTTTGGTATCTCGACTATTTAAAAGGGAACCGACTGGAGCTTATAAAATATGACACGATACCAATGTGGATACAGATGTTGAAATCATCAAAAACAAAGACTGTTAACCGACTTCATCCACTCCGCATAGCGGGACCCGTGCGTAAAGGAACTCTCGGCACCGAGGCTATCAGTCGCTGAGGTGTCGTGGTCAGCCGCCGGGGGGGGGTGTGTGTCATATGGAAGACCGCATTAAAACTAAGTTTTCTTCAGTCGCGGGTTCCATAACCGAATACCATTTCGTTAAAAAATATATATATATATATGGTAGAGTTAAACGGTGGGACGGCATGTGTCCATATATATAAAATTGGCAAGCGCTTAACTGAACCCGACGTAAATCGAACACGCAATCTTCTGATCTGGAGTCTGCTAGTTTTGTATATAAAAATATATTAAATAAACATATGGAACACACTACATTATTGCAAGTCGGCTAGTTTCAAATATTACCTTTCAGGTGTTCTCAAACACAGTGTCGACAGATCTGCAGAATTTAAGCAAGGTTCGCATCAATTCATACTCTTATTAAGATAGCTTTAAAATCCATCACAAAGCTTATCAACCACATGAACGATACCTCAGAAATCCAACATCCTTAAACAAGAAATCCCAGAACAAAGCTACTCCGCTACAGAAACTATACCTTAAAAATACAACATGCTTAATCAGCTCTACGATTGAAATTGATTTTCCATTTTGACTCTTACCGCTTTTTTCCCCAGAATTCTTACCGTAGAGATAGAGAGGGAAAGAGACGTCTATCTATCTATAATATAGACCAGGTGGATTTGAAATAAAAACTGAAACATGTCCTTTGTGTTAATTATGTCAAGTTTGCGCAATAGATTCGAAGTTGCTCTTCGATTTTCATATACCCGAGCTGTTGTTGATGAAACAAAGACGTGGGTTTGAAGAATGACGGACGTTGATGGTGTGATGTTCATTAAACTCAAAGAAATTCCATTGTAAAGACGTCGAGATCTAGTGCAAACTTTGAGCAATATTGATTTTGTTTCGAGCACATCTCCCAATCCGCTCAAAATTTCCCAAAAATTCTTGCATGTAATCTAATTTACCCTATCTTGCACAAAACCCATGTGCCATATTTCGAGATTTGCCTTCATTTGGTCAGAAAATTCCTTTTAAGTTAACTGTGCTTTTGCCTGTGACGCCCCTTTTCAATATGGACTTCGAGGGCATATGTGGACGATTTGAAGATGTCTATAAACCATAACTTTAACCTTGTAGCGCGAGAGCACAAAAGGACTTTCGAAACCAAAATTAACAACCATTATTAAATTCGGCTTGGGTATCGGAGCTAAGGTCAGGATAAAAGGCAGTTGGAATATCACAAAGAGCTAGTTCAGTCTCTATTCATCATATCAAGGCACCTTGAAGAAGCAGGTGGATTTCAGCATATCTAAGGACAAGATCATTTCAGAAATCACGTACAAGAAGAGATTAAAGTTTTTCGATCAACCACACTAAAAGATGAGTATAAAGTTTTGATGCTAGATCTCTGAAAAGATTCTATATTACAGTGAAATAGGTTCGGTACCATCGTAGCAAGGAGGCTTCATAACTTTGGTACCATTACAGTTCGCATCCAATTCAGTCTCATGAACTCGCAGAATATCAGAGATTAGTCATGGGTACCGATTTGGTGTAGATTTCAGAAGGAACTTTAAGCTACAGCGATGAAATTTCGGTTTATGACAGTGGGATCATTTCAGAGAATAAGCCTGTAAAATTTCAATGGATACACAGTGCATCAAAGAAGTGATTTCACTATAAAATTGTAGAAAGATTATCAGCATATAAGTGCAAACAACAGAGACAGTTTCAGTGATATAACAAGTTCGGATATTTTCCAGAATTAATTTGTAACATTTTCGATGATAAAGGATTGGGCTCCTCTATTTGGAATTTCATCATTTTTGCTTCGTTAAAAACACTGAAAGGTCTGCGCCATAATTATCGGTAAGATGCCCTGCCCAGCTAAACATACTCGATCATTCTGAAACTTTCAAAGAAATTCTAGTTTCAAGTTCACATTTCTGTTCATGCTTTTGAATTAAGCTTTTGTTTTATTATGTCTCCCGGCAGGCAGAGGCGATTCTTTTGTGTTTGTACTTGATCAAAATAGCCATGCTCAAATTTTATATTTGCATGCGGGTGGTGATAAAACCGTTGAAACACTATGCATAATTGAAATAACAGTAGTTTATCCTTGAAGACAGAAAGAAGACCGAGTCCATGCTTGCTTTATTAGCTGATTCATTAACCTCAGAATCCACAGAGTGAACAGTTTTGGTTCCCTAGGTGTTTACTATTTAAGGCATACGCATTAGGTTTGTAACCTATGGGGATTTATTTCATGTATAGAGTGTAGATAAAATGTTGCTTTCACTGAGCGTGACAGGAAAAACAGGGCATCACTTTGAGGGCTCTTTTGAACAAAACTATGTACTCTGTAAATGCCTTGTGACTATGTTTGGCTTTCAAAGAATTTCTGGACCTTTATTATGGATGTCTTCAGGAAAACATTTCCTGGGTATACCAAGAGGGAAATAACACCTCACTGATATACAATAGACCATTCTCAATAGACCAAGACTCCACAACTGATGTGAGGCAATGTGTTTTAAAATTATGGAGAAAGTTGGTGTTGTCACAGAATCTTGATGCTAGAATGCTAATGCTACTTTTACACTTCAGAGTCCAGACCAAGCTACTTCTACATAATAATAAATACATAACATGATTGCCGGTTTGAATTGATGTAATATTTTTGTGAACTTAGTCTTGGATAACAGTACGTGTAAATTACTGCAAGAGTAGACAATTGATGGATACTTAATTTTGTAGGCAGTTTTATTACAGGCTTGGAAAGTTCATGTAGCTCATAGGATGACTGTTTAAGTTCAGATGCACCATTTATTTTGTAAGTGTTCCTCCTGTAAGAACTATATGTTCCCTTTAGGTATGTTAACTTGGAGATATGTCCTTCTGTGTAGGCATTGGCGCTCATCTTCGTCCAATAAAATTAATTTTTTTTATTACAAAACTCCTCTATGTTTCCTCATCTCCCTAAGGATCCTTAATTTGTCCGAAGGTTCACTCATTAACTCCTAGCAGAAGTTGTGCATGAATTAGCAGAAAATGTAGACTGACAAAAGGTGAGAGAGTCGTATATCTGAAATATATGAGTTGATACCTATAAATAGGCAAGGAGTATGAAGAAATAACACAACAAATGAGTTGTTGGCCCAATAACAGATTGTAGGATAGGAAATAAAAGAAAAAGAGTTGTTCATATTTTGTTTGATATTGTTGACATGGTGATGACATTTTAGTGAATGAGATGAAGGGGACTGTCAACTGATGGGTGATGTATTTGAGAATTGGCACTAACAGGGTGGGTCCCGGGCCATGTAATCCTGTCAGCGTGTAATCTTGGAAGAGGAGATAGATGATCGCTCTTATTATTATTTGCCAATATATTATCTCCATGTAATCATTACATATTAATCTGTACTTCCAGCCGGTAATAAATCTATTTCGTTTGGATATGAAAAACGTTCCGAGCTTCATGTTTAAGTTTCCAGCTGTCACTCATTGTACATACTATGTATTAGTTGTGGGTAGTTTAATTGCGGGCCTGTTGTTAGCAGAGTGAAAAAAATAGTGCCTCCAAAAGACGCTATAAAACCGCTTCCAATTGTTCATTTACAAACAAAGCAAAGAGTCTCGTGACTAAAGATGATCTAAGTGCCCAGGAGTTGGGATTGGAGGCAGCCAGGATTTTCAAAGATTTCCTCACTAAAGGTGCTTCCTTTAAATTAACAAATATATTTAGCAGATTGAAGCTATGGTATGCTCTATTTGAAGTGGGTAATCTATTGGAGTCGATATACTCACTATGATATCTGCCATTGGAAGTCACTTCGAAGCAGCCACACTAACTTGTAATATAACAGGGACAAATTTCCTTTAATGCCTCGGGAGGGAAGGTGTGTTTAGGCTGACAGTAAAGCTAATCAAACCATCCAGAAATCGCAATTGTCTCAAATGCAAGGTTAAAATATAAAAATTGAAGGAAACTAAAGTTAAGAGTAAAGACCTGCAAGTAATACGGATCCCTGGATACCTTAATCACCTAGGAGAAAAGATTAAGAAGGCCGTATAATTAATATTAAGATATTAAAATGTAGGCTTATTACAGGTTCTTATTTCTCAGGAAGAGAAAGAGATACGATTTCTCTTTATACACTACGTATATGAGACGCTTCTACTTTGGCAAGGAAATTGCAGCAAAGGAAGAGCTTAAGATAGCATTAAATCATCATATAGCAGCGAATTTAGGAAGGAAACTCAAAATTAATAATCAATAAGGTTATGAAACTCGATAAGGAGCGATATAAAGCTAATTTTAAGTTGACAATGGGGTTCATCAATTAAGAGAATTAGCAAAACTATTTCCCATGTCGAATGTTGCAGAGAAACATACTAGGACACAGGAAAGAAAATCTATGAGTGCACTTATCATGATAAAGCACTCAATGATCTAGCTGAGACAAGAGGAGAACAAAAGAAGAAATGTTCAGCAGTTTTGTAGCTTTATCTTGAACCTGGACATCGATCAGCTTTTGAGTAACTGTTTGTAGTGGCTATCTCTTTTAGGCATTATCATTTAGAGAGAAATTTTATGATAGTCGTGCTTGGTATTGTAGAACTACTCAAAAATCCAAACATTAACAGAAAGTCTATCAATTCTGTACAAAAGTTATCTGTTTCAGGTGCAAGGATGAATGATTCAGAGATCAGGCCTAAGAGGTGTTGATATCAACTCTACTTGATGAAAATGAACTATTCTATGCAATGATTACAGTTGTGATTATAACAATAGTTATAATTAAAAAGAATTCATAATAAATAGTGATCAATAAGCTTAAAGTAACACGTATATTTGGTAATAACAAGGAGTGTATAACCATAATTAGAGTAAGTGCAATATATGAGTGACAATGAACCATATGATCTTCGTAGCTTACTGAGTGTAATACCATAGCTATTTGGGCTAGAGCTCACGTATAAAAGCAGGGTTCAAGTGCTCTAAGTGATTCCGTAATATACCGGTACCATTCACCAGTTAAGTAGGAATAAGGATAGAAGTAATGGCATTCATAGGCTTGATAAAGGTTGAATCCTATCTGATATAGCATCTACTCGTATATAAAAGAGACCTTCTTGCTTCACCTATTTCACATAGTGATACTCGGCCTTGCTATAAGATTCTAGTAGTCTACATGTTCGTAAGGTCAGTGTTATATAAGCTATACTATTCAATGGATTCACACTGGTTAACTGTTGTAATGGCAATAAAAGCTCTTTTAGTATAGAGGTTCATCTCTCACCATGTTACATAATAAACAAGGTAGTATTGTACTAATATAGAGTCAAGGGTAAAGGTTCAATGTTCTTCATTAACATATCACTATCTTCACTGATTCCCATTGATTTTATTAGCTATGAAGAGTATGACATAATCACACACTAGCCCAACTTACCGCTTTGTAATCATAATCACACAGCTTTCTGATCATGTATAAAGAGTGGTCATAGTTTATCCATGAATTTATAAAATTTATTTTGAATGATCTCGTAAGGATGAATTTTACCCCTGATACATGAATACCCATAGAGATAGGATGCTACTTCAATTTCGTGATACAGGATATATATGCTGTTATTTAAAATTTACTAGGGCATGGACACCAGTATGCAATATGGCATTTAAATTAACATTTCAAGAATGTGAAATTATAGATTAGACATTATAGATGAAAATATCTATCGAATTATTTCATTGCATTTCAAAAAAAAAAAAAAATGATTCAAAGAAAGGGAATAAAAGTGTAACTACATTATGAATATGAAAAGTGAAAATAGGGGTATATAGAATGAAAATGATTAAAGCAGTGCGTCATAATTAGAACGAATAAACTAAACCGAAGCAACATCTGAGATGAGAAATTTTATTGAACATATTGATATCTGTGTGAGCAAATTTTCTTTTTATAAATTCTAGGATTGATATCATACGTATCAAAGTACTTCGAATGTGTAGAAGTTGTTATATGGGTAACAATTGGTTATGAGCAATATAAAATGCATATGCTGTAATATGTGTTCGAGTGTTTACATTGCAGATTATGTACCAGTGAGTATCATGCAGAAAAATTAGATTACTGGAACAATCTACGTGATGACAGATTTCTAAGAACAATTGAGACTCCATGAGACCCCAAGATAGGGTGTTGACCCTGGTCCTGCTGGGAGGAGTGGAAGTGTTGCCCACTGTTTACCCTCCAATACCTGGAGTCATGGAAGGACTGTGCGAGTCACGCTCCCCTAGACGTGTGATGATGACTGCCGGATGCCTACAAGCATGTCAGGTCGACGTAATCGACTCTGACATCATTGAGGTCTATGAATGGATCAATAAAACTGATGCCATGGCATATTCCTGTAGAGGACGGATAGGATGGAAGTGGAAGAGATTAGGAAGGATAGGATGATTTTAGCATAGTTTGGAGACTCGGTGAAGATGGGAAGTAACAATTAAATTTCCAATACATACTTATTTAAAACGAAAATTCAATCTTAAAACAGGCATCCTACAATCACCCTAATCTCTAAAAACACAATATTAATCTGAGTATATAAAACCATAAACTTCGGGACGAAGTTTTCTGAAGGGAGGAAGTATGTAACGACCCATTCCCCCGTTATACCCAAAACAATATTAGCGTGTGAACGATATAGGCATTTGATAGCTACACCTGCCTATACCGTCCACATCGCACTAGTACGCCCACCTAATATCAAGATTACAAAGATTGGGGACTTAATATTAAGATTTCAGACTTTATGTCAAATTCAACCAAGTATAAAATTTTATGAAACAAGGTAATAAAGGAAATGAAGTAATAAAGTTAATAAATCTTTAAGTTAAAATGAGTATGCGATATTAAAGATTTATATTAAAGGTACTTAGATAAAATCCCACCTTTATAAATATGTATACGTAAGCACATTAATGGGATCACCACCATAACAACATTTAATATAAACTTAAGGTTGGGTAAAGCCTCGGGAAGTTTGAGGCGGTGGAGAAAGATTGTTTACATTATATTCATATCCAAACATAATGAAAAGGATACCACCATAAATACATAAAAATATCATCATTAATGAGGATAAGACTTCGGGAAGTTAGAGGCGGTGGAAGAAAATTATTTAAAGGAGGTGGTATGGAGGAGAAGAAAAAGGAGGGTTTTCTTGGAGGAGGGGGAAATGGTTTCTGCTGAAAGGAGAAGGAAGGAAATGCTGGCTTGCAGTTTTTGGGGAGGAGTCTCTTGTTCTTGGAAATCTGGGCACGGGGGATAGAGGGGACACCCTCTGGGTCTGGGATTAGTCCCGGATTTGGCTGGGAGGATTCGATTGCCCCAGTAATCTGATCTGTTCACAACATCACCAGCAAATCTTCAGCCGCTTCAGGTTCAGGATTCGTAAGTTTGTGCTGAATTTCAGGTATTCTTCTGCATATAGTTTAATTAAGCAAGCTGAAATTTCAATTTATATCCTTTCAATGTCTTATTAGATGTGTTTTACTTAAACAAAAGTTCAAATAGGTACAAATTCTAGAACTCTGGGAGCAGGGTTATTACACTTCGGCTATGAATTTTTCTCCAACCCCGTACCAACTCATCACCTCTCTCAAATCCAACCCTTAGCATAGACCAAGGTTGTAAATTTTTGTAGATGTTCTATGCTTGATGCAACTTTACTTTTTATCCCAATACCAACCAGCAGCCATATAAACAAGAAAGTAAAATGCAGATAGAACATACCAGTAGATCGATAGAAGACGAGCCAAAAATATGTGTGTTGATGCATTATGGCAGTCAACGGGATGCTTCAACCAGCAAAGTCTCAATACGGTCAACCAACCAGAAGTGTCACACAACCCTCTAGGAAAGCAATATCAGTCAATCCAAAGTGAATGAAAGTCGACGCTGTCACAGTCAACAGTCAACACAAAACAACACAAGAAAAAAGTCAACACAGCCCGGTCAAAGTCAATGTCCAACCTCAATTTGTGTGCCAATAAATGCGGACTGCAGATATCAGAATTCTGGGACAGACTTGGGTCAATTTGACCAAGCGTTGACCAAAGTCAATGCTGGTCAACTCTACGCTGAAACACCCTAGGTCGAAAAACAGAAATCTTCTTGCTGCGTTTTCTCACTGTGGATGAAGAAGAGACTCCAAGAGATGATCGAACCAATCAGATGAGGAGAGAGAATGTGATGTGATGGATGAGTGAAAATGACCTCCAACATTGACCTATTTATATCCATCAGTGAGGGTGTGTGATACAACTGTTGGGGCTTCAAGCCTACATTTCATTTCAGGCCGACCTACACATATTTTGAATAAATTCAAAATAAATGTTCTACTCATTAGATCAAGATGATCTTTCAATCGATCTTCCACCTCTCTGAAAGAGGAATCCAATAAAAATATTGGCATCTTCTTTTGAGCATCACAACATGGAGTTTGGACCTAGTTGACCAAAATTAACACTGCCTCTCAGCTAGGGAGAACTCCATCCACCTGTGCCATCCAAACATCGAGCGTCATCCCGTCATAACTTGCTTTGCTGGCTTCTTTATTTCAAAACAAAAGTGGGTAAGTCACAAAGACATCATTCCCGACTGACAAATTCAGCCCAAGGGTCCGAAAACTCTATAGGACTCAAAGGGTCACATACCAACTTGAAGTTTGTTTATCTGATCCAAAGTCAATAGGAAGTCTGAAACCTCACTAGACTTGATCCCAGATCAAGTGGTTGGACACGTGACATCCTAGACATGGAAAGTACAACAATCTCTGATGCGTCCATCAGTCTTTGCTACTAGTCTCTAGCTTTTCCCACCTCACTAGACAAATGAGAGGTACTTCCCATGAGTCCAGGACTTAATGGGTAGGATGCGTACGGGGCACAGATCATGAGAGGTGAACCAACTCAACATTATAACGGTGGGGCAGAAGCAGCACAAGGTTTGGCAAGCCTAGCCCCGTGTGTGCTTATATATCTGAGAAGATATCCCCAAAACCCCCCAGAGCTCCTAGAGCTCATCATCCAACAGGACCCTCAGAATAGGGTCGTTCCACGATTCCAAGATTCTCACAGAAGGTTAGGAACTTGATCTTCCCCAGGGGCTTTGTGAGAATATTCGCGACCTACTCATCAGTTCCTATATCATCGAGCCTTACGGCGCCTCGCTATACCATATCCTGGATAAAGTGGTACTTGATATCAATATGCTTGGATCGATCGTGGAACACTGGATTCTCGGACAACCGAATCCCACTCTGGTTATCACAGAGTATCAGGGTGGTATCTAGCACATGCCCGAACAGCTCACTAAAGAGCTTTCGCAACCAAACTGCTTCACAATAGGCCATACTTGCTGCAATGTATTCGGCCTCCGCGGTGCTCAAAGCCACCGACTTCTGCTTCCTGCCCATCCATGATATTGAAGCAGAACCAAGTGTGAAGCAGCATCCCGATGTGTTCTTACAATCCACCACACTACCAGCCCAATCAACATCAATATATCCATGGAGTGTCACACTCCCGGCAGTGTATCTCAGCCCATGGTTTATTGTGCCCCAAAGATATCTCAACAGATTTTTGGCACCAACCCAGTGAATATGATGAGGATCAACCATGTGTTGACTCAAAGTGTTCACTGCAAAACATATGTCCATACAGGTGTTCACTAAGAACATCAGCGCCCCTACGAGTTGACGATACTTAGTAGGATTTGCTAGCACGGACCCAGCAACACTGCCACTCAACTTTTTAAAGTTAGCTCCATCAGTGTCAACACAGACATACAGTCTACCATACCAAATCTTTCTAGAAGCTTCACAATATATGTTCCTTGAGAAAGGAAAATCTCGCCAAGTCTCTACCAGATCTCCAGGCCTAGGAAGTAATGCATCAGTGCTAGGTCCTTCATCTCGAGCTCAGCAGCGAGCTCCCTCTTGCACTGATGAATGAGAGGGTCAGCACCTATCAGGAAGAGGTCGTCTACATACAGCACCAGAATGAGAGGCTTTTCTCTATCAACCTTGAAGTAAAGGTTCGGATCAGCATTACTATGAGTGAAACCCAACTTCATCAGGTAGCTATCTATCCTCTCATACCAAGCCTAGAGTGCTTGCTTCAACCCATAGAGGGCTTTCTTCAACCTGCAGACATGGGTGCCCCGATCCTGGACTTCAAACCCCAGAGGTTGCTCCACATACACCTCTTCCTTTATCGCACCATGCAGAAATGCGGTCTTTACATCCATCTGATGAAGATTCCATCCTTGCGTAGCAGCAAGGGCTATGATAGATCGAATGGTGGTATATCGGGCCACAGGTGAAAATATGTCATCATTGTCTACGCCTTCCTTTTGAGAGAAGCCATGGGCAACGAATCTTGCCTTGAAATTTTTAGCACTACCATCAAATCCATGCTTGATCTTATAGTGCCATTTCGAGGTGACAATTGCTTTGTCCTCCGGTCTTGGAACCACATCCCAGACATCATTCTTCATAATGGACTCATATTCTTTGAGCATAGCAGCATTCCAGACTTGATGCTTTATGGCTTCTTCAAAAGATCCAAGCTCAGATTGTACGATTGTACTCATGGCTGCTAGATACCCTTGGTATCTATTCGGCTTCTTTCTTTCACGGAATGTCCCCCTTGGGGCCATATGTCTCTCGGCATCCTCGAGAGTGTCCCTGAGCCATAATGGTCTTTTCCTCATTGAAGGAGGTGGATCAATAGGGTCCATCGGTCCTTCAACATCGGGCATCATCTCATGCTTCGGTTCTTCTTGATTTCCAAGCCCTGCTTCATGATCTTCCTCAGATCTCGGAAGATTGATTACTTTCCTCAGGGAAGCATCTTCGTCAAAGGTAACATCGTGGCATATCTCCACTTCCCTTTGACCAGGAACATAGACTCTATAGGCCTTTGAAGTTTCGTTGTAGCCCACAAACATTCCCTTCTTTCCAGAAGCATCGAGCTTGCTCCTCTTCTCCTTCGGTACATGAAAATAAATAGGACATCCAAAAACTCTAAAATGTGAGACGTCGGGTTTCTTACCAGTGAAAACCTCTTCGGGAGTTTTGGAATCCAAAGCGGAATGCGGGCATCAGTTTTGTATGTACACAGCAGTGTTCGCAGCTTCTCCCCACAGAAACTTTGGAAGACCTTGGTCACATAGCATTGCACGTGGCAGCTTCCACAATGATCCTGTTCTTTCTTTCAGCAACGCCATTCTTCTCACGAGTATAGACAGTTGTGGTCTCCCTCTTGATGCTAGCTTCCCTACAAAAGTTCTTGAACTTGTTCGTCTCATATTCAGTGCCATTATCAGTCCTCAATATCTTGATCTTCTTCCCTGTTAGATTTTCCACCAAGGCTTTGAAGGTACGGAACCATATGAAAGCCTCATCCTTCTTCTTCAAGAAGTATATCCAGGTTTTGCGAGAGAAGTCATCTATGAAAGTCATATAATAAGAACGTCCTCCCAAGGATGTCATGGGCAGCATACCAGACAGATCAGAATGTGTTAATTGCAAGACATCGGATGTCTTTGTGACACTTGAGGGGAAAGGTCCCCTTGATCCAGGCGAATATTGGTGGCCACCCGCCTATTCCACTTGGGCCCCCACCATTGTCTCTTTCAGTTTTTCAGTTTCGGCATAACTTACTATTTTTAGCAGTTTTTCAGGTCCTGAACTTCCGGAGCCATTTTGAGGCCCTAAACGACGTTTTTTAGCATCATCCGTCAATATCATTCCTTCCAAATGAATATCATTCGTCTGAATACATCTATGGCGGTGTTGTAGTCCGAATAGAGCTAACATATCGCTAAACGGAGATAGTATGCCAAAGTTACGTCCCTGGGAAGTTGAAACACCAATTTACCCAAACGGGGCCCATAGTTTTGGCGCTTCATCTCCTAGGGTTAGGTTTTTGGGATGTTTAGGGTTCCCCATTGTTTCTTAATAATAAATAGGCCCTCGAGCCTCATTGTAACTCAGTTCAGAGGCCTGTAGCCGCCACATCTCTTCTCAGAGATAGCTACCAGCGCCCTAGCTAGTTTTATTTCCATTCTGTCTGTAAGCAAATTTCAGTGCTTTGATATTAATGAAATGAAGTGTTATTTCCGCTGCATCTCTGTATTTATGGTTATATGTTTATTCTGTTGCGTTCCTGCATAAATCCGGATCAGTGGTATCAGAGCGGTCTGCTTTTTCTCGATCTTTCTTTGCATGTCCCCAACGAGGTCGGGGTATAAGGAGCTAGGGCTCGATCTGGTGGAACCTTTGCAAGATCAGCCTCGCAAACCTCGACGGACGCCCATGGGGGATGAAAGGAAAGATGAGGGAGCAGGAGATCCTATCAAAATATTGCTCGAGGAGGCCCTCGAAAAACAAAGGAACGCGATGATGGATAGCTTTGCTCAGATCCTTCAACGGTTGCCCACCGGCGGCGCATCTGCATCCAGTAGCCACTCTGGAGTTGCGACTCCCTTTAAGGTACACGTAAATTTTGACATTCCCATATTTGAGGGTCAAATAGACGCAGATGCCGTAGATAGATGGTTGAATCTATTAGAAGGATATTTCTCTGTTCATGACTTTTCAGACCGAGAGAAGATTATTTTTGCACTCCTTAAAGCTACCCCCCATGTTAAAGACTGGTGGGAAACCTACTGTGAGAACAAGGACCAGACAGAACCCTCTAAGTTCTCGGCCATACGAACTTGGAATTCTTTCCGAGATGCCGTCAAGGAACAGTACTATCCCGTGGGGAGCTATGAGGACAAGTACATACAATGGACCACGCTACGACAACAAAGGGATCAAGCGAGCCGATGACCATACCCCGCGCACAAAGTTGGGTATCAAAGATTCAGAGAAACATTGGTGCTAAAGCATCAAGAAATTGTCGCACGTATACATCTGTGAAGAAATGGAGTTTGACATCTCCTCGCTGGTACGCAAGATGCTCCAGAGGCCAAGATTGAGCAAATTCAAACAAGGAAGCTTCATTTTGGACTGCGAATCACAAGCAAGGGCAAAGCTTCCAAACCGTTAACAAAGGACAGCTAAGGCATGGCGTCCACAGCCGTCAAACACAAGAAAAGAACAAAGACCGCAAAAGCCAAAGGGACACGAGAAAGTGGTGTGAGTTCCATAAGAGCTCCACTCACAACACAGTGAGTCCGCCAAGTACCGCTAGTGGCCGAGATGAGGGCTTCGAGTCGATGCATGTTCCGCGACTCCGAATCGAACCTCGAAAATGGGAAATGGGCAGGAAACAAATTATTGAAAGGAGCCCAATGACACTGTTGCCACTACCAAGATCCAGAAGGAGGAATCGGAAGATCCAGAGGAGGAGGAACGTCTCTTCCACTCCCAGATGTGGGTAAAGGGCTCCCCTGTACAGTTCATTGTCGACAATTGGAGCCAAAAGAACCTCATTTCAGCAGACGCCGTGAAGCGGTTGGGCTTGCCGACCACAGCTCACCCACATCCATACACCATCGGGTGGCTTCACCAAAGACGAGATCTCCGCGTCAGCCAACAGTGCCGCCTGCCCTATAGCATCAAGCCCTTCACGGATGAGGTATTATGCGATGTTGCTCCTATTGATGTTTCTGATGTATTATTAGGACAACCATACTTGTGGAAGCGTCATGCTGTGTATGAGTCTCGACCTTGTGCTGTTATTGTTACTTTGGGAAATAAGTTGTACAGGATACCAGAGGTACCACCTCCTGCGGCTATCTCTTTGGTTACTGCAAAACAATGCAGTAAGCTCATTTCCCAAACCAGGAAATTTGTTTTCCTGATGATCCGCCCCCAGGGCAAGAAGAAGACTGTGGCCACGACCTCCAGGACATCTTCACCTCACCCACAGGGGTTCCTCTGCACTGTCAGGTCAAGCACCCAATTGATCTGACCCCAGGTGCGCCACTACCCAATGGACCGATCTATCGGCGCTCTGTTCTAGAGAATGATGAAATCAATAGGCAGATTCAGGAGCTGTTGCAGAAAGGTCACATCAGACCAAGTTCATCGCCCTGTGGGAGCCCGATCGTGTTGGTACAGAAGAAGGATGGGACGTGGAGACTCTGTATTGACTATCGGGCGCTGAACAAGATCACTGTCTGGAATAGTTACCCAATCCCACAGATTGATGACCTTCTGGACCAACTCAAAGGTGCAAAATATTTCAACAAGATTGACCTGAAGTCTGGGTATCACCAGGTACCAATTGAACCCTCTGATGTGTGGAAGACTGCCTTCAAAGCCAAGGAAGGCCTTTTTGAATGGCTAGTCATGCCTTTCGGGTTGACGAATGCTCCCGCAACCTTCATGAGGATGATGGAAGACATCTTGCGGCCATTCACCAACTCATTTGTAGTGGTGTACTTGGATGACATTCTGATCTTCAGCCAGACTTGGGAAGAGCACCTTCACCACATTCGACAAGTCCTCCAAACACTGCGGCAACACAAGTTGTGTGCCAATTTGGAGAAGTGCACTTTTGGCATGACCCAGGTTCAATATCTGGGATACATTATCGATGAAAGGGGGGTGCATGTGGATCCAGCCAAGATCCAAGTCATTCGGGATTGGCCAGCCCCAACCACTATAACAGAGCTTCGCAGCTTTCTGGGTCTTGCTAATTTCTACCGTAGATTTGTGTTGGGATTCTCTCATATCACTTAGCCCTTGAGTCAAGTCACCAAGGGAGGAGCGAGAGAAAAATTATTTTGGTCGGAACCTCAACAGAAGGTGTTCACAGAATTGAAAAATCGCCTTTGTTCTGCCCCAGTTCTCACATTACCAGATTTGAAACAACCATTTGAGATCGAGACAGATGCCTCTGACTATGCTATTGGGGCAGTTCTTACTCAACAGGGACATCCAGTGGCATATCACAGTGAGACATTGTCCGAGACAGTTCGCAAGTATCCCACCTATGACAAAGAAATGTATTCCATTGTGCAAGCCTGTCGACAATGGAAGCATTACATTTTGGGGAAGGAAACAATCATCCACACAGAGCACCGGCCCCTGCAGTTCATACAGACACAAGGGAAGTTGCAGAATGATCGCCATCAGAAGTGGTCCACATATCTGCAACAGTTTCATTTGAACATCAAGTACAAGAAGGGTAGCACCAACAATGTTGCAGACTGCCTTAGCCGACCACCGATCGTGGCGCTCACCACTTTGCTCAACTCTTGTGGGCACGAGACTTATGATTGGCCGCTTCTCTATGAGAGTGACCCAGAATTCAACCACACTTACAAGGCACTCTTGCGGGGTACACAAGTTCCAAATTTTCACCTCCAAGATGCACTTTTATGTCACCTAGGACACCTTTGTGTTCCTTCAAGCGAGCGTGCCAAGATGATATGGGAAGCACACTACAGTCGAGTCGCTGGGCATTTCGGGGTCGAGAAAACAGTAGCAATACTACAGAAGTATTTCTATTGGCCGAACCTTCGAAAGAATGTCAAGAAGCACATCAGATCCTGCACTGCTTGTGCCATTGCCAAACCGACCATCAAGAAGCAAGGCCTATATACTCCACTACCTACCCCTAGTCGACCGTGGGAACCCATCTCCATGGATTACATGTCGGGCCTGCCTTCTACTAAGAATGGAAATGACTGTGTTTTCGTGGTCGTTGACAGATTCTCGAAGATGGCCATCATGGCGGCCTGTAAGAAGAATATCACAGCAGAAGCCACCGCTAAACTCTTCTTTGAACGAGTGTGGGTGCACTTTGGGATCCCACAGTCTATCATATCAGATCGAGATAGCAGGTTCCTCAGCACATTTTGGTCCAGCCTCTGGTCAATATTGGACACAAAGCTCACCAAGTCCACAGCTTTCCATCCCCAAACAGATGGCCAGACAGAGGTCGTCAACAAAATGATTGTACACATTTTGCGCATGTACAATTCAAAGCATCTACGCACATGGGACGAGAGCCTCCCCTATGTACAACATAGTTATAACAGGGCTCTCCACAGTTCAATTGGCCATAGCCCCTTTCAGGTGGGCTTGGGATTCCAGCCACTATGTCCCATTGACGTAGCCATGCCATTTGCAGCTGCTCAGGCCGATTCAACTCATGTCCAGTCTCAAGTTGACAAAGAAAGTAGCTTCATCGAAATGATTCAGCCACATCCGCCAACAAACATAAGATATTGACAGCCAATGCTAATCACAAGTAGCACCGTGATCAACACTGGGCTACACACATGTCAGGGGCTGGCACAAAAGTGGCTACATTTGCGTAGTGAGCGCCTCACTGGACCCCACCGCAAGCTTCGCCCGCTCCGATACGGGCCGTACACCATCACCAAGGCTGTAGGGAACAATGCATTCGAGCTCAGTATTCCACCATTCCTGGGTCTGCACCCAGTCTTCAATGTGGATCGCCTTCGTCCTTACTTCCCACCTCTACTGGACACCTCGGACATTGCAGAACAACTCACACCAACAGAGTTAAATCCAGACTGCATGGAACAAGCCACCACAGATTGTATCATGGACATGCAAATCAAGAACACTCGCCAACAGAAGATCCAACTATATCGGGTTGTCAAAGCTGGCCAACTCCTGCACCAAGGAAAGTGGTTCACCAGGGACCAAGTTCAGCAGAAATTTCCTCATGTCATGGAGGAACTTAACGCAATGGGGACCATTGCTTCCTAAGGGGGAGGAATGATCCAGGTGGATATTGGTGGCCACCCGCCTATTCCACTTGGGCCCCCACCATTGTCTCTTTCAGTTTTTCAGTTTCGGCATAACTTACTATTTTTAACAGTTTTTCAGGTCCTGAACTTCCGGAGCCGTTTTGAGGCCCTAAACGACGTTTTTTGGGCATCGCGCCTCCAGCGAATATCATTCCGTCCAACAAATATCATTCCGTTCTGGAATGATATTCGTGGCGAAAGTTGTAGTCCTCGGATAGAGCTTTCTAATGATGTATCATGTGCGTCAAACGGAGATAGTATGCCGAAGTTACGTGCCTGGGAAGTTGAAACACTAATTTACCCAAACGGGGCCCATAGTTTTGGCGCTTCATCTCCTAGGGTTAGGTTTTTGGATGCTTAGGGTTCTCCATTGTTTCTCAATAATAAATAGGCCCTCGAGCCTCATTGTAACTCAGTTCAGAGGCCTGTAGCCGCCACATCTCTTCTCAGAGATAGCTACCAGCACCCTTGCTAGTTTTATTTCCATTCTGTCTGTAAGCAAATTTCAGTTCTTTGATATTAATGAAATGAAGTGTTATTTCCGCTGCATCTCTGTATTTATGGTTATATGTTTATTCTGTTGCGTTCCTGCATAAATCCGGATCACCCCTTGTATGCTTTCCTTCGGCACAACCCTGACATACACCTTCATGATCATTTGTGAACTCGGGCATCCCCATCACCACCTTCCAAGCTTCAGGAAGAGCTTTGTAGTGAAGGTGTCTAAACCTCCGGTGCCATAGTTCAGTCTATCGGATAGTATCACATGTCATCGCTTCCAGTGGACTTCCTCCAACCTGGTAGAGTGTATCAACTCTAAACCCAATCGTGATAGCTTCCTTGAAATTCTTCTTCTAGATATGTACCTTCCCATCAATGAATGCCACATTGAAACCTTTGGCTTCCATGGCCGAAATAGACACAAGGTTCTTCTTCAAATCAGGTACATATAGTATATCTTGCAAGCGGAGGACTTGACCTTGAGACAAGTGGAGGGTCACAGTATTGTCCCTTTCACAAGATATGTGGCATTATCTCCAAGGATAATTTTTATATTAACATCCTTCTCAACCATATCAGAAAGTGCTTCCTTGAACCCAATGATGTGCCTTGAGGCACCACTATCTATCAACCAGACATCCATAGTGTCGGGTGGAGATGCAGTAGAGAGGGAAGATACAAGAATGAATTCATTTCTTTTATCATCAACAACATTTGATTCCTCATACCTGGAATTTCTCAACCTTTTGAAAGGTTGCCCATTTCCGCCAGAGGGAGCCTTCCTCTTCCCTTTTAACCTGATGTTCCTTTGATTGCCATTCCTCCGGTTGTTGTTGTTGTTGTCATCATCATCAAGGGAATCCTTCTTGAAAGGGCATTCTCTATCATAGTGGCCAGTCTTGTGACATGTGGAACATTTACCTTTCTTCCCTTAGGCCCCTACTCTTCCTTTGTTCCTCGAACCACCAAAGTTCTTCTCCTTAGCACGAGCAGTGAAGGCAGCGTTTCCTTCATTTTCATATTCCTTCATCCTTGTCTCTTCTTGTACACATCTCGATAGTACTTCGTCAAAGTCAGATATCACATTGTTATTGAGAATGGTAGTATTGAATACATGCTATTCGGATGAGAGACCTCCAAGTGTGGTGAGAACCATCTCTCGATCAGCTATTGTCTCCCCAATAGCCAAAAGATTATTCCTGATTTCAGTCTGCTTCAGAAAATATGATTGAATGGATTCATCCCTGCCTTTCTTCAGATTCTTCAATTGGTTCTTGAAGAATGGGACTTGATTAGCATTGTTGGCCTTGAACATGTTGACCAACTTATCATACATCTCCTTGGATGTGTGTAGCTCAAATATGTAGGCTACCAGACTCGTGAATTAAGTCCCTGGTCATCAGCTTTGCTTTGATTTCCCCCTTCTTATATTTTGACTTGGTTGCAGCAAGTGCAGTGGATCGAGGCTCTTGGATTCTACCCTGCACATAGTCCATGACACCTTGGTCTTCCAACATAAGATCCAATGTCATCTTCCAGGCATGGAAGTCTTCCTTCCCAATCAATAGCTTTAAATCCATTTTAGTTTGAGGTACCCATGCTCTTCTTTGGTGATTGCTACAAACTTGGAATTTGTCTTCACCTTAGCTCTGATTCCATGTAAATTTTTGTAGATGTTCTATGCTTGATGCAACTTTACTTTTTATCCCCAATACCAACCAACAATCATATAAACAAGAAAGTAAAATGCAGATAGAACATTCCAGTAGATCGACAGAAGACAAGCCAAAAATATGTGTGTTGGTGCGTTATGGAGGTCAACAGGATGCTTCAACCAGCAAAGTCTCAATAGGTCAGCCAACTAGAACTGTCACACAACCCTCTAGGATAGCAATATCAGTCAACCCAAAGTCAATGAAAGTCAACGATGTCACAGTCAACGGTCAACGCAAAACAACAGTAGCAAAAAGCCAACGCAGCCCAGTCAAAGTCAATGTCCAGCCTCGATTTCTGTGCCAATAAATGCAGACTGCAGAAATCGAAACTCTAGGACAGATTTTGGTTAGTTTGACCAAGCATTGACCAAAGTCAACGCTGGTCAACTCTGCGCTGAAAAACCCTAGGTCGAAAAACAGAAATCTTCTTGCTACGTTTTCACATGTGTGGATGAAGAACAGACTCCAAGAGATGATCGAACCAATCGGACGAGGAGAGAGAATGTGATGTGATGGATGAGTGAAAATGACCTCCAACGTTGATCTATTTATATCCATCACTGAGGGTGTGTGACACAACTGCTGGGGCTTCAAGCCTACATTTCATTTTAGGCCGACCTGCGCATATTTTGAATAAATTCAAAATAAATGTTCTGCTCATCAAATCAAGATGGTCTTTTGATCGATCTTGCACCTCTCCGAAAGAGGAATCCAATAAAAATATTGGCATCTTCATCTGAGTATCACAACATGGAGCTTGGACCTAGTTGTCCAAAATTAACAAAGGTCAACCTCACCATGTTGATGTTGTGTTGAAACACTGATGAGCGACCAACCTACACCCTGCTGCCAAATGGAGTGTATAGTATCCCTCACATCTAAGGGCTGTTGCAGTACAATGTATTTGACTAAAAAGGATACTCCATCAATAGGATACCAACTCATGATCTCCCGCCAATCGAATGTATGGACACCTGTGCAAGAAATAATTCTACTCGGTTGATACTAGTCCATGCTCAACTCCTTCTTCTTTGCTCGGTCAACCAGCAAAATTTGTCCAATAAATCTTGCCCCTCTCCCTATAATGGACAAAAGTGGGCAAGTTGTGTTGCAAGCCCTGTCTATGTACCCCTAGAGAGGGCTGCTGCCTGAAAATCCTATAGCTTTGTTGGCAGCCACTACATCTATTTGCACCTCAGTAATGGGTAGACCCAGAGATGGATGCACTGTCGTCTCCCTCGCCTGATAGGAAACTCCACGCTCCTCCTACCCACCAATCTCCTACAAAACTGTTTTGCCAGACTCCCGCACCTCCTGAGGACAAGTGTCTGTAAATATTGCCACCTTGCTAGTTGTCTGTGCATCTATCTTCTCCTCCTCAATGGCTGACCCCAAGCATGGTTGCTCATCCTCCTCCATCACGGGCTCAATATGATCCTCCAACTGGCTCTCCCCAAGAGGCTCATCATCCTCAACTATGTGCTCTCCATGTTGAGTAAACAGTCCCCCATCTAACAAGTTTGTCTTCTGGACAATTTGTTGCTCACTATACTCCTCCATCTCACAAGGATGCATATTCGGGCCGCTTCCAACATACCATCATGACCGCTCATACTCCTCAAGGGTATCCTCGTATGAACTCGTGGAATCAACCATAAAAGCATAATCCTAACCTTGAAAGTTAGAAGGGATCTCGTCCTGCTCTACCCCTGTCATCTTCTTTGCACCACTTAAGCATAAGTGGTCAGGCCCCTAAGGTTTCTTGCAGATAAAACAAAGACCCTTCCTCCTCAGCTCATTCTTGTTGCATGGTTGGTCACCATAAATGCACTGCAACTCCTGGGTCAATCGTCTCCTGAACAGTCCAATGTTTTGCTCAACTAACCTTTCGGCTAGTTCATAAGAAGCAGGTGAAACCAACTGTTCCTCCCTCCAAATGGCCAACAACTTGGACTACAACCTCCTGCAAATTGTTATGAACCTAATTCATAACTTAAGTAATAAATATAGTCATTAATAGAATAAACATAATTACTAATTAGTCAAATAGTAATTATGTTAAGTAGTCGTTAAGTTAGTTGAAAAGGCATGTCTAAAAGACATGCCTGTTCATGAAAGGTCACCTGCATGGGTATAAAAGCGGGACCTCATTGTAATCATTCAGTCGTCTTATATCATATCATATTAATAAATATTTATTATTATAAATACCTTGTGTATTTTTATAATTAAAGCTGTTTTTGCTATTAAGTCTACAAATCTACAAATCTTGCTGCTACAATAACCAAACCTACAACTTCCGCTGCTACAATGGTATCGGAGCTATGGCACATAATATCGTCTTACATGCCTATGATCGTAGTGTACGAGCTCAGGAACATTGTTTACCGTATAATGTGCCATTATGTGAAGATCCCAAAAAAAATGAGCAGATTAGAAAAATTCAAGAAAGGCTTCAGCAATTAGAGAATTCATGTGCAAAAGTCACAAACGGTTATAAAAAAAATTCTGCAGGTCTTAAAAAAAAATTTGCAGTAATCCATAATAGAGAAGATGAAAAATGTTGTAATAATGAGAAGGCAATTAGTTATGCCAAGGAAAAATCAAGTAGAACATCCATGGTAAATTCAAGTAAATACATTCCCCCACCAATGCGTAATAAAGGAAAACAACCAACTAATATTGAAAGTAAAGAAGAAGGGAAATGTTGGAAGTGTGGAGACAAATATTTCACAGGACATAAGTGTGCAATCCAAAAAATTTATAACTGTGAAGCAGATTATAATGATGATGTAGATGTTAAATGTAAAAAAGATTCTGCTAGCCAGAAAACTATTGAAGAAGTTGGAAAAAGTGATGAACAGCAGAGTGTTTCATCCTCTGTTTTGAAAGAAACTTGTGAAGAAACAAAACAAGGTGAAGCAGGAATGGTGACAGTAACAACACTAGAGCAACCGATTCATGAGAAAAGCCGAGACAACATCAATGCATACAATTCATCAAATATACAAGGATTTGTCTCTAATGCTCGCTACCGCTCACTGGAGACAGCATCAATGAAACCTGGTGAAAATTTGATTGAGATATCAGGCCTGGACAGCTTTGCTCAAACTGCTTTTGAAGGATACAAAACACTGAACCACATTCAAAGTCAGATATTTCCAACATCATACCATAGCAATGAGAATCTACTTGTAGGTGCACCCACTGGAGCTAGCAAGACTAATATTGCAATGATTACTGTTTTACGTGAGATTGAACAACATATTAAGAATGGTATTTTACATAAGAATGAGTTCAAAATAGTTTATGTTGCACCTATGAAGGCTTTGGCAGCAGAAGTGTCATCAAGCAAAAACGATTTACCAACAAGGCATTTTAGAGAGAGTGCGCAACAAGGATCTCTGGCCTATACGAAAGGACAATTAGAGAAAATTCAGAAAGAAAGCCAACAACACGGGTCTCTACCGGAGCATTTGAAGAAAGATCAGCTTGCTGGACAGAGTGATTTGTTAATCACCGAAGATACTGTTGAAAAAATTGACAGCGAAGAGAAAAGGCAGAAGGATAGGCAAGAGAAGGAGCGATTACAACTACAGAAAATTGCAAATCTAGAGTCTTTAGCTGATGGACAGAAACCAGAGTCCAATTCTCAGCAGGGAAGACCAGAACCAACAAAAGCAAACTGTCTATAGTGGTATAATGTTGGCAATGCCATTCCTCAGGCTGAACTAAGGAAAAAAATGTGTCAATACCTCTTTACCGACACAAGTCAACAGGTCATTCCCAACTATACCAAAGTCCTGACCGAGAGGAAGATGAAAAAACTGTTGAATGAATTAATTTCAGACTACAAGTCTCTAATTAATGCGAATAAGCTGAGAGAATTGCAGCAGCAAAATCAAAATCATTGCTGGATGGCCCTGCCACGTCTTAACTGGTGGGCACCCGATCGAAATACACCGAACATCGGCATTTGTTCTGCACAAAATCCCTATAACCCCGACTCTGTCTCGGCTTGTAATTCTCGACCGTCCACATGCTATGATTCCTTCGCTACACAATTGATCCGAGCGCTCATCGAAACCCCCTCGTTGTTATTAACCCAACTCTCTCTTACCGTCGAAGGTCAACATGTTCCATAGCTGCCATGACGTTTCAGATGCATTGTGGACGGTATAATAATAAAAGAACCCAAAAAAAAAAAAATGTTATTATTATTATTTAATTTAGAAAAAAAACGGAACAAAATATTTATATGGGCGACCAGAAAATGTGAAAACTTTTGTACGATAGTAAACGTTTCATGGCGTTCAAGTATTCTAGATAATTTGCGGCTGGAAAACATTCCGTTAACAAGATATATATTGATAACTGGTATCATTTTTACGTTTCAGAATCTTTGTCTGCGAATTGATTGTTGTTGTGTCAGGATTGATTGATCACGTCTGATGTTTGATTTATGGTGTCTCCACTAAAAATGTTTTTGTTGTGATTCCATCACACGTTTAAATGTGGTTGTGATTGGGTCACACATTTGAAGACAAAACTAAAAATAAAAAATTATGGTTGTCGTTCGCCTAAAGGGAGAACCTCACGAGCACGAACAGGAACATATGTGTGATACTATAAATAATAGAGATATGGTGTGATCATTGTCATTCGAATATGTTGAAGTGACGGGCATGGAAGCGACATAAATCCATTTATTAAAGAATACAACGCAATCAGAGATTCCATCCCTTTATGGGAATATGCATAAGCTACTCTATCAAATATTCAATTACATTACTATTCATAACAGCTTTAGCATATAAACAAGGACAAGAGAGCTTCCAATATTCTAAAGAGTAAAATAATTAAAAGTATCGTAGTCCAGTGTTTATTTAAAAAAAAAAAATCCAAAATAATATCACTAGCGCATTATACATGTGAGGTACTAGTGACCAGTCACAGTGATATAAAAAAAATAAAAATTGACGTCGGGAAAGTGAAGAAAATTGTTCAGGGTTAAGATAAGATGTCAAATTACATAAGTCGAAAAGTTAAGCTTTGAGGACAAAGCTTTTCGAAGAAGGAGGCAATGTTATGAACCTAATTCATAACTTAAGTAATAAATATAGTCATTAATAGAATAAACATAATTACTAATTAGTCAAATAGTAATTATGTTAAGTAGTCGTTAAGTTAGTTGAAAAGGCATGTCTAAAAGACATGCCTGTTCATGAAAGGTCACCTGCATGGGTATAAAAGCGGGACCTCATTGTAATCATTCAGTCGTCTTATATCATATCATATTAATAAATATTTATTATTATAAATACCTTGTGTATTTTTATAATTAAAGCTGCTTTTGCTATTAAGTCTACAAATCTACAAATCTTGCTGCTACAGTAACCAAACCTACAACTTCCGCTGCTACACAAATGGTGTCATGGCCTCCCATACACGAGGACAAAATGGACTGCATGTTTGTTATGACTATATTAGGATGATGTTTCCTAATGTTGAAGAAGCATTAGAACATACGCAGGATCAAATCGTCACACTCCAGCTCAAACATGAGGTCATAAGATTTAACCAAGGCCATGACTTTTAAAATCTCTAGCTTCTTCCCAAAGGTAGGGCCCTCACTGTTATCCAAATCCTGAAAGGTCTCCAGTATCAACCTAAAGACTCTCCCCATAATGTAATTACTGTAAGGGGGTATGGGTGTGGTCAGCATCATGATACTACTAAGACAAGAAGCAACTGGAAGTTTGACTCCTATACAAGGATACTCCAAAAATTTGTGTTGTATGAGAGAAAGCATGGCTAGTTTTAGAGCCCAATTCAAACCCTTCCCATCTGACTGATGCACCTTGGAGAGGAGAGAAGCAAGTTCTTCTAGTTTGAGAATGGCTTTTGTTGTAACCCCCATGCATCTCAAATCTGTTCCAAGTGCATAAATTTTGTATCACAACTCATGTTTTCTTTTTGGCTGCTATTGTTGTAGCAAAGTGACTATCCCATTGGAAAGGGATCTGTTGGTTGTTGCTTCTAGTTTATTGAGGGAAATTATGAAAGTTTCATCCATGTTTTATTTCAATGAAGTCAAGTACATTAAGTAGACTTTTGGCGACAAAAGTACATTAATATGACCAGTTGACTCAATACACAGACTTCCCACATTTTACTAGTAGCACACTCAACCTTTATATACTTCTGACACATACTCAGCTATATGAACGATATCATACTGTCACATAACTAACACCATTAGCAACAATATTATTTGACTCAAATACAGCAATAAATTTTGATATATGGTGTAATATTCCCAATTAGCCTTGCTAATTGGAATATTTCATTTCTGTTTAATTTTGCCGCTTTAGTTAGAAATAATAAATAAAGTGAGAAATAAGAGGGGTTACCTCACTTTAGTCACCTCACTTTATTAAATAAAGTGTTTTCCTAGTTGATTAACGTTATAACTTAAAGAGGGGGCCTTGGGGGTCCACACGTATATGAGGGGAGGCCTCACGCTGACCCAAGGGTAACTGCAAGGTGAAGGACGCAGTTAAGGTTTTGGAGGGAGTTTAGCATTATAAAAGGAGGGGTTTCCACTTCATTGGGGAGGCATTATTCTATATTGATATTGAGAGCTAGACTTCTGTCTGCTTAGCACGCCGGTTGTTTAGTCGGTCTGCAGCACTGTTTAGTGAAACCGAGTGTCTCCGGTCGGAGATCTCACCCTTAGCCTCGGGGGACTTCGAGTGCCTGCCCTGGTAAGGTTATTTCTGGTTTCACCCTTAGCTTCGGGGGACTTCGAGTGCCCGCCCTAGTAAGGTTATTTTCTGAGTAACACCCTTCAGTGTCAGTGGGAATTTGTAGCATTTTCAGGTGGAGATTTGGAGAGGAAGAAGCCCTCTTGTGGCTGCGCAGATCTGAGCAGGGAAAACGCTGTTCCAGGAGGGGAAAGGACGTTGATCAGCCTTGGAGAGTGAGGACGCTGTTCCTGGGAGGACGCAGTCCAAATCTGAGCAGGGAAAACGCCGTTCCAGGAGGAGAAAGGACGCAGATCAGTCTGGGAGTGAGGACGCTGTTCCAGCAGGAAGAGGAGGACGCAGATCTGAAGGCACATTGATAGATCCAGCCTTGGAGACTGTAGATCTGAGCAGATATTCGCGCATCTCGGTCTCCGTGCGGCGTATCCGGAGAGATAGCAAATTGGAGATTGCGTATCCGAGGAGATATTGCGTATCCAATTTTCTAGATCTGAAGAGATAACATCAGATCCAGCCTTGGAGGTTGCAGATCTGAAGAGATATTGCCAGATCTAGCATAGATCCGAGGAGAGAGCAGTAGATCTGATATAGGAGGACGCAGATCTGGAGGGACAGGTCACAGATCTGGATTGTAGGCTTCAGATCCAGCAGATCTGAGCATATAGGACGCTGATCCATCTGGGAGGACGCTGATCTGATGAGCAGGGTCATGTGAGAAGGGCTTGACAGCGTTTTGGCCTTGAGGAGCTGAGCTTTTCATCTGGAGGGTTTGGTGACCAGCACCACATCTGTTTCAGCGCTGTCACTAGCAGAGACAGCGTTTTCATTGGTGAGGGTTTGGAGTATTGATATCAGCTATCTTTTGGTCTTCAGCTCAGAGTTCCAGTGCAGTCCAGCTTCAGTCTTCAGAGCAGTCTTCAGCCAGCTAGGACGCTGTCCTTGTTGCAGCCATTATTTGTCTGAGAGGGCCTCCACTTGCCTAGGGCAAGGATAGGTGCATTTATTCTGATTATCTTGTACTCCTCTCTATGTACTTTCATATTAATAAAATGGCTCAGTTTTTTGGCATTCTATGTGTATTTGTTCCATGATTTGGTTCAGCATTGTATTTCCTATATCTGCCGGGCATATTTCTGTGTATTACTGGTTATTTCCCCTTTGGGGGATAGCTACTTTAGATGGGTATCGTAACATAACTCTGCAGCTCGGCTCATATGGTCTATGACATCGAAAAGAGATCATACAGAGCGAATAGCGGTTGCAATACCGTAAAATCAGCGTTGGGAAAAAGGGCCAAAATAAAAATGTATGGTTAAATTTTGAAGTTTGGAATTAGGAAGAAATCGTTTTCTGGTGTTTTTCACGGGTTTTGGGACAAGGATCACCTTCCCCAAATCCTCTGGAAATCTTTTCGATATAGTTTTCAATGAGTAAATCGAGAGGTCGAAGTTAAAGCTGTGCTGAGTATGGTGTTTGCGGCGGCGGTGCGGTTTCGAGGAGCCTATAGACACATAGCAGAAAGAGGCGATGGCAGAGTGATGATGATGAGAGGGAGATTTAGAGAAATGCTCCTCCGGCAGTCACATACGCGGGAGACGCTCACGGATGGTGCGGAGACGTCACGAGAGCTCTTGGCCATAGAGATCGGTCAAAGAGAGCTCCTCAGAGTTCTCCGGATCGGTGAGGGATCGAGTGTGCCTCGCCATATACCGGTACACGATGCTATTCCCATTGCGACGGCTCGGGCGACATCCACTCATGCCCACATTCTTGCTCGCGAAGACACGGGGACTGTGGAGTGCGGGGAGGTGGTCACGAGAGGCAATTCAGCACTCCATGCGACCCACCATGCCTACCTTCCTGGTGAGAGGACGAGGGGTCTGCCGGCACCGAGAGATGTGAGACCGGCTCGATGGGGCGTGCTGTTTTAGCAGAGTGCAGGGCTTAGGACGGGCATTCATGGATAATTTTCCCCTTCGAGCGTATCTCTGCAGTCGATGCGACATCAAACCCCCGAGCATACACTGGACGACAAAGGGCACGGATACCACCAGTGATGACCACCGCACGACAGCTCAGTAGAGATTATGTCTGCAGGCTCAGCGTGATAGTAGACCTCACGACTTTCCACGAGGAACAAGCCCTCACATGATCGGGGGCTTACGGCGCACATGAGGGCGAGATTCCATCTACCGACATTTGATCGGGTCATCCAGAGAGCTCGGGAAAAGCTTGGGTGGGACAAAGTTGGATACCTCTTTCCGGCTTGACCGAGTATCGGAGAGGAAAACTACATTAAAATGGTTACCTCAAGCACTTGGAGGATGAGGACACAGGTTGCGGGAGTTCGAGGATGCATCCTAGTGTGACACGGGACTCACCATCATTAGAGTCCTCCTTGGCCGTGCCTGGGTTGATATCGTAGTGGAGGAGGTAGAGCCCTACCCAGGTAGAGCTCATCCACGCGAGGTGACTGACCGAAGCCATGTCAGGAGTCTTTCGGGTGGGAGCGAGACATCTGACGGGATGGGCGGGTATCGGGAGATATATCCACTACTCGATGAGGCACTAGGAGATACGAGAGGTATTGGGACGATGATCGCGCACGACGGTATCATCGGCTTCGGACGAGACCTTCGAGTTTTGAGGGAGAAGGCCGCGTCGGTACGGGGAGACCATTTTGTTGCAGGTGACCGGGGAGAGTCGGAGGGTATGAGAGTGACTTGTGCCAAGTCGGCGGCCAAGTTGGTCCGCATTGGGGAAACAAATTGGATTCACGATGGTACAACCGAGGGCACGCAGGGAGCGTACGAGATCATTCCCCTTCAAAGGGCATGCATGGATGGGACTAACGGTATTGCTGGGTCATCTCTTCCCAGTTGAGAGAGAGAGGGCGAGCCATCCTAGTCGGGTCTCAGTATATTGACTTGGATAATGGGATGAGATCGATGAGCAGTTGCACAGGCATACAGCGACTACGTGTTTGAGGTTGGATGGCGAGAGATTTTGAGTTGGTACCGATGGACAGCGAGCCACTATGGATGAAGAGGAGGTCTCGAGGAGAGATCTCACTTTGGAGATGCACTTCGACACGACCATGGGGTGCGATGACTTTCTTCCCTTCTCACAAGAGCGAGATAGAAGATGAGGGACATCTTCGGATGGATGACATCTCTCATGCTTGTGTTGTGACATTCCTTGAGCCACACACATCATGATGGGAGGTTTTTGCCTACCACTCTATTTGATTCTCGATAGGGTCTCATTGATCCTTGAGAAGTTTATACTTCAAAAATCCTCATGAAGTGCAAAATCAGAAATTTGATTTGGGAGGATGGTAGCCCTCATGGGAGGAGTACCCGTGGATGAGGGGAGAAGGAGGCATCCACAAGTGATTGAGCGTGATGGGGATGATGAGCAAGGAGCTAGGAGGCTACTTGCGGATACGTCAGGCTACCCGAGCGACGGGGAGGCTTGGCTGCTGCTGTTACTCTTGGAAAAGTTTGGCCATCTCTTGGCTACAAACACTCTTCTAAGAGTCGGAGGGTGGAGGAAAGATGGTCGGATACTTGCATCATTGAGCGACATAGAGTATGTATGCATGGTGTTTGCTATGATACTCGTTATGTCTTCATCACATGAGTTAGTATGATGGAAGTATGAGGATGCGAGCAAATTGTTTGGTTGCTTGGTTTGTTTCACGGGAGAGCAAGGATGCAATTTGCTCTCACACTCTTGCGATGATCGTTGCGGTCGAAGAGGGGATGGCAATTGCTATCTCCTTGATCTTTGATGATGACTGGGAAGCACTTCCATCTTGGGGAGTATTCCACACTTGTTACTGACTAGATATTAGGAGGAGTCTTTTTGACAAGGAGCACGATCAAAGGAAACGAGTCTTGTGATTGATCGTGGAGCTTATTTTCATGAGCCCCCGGCCGTTGTCACCTTGGAGCGAACATTATGGATGAAGTAGTGCGCGGCAAAGATATGGTGGATCTATAACCCATAGGTCCCAGGATCACTTCAGTATTTGTTACTACTAAAAGTGGAGGTGATGATGATAGAGACATCTATGGCATATTCTTCTTGACTTGGGTTTCCAAGCATGAGGAGGATTATCTTCTTTGGCAGAGACACATGGTTCATTCTTCTTCATAGCATGCCACCAAACACTATGGAGATGTCTCCTTTTATGGATCCTATATGTGCACATCTTACTTCCAAGACATATGGCTCAGTTGTGTAGGGGAGGCTTGATTATGAGAGTAGACAGCATGAAAGCTGAATGTGCCTTTGAGTATTTTACGCAATACATGTTCTAATAGGAGCTATGGGAGGAGGCATGGCCACCAGTCTACTACATATGTGTTCTCTTTTGAGGTGGGCCAAGTGAGATTGATATTCATCCATTGTACGGCCTATGGGCAGTGTTTGGCCTTATGTTGTTGTCATATTTCAGCCATTTACTATCCATTAGTGGATGTGATGAATCTTGCACATTGCTTGCCATGTAATTTTCTGAAGTTGCAGTGGATGAGACTACGTTGTATACTTGTGAGAGATTGTTTGCATTATGTATCCTCATGTAGAACCTTCAGCAAACATCTCATTAGGGTGATCCATGATGACCATGTCATATTCTTCATGGATGGGTTGTTTTGGGCCAGCTTGTTCTTCATTGATAGAGGAACCTTCTGTGGTGGATTGTTTTTCACTTTGCCCTTGGAGGGCAATGATTTTGCAGCCCAGGATCAGCATAGACTCTACACTTGTCATGAGTGGAGAGAAGGACAGCATGGGGCAAGCTATGATGCTTGCCAAGTTCATATTTTCAGCCCACCTTCATTACCAGAGCTTGAGGTGGAAGGAGATTTTCAGGAGTTGCCTTGTTGGGAGGTGGCTCATTTTGGTTGGATGATTGCTTGGGGATGGAGGATCCACATGAGGGAGATGTTCCTCACTTCATGCCTTGAGTGGAGAGAGATGATGAGCTGGTACACAGTCGATGGGACAACTTACACATTCATAGATGCAGAGCAGCAGCAGTCATGGTCTGTAGTCATAGCCAGAGGCAGTGAGCAGTCCGAGTCATGGGGCTTGTACGATTATCGGCCACAGTGGCGATGGGATCCGGGAGGACTATTGATTGGCTGGTGCCATGAGAGGCCAGTTTGGGATCCTGGCATTGAGATATCCCTTCATATCAGGGTGATGCAGGAGACAGAGAGGTTTCAGTGGGACCCAGGCACATTTTGCAGTATCGGCAGGGAGCATCAGCTAGAGAGTAGGCTTGTTCAAGCATTGCTTGAGAACAAGCAATTTTTGCCGGATGAGGATGCCACTTGGGAGAGTGAGCAGACTTTACAGCATCCATCACTTCAGTTGCTTGAGGACAAGCAACGTTTTGCCGGGGGAGACTGTAATATTCCCAATTAGCCTTGCTAATTGGAATATTTCATTTTTGTTTAATTTTGCCGCTTAGTTAGAAATAATAAATAAAGTGAGAAATAAGAGGGGTCACCTCACTTTATAAAATAAAGTGTTTTCCTAGTTGATTAACGTTATAACTTAAAGAGGGGGCCTTGGGGGTCCACACTTCATGAGGGGAGGCCTCACGCTGACCCAAGAGTAACTGCAAGGTGAAGGACGCAGTTAAGGTTGTGGAGGGAGTTTAGCATTATAAAAGGAGGGGTTTCCACTTCATTTGGGAGGCATTATTCTATATTGATATTGAGAGCTAGACTTCTGTCTGCTTCAGCACGCCGGTTGTTTAGTCGGTCTGCAGCACTGTTTAGTGCAACCGAGTGTCTCCGGTCGGAGATCTCACCCTTAGCCTCGGGGGACTTCGAGTGCCTGCCCTGGTAAGGTTATTTCTGGTTTCACCCTTAGCTTCGGGGGACTTCGAGTGCCCGCCCTAGTAAGGTTATTTCTCGAGTAACACCCTTCAGTTTCAGTGGGAATTGACAGCATTTTCAGGTGGAGATTTGGAGAGGAAGAAGCCCTCTTGTGGCTGCGCAGATCTGAGTGGTGGGAAACGCCTGCCTGAGTGAGAAAGGAATTTCAAGCATCGCTCCGGGAGTGAGACGCGTTCCAAACAGGAAGAGGAGGACGGTATCCCAAGGCACATTGATAGAGATCCAAACTGAGATGAGAAGAACTGAGCGCATATTTGCGTATCCGGTCTCCGTAAGTGGCGGGATTCGGAGAGATAGCAACTTTTTGGGAGATTGCAGATTCGAGGAGAGGTTGCAGATCCAAACAGATCTCTGGAAGAGAGGAACATCGCGGATCCACTTTGAGTTAAGATCTCAAGAACAATTGCCGAGATCTAGTATAGATCCGAGAGAGAGCAGATCCGATAGACATATCTGTATCTGAGAGACGTAATTACGCATCTAGATTGGGTGGCTTCGCATCCATCTGAGCATATAGGACGCTGATCCATCTGGGAGGACACTGATCTGATGAGCAGGGTCATGTGAGCAGGGCTTGACAGCGTTTTCCAGGGTCTTTGGCCTTGAGGAGCTGAGCTTTTCATCTGGAGGGTTTTGTGACCAGCTCTATATCTGTTTCAGCGCTGTCACTAGCAGAGACAACGTTTCCATGGGTGAGGGTTTGGAGTATTGATATCAGCTATCTTCTAGTCTTCAGCTCATAGTTCCAGTGCAGTCCAGCTTCAGTCTTCAGAGCAGTCTTCAGCCAGCTAGGACGCTGTCCTTGTTGCAGCCATTATTTGTCTGAGAGGGCCTCCACTTGCCTAGGGCAAGGATAGGTGCATTTATTCTGATTATCTTGTACTCCTCTCTATGCACTTTCAGATTAATAAAATGGCTCAGTTTTCTGGCATTCTATGTGTATTTGTTCCATGATTTGGTTCAGCATTGTATTTCCTATATCTGCCGGGCATATTTCTGTGTATTACTGGTTATTTCCCCTTTGCGGATATTACATATGGCCAGATGACCTTACATAGTAGCAATACTATTAGTATGACTATTATGCACAATTTACAAAGATTCTAAAATGCAGGACCCAAACCCCTTAAAATATTTCATTTGAGTACTTCAACAACAACTAAACAAACTTCCTTAAACACCTAGTACTCAAAGTAACAAGGAGAAATGGAATCTTGTGAAACTGAGTTGATGGATAACCTGTATTTTTAGTTTCATCCAACACTGATCTAAAGAATGTGTCCTCAGTTTCTCGTGATGATGTGCATGTAGCTGCTAGCTGTAAACCACCGCTTTGCAAATTTTATCACCCTCTCCTATATCGTACAATGGATTGACCATGACACCGAACTTGGCTTATCTCCCCTAGCATTGCTCAGAATATCCCACAAGTGTGACTAGACTCTGCTCACAGCACAAAGACTATACTCGGCCTTGCACCTAGCACTTACACATTCCCTGTGGCACTAAGCACTCCTTCACCTAATAAATCCTGCCTATTCGAAACAACGGCTTCTCTGTCCCTTTATGTGCACCAATGCACATCACATTGTTTTGTAAACAAGACTGCCATTGCACTTCAATGATTGCACTCTGTCTTAAACACACATTGGCTATCGATAATTTTGATCCTCTAATAGCGTCTTGATCACTACACAGGTGCGATTGACTTCAATTGCATGGAGAACTAGATTTCTATGACAAAGGTTGAACCTTTCTGCAAGCAACGATCCACTTGTTCTGTGTACAAACTAATTGAGGTGGTGTAAATAGGTAAATATTACCCTGTCGGTTCCGTTAATATTAGTCATATCACTCTGCGTCCAAGGCATGCAATGGGCTCCAAACTACTCATCCACAAGACATACTTTGATACACATACACATATTCCTTGGCTCAACTACATTATGGCCATGACAATTCAACGAGTACGATCTCCATAATCAATTCCCAGATGATTTGAATTTCGTTCCACTGTTAGCGGCATTTGTCCCATGCACAACAACAATTGTCCACAAGATTAGCTTATCACAAGATGTCACTAATTTTGTTTGATCAGTCACCAATATTAGTCGCGCTCATAAACATATGAATGCGTCGCTCCCATTCGACCTGAGTCGTGTGAAAATTCTACTACAGTATCATGGTTTACTTCTCCTACTTGATTAGATTATACAAGTTATCTTCAGAAATTAGATTCAGAAAACACCAAAGTAAACACTACTAACAGCCTACACATGCAGATCATTTACTGAATATTACACTCATTCAAACAAAGTGAGACACTGATTTTTGGACATAAGTCCTCGGAAAAATACAAAGCGAGAAAACTTGTGGACGAGATATGAGGGTTTATTTTATTAAGTAGAATCTGAGTCTGGGTTCTAGATCTGGAAACCCGACAGAGAATAAAAGTAGACCTGCAGCTAACCTATTGTTCCAAGACCAAAATTCTGACTAATCCACACCCTTAAATGGGATATACAAGACTCAGCCTGGATCTGGCCCTAGACACCCCAACGCTACCCCTTAAGCCCCAGCGTCAACCCTACTAGGCTCTGCGCTGCTCAGAGAGGGACTGTGTAACCCCAGAGTGGGTGACGCGATCCTTACGCTGCCTCTGGAAGCCATTGCATAACTCTGAAGCCCTCTGAAGCTGCAGCGCTGCCCCTTCCTGTGCCTGCGTAGCACCTGCATAGCGGCTGAAGCCTCTGGGCTGCGCAGCAGCTGAAGCCTCTGCGTTGCGCAGCTGCTGTGTATTTGTTGTTGCTGCCCTTTCTCCTCTGCGCGGTCCCTGAAAGTTGTTGCTCTATCTCTTGCTGACTCTTGGCTCCAGGATCAGATCATCCCCTCAGAAAATACTACCCCTCGCTGCAAAAAACTCCTCTGAAAATTCTTAGCAAACCCTGCCCTAGAATTCCAGATCAGTCTCTCAGCTCTACATCTGTGTGTGTGTGTGTCTCCAACTGACCCTCAAGCCTTTCTCTTATACTTTTTCATTGATCTCATCAATGGCCGAGATTAAAACACTCATCAACGGCTAAGATTAAAAGACTGCTTGATCCGCGTCATTTATGTTGAAAAATGTAACTCAGATCGGTCTTCATATTGACTATGTAATTATGTATTCAAGTAAAGAAGAAGACAAAAATAATCAAATTTATTTTGTTGGACTTGCTTCATGGGTTTCATGAGCAAGATTTTATTATAGGTTAATAGACTTCTTCTTGATGTCTATTAGGGTTTGTGTCTTCTAGGTATAAATATAATTAACTGTCTTACATATGAAGGATCTAGTCTAGAGAATGCTCCAAGACCTTGCCAAAGACCTTGTGGAAGAAAGGCTCATACAGCGCTCAACACAGTCCTCATCAACGCTAGAAAACTACATTTTTTCAAGTCGGCTTATTAATTGTCAAGTCGACATACAAGACAGACTGTGAGGTCGGCCTAAAGTCTGGATAGTGCACTATATATTGACAGTCCTGCGGCTCATTTAGACTCAAGTTTTTCGGACAGCTCTGTGGAGAAAGGTGCGGATCAGCTACAAGAAGCTGCGGTCAATCCTGAAGAATGTAAAGTGCAAATCTGTGGTGAATGCAATCATAAGTATGAGGTTTCACAACGGACTTCAGGAATAGAGCATATCTGTTATATATATACAGTCGGATAAGGGTATAGGATATACTTGTGATACATATATGCATTCGGATACATCTATGAAATATGAGGATACATTTGTAGTATAACTTCGGACATGTACAGGATTTATCTAAGATAGATACAGCATAATAAAGTCTGGGTTTAATGTGAGTTAAGGCAGAGAATGTGGATCTGTCATAAAGTATTCTGAAGCTTAAGAAGGGTGGATCAGTATAAGGAACCAGTGGTCAAGTCTGAACCTAGTGCAGACTTCAGTTCAATGTAATTGTCCTGAATAATGATTGAAAGGCATGAGGGTATCACAGTGTGAAAGTAAGAGGATAAAAGGAAGGTAAATCCGAGATTCCAAGATTTACCTTCCTACCTTCAGTACATAAAAGAAAGCAATACATTTCAAGTGAACGTGAAACTAGAAGAAGTATGTTGATAACTAAAGAAGAAATAATTAGAGATCGAGTTCTCTAGTGATGGTGCAGGTCAGTGCACATTGGTGAAGAAAAGGAAAGACCAGCGTTGAAGGAAGACTTAGAAGCAGAGTCAAGGTCTTGGAGGCATCCATAGGTCAAGGGTCTGAGTCTTGGTCATGGTACTTGAATATCTATAAGAAGATTTTCTTACGGGTTTTCCTCTCCAAGAGGGAGAGCTTTTTTCCTTGGCTCGAGGAGCCTAATTGTGTGTTTCTTGTATTTTTGGTAATTGACTTGATGAAAGACTAAATAAGTTAAGAAGTAACCTCATAAGTAATTATCAAGGAAGAGAATTTGAATTAATCACCAGCCCTCCAAATTCTCAACATGGTATCAAGCTAAGGTGCTAAAGACAAAGGGCTATTTGACAAGAAAACACTCAAGGATCAAAATTGATTTTTATAGAAAGCATCAAGGCAAAAGTCAAAGTCTACATTGAAAATCAAGTCAGCTTGCAAGGAAATCCTCAAGTCATCTCAAGAAAACTTTCTACCTTATTCAAAGAATCCACTCATGAAAGAGGTAATCTTTGACATCAAACATTCTTGATATTGAAGACATTGTTGGAAGACACGTCATTAAGCACCACCCAACACTATTCAAGACATCTTAATTATGAAGTAATCCTTGATCATGAAGGAGGATCCAAGATCACCTACTTTGAAATCAATCTAAGAGGGAGTTCCTGCCATCATCTTCATCATTATCAACAAGGAAGCTGATAAAAGAAGAAAAGCATCTGCTCAAGTAAGTATCTTTATGACCTCATATGAATCTATCAAAATGTCTTATTTTCAAAGAAAGCAACAAACTGGTTAGGGTTTCAAACTTTCCTGCACGGAAGAAAATGACAATGAAGTCATGCCAAATACATGAAGGGAGATATAAGAGCCCAAAGGATTCTTACAAAATCCATAAAAGACTCTCTCATCTCCGATGTATCAAATATAGAAACATCAAAAGGAATATATGAGAAATTGGTGGAGCTATTCTCTGTGAGTACTGCAGGAGAAGCAATCTCTCTGAGATCAACTACAGGAACTGAGAGAAGTAATGTCTGACACTGAGATGACTACAGTGGTGTTGAATGCTCTGCCAGAAGAATGGGGCAACTTCACTTCAAGTTTATACGGGAAGAAAGAAGCCACACCATTCCATGACTTATGGTCTCTATGTAAAATAGAGGAAACAAGATTGAAAGCCAAAGCTGATACAGGATCAAGTGAAAGGAATCTAACCTTTGCAGCAATATTCAGGAAGAAAGGAAGATTTGGTAAATTTGGTCCTCAGAATAAAAGAAGAAATATGGACAAAGTATGATTCTTTGGATGTAATGAACTTGGGCATTATAAAAGATATTGTCCTAAATCTGAAAAGGACAAGAGAAATAGGAAAGAAGCCCATGTCTCAGAAATGAGGGAAGAACTTGATGCAAAGAAATCTAAGAAAGAAGGAGCGAGTGATCTCCACTAGGAAGCAATATAGCATCATGATCGAAGCATGGTAGGAGCTCTTGGTAAAACAACTCCTGGAAAACCTCTCTGATAACAATACTAATGGAAGACAGTCATCAAGATCAAGGGTCATCATGAAAACAAGTGCTGACATTTTCTAATGGAATTCTTTGTGAATTCACTAATTAGAAAGAAAGCAAAATGGTTTCATCAAGAATTCTATGCTACAGAATTCTGGGATATGATGACATATTGATGAAGCAGGTCAAGGGAATGAAGCTTTTCATTCTAGTAAAATTGCTACAGGATGACTCAAAGGAAAAAGGTATGAGACATATATATTTAAATGCTAATACTAGATGCTGTGAAGTCATGTCATATGGTTGTAGGTAATGGACTTCTATATTTAGAAGTGTGATCTATGGAGGAGGATCTCTCGGTGCACTGTCAGAAGAAATTAACATAATAGATCCTCATGTGGAATATGAGGTGGTTGTATATGAACAAGGAACTATATATTAGAAGTTCCTGGAATGTAGATGTGCAGAAAGAAAGAGATCATGAAGTGAAACCATGTCAAGAGGCATTTATCATTCAGAAGCCAAGAAGATGTGACTAGAATATCTCCTGGGAGGATATGTAGACTCTGATAGAAGTCTGGTAAAGAAGAAGACCCTTGACAAAACATATCATTAGGAGATGTGTCAATCTGAATAAAGGATGTCGATGCATACAAGAAGATGTCATGGTGAAAGCTCATCACTGAGGTAACTTTTGTTTTAAAAGGTTCATACATATATGTTTATCTAGATGAATTTGTGCAGGACTACTAATTATGAGAAAGGATGTAAGATCCTTAGAGATGATTCGAAAGAAACATGGCATAAAAGGTGGACCAGATAAGAAAGACTGATGAATCACTTTCTGATGGTTGACATGACTCGTGACTGAAAGTGATGGATGATCTGTGCCCTATGAAGCCAAAGGTTGAAGATTCATCAATATCGAAATCCATGACATCGAGGGGAGGAATTCTTCATGAGCAGTTGGGTGTCTCACCATTGTTGCTGCAGGAACTTGGTTGAGAGGGAGCCTACTGGTAAGTTTCTTACTTGGAAGAAACTTGAAGTATGTCCTTCCTGAGTTAAAAGGGAGTGACGTATGTGATTCTCTAATAAATGTGTCATGCATTAGAGCAGGACTAACAGTCGTAAGTCTTAGCGAAGGCCATGTGGAGAGAATGGATAGACACATCATTCTGGTCTTCACCTGCAAGACAGAATGGAGGATTGGGTAATTATCTAGCATTCGATACTCTTTGAGAATGTGATAGGGCATTCAAGATAAGAGTAGTCAAGGACCGATATTCTTTGAGGGCTGGCTACCCAAGAGAAGAATAGTCCAAGAAGGTCATACTTTGGGAACACCTGGGTCTAGTATGTACCTTGGAGAGACAATGACTATGGTGTCTATAATTCATGTGTCTCGCCAACATTGTAGCCCATTGTCTCGTTGAGAGATGGGGTTGTTAGTCAAGGCCTTGCACTAGGACAATGTTGGTTGATATGATGCTATAAAGATGCAATTACCAATCCGATTCTTCTTATGAGATTCTTCAATTTGAAAGTGACCATGTACTTGTATGAATACCTCCCTAGTTAGGAGGGAGTGTTGAAAAGTGTAACTAGCATCGGTCTTCATATTGACTATGTAATTATGTAAAGAAGAAGACAAAAATAATCAAATGTATTTTGTTGGACTTGCTTCATGGGTTTCATGAGCAAGATTTTATTATAGGTAAATAGACTTCTTGATGTCTATTAGGGTTTGTGTCTTCTATGTATAAATATAATTAACTGTCTTACATATGAAGGATCTAGTCTAGAGAATGCTCCAAGACCTTGCCAAAGACCTTGTGGAAGAAAGGCTCAAACAGCCCTCAACACAGTCCTCATCAACGCTAGAAAACTGCACCTTTTCATGTCGGCTTATTAATTGTCAAGTCGGCATACAAGACAGACTGTGAGGTCGGCCTAAAGTCTAGATAGTGCACTATATATTGACTGTCCTGCGGCTCATTTAGACTCAAGTTTTTCAGACAGCTCTGTGGAGAAAGGTGCGGATCATCTAGAAGAAGCTGCGGTCAATCCTGAAGAATGTAACGTGCAAATTTGTGGTGAATGCAATGATAAGTATGAGGTTTCACAGCAGACTTCAGGAATAGAGCATATAGGTTATATATATACATTCGGACAAGGGTATAGGATATACCTGTGATACATATATGCATGCGGATACATCTGTGAAATATGCGGATACATTTGTGGTATAACTTCGAACATGTACAGGATTTATCTGAGATAGATACAGTGTAATAAAGTCTGGGTCTAATGCGAGTTAAGGCAGAGAATGTGGATTTTTTGTAAAGCTTAAGAAGGGTGGATCAGTTTAAGGAACCAGCGGTCAAGTCTAAACCTAGTGCAGACTTCAGTTCAGTGTAATTGTCCTGAATAATGATTGAAAGGCATGAGGGTATCACAGTGTGAAATTAAGAGGATAAAAGGAAGGTAAATCAGAGATTTACCTACCTACGTTCAGTACACAAAAGAAAGCAATACATTTCAAGTGAGCGTGAAACAAGAAGAAGTATGTTGATAACTAAAGAAGAAATAATTAGAGACCGAGTTCTCTAGTGATGGTGCAGGTCAGTGCACATTGGTGAAGAAAAGGAAAGATCAGCGTTGAAGGAAGACTTAGAAGCAGAGTCAAGGTCTCGGAGGCATTCATAGGTCAAGGGTCTGAGTCCTAGTCATGGTACTTGAAGATCTATAAGAAGAATTTCTTACGGGTTTTCCTCTCCAAGAGGGAGAGGTTTTTGCCCTGGCTCGAGGAGTCTAATTGTGTGTTTCTTGTATTTTTGGTAATTGACTTGATGAAAAACTAAATAAGTTAAGAAGTAACCTCACAAGTAATTATCAAGGAAGAGAATTTGAATTAATCACCAACCCTCCAAATTCTCAACAATTTAGAACATTTCAGCACATGTGTTAATTAATTCACTTTAATTATTTAATTTTCCTAAGTTTAGACTTAGGAAATACATTAAAATAATTAATTATTGAATAACTTGAACACCAACAAAAATTTCACCAAATGCTTTCTGGGTTTTGGAATTCAAGTGTGTCTTAGCCCCTTCACAAAATTCCAGGGCTAGAGCACACCCAATGCTACACCAACTACACAAAATCTCAACACTCCCTCTTAGCACGGAAAGAGGGAGTGTGCTCTAGCAATACATCCACACCATGTACTGCAAGATCTTGATGTTGGTTTCTGTGCTGCTAATGCTTAGCCTATTGCCCTCCATCCACTGCATTGTTGCTTCCTGTATGGCTGTCCATGTCACTGCCACGTCTGTACTACAGCTTCCTCTCAAATGGTTGCATCATGTTGCCCATAGCACTGCCACTGCTAACTGTTGCACTGCAACTCAATTGCCGAGAAGTAAGCAACTGAAAGACTCCTGCCCAATCTTTGACAGATAAGTCAGGCTGCCTCCCATCACTGAAGTTCCCTTATCTGTTGATTTATGCTGTCCTCCTAAAGCCACTGCGTTGCTGCAACTCTGCACTGCATGAGCCCAGCCTCTCTATGTTGTTGAAGTCCCATCAACCTCTGCAATGTTGCCTCCACATTGCTGCTGCCTTTGCATTATGCTGCTCCCTCTTCAACTCTTCAGCTCTCCCTTCTGCTTCATTGTGACCTTCTGCATCCATCTCCCGACTCGTCTCGCTACCGTCTTAAGGATCACGTAGCTCGTATGTGGTCCAAGAGTCGGGCTGACTCAAGGATCCCGCCACAGTCTGTAGATGCTCTACAGATCCATGTCACACCACCTCTTCTCTCAAGGTACATGAGCACTCATGGTTACATCATCATCAGAACCATCATCCTTTGCTTCTACAGCCTTGGAATCAGAAGCTCCTTTGTCCTTTTTCTTAGGACAAGTGTTGGCGAAGTTCCAAGTTCACCACAGTTAAAGCACCGGACCTTGGAAAGCTCCCTCTTCTTCTTCCCTTGTTTTCTTTCCTTTGATGCAAGGGTTGCATCATCTTCCTCTTCATTCTTCAGTGTTCACTCTAACTCTCCCACCACTGATATTCTGCCTCTTGGTGATCCTCCTGATTTCCTCTTGGCGGAGGATTGCCCACATGTCTACCCAAGATGGTAATGTTGCTCTGTCCAGTATACTCTAGACAAACATTTCCCATTCCTCAAAGATTGCATTCAAGGCAGTCCTTACTAAAAGTCCTTCATCTAGAGTTGCACCCATGCCAACCAGTTGGTCTCGGATGATCTGAAGTCAAAAAAGGAAAGGATCTATTTCCTCACCCTTTTGCATCTGGAAAAGCATCATCTGATTCTCTAAGAGCATTTTTAGTTGGACATAGCTTTCTTGATACATCGCTTCTAGAGCAACCCACATGTCATTTTCCATGTTCTTATCGACAATATGTGGTACTATGTGATCCTTCACTCCGTCCATGATCAACTGCTTAGTCCGCGCTTGATTCTCCTTAAATTTCTTCAAAGGATCAGGATCTGCAGGCACAGCTAGAACACTCGTTGCATGGTCCTTGATGACGTACTCATCCAGGACTGATAAGATCCTGGCCCTCCAGATGACAAAGTTGGACACACTGCCCAACCTGTCCTGATCTCTTAGCCCATGAGATGACATCTAGCTCAGATATAATAGAAACAGTGTTCTTCTCCCTCTTTTTGTGGCAACACAGAAACGTTGCATCTGGGTTTCTTGGTGACTAGAAACCCTCTAGTACTGCTTCTTCTGAAAATTGATTTCCCTCCTGGAAATCTTTAGCCAAAACACAATCGAATAGTTCTCTATGATCCTCTTGATCGAATCTCAGATCTGTTTGGCACAAATCTGCTGAGTAACTGTCTTCCTCCCGCTCTTTGTTGACTTAGCTAGGCACAATTCTGCACCTGCAGAATCTCCACCACACCAGCACTGCTAAAGATCTGAAGCACTGCTTCTGAATCTTGGAAAAACTTTTTTGCAACAAAAGAAATGACTGGACTGTGTCTCACTGACTAGCCCAGCGTAGCCTCAGCACTGCTCAGAAGTGGACTGCGTAACCCCAGACTGGGTGATGCAGTCCTTACGCTGGCCTGGGAAGGCTTTGCGTAAGCCTGATGGCCTTTTGTAGCTTTGTAGCTACAACGTTGTCCCTTCCTGGATCTGCATTCTCTTGTTGTCAAGTTGCCCTTTCTGGATCTCTGCTGCCACCCTACAGAAAAAATATTCTTCAGTGGATTTGCTAGAGATTCAGCGGGATCTGTTATCGCTCTGACACCATGTGAAAATTCTACTGCAGTATCATGGTTTACTTCTCCTACTTGATTAGATTATACAGGTTATCTTCAGAAATTAGATTCAGAAAACACCGAAGTAAACACTACTAACAGCCTACACATGCAAATCATTTATTGAATATTACGCTCATTCAAACAAAGTGATACACTGATTTTTGGACATAAGTCCTCGGAAAAACCCAAAGCGGGAAAACCAGTGCCGCAGATATGAGGTTTTATTTCATTAAGTAGAATCTGAGTACAACAAACCTAGGTTCCAGATGTGCAAACCTGACAGAGAATAAAAGTAGATCTACAGCTAATCTGTTGTTCCAAGACCAAAATTCTGACTGATCCACACCCTCAAACGGGATTTACAAGGCTCAGCCCGGATCTGACCCTAGACACCCCAACGCTGCCCCTTAAGCCCCAGCGTCAGTTGTTAGGTCCCTATATTACTAGTATAGTCCCTTATTGTTGTTAGTGTAACCCGCTTATTGTTATTATTGTACCCCTGTAACCCCAATATTGTTATTATTGTACCCTTACATTATTATTGTTAGGTCGGCTAGGATTATTTTTTGACCCCATGGACTCCTATATATAAAAGGGGTTTTGTCATTTGTATCATCCAAGAATTGTTCATTTATGTAATGTAAAGGAGGTTGCCCTGAACTCCTATATATAAAAGGAGGTTTTGTCATTTGTATCATCCAAGAATTGTTCATTTATGTAATGTAAAGGAGGTTGCCCCCTCGAAGTGGCTTATTTCTAAGGCGTTGATCTCTTTTTTCTTCTATTTTTGGAGCTGGTTTCATAACATTTGGTATCAGAGCTTTGGATTATAGGGTTTTGCTGCTCCAAAGAGGTCACCGTGGCATTTTCGCTCTAACTTTTTTTCTACGAAGGTTCAGAAGCTGTCATTTTTACAGAGCGAAGCCAAAATACTGAGAAACGTCATTGAAAATTGCAAATCTTGGTTCGCAATATTTTCAGAGATATGATCTGTGGATGTTAGGGTTTTTTCAGGCTCCCAATTTTCACCTAAAACAGATCACCATGGAATTTGCTATAACTTTTCTTCTACGAAGGTTCAAAAGCTGAAATTTGTATAGAGCAAAGCTGAAATCTTGAGGAACTTCCTCTAAAAATTTCAGAACTTGGTTCACAATATTTTTGGAGATATGATCTGTGGAAGTTAGGGTTTTTTCAGGCTCTCAAATTTCATCTCAAATAGGTGACCGTGGGAAAATCGTCATAACTCTCTCTCTGAGCGTCGAATTGGAATTTTGTAAGAAGTGACCGCAAGTACACAGACTGTAGTTTCCTGTGTATCAATTTCAGAGCAGAAGGAGGAAACTGTGACACGTGGCACGCCGTACAAGTTTGCTCTAATGAACCAGTCCATAATTAGGTCATTGTGGGAGATTAGGCATAACTTTTCCTTGAAGAATCCAAATCAGGTCAGACCCATGGCATTCGAAAGAAGCTTCATAGGGCTACTTCAGGGCCGAATTTCAGATATTGAAGATCCGAAATCACAGAGATAATTCAGTTTCAATATCGAGCTCCTCAAAAGAAAGAGAAAGGTGTGTATCTTTTTTCCGAATTGCATAAGTCTTGTGTGAAAAATCAGTTAGAAGTGATTCCAAGGGCATATTGACACATAGATATCAGTACTGGGTTCTAAAATGTCACCTAAAAAGAATTCAACACCCATTAAGCCTTTAGAAGGCTCTACTATGACTTATGAAGAGGAAGAAGCGCTACATGACATATCAAAATTACAAGAGCAAGTGCACCAAATTTCGCTCTCGCAAAGAGCAACAAAAAATGAAATGGAAGTTTTGAAGAAAGGCGTAGAAGCTAAGATGGATGGTTTGAAGAAAGGCGTGGAAGCTAAGATGGATGGTTTCAAGAATGGCATGGAAGCTAAGATGGATGGCATGGAAGTTGGCATGGAAGCTAAGATGGATGACATGGAAGCTAAGATCGATGAAAAAATGAAAGACAACATGGAAGACATGAAGAATGATCTAAAAGCAGACATGGAAGGTTTGATGACAAGGTTAATACAAGAAATGATTCCTAATGGCGGAAAGATAGTAGAGGAAACTCATGATGAGAAGAAAATAAATGTTAATCATGATTTCATAAACTCTAATGTTGGATTGAAGAACCACCATATTCCAAAGATGGCTATGAGGAAGTTTGATGGCAAGGATCCCATAACATGGATACTACAAATGGAGCAATATTTTGATCTCAATAATGTGCAAAACACACAAAAGGTATGTATTGCAACTTTACATTTAGAACAAAATACATTTGTATGGTATCGATGGCTTTTCTCCCGTAAAAGAATTGTCACTTGGTCAATTTTTACGGAGGAAATGATAGCACATTATGAGGATACAAAGAGCAACACCTTCTTTAGGCAATTGATAAATCTCAAACAAAAGGGTTCAGTGGTGGAGCACATTGAGGACTTCCAAAAATTGAATATAAGGGCATTTGATATTCCAGAGGAACACGGGATTGATGTCTTCATAGGGACTTTAAAGGATAACATCCAACATGAAGTTTGCGTTTGGGAACCTAATTCATTGCAGAAGGCATTCGATTTGGCAAGAAAAATTGAATGTAAAATTGTGGCGATAAGGAAGCCTACCACTCACATCTATAAAGATGGAAGTGTTGCTACTCCTAGACTTCCACAACCTACAAGGTTGACACCACAACAATTGGAAGAAAAAAGAGCAAAAGGGCTTTGCTACAGTTGTGATAGAAAATACACTAAAGGTTATAAGTGTGCCGAGAAGAAATTATTTTACATTGATTGTGAAAAGGAGGAAGAAAATGAACAAGAAACTTCAAAAGAAGAGGATATACACCAGGAACCAACCCTAGAAGAACAAGAAATGAGTCTGACCATATCGTGTAATGCATTGGCAGGAATTACCACTCCTCAAACTCTCAAGATAAAAGGACATATCAAGAAGAAAAAGGTAATAGTGTTGATTGATTCGGGTAGTACCCATAATTTTATTCATTGTAAGGTAGCCAAGGAATTGAATTGTTTCCTATACCCAGCACCAAAATGTCAAGTGATGATTGCAAATGGAGGAACTATAAATTGCTCTAGAAAATGCCATAATATCAAGCTAACCATGGAGGAATATGTATTGAATAGTCCAATGCTTTCCATTCCAATGGGAGGTGCTGATGTTGTACTAGGCGTACAATGGTTACAATCTTTGGGGACGATAGCTTTTAATTTTCAATAACTTTTCTTGAATTTTTTTTTTGGAAGGAAAGAAAATCGAATTACGGGGTATTGCAGGGAAGCCAGGAAAGATAATAAGCTCTAATGTCATGACAAAGCTTCTAAAGAAAGAACAACAACGCGTAATTGCACAATTATGCTCACTAGAAGTTCCAACATCAAAATCATCTATTTCTCCAAATCTCCAACAAGTCTTGGACAATCATTCCAAAGTGTTTGAAACTCCCAAAGGACTCCCACCTATTCATTATAATGATCATGCTATTCATTTGATTCTAGGAAGTGTTCCTCCAAACATCAGGCCTTACAGATATCCTTATGTACAAAAGAGTGAAATTGAACGTATGATTGTAGAAATGTTAGAGGTTGGTATAATTCAACGTAGTCAAAGTTCTTTCTCTGCTCCAGTAGCATTGTTGCACAAGAAGGATGGATCATGGCGCATGTGTCCGGATTATAGGGAGTTCAATAAGCTCACTATTCAAGATAAATTTCTCATTCTTGTGATTGATGAATTATTGGATGAATTACATGGAGCAATTTATTTTACCAAGTTGGATATTCGTTCAGGATATCATCAAATTAGAATGAAGACTGAAGATATTCCGAAAATAGCATTTCAAACTCATGAGGGTCATTATGAATTTTTGGTCATGCCTTTTGGCCTTACCAATGCACCTTCTACATTTCAAGGGTTGATGAATTCCATTTTCAAACCCTTGCTTAGAAAATTTGTGCTAGTATTTTTTGATGACATACTAATCTACAGTAGGTCTTGTAAGGATCATGTTCAACATGTTGACAGGGTGCTCAAACTATTGGAAGAGAAACAATTATAGGCAAAAACATCCAAATGTTTCTTTGGAGTACAAGAGGTGGAATATCTGAGTCATATTGTATCTCACGAGGGTGTTAAGGTAGACCCTAACAAAATTAAAGCCATTAAGGAATGGAAAGTCCCTACAACCATAAAGCAGTTACGAGAATTTCTCGGGTTAACAGGGTATTATCGCAAGTTTGTTAAGAATTACGGGAGAATGGCAGCACCTCTAACAGCATTATTGAAGAAAGATGCATTTTCATGAACTCCTAAAGCAACTAAGGCCTTTGAACATCTTAAAGAGGCAATGTACCTAGCACCAGTCTTAGCTACCCCAGACTTCACAAAAACTTTTATTGTGGAATGTGATGCCTCAGGAAATGGAATTGGTGTTGTTTTAATCAAAGAAGGAAAACCCATTGCTTTTTAAAGTCGTCCAATCAAAGGAAAGTATTTACAGAAAGCTATTTATGAGAAAGAAATGTTGGCAATACTACATGCACTAAAGAAATGGCGACCTTGCCTAATGGGAAGACACTTCAAGGTAAACACTGATCATGATAGTCTTAAACACTTTTTGGAACAAAGACTATCTTCAGAAGAGCAGCAAAAATGGGTCACAAAGATGTTGGGTTATGACTTTGAAATCATCTAAAAAAAGGGAAGCTAAATGTTGTTGCAGATGCCCTCTCAAGAAAGGATAAAGACGTGGAAGCATTGTTTTGTGCCATTTCTATTATCCAACCAGATTGGATAACCGAAGCAAGGGATGAATGGAAGAAGGACGAAGAAATGTGGACACTCATTCAAAGGTTGCAGCAAGATCCTAGTACATCTGATACATTTAGTTGAAAAAATAATTCCTTATGGTACAAAGATCGCTTATATATTTGCAAGAATCCCCAACTAAAACAAAAGATTCTTTTGGAATTGCAAACTTCTCCTTTAGGAGGACACTCGGGATTTTTAAAAACTTACCACAGGGTGAAGAAAGAATTTTTTTTGGGATGGCCTTAAATCTTGTTGTCGCACAGATTGTCTAAGCACCACGACAATGGCTCAGATCGGGGGCTGTCACACTGATCCCCAATCTCTCTATTTAAGTTGTCTCCTTGCAAGCTAAGGGAGGTAGACCCTATTATAAATGAGGAAAACAAATCTAGGAGACACAGCTAAAACACCAAATACTTGATAAAATCAACGAGATTTTACAAATTGATTATGTTAGAACCAATGCCTTATGGAGTCAAACAAGATCCCGTTATGCAATTAAAGATAAGTATTGGATGTATAACTGCTGCTAAATGACCACAATGATATTCAATAGAAAATGCCACGATCATTCATTAAGATACTGAAGCCAATCAACAAAGCTATCATGAAATGATGCCAAATGCTTGAAATTTTTCCGAAATTAAGATATTTCAATATAACACAGTTCGAAAATTAAAATGATCCACAATCGAACTTTAGATAAAAAAATTTTAGTGCATTTGAATATAGAAAATTTGAATTTTTATTTTTTTTAATATTTTTGTATTTCCTAAATTTTTAGAATTTTTGGAAAAAAAAAATTTATTATTATTTTATTTAAATCCTAAAACAAAATTTAAAACTAACTCTAAAATAAACTAAAAATTAAAATTAAATCTAAAACCAAAAATTTGAAACTAAATAAAAATTAAAGTTAATTATAATCTAAAACTAAATTAAACTAAACTAAAATAAAATCTAAAGGATCAAAACTAAACTAAAAAGGTAATTAAAATCTAAAAATTAGACTAAAACTAAAAGTAAGTTTTTTCATTTTTTATTTTTATTTTTTGAAACTTCAAAAAAAAATGAGCTTCCAAAAAAGTTAAATTAAAACTAGAATCTAAAAACTAAAGTAAAATCTAAAAAATCAAAACATCTAAACTAAAAATTAAAACTAGAATTGAAATCAAAACAAAACTAAATCTAAAAAAAAAATACACTTACGTCTAAATTAAAACACTAAACTAAATTAAATCAGAACCTACATCTAAAATCAAATGAAGCAACTAAATTTTTTTTTTTGCAGGCTCTAACAAAATTGCCGTACGTTCCGTACAGTTGTACGGACGGCGAGATCAGCAGGGATAAGCAAATTCGGACGCAGAAAAGAATGATAAACACAGATGCAGATATGATTGATGGGATTGTACGGTCGAATTGAAAATTTGATTTTTTTTGTAGGCGGGTGAAGAATTTCCGTACGGTACGAACGGTGGAAGGGGCAGATAGAATTTGCAGCATGAATGCACAGAGGTTGGATGAATGACACAGGGCAAATTGGAAACCGAGCAGATCGATTGCAGACAGTAAGGAGTGAATTTTTTTTTAGGCCAGCTTAAAAAAATTTCGTACGGATCCATACGGTACGGAAGGCAGGCAGCTGAATCAGAGAAATGCAGATATGATGGGAATTGACAGTGTTCAAGTTTGAAAGCAGCGTGGAAGGGGAGAGCTGAGACGCAGAAGCAGCATGAGGAAGGCAGAGAAATGCATTGACAGGGACGGTGAAAACAGAATAATTTTGATTAAACCCGGTACACATAGATTTCGCAAAGATAAATTAAAATTTCTCCCGTCAAACTCAGATTTAAATGCTTTCTTAATCACATAACGTTCCGGTTTGTCCACAAAATTGATTTTGAGGCCAGATCTAGCCCTTGGCGGCTGGATCTGGCTTACATTTTTTTTTTTTTTAAATTCCGAGTAAAACCCTGCAACCTGCAAAACCAGACAGATCTGAAAATATACACATCAAGAAAATGATCAAACCCTTACAATCTTTAAAATTTACAAATTTACAAACTAGTGTACAAATCTGAGGCCCTCATGGCCAGATTTGAATCCATTTGAGCGCAATTTTTTAGAGATTTAAAATTTTAGAGAGAGGCACAAGCCTTAGAAAATCCTGCAAAATCACAAATTTCGTAAGATAGACTTGGAATTTAACAAATAATGAGCTTTTTAGATTTATGTTTATTGAGAGTCGGTTGGTCCAACTGAAGACTTCCCTAGACACTCAATCTAAAAAAATTTACCTGCACACTTAGATCTGAACCTTAGATCGATAGAGATTTAAGAAAACAACATGAGATCCTTTAGAAAAATCAAAATGTCATTTTATGAATCCAGAAAACTGCACAAGATACCTGTATGCAGATTAATCCATGAAGGCCATCAACCATAAAATGCAAAAACAAAGTAGCAGAGTTTAGAGACAATTCACCACATAGATCCGAGAAGGAACATCAAAATTTGTAACCCCAAAGTCTTTATGCTTTATTCCTCAAAAATTTACAAGAGCTTCTAAGAACAAGTGCACGATCCTAAGATCGGATGATTCAACACTGACAAAGACCTCTAAATTTCTAGGACAAAATCTCCAACGGCTAGTTTGGATGATCCTTGTCAAAATAATCTCAACCGTCCAAAAGATCTAATCATCTTTTAATCCGGAGCATTGAAATTAAAATTTTGGGGAAAAAAACGAATTTATCATTTAATAAAATTGTAATTAACTCAAAAATATTATTTTTGAGTTAATTACCCCAAAATTTTGACTTTGACTTAACCACCAAGGCCCAAAGGTCCAAAATTTCTTAAAATTCTCAATATTCCGTTGGCCTGGGGCTTTCAAAATCATTTTCCAAGGACCCACAAATTTTGCCTTTGAAAGATTTAATCCTAACTTAGGACTCTAAATTAATTAAATTTCTGATTTTTTATTTTAATTAATTGACCAGAAAGTTTAATTAATTGACTGAGAGGGGATTTTAATTATTTTTCCAACCCTCTTTTACATGAGATAATACATTTACATACACAAAGGGGGAATACCCATTCGTATATACTATAGACCCTCAAATAAATACCCAATTCTGCGACTCAAAACATGATCTAGTAGACCAAGTAGCTCGAACTACTCTTACAAGGACTCGATAGAAAACACTAGGACTCACTTAGCATGCTGATGACAAAATCCACCCTAGCTTTGGTGTGAGGTTGGAGGGAAAAACTCTGCCGATCACTTTCGTGAATCAGTGAGACAAAAAACCTCCTGGAATAGAGATCATCAACAACATACTAGGCTTACCTAAGTTGTTACATACATTGACGGCCTTACTTAGATCATTTACATCATAACATGCAAAATGGGTTTACATCATTTATAACAAAATGTCGGTTGACGATGAAATCTGGATGACATGAGCCTCGAACATGATAAGTCCCATTTGAAAAAATAGGGGTGCACTGCTATGGGGTAGTTGACAAAGTGTGGTCAACAAATCTAATATTCAAAAGTTTATTGCGGAATGTTTGGTTTGCCAGCAAAATAAAGTTGAGACAATTAAGACCCCGGATCTTCTACAACCTTTATCCATTCCAAGTCAACGTTGGGAGGAGATTTCAATGTATTTTATCACATGTTTACCTAAGTCCTAAGGAAAGAGTGTCATCATGGTGGGAGTTGATAGACTTACCAAGTATGCACACTTTTGTGCATTATCTCACCCATTTAAAGCAAGTATAGTTACTACTGCATCTATGGAAACAATTCAAAAGCTACATGGAAACCCAAAGATTATTGTAAGTGACAGAGATCCCATTTTTACTGGAAATTTTTGGACGGAATTATTCTCTTGTTTGGGTACTCATCTAGCTCATAGCTCATCTTATCATCCTCAATCCGATGGTCAAACTGAGATAGTGAATAAATGTTTGGAAGGATATCTTCGTTGTTTTGTATCTGATAAGCAAACACAATGGGTCAAGTGGTTACCTCTCGCTGAATGGTAGTAAAAATGACACTTCCTTCCATACTGCAGCAAAAATGACCCCATTTATGGCACTTTATGGATATCATCCACCATCCAGCACATCTTTTTTAAGAAAAAATTCTAAGGTTCAAGTAGTGGAAGATCACATTGAGCATCAACAAGAAGTTCTCCAACTCTTAAAGGATAACCTAAATTTGGCACAAAATCGAATGAAACAATAGGCAGATCAATATCGCAGCGAGAGAAGTTTTCATGTAGGAGACTGCGTAGCGGCTGAAGCCTTTGCGTTGTGCAGCTGCTGCTGCTGCTGCCCTTGCTCCTCTGCGTTGTCCCTGAAACTGCTCCTCTGTCTATTGCGGACTCTTGGCTCCGGGATCAAATCATCCCCTCAGCCAATACTACCCCTCGCTGCAAAAAACTCCTCCAAAAATTCTTAGCAAACCCTGCCCTAGAATTCCAGATCAATCTCTCAGCTCTACATCTGTGTGTGTGTCTCCAACTGAACCTCAAGCCTTTCTCTTATACTTTTTCATTGATCTCATCAATAGTCGAGATTAAAACACTCATCAATGGCTGAGATTAAAAGACTTCTTGATCCGCGTCATTTAAAACATTTCAGCACATGTGTTAATTAATTCACTTTAATTACTTAATTTTCCGAAGTTTAGACTTAGGAAATACATTAAAATAATTAATTATTTGAATAACTTGAACACCAGCTGAAATTTCACCAAACACTTTCTGGGTTTTGGAGTTCAAGTGTGTCTTAGCCCCTCCACAAAATTTCAGGGCTAGAGCACACCTGATGCTACACCAACTACACAAAATCTCAACCAGTCATTCATGTAAAACCCTCGACCCATGATTGGATGCTCATGGGCTTGATCGGGAAAAGATGGGTGATTCGATTGCAAATTTTACCCACCGTCAAGTGAATGATCTACTCAAAATCGCATACGCGTCCCTCAATTCGATTTGAGTCAATTGGCCCGCCAGAATGTATGAATCAGCGCCTTTTAATATTCCACAGCCCTTTTAAAATTCTTGACGACACTCACGTTCCATTTAATCTGATGAAATTCAGCCCCTCCTTAAACAAAGTCAGACGACTCCTTTTGAAAAGAAAAAAAATCTCCACGGCCCCCACTGCTTCGCTTAATTACACAATTGCGCATAACACTGCAAGTCCACGTTCACGCTCAGCTCCAATCGATACACACCCACTTCATGCGCTCAGTTGGCTTGGATCGTTCGGCGCCAAATCATTTGACTCGGAAAAATTAAGTTCTTCATAGACGCCAATCGATCGACCATACGGATTCCACCTGTTATTCTTCAGGAATTTTGGCTTGGTATCAGCCATGGGCCCTGACGACACCATCAGAGAATTTTGAAATAAATTTTGACAAGAATGATTGACCGACCTTCTTAACCAGTGATTCGGCCCCTTAGGAAAATTCGGTCAAAAACACCTAAGGATTTTATAAAATTCAGGCTTTGAGATTTGACATGGCCCCATTAATACCTTTACAGTTAAACTTGCCATTCACATAAAATGAGTTGGCTCCCTTAATGAACACTTTTACGTTGGCCAAAATATATTTGCCTAACTCTATGCGACTTCGAATAAATTCTTCTTTTTTTTGCGGCCCCACTTAAGATTAAAGCCCACACGTTACTTCTCGGTGGCGCAGATGTCAATTTGTCGAACTTTTATTGTGCATTCGACAATTTTTCAACATTTTGTAGGACATTTACTGAGAAAAAATTGTAGAGCCTTTTTAGAGAATTCTTATTTTGCTTCAAGCAGTGGATTTGTGGCTTCTCTGGCACACCCTTTAACAATGATAGCTGCAACTGAAACCGCAAGATGAGTCAAGACCAGTGCTTTGATACCACTGTAATATTCCAAATGCAAAATTTGGGGTTTTCTTGAAATTTTAACTCAAACAATACTTCAGATAAATTTCGTTCATAACAAAAGATTGTCGTGTAAAATATGACCAATAGAGTTCAACAACACAACAACATGACACGCAGAAAATGATCTCAGCTTTTATTATAATACATAAACTAGGGTTACATGCATGTACAACCAAAATAGCTAAGATGAGATGTTGGCCTCTGAGATAATCTGCTGCACTACTACGTTGGCCCTCTAACTAAATTGAACTACCACTGCGAAGCTCTCCTGTGAATTCGGGATGAATTCACCAAGGGGAGATGGGTACTCACCCAATCTCTCTAAATCACCTGAGGGTTTCCGTCCTAGGGCTACCAATGGAGTAGAGAACCAGATTCTCAATCTCACATCAAGAAGCAATACCAAATCCAAGATGTCCTCTAATGGCCTCCTCCTCCTCTTTTTATAAATTTGATGGACCCCTCTAGAAGCTCCTATTTTATTATTATTTTAATCATTGAGCACATTTCCCTTAATTAAAATATTCTTTTTAATGTGGGAAAATGGTAAATTGGCCACCATGTCTCATCAAGTCATTGAAAAACACTTCTAGCCATCCCATCATATAGATCTTCTCGTTCTGGTTCCAATGAGCTATTACACTAAGGTGTTCTGCCAAGCATTCCTTTTGAAATGCCACCTTAGGTGTAATTGATTGAGTTAGGCCCATTAATGACTCAGTTTTTCGAAAGTTGTCAGAATGCAATGGAACGAAAGGCAAATTGTGTGGATGATGTATCATACCAAACGAATGACATCGGACCTCATAAAAACTCCTCAAAACCCCCATGAAACATCTCCAAAAGCCCCTGGGCTCGCTAATGAAGTAAACCTGCACCTATGACCTATCCGCCTCCAACCTTGAAAGTCGATCCATAAGAAATACCAAAAAAAGGAACATCACACTATATAGGACTATCATCTCCCTCTTAATCCTTGACTCCTTACAGAAAGCGATGATTTCCTTAGATGTGTATTCTCCTCCATTTTCGGATCTTAATATCTTGATTCTTCTTTCTGTAAGGTTCTTGGATTTCATTAAGTAAACCCAAGTTTTCCTTGAATGGTCATCTATAAATGTGACATAATATAGATGACCTCCAAGAGATTTAGGAGCCATAAGACTAGAGACATCGGAATGAATAAGATCCAAGATTTCTTTTAACCGTGAAGCACCGCTTCCAAATGTTACGCAATGCACATCCCTTGCATACTCCTTTGTGATCTTCCTTCAATTCAAGGATTCCATCTATTATTGAATTTAGGGTTGGAAAAATTTTGAAATGGAGATGATCAAATCTTCTATGTGAAAGTTCACATGGGCTGATTTCAATGTGAATTAGAGCTTGAGCAAGGGGAGATAGCAACCTGTAAAATCTTCCTTCACGAATCTCAATCACTCTAGCATTTTCTATACTTGAGTTTTTACCCCATACTACAACTTTTCCATCAATGAAGGGCACTCTATCACCTTTATCTTCTAGACTTGAAATAGAAAGTAAGTTCTTATGCAAACCTGGAACAAATAGGATGTTGTTAAGATGAATATTTCCTCTACTCTCCAACTCTATGGAGGTTGATCCAATTCCCCTCACAGGATAGCTCTTATTATCACCAAGCTCTACGGAGTAAAAAGACTTTGTTTTTGACAATGTTTTTAGTTGCTTGTGAAGACTAGTCATGTGTCTTGATGCTCGACTATCGATCACCCAAATACTCTCATCTTGAAATATGCTAGTAAGTGCTGAGAAGAATCCTTCTTCCTTTGTCTTGGTTACTTCCTTCTTTAGAGTAAATAGGAGATTCCATACTTCTTTGATACCATTCTTGAGATGACTTGCCACCTTTGAACACTTCTTTAGAAACTTCTTCAATGTAGTAGAGATCTTCATAATTCCTTTTTCCAAACTTAGCTTTGATACCATGTTGAGAAATCTATAGGGCAGTGATTAGAGTGATTTCTCTTTATATGATAACTGCTTGTGATGTATTTTTACTTTATCTTACTTATTAGCTTCTTCACTTATTATTGTGTTTGTATATCATCAAACAACTACCAAAACCAGAAGAACAAGAACACAAAATATAGGTTGCAAGCCAAGGCCAAAACCTCACCACTTCAGAGAAAAACCCGTAAATCTCTTCTTCTCTTCCTTATAGATCCTTCAATTGATGAATTCCAAGACCTCTAAATCAAGACCAATACCCACCAAGACCAAGTCCAACCTTTCCAGATCATGTGCTTTCCTAGTCCTAATCAAATCCAGTCAAATCTCTTCCAATAGCACAACTTCGATTTCCTAACTACAGAATTTCGGCCTCCACTGCAGACCTGAAATTTTTGGCCCTCCTGTAGTTGTTGTTGCCACACGTGTGAGCTTTGTTTAGCCTTCCAAGGCTTCCTCAGATCTTCGCTTGGCTCTCTCTTCCTTCTGGAGCTTGTGGATGGCTTCTTGTGAACTTTTTTCCTTCCCTTCTTCGAGATCAAACGTGTAGAAGAAAACCCTAGATCTGCTGCAGAAACCCTAGCCTTCCTTCGCACCTGTGAGAGATAAATAGACCAAAATCAAGTCTTCTTTATTCTTTTCCTTCTCCGTTGTCTTCTTCTTCTTCCTCCTTCGCTTGGATGAGTAAGTGATGCATGTGCTCCAAGGAGGTTGAGTTTCCTCCTTTCTATAGGCTTCTCAAGGGTGGATGTGGCTCCTCAAATTAGGTTGACTTTCTAGTTTCTAGGCCGACTTGGTCTTGAAGGGTATTTTGACACTTTTAAGGACAAGAATAATTTTTCCTTACAAGTTACAATGTGCCCAATGGAGTCTTCAACTTATGACAATGACTCTTTTGACTTCTTGACCTAATCAGATTCCACGATATTTTACGAGTGATCTAGTATGGTAATATACGACGACTCTAGACACTAGGACTCACCCAAGGCCTTGCCTTCAAGCCGTACTCTGGCTTTGGGGTTATGCTTGGAGGAAAAAACTCAATTAATTATTAAGTCCCCATAATGATATAATAATTAGCCAAGTGAAAAAAACCTCCCAAAGTAAACTTACTTGATGACAAGGTCCCAAGTTACCTAGGCCTGTTATATGACACAACTCATCATACTAGCATCACTTTACATCATCCCCGCAGGGCTTGTGGAATTTGAGTACAACAGAAAAAGATAAGAAGAAGAAGTAGAGTTGAAAAACTCTGATGATATGGTAAACTTTGATGGTACATGAAACCTCTGATACATCCTTGGGCATGGAGTCTTCAAAAATCCTTCAGGTGCCACTCCAGTGGTCAATAGAGCCAAAAATATAGATCTGGAATTTATGGCACCAAAGAAATTTTCCACTGGTATGTAAATCATGAATAACATGTGCGCAAGGGTAGTTGGAAGTAACACGGTTCTATGTTGCAAATAATGAAGTACTGTATAGTCGTGTAAAGGGAAATGTGATGCTTCTTGTGTATGTTGTGATTTGAATTGGCATCGTGACTCTGTCTCTCTAGAACTCTCAATGTAGAAATGCTAGTGACAAAATATTAATGTAGACAAAAGCTTGTACTATGTTAAAGTATGATCATCAACGTTGCCTAAGGTCGTGTATGTTGGGTCAATCTAAGCAACAACTTTACTACTAGAAACCTTGACTGATGATAAAAGTAAAAGATTACTATTGACTGAGTTTGCTGCAAAGTATACACATTAGGGATTTGTGGCAGTAGAAGCTCATGTGGGTTATGATTACTAAGCTCTCCATTTTCCAAGGTTGAGAGTTCATAAGCAGTCAAAAGACTTGTATTGCAGGGTATGCCAAAGAAGTAGGAATTGCAAAATATGCTAAGGTTTGTACAAGGAATATATATTTATTGATCAAGCATGAAACAGTCTATGAACATTGTTGTCAGGGTTATGCTTCATATTCAAAGTATTGTTGATCTGTATGCAAGGCTTATGATGATTTTTGATGATATAATATGTGTTGTTAATGAGCGGAGCTTGTGTTACAAAGATCAGATTAGAGTATAGTTGTTGATGTAGATACATGTGTATATCTTGCTACCAAGGTTTGATACTTTGATTGTTGGTTTGTCTTTGACAGTTGATATAGTTGGAGTTGTTGTTAGGGTTTGATGGATTGTTCAGCAGTAAAATTTTCTTGTATTATCACTAGTCAAAATGTTGTTGAGATGCCACTAGGGTTTTGTCAACAAAATTTATTGTCTAAGTAGATGCAATAAACTTATTGACACCAAGGTTATTAACGGCAATGGTTGGGCAGTAACCAAAGCAGTGGTGCAGTAATTAGAACCAAGCAGTCTAACCAATGTGATAGCTCTTAATGTCTTGTCTTATATCCTAGGGGTGGCAAGGTGGTGCAAGGCGGAGGTTGGAGTCTCCTTCAGGTTGGAGCTTGTTGACTATTGAGTTGTACTTAGTAGATGTTATGAAGACTCCATAACCCAAGACACAAAGAACACATCAAATTTTTCAAAATTGCAGACGTTAACAGGGCCCTCTAGCCTCTCTCTCTCTCTCTCTCTACATTCAATATCTCAAATTCTACAACCCTGCGAGGAATTGTAAAAATGTCGCTAGCATGATGAATAAAGCTTTGTAACAGAGCTAGGAAATGTTACCACTCAATCTAGCAGGGGTCCTAGGAGGGTTTCCTAAAGGGAAACTACTAGACCAAAAGGCAACGACGAGACAAGGACCCATTGTCACCTCAGTGGATGTCCCCTAGTCTTTACGGACTTTCACTGATGGGAGGAGTCTCAGTATGAAGGAAATCACTAGAATGATGAGATCAATCATTGGATATGATGTTATTTCCAAAGCCCATCAAAGGAGAGACTCAAATAATAGGTTGCTTGTCTTGGAAGCAATGGAAGGGCTCTCGAAGAAAGGCTTAATGATAGGAGGCCTAGACCTAGATGAAAGGGTATTCAACACAAGGAATGCATCTAGATCAAGGATTCCTAGACAAGGGGAAGGACCTCTCTTCGGGTTTGTGAGATAACAAGCATGCAAATGTTTGGGGCCACAAGAGAGACCTAAAGGATCCAAGCAAGACTTAGGGTTCAAGATGATCATCAACAATATGACTAAGGCAAGCAAGGATGAGAAGAAAGGGTCAACGAAAGATGAACTTCCTTTTGAGTTTTGAAGTGTAAAGACCCTCAAGAAGACCCTTTACCAACACATTCAAGATGATTTTCAGGGTCCCAGCTAGGGTTTGAGTTTTCTCACAATCTGACTATCGTAATTGGCTCAAATTTGGAGGAGAGCTAGAGCTCTTCTCTATTGCAATTCACACCAAGCCATAGTAGGAAGTCTAGGTTTAGGGCCAAATTTTGAAAAAAGAGAGAAAAAGAGAAGGGAAAAAGGTTTGATCACCAAATTGGCTCGGACTAGTGCCTTGTCCTTGGGCTATGGAGTCTATGTGCTTCGAACTTTGGCCGAAATCTTCTTTAAAGAGGCTAGAAAATGATACCCTAGCAAACACTCTCTAGCATTTACCCACCCAATATTTATGAATTTTCATGGAAAGAAAACAAATTCTGCTCCATTAGGAACATTCATCTACTTATTATCAATGAGTAACATGCACAAATTTGCATTTGAACATTCTTTTACAATGATATTCAACAATTAGGGCATGAGAGAACAAGAGCTAGTTGCATAATTTCCACACATTAGACATTCTTTCATAAGCAAAATTTACTTACAAGATAACAACAGATATATCCAAATCCAAGATCAAGAAGATAGCTCCAAGAGAATAAAAATTTCAGCTCCAAAAATATCGAAATGCATCAATAGATCTCCAATATACAACCAAAGAAGTGTGAAATTCTCAAGAAGAGATAATCCAAGTCAAAGTGATGATGAGGAATGAAATGAACCTCTCATCAATTTACATGATCCTCTAAGGGATTTGAATTGCTTAATTAGGCCTAATGATGCCCCTAATAATAAAAATAATGTACAAATAACAACCTTTTGGTGACAAGCTCACCAAATAGCTCCATAATATGAAAAGTAAGCCTCTCAAGAGGGTAGAAATGATAATAAAATAGCTAGGAGGGCCATTGGAAGGCCTAATGAAGTCTAACATGTGCCCAAATCACTAGAAGAGCACCAAAAATAGTGATAAAGGGGATGGCCCCTTGATCTCCAAGCAAATGACTTGTGGTGCCCCTAAGTGGTTTTGGGGGCACAAAATCATCTGCATGGGTTTCCGACTGAATCAAACAAGCATGTACCCCATCTCCAAGGGTTGGAACAATGATGAAAGCCCTCCCTTTGTCTCCCATGGTAAGACAGAACCCCATCTGGGCCCTGGATCAATTGCCAAGTGTGTGGTGCAAGAGTGCAGTCGGCAAGGCAAGGTGGTCAAGGTGCATCATCATCATCAAATAAGTGGGCCACGGGAGCGGGGAACGACATTTTCAAAAGCTCTTGGGTTGGGAGAGATTTTGGGAGCGAAATTTATATGATATATATTTTTATATATTTTGATGCATATATGTCAGCAAAAGCATGTGGAATAATGAATTAGTGATAAAAAACATAAAAAATACGGATTAAACCATATAACATCATTCATCTAGTAGTTATAAATTTATAATCTTCATCAACCACAGGTCCATAAACTACAAGTTCTCATTTATATAGCATGTACGGGTGCAAATAACCAAAACAGCATCGAGTGCAATCCATCTTTGAACCAAAAATACATCAACAAATAGGCGCTAGATGGCCTCTAGCATACAAAAAAATCACGCTACAAAAAATACCTACATATCATCAAAAGCATTGCCTATCTTGGGATCTTTGTCATTACTATCACCCTCTAAGAATTAACATAAGATTGAAAAAACGTAGCATGTCAAAGTCAATATTTTGGATGGGTACAAATTTAGTAGGGTCGTGATAGAGGTGTTTGACAACCAATGTCACTAACATCAAGGTACAGAGAGGGCTTGGTGCTCTTTATTAAATACGAGTTCCATACCCTAGTACATGACAAAATCCAATGGAAACATTGCAATCCCCGCAATCCTAAAATCCTGAAAAAATGATAAGTGTGTTGGATTTTGAGTGAGATCTAAAATTCTACTTTCTCCATATGAAATCCAATGAGGTTGGAACCACTCTCAAACATCCGAGTCATTTCATGGTAAGGTTAAAAATTTAATTAATAGGATGAAAATGAAAGATAAAGGAGAATGTGTAGGAATTTACAGGGTAAGTTCCTTAGATCAAAAACGAAAGGTCACCGCTCACAAACAGATCACAAATCAGTACACCAGTATATCACGTGGTTAAAACCCTCAAAGAAGGAAACAGTCCACGGCCTGAGCCAACGCGGCCACTTCAGACAATTTATTAATATAAAAAGAAAGTTTACATATGTTTCCCTCATAAACGGTTACCGGACAAATGACCCTCAATGCTCTTTAAATAGAGATCATGGACCAATCAGGTGTTAAGCCACAGATCAAGTGTCATTAATACCGAGGAGAGAGTGAACTGTCGGATCACTACAAATCATGACCGACGGATTATAAGTTACAAATGTACATAGTAAAGAAACACACTTTACCTAACTCTACACTAGACCAAGTTATACTTAACTATTTCCTATGTGTCGAAATATCCTAACATCCCCTCTTAAGAACAACTTGGGATAGGATTGAAGGATTTACAAAGGTTACACAAAAGGAGCCTATTTCTTATGTGTCGAAATATCCTAACATCCCCCCTTAAGAACAAACTGAGATAGGATTGAAGGATTTACAAAGGTGACACAATAGGAGAAGGAAGGAGGCATTAGAGCCTATCACCCCTTAATGTAACCTTCCTGAACTCTAAGCATGGATCGAAGTTTGGTAAAATTCGCTTCTGTGAGAACCTTTGTAAAGATATCGGCAACTTGATCATTGGTTGAACAATAATGTACTTCAAGAACACGATCATGAATGAGATTTCTGATGAAGTGTATATGAAGCTCAATGTGTTTCATATGCTGATGTTGAACTGGATCTTTGCAAGTTGAATGGTACTCTGATTATCACACCAAAGTGTACTTGGACGCTACTGATGAAGACCAAATTCAAACAGGATCTGACAAAGCCACATGGCTTCCTTGTTGACGTCAATGGCACCACGATACTCTGCTTCTGTCGAAGAAAGAGAGATGGCACTTGTTTCTTACAAGACCATGTAATAGGTCCTGAACCAAGAGTGAATACATATTCTACAGTAGACTTTCGATCATTAGGGTCACCAGCCAAATCAAAATCGGTGAAACCAATCAACAATGGAGATGCTCCTACACTGTAATGAATCCCGAACTGAATTGTACCTCGAATATATCGAAGTATTCTTTTAGCTGCTTTCTAGTGACTTTCATGAGGTTGGTGCATAAACCGAGCGACAAGACCAACGGCAAAGGAAAGGTCAGGACAGGTATGGGTTAGATACAGAAGTTTACCAACAAGTCGACGGTATAAGGCAACATCAACTTCAGGGGTAGCACAAGTGACTGAAAGCTTGACTCCAGACTGAAAGGGAGAAGGGGTTGGCTTATAGTCTTCCATGTGAAAGTGGTGTAGAAGATCACAAGCCTACTTGGACTGAGAAAGGGTAATACCTTCTTTGGATTGCAAGACTTGAAGACCAAGCAAATATTGCAAGCGTCCTAAGTCTGTCATTTCAAACTTATTTTTGAGGCTAGACTTCACATGGTTTATATGGTCGGGATCACTACTAGTAAGGAAAAGATCATCAACATAAAGAACAAGGATGGCGAAGGACTTACCCACTTTCTTGGTGTAGACAGTGTTGTCAGAATGACACCTAGAAAAGCCATTATCTAATAGAAATCTATCCATTTTGGCATACCAAGGCCGAGGAGCTTGTTTGAGACCATAGAGAGACTTCCTAAGGCAACAAACAAGGCTAGAGTCGTTTTGGATAAAGCCAGGGGGTTTTCCATGTACATCTCCTCATGCAAATCTCCATGTAAGAAGGCGGATTTAACATCCATCTGATGGACTTCCCATTTAAAGGAGGAAGCAAGGGAAAGAACAAGGCGGATAGAATTCATTTGGCAACAGGAGGAGAAGGTTTCAGTATAGTCAATGCCTTCAACTTGTGAAAATCCTTTAGCAACAAGACGAACTTTATGTCTATCCACTCTTCCTTCTGGTCCAAACTTTGTTTTGTAAACCCGTCTGCATCTAACAAGTTTTCTTCCTTTTAGAAGAGGAACAAGGTCCCAAGTATCTTTTGCCAATAAGGAACGATATTCTTCAGTCATAGCTTCATCCCAATCTGGATGACCTGAAGCTTCTTCAAAGGTTTCTGGATCAGGAGTTTCTCGAACTTGAGCCAATAAGGAAGAGGCTCTTTCGAACTGAGAACGTGTACGTTGTCAATTGGCAGGGTCACCTGCAAGAGAACCTGTTGCATCCCGAGTAGAATGGACCCATCTTGGAAGCTGTGGAGCGAAAGGAATATCTTCAAGAGGTGGACGAGGATTGTCATCCTCGTTGTCATCATCTGAACTAGAAGGAATGCTATCAAAAATAGAAGAGATAGAGAGAGGTGGCACATATGTTGAATTAGGCTCACGGGCCAAAGGTGGCACACCCGCCGAACTAGGCCCGCAGGCCGATATATTTTCATCAAATTTTACATCTCTTCTAATGATTATATTTTTGGATTTTGGTTGAAGAAGTCTATATCCTTTAACATCTTCAGAATATCCAACAAAAATGCATTTTTCACTCTTAGGTTCTAAGGCTTTATCTTTCGCATCTGGAATATGGGCCCAAGCATCACTTCCAAAAACACGAAAGTGACTTATATCTGGTTTGATTGAGCTCCAGGCTTCTTCTGGAATTACATTCCTTAAAACCTTAGTAGGAGTGCGATTTACTATCTAATTTGCACAGTTAATTTCTTTTGCCCAAAAATTGAGACTAAGTCCTTTAGATTGAAGCATACAATTAGCCATTTCTTTTAAGGTGCGATTCTTCCTTTCAGCTACACCATTTTGTTGTGGAGTATATGGAATAGTATGTTGCAATTGAATACCATGCTCAGTGCAAAAGTTGATAAAATTTTTGTTAACATATTCTCCTCCATTGTCTGATCTTAACTTAAGAATTTGATGTCCAGATTGTTTCTCAACAAAGGCCTTAAAGGCCAAGAACATGTTAAAAACTTCACTCTTGAGTTTTAAGAAGTATACCCAAATGCTTCTAAAAAAATCATCAATGAAAGTTAAGAAGTACTTGCAACCAGAGAAAGAAACAACAGGAAGTGGACAACATAAACCACTGTGCACAAGCTGCAAAGGGGCTGAAGCGTGCCAAGAGGCACGTTTGTCAAAACTATCCCGATGATGTTTTCCGAGTACACATCCGAAGCAAACACCATCTCGGCAAGATACCATAGGAAGACATATCACCATATTTTCTTTACATAGAGTTTGAAGAAAGCGATAGTTTAAGTGACCAAATCGCTCATGCCAAAGTTTGCTCACTTCATCATTATAAGCAACAAAAATGGAGGGAAGACATGATGACCCAAAGTTGTCAAACTTACACAACCTTGTGGAATCATCAGCAATGCCAGTAGCTAAAATACGTCTAGGATCTTTGAGGTCCTTGATTACAACATCATGAGGTGAGAATTCTACTATTTTCCCTTCACCTGAATGTGTTGTTTGATAAACAGATAGAAGGTTGCATGACAACGTAGGAACACATAGCACATCATTAAACTGACCATTATCTAGATGAATGGTTCCAGATCCTACAACACTAAGAGATCTATCATCACCAACATAAATATGTTTGGTGTTACAATCATTTAAAGAAAAAAACATGGCTTTATTTTTGGCCATGTGGTAAGAAGCTCCAGAATCAATGAGCCACTGATGAGAATGAGAAGAAGAAGATACATTTAATGCATAACCAGATGCTTGACAACCACAAGCAGAAAGTGCCATTCCTGAAGATGAAGTTGAAGAGGTCTCCAAATTGATGTGGTGCTTCTTCATTGCTGCTTCCAAGGCTTCCATCTTCTTAAAACATTTGGACTTTACATGGCCATCACGATTACAAAAGTTGCAGTGTCTATCTGTTTTCTACCCTTTGTTTTTAATTGCCTTATCAATTTGGCGAGTTGTTTTTTCAGTTTGGGGTTGAAATTGCTTAGGACCCTTGTTTGGTTTAGGACCATACTATTTAGGATACTGCTTCTTGGGATTCTTTTGATATGGTTGTTGTTGGGTTGTTAAGGCTTTCTTAGAAGCGTTTCCAGCAGTGATAAGACCAAGGTGTAAGAGTTTTCTTGTTCTCTTATCAAGGAATAGCAAAAGGCATCAAAAGAGGGGTTCTTGTAGACGGTCCCTGCATAAATGATGGCTTCTCTAATGGAATGGAAGGTGGAAACAAATACAGAGTATGTAGGGCCAAGCTTAGCAAGAATGGAATAGATGAGGCTACCATCTTCCTTTTTGACCTTACAACCTTCTAAAAGAAGTCTAAGGGTCTTGAATTTGGACAAAAAATCTTCAATAGAGGAGAAATTATTGGGGTCCAAAGTAAGCAACTCATTTTCAAGCTAGTGGACCCTGATTTGATTTTGAATGCCAAAAACAGTGTTTAGCTTTTTCATGGCTTCATTAGGGGTGTCAATTTCAAGGATATGAAATCAAAGATCTTGAGCAATGGACATTCCTATCAACCCTCGTGCTTGATCTTGTTTATTTTCCCATTTAACGGCTTTCTCTCCATCGATAGGTTTAGTTTCTTGTCCTGTGGCTATTTTATAAAGCCCTTTACTTCTAAGTAAATTTACCATGTGAGGTAGCCATTGGAAATATTGGTGTTGTTAAGAATAACCGGGCATGCACTTTCCATTTTTTTTTTAAACTAAATCTTAAAGGAGCTGAAACTAACTGCTCCAATGGAAAGATCTAGAAAAATTTGGCTAATTAAAAAAAAAAACGGCTCGAAAAATAGCTTCCGAATGAAGAATTTATGCCTTTTTGAAAAAAATTGTGTTGTAGATGTCGAATAGTTACGAGAACGGTTTGAAATTTGATGATGAAGTTCTACTTTTGAAAAAAAAAAATCCCGCCCCTTTAACAAAAACTTTTCACAAAAAGAAGCTTGAGAAAGAGACTTGAACCCAAGACCTCTATTCTCATAAACTAACTTCTCATCAAGTGAGATAGCAAAAGGATTCTGTAATTGTTTGAAAGGAGGAAGGTTTTTTTTTTTTTTTTTAACTCTTCGGTGTGCACAAAAAAAAAACGAAATGCAAGCCTTACGGCAAATTATTAGATTTTCCATTAGCCTTACTGGCAACTATCATTTTTCCGCTATTTCTGATTTCCCGAGATTGCACAAAGACGCGGGGAAAGAGCATACGTAGCAAAAAAAAACTCCCTTCTTCCTGATTCTAATTTGCTGAGATCGCACACAGCGTAGCGCAAAGAGCACACACAGAGAAGAGGGTATAGATGCAGCAAATAAATAAAAACTATAAACCGAAATAAACAGAGGGAACCGAAATAAGGAGAACTATTAACAAATATAACTGCAAAAGTGATACTTTATACCTCCAGATCTAAACTGACATAACTTGGGCAACCGGAAACCTTTTTGCATGAAACGAAAGGGGTTCCTCACTGTAACAGATGCTCCGGACGCAACAGAGCAGTTCTCCAGGCCCAAAAAATGTTCAAAAATAGTAGATCTAGAAAACGGCAATCGCATGCAGTCAAACTGGCTTCGGATTTGGATCAACGATTGCGGCCCTCAAAATAGCTCTAATACCATGTAAGAATTTTCAGGGTAAGTTCCTTAGATCAAAAACCAAAGGTCACTGCTCACAAACAGATCACAAATCAGTACACCAGTATATCATGTGGTTAAAACCCTTTAAGAGGGAAACAGTCCACGGCCTAAGCCAACATGGCCACTTCAAGCAATTTATTAATATAAAAAGAAAGTTTACATATGTTTCCCTCATAAATGGTTACTAGACAAATGACCCTCCATGCTCTTTAAATAAAGATCATGGACCAATCGGGTGTTAAGCCACGGATCAAGTGTTGTTAAAACTTAATACCGAGGAGAGAGTGAACCGTCGGATCGCTACAAATCGTGACCGTTGAATTATAAGTTACAAATGCACATAGTAAAGAAACACACTTTACCTAACTCTACACTGGACCAAGTTATACTTAACTATTTCCTATGTGTCGGAATATCCTAATAGAATGTCACTTTTACTTTAAGAATTTAACATTACCATGAATTGCATATCAACACTAGGGCCATAAGCTTGAATATTAGGTTGCCCCACTCAAAAATTCTTGTTTATTTGAAAAAAAATCGTGTTTGGAACATATTTGCGAAAAAAAAATTGTGAAGAAAGCTAGCGAGCGATTTTTTTTTTGCAAGAGCGTGCTCCTGCTTAAAGCAGACTTTGGGAACGGATTTGAAGGGGAAGGCGGGCACTCCTTCGACTTGGCCTCCTCTCTACTATGTGCACTCCCACTGGAATGCACAGATTTTCTTCTGCTTTTGTCTCTGGTGTCCTTCCCAGAATTCACACTGCCTGTTGCTTTTGTTGGGTAACTTGCTCTACCTCCCAAATGTCCTCTAGAATCTGGCACACACACTACTAGCCCTGAAACTCGTACTAGTTGACAAGTCTGCTACAGCCTTCTGCTGCTAGAAATTACAAGCTCCTTTCCTGCAACTAGAAAACTAGAAACCTTCTGAGAAATAGCCTAGAAATTTCACTTGTGTGCTTTTTTGTTCCTGCCCTGCACAGATCTGCAACTACAAACCCTTGTTGCAAATCTCTGTGCCCATATCTACTCTGTGAAATAATCGATATGCTCACTGGAACCCTCTCTCTAGAAAATCCACTACCTGTTGCTACTGCTTCCAAGGAAAATCAAACTTTTCATTCACTCTAAACTAGAAATGAATTTTCCTACCCCAGCAATTCGCACTACCTGGCTAGCCTGTGCAGATCTGGAAATACTATGCTTAGATCTCCCTGTGAAACTGCACAATTTCACTTCGCTCATTTTTGAGCCTTTGATCTGATCAATAACGCTCTGATACCATGTGAAATTTCCACGAATTCACCAACTAGAGTTTAATCTTCTAACTTGTTAGCAGTTTATTTGTTTACGGAAAATAACGGTTAAATCACTGATGAATTCTTCACAATACAAACGTTGCAGAATTATAAACTGGAATTTAGAAATAGATGCAAACACACAATAAAAATGGCACCAATATTTTTGACCTGAACATCCCAAGAAAAACCCCGAAGAGAAAACCGATGCAGCATATGAGCATTTATTTTATTATGCAACAATTTGAGATATTTACAATTGGATGCCCAATTGGCTATCCTCCATAAATAAACTGACAAAATATCTTGAGATAAAATATCTCCTTTCGCATTCAACTCGGCCTCCCTTGGCCTGCTCGCACTTCCTGCACTAGCACTCGGAAATGCACACTATTGATTGAAGGGAAATTCGTACAACCTGGAATCTGACTCTAAATGAATCATCCTACCTCCCACTTCCTTTGGAATGAATTCGCTTTGCCTTTTGGAACTGGATCTAGCCTCCAGCAACTTGTAATATCCCCAATTAGCAATTTTGCTAATTAGAATATTAATTTTTGATAAATTTTGATGTTTCTAATGTCAAGCAGAAATAAGGTGGGTCGAGACCCATAATTAATAATTAAGGGAAAAACTACAACCTACTCCTATAGTTCACAAGGAAAAATTGCGGCCTTAGTGGGGTCCATGTGGCCAGCATTCGATTTGGAGGCAGCTCCCTAGGTGGCAACGTGGGAGAGGCTCTATGGGGGTAGCGCAATGAGTGGCTGGGTGAGGAGACTGCGCAGTCCATGGTGGGCCCAAGGGAACGTTGGGGCTCAATTGATAAAAGGAAGTGAAGGCAACTCATTTCCTCATTCATTCATCTTCTATTTTGAATTTCATCTTGACATAGCATGCTTGTGTTGGGTGCCAAGTCTGTCGTGTTGTTTAGCACATGAGATCTTCAAACGGAGATCTCAACCTCTACCTCGGGGGACTTCGAGTGCCCACTCAGGACAGTAGTTCCACAATTTTGGAAAGGAGTTGGCATAGCAGCAGTAGCAGGAGTGCGTAGTCGCTTTAGGACTGCGTAGAGGCAGCAGAGACTGTGTAGTGATTACACAGTGCAGTCTAGAGGAAGTGTCGGGAGTGTGGGAGAGAAGAGGAGTTCAACCGGAGGTTTTGGAGGCCAGGCTAGCCACCTCCTACCAAGGATTTTGGAAGCATTTTGGAGACATCTACCAAGAGTTCCAACCAATAGTCAAATTTCCTAGCAGTTGGGTGAGCCAAGCCCAAGAGGGCCAATTTTCGAGGTCAAAACTAGGACGAACCCTTACTGGGTTTTTCTAGGTTTATTAAAGAGAAGCCAAAATTAATTTGGCAGAATTTTTTGGGCAGGTTTGAGGTATCAACCAGAGATCCTAACTCAGTCAGCAGCTAGTGGAGCTAGGGGAAAATAGGGTCGAAATTCCAAGTTCAACATTTGGCCAATTCCTTCGCGGGTTTTTGTGGGTTTTCTGAGAAGAGTCCGGGGTTAAAATACCGGAATTTTCTGAGCAGTGGAAGCATCCAAACAACCAGTCTGAAGTCAGCCAGCAGCAGCATTTCTAGGCAGAGCAGTGCAGCACCAAAGTCACACAGAGCCAATTGCAGAGATTCATTTCAGCTTGGGTTGAGAAGTATTCTAGCTTACCTTGAGTATGCCCAGGTGCACCTATTCCAACACCTCTTCGTACTCAATTCCTGACATTAATAAAATGGCTCAGCTTATCTTTTGGCTTCAATTTCTCATGTATTGATGGTGTAATTTATTTTGTTGTAGTTTTAGTCTATTGTTTCTTGTATTATTGTCATTTTCCCATTTGGGGATATTACAGTGGTATCAGAGCTCATAGACTTGGCTCAGCCTGTGGCGCACACAGTCTATGACACCAGAATATAGGCAGAACATTACCCACCAAAGGTAATAGAGGTAGTAAATATGGGGGAGTCAAGGAGCAAAGGGGAAGAAACATTTGGTAGCATCTTAAAGGCCCTAAATGATTTAGCCAAAGAACAGAAAGAAATGTTGGAAGGACTCAAACAACAGAATAGGGATAAGAGCATCCATCATGAGTTCCTATTTGGGGAAACTTCAGGGGTCTCACAACAGTGTGACCACCCTTTACCAACCACTCACCTGCCAGGCTTCAGTAGGCCAACCAGGACCACGATGCCTACATTTTTACCTTTAGTACCAAGTGAGCAAGGTAGGCGGCATGATCATATACCCATGGGAGATTATTTCCGAGAATGGCAATCCATGGGGGAAAACTTCAGAGCAGCTTCGTCCTTCAGAGATTACTGCTAGCTCAAGCGGGATGAAAAAGGCAGAACAGTGGGGGGTCTAGCACGCAGAGCTCAGAGTTGTTGCGTACCATTGAGAGGATACCCTTTCCCACGTATGATGGATCCACCGAGTGCATGGCTCGAGATCGGGTGGAAAAGTTGGATACCTTTTTCCAGCTAAACCGAATAACAAAGGGGGGCGCCATCAAAATGCCTACCTCGCACTTGGAGGATGAGGAAACACAGGATTGTGGGGAGCTCGTAGATACACCTAGTGTGACACAGGAGCCACCCTTGTCGGAGACTCCCTTGACCGCTCTGATTGACATCATAGAGGAGAGAGTGGAACATACACCCATAGGTCCATCCATTGATGAGGTGCCAAGGGAGACAGTGGTGTTGGATGATGGTCGCCCACAGTAGTTTCGTCAGATCCAGGCAGACCTTCTAGCATTGAAGGAGAAGGCCATGACAGTGCGAGAGGCTATTCTACAACAAAACGAGGAGTTGGAGGCCATGAGAGCATTTTGTATCGAGTCAGCAGCCAAGTTGACTCACGCTGGGGAGCGATTGGATTCCCTAATGGTCCAACTAGAGTGCACATTAGGGCATCAAAGTAACCCTCTTCAGACGTACATAGATGGGGTTGGTAGCACTAGTATGTTGCCTCTGCACATTGGAGAGGGAGAGGCAGAGTCACCTCAATAGATTTTGGGTGTTGACCAGGGTGGTGAGATGGGGCGACATGAGCTACGCAGGGTGCAGCACTCACAGGATGGAGGGCTTGTTTTGTGTGCGGGGACTCTTTCATTCGACTTCTCTCTCGGGGTTGGATGGCGAGAGATTTTGAGTCGGTACCCGGTAGAGTGGGATGGACTCATGGAGATGATAGTAGTTTGAAGTAAAGCACAGTGGGGGCTTTCAGACACCGAGGGCACTTAGGGTCTAGGTTCGCATTGGGATCTAGGTGGGGAATCCTATCCGATATTATACATACGAGATGGCTATGGCATTGATGAGGTAGCCAATCTAGCAACTGATCACATGCATTCCTTAGGGAAGTTCTGATCGGAACTAGCGTCCAGGCGATTTGTGAGCAGACTCCATGGGTTGTATTGGCATGTTGTTTTTGCATGGGGTCACAAGATGATTAGCATTCTCTGGCAGGAGTTGGTGAGAGGAGGTGGTATTGGTAGGCCACCAGATAGGGCATTACACAAAGGTGGTGCACTCTCATCGATATATGGGACACTTGAGCTATGGAGGATAGGCACAGTGGTGTCATTTTCGTTGGCATGTGAGGAGTCGAGTTGCTCCAGTTCTTCAGAGCAAATGGGGAGATGTAGCCCACTTCATGGAGGGTTTACTAGCAAGGTGGTGGATGTTTTGGCCTATGCGGGATACTATACGTTACAGGGTGGTACAACAGTGGGCACTGATACACAAGACTACACAGAGTTACGTCATAGGGTCCAGTGTTATGTAGAGGAATGCAGATTGATGCATACAAACCCAATGTTAGGCCATGAAATCCAAGGGTGTGCAGAGCTATGCAGCAAGGAGCAATGGCCTGCAGAGGAGCATGGAGATGCATGGGGGTGTGTTGTAGTATGTTGGACTGTGTTGTGGAGTAGGAGTGCCTCACATCACATTGGGTACATGTGGGGAGTGACAGGTGCAGTGACACATGATGGATACATGACGATACAGGATGGTATAGCCGTAGCCGGGGGTATCCGATGGTGTACAGGGATAGGTTGCAGCATACAATGGCAAGTCGAGGAGAGCATAGACACTTGGTGGTATGCAGTGACCAGTGTTGCAAGAAACATCCCCCCCCCCAATGCCTGATTCGCGTCCCGCATGGAATCGTAAGGGATCCATCGTACGAAACACGGATCCAAATTTCAGAAACGCGGATCAGGCTTGACCGTACGGTTCCTACCATTTCAGAAATGTCTAGCCCCGATCCACATTTCCGCACACCGGAACCGCGTTTCGTACTGCGGATCCGCGTACAGAAACATGGCGTTTCCAGGTCGGATCCGTACAGATCACAACTGTTTCCATACGGATCTGAAGATGAGTTGTTCCACAGGGTTCTATATATATATATATATATTCTTTGACTTGAGCTGAGTTGGGGCTTAGATGCTTCCTAGATGCTCCCTCATGGTAATGTTAAATTCTTAAAGTCTTTTACTTAAATTTTTAACATTACCATGAAATGATTCAGGATGTTTGAGAGTGGTTCCAACCTCATTGGACTTCATATGGAGAAAATAGAATTTCATACCCTATTCAAAATTCAGCAGACATACCAGTTTTCAGGAATTCAGGATCAATAGGCTTGTGGCATTTCATTAGATTATATCATGTATTAGGGTATTTGATTGGCATTTAGTCAAGAGCACCAAGCCCTATATGTACCCTAGTGTTGGTGGTGTTAATTGTTGAAATCCTTTGTCATGTTGTTAGCAAAAAAATCCCTTTCAATCAAGTCAAAATCATCGATCAAGCATGTTAAGTTTTTTCTACCATATTTTAAGGCTTGGATTAATCATTAGGTAGTTTCATCAAAATTGGGCAATGTTGACTAATATCCTAGACAATCGAGGTAGAGGAAAAGGCTAGACAAGAGGAGAAGAATCTAGATTCTAGATGGTTGATGCTCGAATAATTAATCATTAATGTACAATGGATGCCATATCTATCTTGATTTATGTACAAATATGCATGTTTCCATATCTTCTACAACTAATTTGGTGTTTTGGATGTTTTTTTAATATAAATGCAAAAAAATATTAAAAAATATATATATAGTAGACGCTTCACTTCCTAGATTTTCGGGAAATGACGCTTTCGCATCCCCGCTTCGTCCCCGCTTCATGCAACATTGGCAATGATGCATGATGCGTTGCAGCGGGCTCTTGGAGCGTTGCCTCCAAGAGGACTTACGGACATGGGCATTAGGTATACCATGGATGCAACTCACCTAGGATTGATGAGGATCTTGTTGAGCATCTAGAGACACCATGTCTGTGAAAATTCTACTGTAGTATCATGGTTTACTTCTCCTACATGATTTAAATTACAAGTTATTTCCAGAAATTACATTCAGAAAACACCGAAGTAAACACAACTAACAGTCTACACATGCAGATCATTTACTGAATACTACGCTCATTCAACAAAGTGACACATGGATTTTTGGACATAAGTCCCCGGAAAAACCCAAAGTGGGAAAACCAGTGCAGTAGATATGAGGGTTTATTTTATTAAGTAGATTCTGAGTACAGTGAATCTGGGTTCCAGATCTGGGAAACCCGATGGAGAATAAATAAATCTGCAGCTAACCTATTGTTCTAAGACCAAATATCTGGCTGCTCCACACCCTCAAACGGGATTTACAAGACTCAGCCCAGATCTGACCCTAGAAACCCTAGTGCAGCCCCTGAAGCCCCAGCGTTAGCCCTGCTAGGCTCTGTGTGCCACTGCGCTGCCCAGAGAGGGATTGTGTAACCCTAGAGAGGGTGACGCAGGCCTTACACTGGCCCTGGAGACCCTCTGCATAATTTTGAAACCCTCTGGAGCTTCAACGTTGTCCTACATAGCGGTTGCGCAGCTGCTACATAGCTGTTGTTGATGCTCTCTGCTTCTCTACACTACCCTTGTTTGCTGCTCCTCTGCCTCTTACTGACTCTTGACTCCAGATCAGATTATCCCCTCAGCCAATACTACCCCTCACTGTAGAAAAATTCTTCCGGAAATTCTTAGCAAACCTTGCCCTAGAATTCCAGATCTATTTCTCAGCTCTGCCTCCGTGTCTGTCTCCAACTGACCCTCAAGCCTTTCTCTTACACTTTTTCGATGATCTCATCAACGGTCGAGATTAAAACATTCATCAACGGCCAAGATTAAAAGACTGTTTGATCCGTGTCTTTTAGAACATTTCAGCACATGTGTTAATTAATTTACTTTAATTTTTAATTTTCCTAAGTTTAGACTTAGGAAATACATTAAAATAATTAATTATTTGAATAACTTGAACACCAGCTGAAATTTCACAAAATACTTTATGGGTTTTGGAGTTCAAATGTGTCTTAGCCACTCCACAAAATTTTAGAGCTAGAGCACACCCGATGCTACACTAACGATACAAATCTCAACACTCCCTCTTAGCATGGAGTGTGCTCCAGCAATACATCCACACTATGTACTGCAAGATCTTGATGTTGGATTCTGTGCTCCTGATGCTTGGCTTGCTGCCCTCCATCCACTGCACTACTGCTCTCTACCCTCCTGCCCATGCCACTGCCACATCTGTACTGCAGCTCCCTCTCAAGTTGTTGCATCATGCTGCCCATAGCACTGCCACTACTAATTGTTGCACTGCAACTCAGTTGCTGAGAAGTAAGCAACTTAAGGACTCCTGCCCAACTGTTTGACAGATAAGTCAAGCTGCATCTATCACTGAAGCTCCCTGGCTGTTGATTTACATTGTCCTATTGAAGCCACTGTTATGTTGCAACTCTGCACTGTGTGAGCCCAGCCTCTCTGCGTTGTTGAAGTCCCATCAGCCTCTGCGTTGTTGTCTCCACGCTGCTACTACCTCTGCATTACACTGCTCCCTCTTCAGCACTCCCCTTTGCTTCATTGTGACCTTTTGCAACCATCTCATGACTCATCCCGCTACCATCTTAAGGCTCCCGTAGCTTGTATGTGATCAAGAATAGGTCTGACTTAAGGATCACGCCACCGTCTGTAGATGCTCTATAGATCCATGTCACCCCACCTCTTCTCTCGAGGAACATGAGCACTTATGGCTACATCATCATCAGAACCATCATCCTTTGCTGCTGCAGCCTTGGAATCAGAAGCTCCTTTGCCCTTTTTATGAGGAGAAGTGTTGGCGAAGTGTCCAAGTTCACCACAGTTAAAGCATCGGACCTTGGAAAGGTTCCTCTTCTTCTTCCATGTTGCTCTTCTTTCCTTTGATGCAACGGCTACATCACCTTCCTCTTCTTTCTTCATTCTGACTGTCCCATCATTGATATTCTGCTTCTTGGTGATCCTCCTGATTTCTTCTTGCCGGAGGATTGCCCACATGTCTGCCCATGATGGTAACGCTGCTCTGCCCATAATACTTTGGACAAATGTTTCCCATTCCTTGGAGACTACATTCAGGGCAGTCCTTACTAGAAGTCCTTCGTCTGGAGTTGCACCCATGCCAACAAGTTGGTCTCGGATGGTCTAAAGTCGAGAAAGGAAGGGATCTATTTCCTCACCCTTCTGCATCTGGAAAAGCCTCATATGATTCTCTAAGAGCATTTTTCGTTCGACAGAGCTTCCTTGATACATCGCTTCTAGAGCGACCCACATGTCATTTGCCGCGTTCTTTTCGGCAATATGTGGTACTACGTGATCCTTTACTCTGTCCATGATCAACCGCTTAGTCCGCGCTTGATTCTCCTTAAATTTCTTAAGAGGATCTGGATCTGCAGGCACAGCTAGAACACTCGTTGCAGGGTCCTTGATGCCATACTCATCTAGGATTGATAGGATTTGTGCCCTCTAGATGACAAAGTTGGACACACCCTCCAACCTATCCTAGTCTCTCAGCCCATGAGAAGCCATCTAGCTCAGATCTGACAAAAACAGTACTCTTCTCCCTCTTTTTGTGGCTGCAGAATCTCTAGATCTGGGTTTCTTGGTGACTACAAACCCTCTAGTAATTGCTTTTTTTGAAAACTGATTTTCTTCCTGGAAATCTTCCACCCAAACACAATCGGGCAGAACTCTCTTATCCTCCTGATCGAATCTCAGATTTGTATGGCTCAGATCTGCTGAGTAACTATCTTCCTCCCGCTCTTTGTTGACTTAGCTAAGCACAATTCTGCACCTGCAGAATCTCCAGCACACCAACACTGTTGAAGATCTGAAGCACTGCTTCCAAATCTTAGCAAAACTTTTCTGCAACAGAAGAAATGACTGGACTGTGTCTCACTGACTGGCCCATTGTAGCCTCAACGCTGCTCAGAAGTTGACTGCGTAACCCCAGATTGGGTGACGCGGTCCTTACGCTGGCCTGGGAAGACTCTGCATAAGCCTGATGGCCTTCTGCAACTACAGCGTTATCCTTTCCTAGATCTGCGTTCTCTTGTTATCAAGTTGCCCTTTCCAAATCTGCTGCTTCTACTGCCACCCTGTAGCAAAAATATTCTTTAGCTGATTGCTGGAGATTCAGCTTGATCCGCTATCGCTCTAATACCATGTGAAAATTCTACTATAGTATCATGGTTTACTTCTCTCACTTTATTTAAATTATACAAGATATTTCCAGAAATTAGATTCAGAAAACACTGAAGTAAACACAACTAACAGTCTACACATGCATATCATTTACTGAATACTACGCTCATTCAACAAAGTGACACATGGATTTTTGGACATAAGACCCCAGAAAAAATCCAAAGCGGGAAAACCGATGCAGCAAATATGAAGGTTTATTTTATTAGATTCTGAGCATAGTAAATCTGGGTTCCAGATCTGGAAAACCCGACAGAGAATAAAATAAATCTGCAGCTAACCTGTTGCTCTAAGACCAAATATCTGACTGATTCACACCCTCAAACAGGATTTACAAGACTCAGCGCGGATATGGCCATAGAAACCCCAGTGCTGCCCCTGAAGCCCCGTGTCAACCCTGCTAGGCTCAGTGTGCCACTCTGCTGCCCAGAGAGGGACTGTGTAACCCTAGAGAGGGACTGTGAAACCCTCTGGAGCTTCAATGTTGTCCTACGTAACACCTGCGTAGCGGCTGCGTAGCTGTTGCTGCTGCTCTCTGCTTCTCTACACTATCCTTGTTTGTTGCTCCTCTGCCTCTTACTGACTCTTGGATCCGGGATCAAATCATCCCCTCAGCCAATACTGCCACTCGCTGCAGAAAAATTCTTCCAAAAATTCTTAGCAAACCCTGCCCTAGAATTCCAGATCTATTTCTCAACTCTCCCTCCGTGTGTGTGTCTCCAACTGACCCTCGAGCCTTTCCCTTATACTTTTTCAATGATCTCATCAACGGCCGAGATTAAAACATTCATCAATCGCTGAGATTAAAAGATTGTTCGATCCGTGTCTTTTAGAACATTTCAGCACATGTGTTAATTAATTCACTTTAATTATTTAATTTTCCTAAGCTTAAACTTAGGAAATACATTAAAATAATTAATTATTTGAATAACTTGAACACTAGTTGAAATTTCACAAAACACTTTCTGGGTTTTGGAGTTCAAGTGTCTTAGCCCCTCCACAAAATTTCAGGGCTAGAGCACACCGATGCTACACCAATTATACAAAATCTCAACAATGTCTAGTGGAGACAGGGCTACGAGGGTGTTATCAGCAGATTTGAGGCTGAGAGAGTGTCGTCCGGAGAATTACTTTTGAGCATTCAGGTAGACTCTTGATCATACCCTTTGGGACATACCCATCCATCATCCTCCAGTGTTGCTTACGGTCGCGGAGTGTTTGGTTGGTGCCCCTTGACACTCTCCATTCAGGCAGCAGGGCACGGGAGGCTCACCCTAGGCAGTTGGATGAGATACCACGTGTGATGAACCGGGGATAGAGTTTTTTTGTCCTTGGTCTTAGCGACATTTTCTAATCCTGTAATCTTTCCTCGCCATTCATTAGCCTGTCACGAGGGATCACATTTTCTGGCGTTCTTTCATCTCTTCATCATCTTATCTTTCATCATCTCACTAATCATTTCATCTTTAGCACCTGGACATTTCGGTTGGCTTCTTGTTTGGGTGGCGACTCCACTTATTCATCTTTTTACTCCCATACAAGAATCCCCCCCCCGATATCCATCTGCTATCTCTCGATTATTTCTTCTGTTTTAGAATTAATTTCATGTTCAAGTGGCGACTCCAATTCTTTCATTTCTTACAAGAGTTCCTGCTAAGAAGTTCGCTTCTTGAGGACCTTTTGATTATTCTTGAACACGGATCTATTTCTAAAATCCTAAAAACGATATCATGGATGTTTTTGCCCTGTGTAATTTTGCTAATATTCAGGGTTATCCCCATGATCTCCCTCAAATGGATAAATTACCTTCTTTTCAAGGAAATGAAACAGTTAGTGTTAAATCTCATTTGTTTGCTTTCACTAACTGGTGGAATAGATTTGCAGTTGCAAATAATAATTTCGAGGATGTAAAGATGAAAACTTTTGTTCTTACTTTTGGCGAAGATGTTGCTGAATGGTTTATGGAAAAGCCTGATAATTCTTTTGATACTTTTGAATCAATTGTAACTGCCTTAAGGAAAAGTATGGTGATAAAAGGGAAGATAGGCATTTGGTAAGAGAGATCACTACCATAAAAAAGAAAGAAAATGAAACGATTGAAGAATTTAACAGAAGATTTAATGGTATCCTTAGAGAAATATCTCAAACTCATAAACCTCCTGATGGATCTCTTCTGAATTTTTACATTGATGCTTTTGATTCTGAAACTTCATATGAGTTAAGACGGGCTAAAACTGCAAATTATAAGGCTTGTCAATCTTTAGCTGAGGAGATTGAAAAAGATAAAAGGGCATCTAGGAAGTCTAAAATTCCAGATTTTGCTACATCTTTGACAGAATCTAAGGAAAAAGAAATTGAAAAAGATGATGATGACCCTATGAAAAGGTTAATGCAAAAGCTTGAAAGCATGGAGCTTAATCAAGCGAAATCGATCTCTGAACATGCTAAGGAAATAAGTGTCTTACAGGCTAGGTTGGTCCAAATGGAAAGGGCTCAAACGCAGAATTCCCAACTTAGAAATAATAATGCTTTGCAGGAAAGAGGCCTATCTAATGAGCAGAGACTAACAAATCAACTCGAGTTTGCAAATCTTATGGATGAAGCTCTGCCTTGTTATAGAGCCTGTAATGATCTTCATGAAGAGGTTACTTGCCATGTTGTCAAAAGAATCATAGCTAGTAGAATGGCAGGGTCAAGCCATCAAATTAATGTTGTTGGTAAGGACTATCACGTGCATATAGAAGATCATGAAAGTCAGGTTAAGGAACCAGCTCAGATGATTAAGGATGTGCAACCCAATCATATGCAAATGATTCAAAACATGGAAGATAACCAAATCAATCTACAAAATAAGCTAACTTCCATGGAAGCAAGTCATGCACAGGAAATAAACGTCATGGAAAACAGGTTAAAGATCATGGAATTTAATCACTCCAATCAAATAATTGCCATGGAAGAAAAACATGTTAAGGAAATGACGATCATGGAAACAAATCATAAGAAAGAGATGAGTTCCATACAGAAGAAGTTGGAAAAAATGGAAAAATTACATATACAAAAGTTTCAACCGAAATTTGATTATGAAGATTCATCAACAGATCATAAGACTTCTTGTCTGCTAAAGCCATTCCCATCTCATCACACGGAGGATTTAACTATGGTTTCAAAAGATGTTAAGAAAGACCAAGCTTATGTGTCACCATTGACAGAGTATATCCAGAATAATATTGGTCACGCTCCAGGTTCTTCAGATATTTTGTACAAACATCTTCAAGATGAGGACAAGAAATCTACAATGGTCTCATTGCTGACATCGCAAGCCACTCAGAAGAAGAGAAAGAAGCAAAGAAGAAGTAAGTGGTTTGATTCGTCTGATGGTCGAGAGCAGCTTGACATTCGGATAAGACAGAGTCCTACAATTAGCAAGATTGGACATGGCACATCTGAAAAGCAGCCCACAAACTAGCCTGAAAGCAGGCAAATGCTCAGCATGCACTATATTGATCACATCTGATGCCACAGGGCATCCTTTGTATCGTATCTCTAACCCTACATCTTGTTATTTCAGCATTTCATTTTGCAGTTAGAGTAGATTTACTTTTCATGTTAAGTAGAATAATAAATAAAAGAAGAGCTTCTATTTTTCATGAGCTTAATGTTATACGATGATATTTGGATGGATGCTACTTATGTAATCTTGTGTGTTGCTTGGATGCAGATTCTAGATTCTCACATTCCTTCGATGAAGCAACGTGTCCCCAAGTAGAGCCAGATGTTGACCACACTTTGTCAACGACCCCATAGCAGTACACCCCCATTTTTATTTTTTAAATGGGACTTATCATGATCGAGGCTCGTGTCATCCAGATTTCATCGCCAGTCGACAGTTTTACAAATGATGTAAACCCATTCTGCATGTAATGATGTAAATGATCTAAGTAAGACCGACAATGTATGTAACAACCTAGGTAAGCCTAGTATGTTGTTGATGATCTCTATCCTAGGAGGTTTTTTGTCTCACTGATTCACGAAAATGATCAACAGAGTTTTTCCCTCCAGCCTCACCCCAAAGCTAGGGTGGATTTTGTCATCAGCATGCTAAGTGAGTCCTAGTGTTTTTTATCGAGTCCTTGTAAAAGTAGTTTGAGCTACTTGGTCTACTAGATCATATTTTGAGTCACAGAATTGGGTATTTATTTGAGGGTCTATACAAATGGGTATTCCCCATTCATGTATGTAAATGTATTATCTCATGTAAAAGAGGGTTGGAAAAATAATTATAATTCCCTCTCAGTCAATTAATTAAATTTTCTGGTCAATTAATTAATAAAATCTTAAACCATAAATTTAATTAATTTAGGGTCCTAAGTTAGGATTAAATCTTTAAAGGCAAAATTTGTGGGTCCTTGGAAAATGATTTTGAAAGCCCCAAGCCAAGGGAATATTGAGAATTTTAAAAAATATTGGACCCTTGGGCCTTGGTGGTTAAGTCAAGGTCAAAATTTTGGGGTAATTAACTCAAAAATAATACTTTTGAGTTAATTAAAATTGAATTAAATGATAAATTCGTTTTTTCCCCAAAATTTTAATTTCAACGCTCCGGATTAAAAGATAATTAAATCTTTTGGACGATTGAGATTATTTTGACGAGGATCATCCAAACTAGCCGTTGCAGATTTTGTCCTATAAATTTAGAGGTCTTTGTCAGTATTGAGTCATCCGATCTCAGGATCGTGCACTTGTTCTTAGAAGCTCTTGTAATTTTTTTAGAAATAAAGCATAAAGACTTTGGGGTTACAAATTTTGATGTTCCTTCTCGAATCTATGTGGTGAATTGTCTCTAAACTCTGCTACTTTGTTTTTGCATTTTATGGTTGATGGACTTCATGGATTAATCTGCATACAGGTATCTTATGCAGTTTTCTGCATTCATAAAATGACATTTTGATTTTTCTGGAAGATCTCATGTTATTTTCTTAAATCTCTATCGATTTAAAATTCAGATCCAAGTGTGCAGGGAATTTTTTTTTTAGATTGAGCGTCTGGGGAAGTCTTCGGTTGGACCAGCCGACTCTCAATAAACATAAATCTGAAAAGCTCATTATTTGTTAAATTTCAAGTCTATCTTATGAAATTTGTGGTTTTGCAGGATCTCCTAAGGCTTGTGCCTCTCTTCCAAAAAACATTTCATTTTCTAAAATTGTGCTGAAATGAATTTAAATCTGGCTATGAGAGCCTCCCAAATTATAAATTAGTCTTGTAAATTTGTAGTTATTTCTTGGATCTGATAGTTTGTTTCTGTATACAGTTTTGGTTCTTTTCGGGTTTATTGTAGGAGTGCAGGAAGTTTTTCTCAAAATATCTTTAAATTTGAGCAGGATCTGGCCTCAAGATTGGGTCAGCTTCCAGATGCGGGCATAATTTCAAAGGAAAAGATCTCTGGTGCATTTAATCAGCATCAGAATCTGAGTTTTACTGGCAAATTTCACCGCTGGGTGAGGAAGAAATTTAATGTATTCTGCATAAAACCAAAATCAAAATAAATTTGCTACTGATCCCTCACCAATTTTCGATCTTCACTGCTCATCGATAGCTGCTCTCCCCTTCTACGCTGCTTTCAAACTTGAACGCTGTCAATTCCCATCATATCTGCATTTCTCTGATTCAGCTGGCTGCCTTCCGTACCGTACGGATCCGTACGAAATTTTTTTAAGCTGACCTGCAAAAAAAAAAAAAAAATCGCTCCTTACTGTCTACAATCGATCTGCTCAGTTTCCAATTTTCCCTGTGTCATTTCATCCAACCTCTGTGCATTCACGCTACAAATTCTATCTTCCCCTTCCACTGTCCGTACCGTACGGATATTCTTCACCCGCCTACAAAAAAATCAAATTTTCAATTCGACCGTACAATCGCATCAACCAGATCTACATCTGTGTTTGTCATTCTTCCCTGCGTCCGAATTTGCTTATCCCTGCTGATCTCGTCGTCCGTACAACCGTACGGAACGTACGGGAATTTTGTTAGAGCCTGTAAAAAAAAAAATTTAGTTGCTTCATTTGATTTTAGACGTAGGTTCTGATTTAATTTAGTTTAGTCTTTTAATTTAGACGTAAGTGTATTTTTTTTAGATTTAGTTTTGTTTTGATTTCAATTCTAGTTTTAATTTTTAGTTTAGATGTTTTGATTTTTCAGATTTTACTTTAGTTTTTAGATTCTAATTTTAATTTAACTTTTTTGGAATTTCATTTTTTTTTAAGTTTTAAAAAATAAAAATAAAAAATGAAAAAACTTACTTTTAGTTTTAGTTTAATGTTTAGATTTTAATTACCTTTTTAGTTTAGTTTTGATCCTTTAGATTTTATTTTAGTTTAGTTTAATTTAGTTTTAGATTATAATTAACTTTAATTTTTATTTAGTTTCAAATTTTTGGTTTTAGATTTAATTTTAATTTTTAGTTTATTTTAGAGTTAGTTTTAAATTTTGTTTTAGGATTTAAATTAAAAAATATATATATATTCTAAAAATTTAGAAAATACAAAAATATTTAAAAAAAAGATTCAAATTTTCTATAGTCAAATGCGCTAAAATTTTTCTATCTAAAGTTTGCCTATGGATCATTTTAATTTTCAAACTGTGTTATAATGGAATATCTTAATTTCAGAAAAATTTCAAGCATTTGGCATCGTTTCATAATAGCTTTGTTGATTGGCTTCAGTATCTTAATGAATGATCGTGGCATTTTCTATTGAATATCATTGTGGTCATTTAGCAGCAGTTATACATCCAATACTTATCTTTAATTGCATAACGGGATCTTGTTTGACTCCATAAGGCACTGGTTCTAACATAATCAATTTGTGAAATCTCGTTGATTTTATCAAGTATCTGGTGTTTTAGCTGTGTCTCCTAGATTTGTTTTCCTCATTTATAATAGGGTCTACCTCTCTTAGCTTGCAAGGAGACAGCTTAAATAGAGAGATTGGGGATCAGGGTGACAGGCCCCGATCTGAGCCGTTGTCGCAGTGCCTAGACAATCTGTGCGACAACAGGGAGATCATGTAGATCTTCCATTGGGCTTTAGCGAGTCACTGATGGAGTGGGGGACTTCATTAGCATGGCAAGATGGTGAGTGGAGCAGGGGGACCTTCATGTTGAACAAGATGGCTTGGGATCCAGGTATTGAGGGATCCCTTCATATCAGGGAGATGCAGAGGCCAGGGATGATTCAATGGCGCATCTGGGACCCTGGCATATTTTTGCAGTGACAGTAGGGAGCGTCAGCTAGAGAGGATGCCTGTTCATTCATTGCTTGAGGACAAGAAATTTTTGGCGAGGAGAACTTTAATATCCCCAATTAGCAATTCTGCTAATTAGAATATTAATTTTTGATCAATTTTGATGTTTCTAATGTCAAGCAGAAATAAGGTGGGTCGAGACCCACAATTAATAACTAAGGGAAAAAATACAACCTACTCCTATAGTTCACAAGTAAAAATTGCGGCCTTAGTGGGGCCCATGTGGAAAACATTTGATTTGGAGGTAGCTCCCTAGGTGGCAGCATGGGAGAGGCTCTATGGGGGCAGCGCAGTGAGTGGTTGGATAAGGGGACTGCGCAGTCCATGGTGGGCCCAACAGAACATTCGGGGCTCAATTGATAAAAGGAAGTGAAGGCATCTCATTTCCTCATTCATTCATCTTCTATTTTGATTGTCATCTTGACATAGTACGCTTGTGTCAAGTGCTAAGTCTGTCGTGATGTTTAGCACATGAGATCTTCAGGCGAAGATCTCAACCTCTACCTCGGGGGACTTCGAGTGCCTGCTCAGGGGATAAGTTCCAGAATTTTGGTGAGGAGTTGACATAGCAGCAATAGCAGGAATGCGTAGAGGCAGTAGAGACTGCGCAGTGCAATCTGGAGGAAGCGCCAGGAGTGTGGGAGAGAAGAGGAGTTCAGCCGAAGGATTTGGAGAGGCTGTGAAAATTCTATAATGGAGAATTTTATTGCAGCTACTTATTGAATTTCTTCTATTGCATTGTTAAACACAATTATTTAACATTTCTCGTGTTAAATAATAATAAAAAATATGCTACAGACTTCACAATTAATAAATCACATATAAAAATAGCACAAGTAATCACACATAGACACCGTTATTTTTGGACAATTGTCCCCGGAAAAACCTAATTTGGGAAAATCGATGCAGCAAATTTGAGGGTTTCTTTATTATGCAGAAATTTTGAGTACAAATGTGTGATTGTAAATGTCAATCAATCACCTGAAGAATTCTGATGAGAAAAGGCTGAGTGAGACAATTCTCACATCACCACGAAGTTCCGGCACTGACCTACACCCACACTGACTAGTTCTGTGTGATTCCGGGCAGTGACTGCATCACTCACGTTGTCACTACGTCACTGCATCACTCACACTGTCACTACGTCACTATTGTTGCTGCTTGTCGTGGTTGCTTCTGTGCTTGTTGTTATGCGAGACAAAGGTGTTCCTTCCTTCCAGAACTATCGACCTGAAACCGGATGAACCCTCAACTACCCCTCAAACAGAAATCGAAACTCCCTCTGCTTCTCTGTGCTGGCCCAGTGTAACTGTTGCTAGGGTAACTCTGCATTGATGCTTTGGCTCCTCTCTCACTCGTCTTCATGCACTTTCTATGCTTCAGAAATTCTCCCTCCTGGAGATTTCACCTTCCCCTCTTTGCAAATGAGAATCACTTCGATTCTTCGTTTCACTGAAGAAATCGAACTCTTGATTCTTTCTCTATCTGATGTTTTTCCATAGGCCCCTCAGCTTCCTTCTTATATTCTTCTGTTGAACCTTCAACGACCAAGATTAAAACATAATCAAGGGCTAAGATTAACTTGGAGGTGATCCATGACTTTTTCTAGAAGATTCACACAAAGTTTAATTATTACCCTTTAATTAATCAATCAGTTTCACTAAGTTTACACTTAGGAAAACATTAAAAAAATGATTAATTATTTTAATTAAACCATCTCTAAGTGGAATCTTCCAAAATCCTTTCTGGGTATTATGGAATACATGTGTCTTAGCCCATATACAAAATTACAAGGCTAGAGCACATCTGATGCTAACATAAATCAATAGAGGCGGCTAGCCAGCTCCTACCAAGGATTTTGGTAGCATTTTGGAGACATCTACCAGCAGTTCCAGCCAAAAGTCGAATTTCCCAGCAGTTGGGTTAGCCAACACAAGAGGGCCAATTTCCAAGGTCAAAACTAACACGAACCCTTTCTGGGTTTTTCTGGGTTTATTGATGAGAAGCCAAGACTAGTTTGGAAGAATTTTCTAGGCAAGTTTGAGGTATCAAACAGAGATCCTAACTCAACCAGCAGCTACTGAAGCTGGGGGAAAATAGGGTCGAAATTTCGAGTTCAACATTTGGCCAATTCCTTCACGGGCTTATTGTGGGTTTTGTGAGTAGAGTCTGGGGTTAAAAGACAAGAATTTTATGAGCAGTGGAAGTGACCAAAACAGCAGTCTAAAGTCAACCAGCAGCAACATTTCTGAGCAGAGTAGCGCAGCACCAGAGTCACGCAGAGCCAGTTGCTGAGACTCATTTCAGCTTGTGTTGAGAAGTATTCCAGCCTTCCTTGAGTAGGCCCAGGTGCACCTATTCCAACACCCCTTTGTACTCAATTCCCGACATTAATAAAATGGCTCAGCTCATCTTTTGGCTTCAATTTCTCATGTATTGATGGTGTAATTTATTTTGTTATAGTTTATTCTATTGTTGCTTGTATTACTGTCATTTTCCCATTTAGGGATATTACACAAGTGAACAAACCCTCTTCCGGAAACTCGCACTAAGATTTCTGGCCATTCGCACTACTGACCCTCTCTGCAAATAATTCAGCCTCCCTTCTCCTGTCACTCTGAAACTAGAAAATCATTGGCAAACTCTCTGGAATCCTACTCTTCACAAATCTTTGTTGCCTCCCCTCTCTGATGCTCTTCCCTTGGCTCAAATTGCATCCTCGCTGAAAACTACGAACTAGGTAACTCAATCTGCCTTGCTCACAATGATCACACTGATGTTATCTCCATGCGGGTGCCTACAAGCTTTGTAACAGTAGGTTGGTGCCTACGAACATTTATAAATATAAATATTTATGGTTTCCTCCTGCAAGGGCTTCCACATTAAACTTTATGTATTTTGATTTGAGTTTGTGTGCATTTAATGTTTTGAATTTAATGAATGAATGGTGAATGCTCATTTAAATTTTTAAAAAAATGATCTTAAACTAATTCTCCCTGTTGAAATATGTAACTAGGTTCGGTCAGTGAAATTTTCAAGCTGAAATACTACTGCAATGATTGATTTATTTCGCCTACTTATTTATGATAAGTTATTTATAGATACTTCCAGTAAATTCTGAAATAAACACAACTGAAGTATTCACTTAATCATAAGTAGAAAATCAAATAGAATGCATATAATGCAATAGAAACAATCACATGAACACAGTTATTTTTGGACAATTGTCCCCAGAAAAACCCAATGTGGGAAAACCGGTGAAGCAGATGAGGGTTTTTATTATTCTTCAATAATGGAAATCATTTACAAAAATTTGACGAGCAAATGTCTAGAATACACCTGAGATAATTTTTCCGAACCCTTCGGAAGAATTTCTGACACACGAGAGGCACCTTTTCTCCCTCTGCGTCACTCTGAATGGTCTTCTGCACTGGACTGCGTCACTTTGCGTGGAGGACCAGTGTTGTTGCTTAGCATTGTCCCCTCAGCATCCTCCTCTTGTCTTCTTCTTCCTCTGTTGACTTCCCCTTCCTTCTTCTGCCTCTGCAACTCTGCCTCTCCCTCTGAAATCAAATTCTATTCCTTCGGAATCGATTTCCTTCGGGTATTGAGTGTGTGCCCGACTCACTTTCCAAATGGCCCTCAAGCCTTCTCTTATAATCTTCTCTTTGATGAATCAACGGCCCAAATTAGATCTCTAATCAATGGATGAGATTAAAACATGACTTGATCTTCGTTTTCTAGAAGATTCACACTCTGCTTTATTAATACCCTTTAATTATTTAATTTCCCTAAGTTTAGACTTAGGGATCACATTAAAATAATTAATTATTTTAATAAAGCATGAATCGAGTGGAATTTCCACAAACGATTTCTGGGTTCTCTGGAATACTGATGTCCAAGCCTCCTCCCAAAATATGAGACTTGGAACACTTTCCAATCCTACAAAATCAACACTCCCTCTTAACGAGGAAAGTATTCAAGCAAAAAACCAACTGCATTTGCTCTAACCTGAAGCATCCACTGCGTTGTTGATGCCTTAGTTGTTGCCCCTCATCTCTGCACTGTTGCTCGTGACACCATCTCTTGCACTGCCCTATCCGTACTGTAGCTCCCTCTAAATCTCTAGTCCACCCATTCCTCTACTAGAATGGGTTCTTGACCATCCCCATCTTTTCCCTGAAGTAAGTAAGCTTAATCTTACCCGGAGCTTTCATGAGGATATCTGCCACCTTCTCCCTTGTAGGAATGTACTTCAACTGTACAACTCCCCGTTGGACATACTCTCTGATGAAGTGGCACCTAATGTCAATGTGCTTCAACCGATCATGAAACACAGGATTCTCAAAGAGCTTGATGCAACTCTGATTATCACACAAAATTTTAGCCAATTCCATCCTCTTCTTGAGTAAGTTCATGAGCAACTTACGAAGCCATATGGCCTCACACGAAGCTACACTAGCTGCCATATATTCAGCCTTAGTCGAGCTCAGTGCCACGGATTTCTGTATCCTACTACACCAGGAAGTCATTCCTGGTCTGATACTGAAATAGTACCCACTAGTACTTTTCCAATCTACTGGACTTCCAACCCAATCTGCATCAGTGAACCCACTCAACTGGATTTCATTGCCCTTGGTGTACTTCAATCCAAACTTGACTGTCCCCTTCAAGTATCTGAGAACATGTTTGGTTGTTGCCTAGTGAGCCCTCCTTGGTTCTACCATGAACTGAATTAGGGTATTCACGGCATAACAGATGTCTGGTCTAGTGCTGACCAGGTACATTAATGATACTATGAGCTGCCTATACAAGGTAGGGTCAGCCTCATCATCCTCGGACATGTCGATCTTCTTCCAGTTTGTGATCATTGGTGTAGCCATGGGTCTACAGTCCTCCATCTGAAATCTCTTCAAGATCTTTGAAGTATATCTTCCTTGTCCAAGGAAGATTTCTCCCTTCTGCTGCCAAACCTCCAACCCAAGAAAATAGTGCATCTGCCCTAGATCCTTCATGTCGAATTTTGTAGCCAGATTTTCCTTGTAGTCTTTTATGAGCTTAGATGATCCAGTCAAGAATAGATCATGTACATATAATACCAAAATTAGAGGCTCATCCCCTACTCTCAGATAGTAGACGTTGGGATCTGCATCACTCTTGACAAATCCCATCTTCTGCAGATAGCTATCAATTCGCCCATACCATGCTCTAGGGGCTTGCTTCAGTCCATACAAGGCTTTCTTAAGCCTGCACACATGAGTCTTCTGCTCATGCATCTCAAAGCCCTTTAGCCGTTCTATGTACACTTCCTCTTCTATCACTCCATTCAAGAACGTTGTCTTAACATCCATCTGGTGAATTTCCCATCCCATCTGCGCTACCAAAGAGATGATGGATCTAATCTAAGTGTACTAAGCTATAAGGGCGAAGGTTTCTTCATAATCGATCCCTTCCTTCTGTGCATACCCCTTAGCCACGAACCTGGCTTTGAATTTCTCTATGCTGCCATCTGTAGCATACTTGATCTTGTAAATCCACCTTGATCCTACAACCGATCTGTTCTAAGGTCTAGGGACTACTTCCCATACATCATTTGTCATGATGGAGTTTTACTCCACCATAGCGTCTACCCACACCTGATGTTGAGTTGCCTCCCAAAAACTAGAGGGTTCTCCAACCTATGCTACCAATGCCTTGTACCTGTATGTCTGCCTGCGTTCCCTCTTCTCATTTCTAGGGACTCCAATAAATTCCTCTGCATCCCTCAGAGTCTGTTGGAGTTCTCTACTCGTCCTTCCACTGGTGGTGGGTGGATTCACCTGCTCTCCTTCTTGCACCTCCTCAGAAAAATTTTCCATAGGATCCTTGTGTCGTGGAGAGGCATTGGAGCCATCTTCTGTAGGCCGTTGTGGTTGGACCAGTGGATCATCCTTAGACTGCATAGCTGTAGACATCTCTCGAGATCTCTTGAAGGCTCTCTCCTCCATGAATTTCACGTCTTGTCTTACTACGATCTTCCTACTCTCGGGAATATAGATGTGGTAGGCCTTCGCATTTTCGCTATATCCCACAAGGTATGCTTTCTCTCCAGTCTGATTTAACTTCTTCCTCTTCTCATCGGGTATATGTCAATACGCTATACTCCCAAATATCCTGAAGTGGCTCACCTTTGGCTTGCTACCAGTGAACACACTCTCAGGAGTAACCATACCCAATGTTCTATGAGGCACCCTGTTCTTCACATACACTGTTGTATTGCAAGCTTCAGCCCACAGAAATTTGGGCATGTCTTGATCATACAGCATTTCCCTCGCAGCTTCCACAATGGTCCTATTCTTCCTCTTTGTGATTCCATTCTGCTCTGGATTATATGGAGGTGTCCATTCTCTCTTGACGCCTTTGCGCAGAACCTCGTGAAGTCATTATCAATGTACTCTCCACCATTGTCTGATCGCAATTTCTTGATCCACTTTGCAGTTAGATTTTCCACCAAAGCCTTGAATTCTTTGATCTTTGGTCTTCAGAAAGTAGATCCATGTCCTTCGAGAATGGTCATCAATAAAGGTGACAAAATACTTTGCACCACTGAGAGCATTCGTGGACATTGGTCCACAGATGTCTGAGTGTATCAACCCCAAAACACTCTTGGCCCTATTGTTGTTTCTTGGAATGTTGCCTTGGCATACTTCCCTAATACGCACCCCCTGCAAACATCGTCTTTCTTGGTGCTAAGTTTTGGAGCTCCCGTGACAGTCTTCTTGAGGATCCTCAGGGCTCCATGATGTAGATGCCCCATTCTTCTATGCCATAATTCATTCAAATCTCTTTCATCAGTACTACCTATTAGTGCCATTGGAGACGTGAGCTGTAACTTATACAGTTTATGGATCCTTACTCCAATTTGCACCTTCCTTTTCCAAGTATTTGACATAAACTTTGTTGCCAATAAAGTATACATCGTAACCCTTGTTCTGAAGTTGAGACACCAAGAGCAATTTCATCCCCGATCCTGGTACATGCAGTACGTTGGTGGCCCAAAGCTTGTTACCAGCTTCTGTTTGAAATATTATGGTTCCTCTTCCAATAGGCATACATTTTGCCTTGTTTCCCATAGTGATCTGAAAATTCATCTGCTCTTCCTAGTAGCTCGAAAAGCATTCTTGAACTCCCATCATGTGAGCAGATGCTCCACTATCAATATACCCGACCCTTGGAGAGGCCATGCTTGACACAAGAAAAATCCTCTTCTAGTCTGGATGCCAAAACTGAAACGTCATGATCCCTATGTTTCTCCATGTGTTCTGGAGGACTACGTGAACCCTTCTGAGCTGATGTTGCCTCGTAGTCGGACCTTCATTCCATTGCAGATCCTCCTCTTCTATTTCTTGTCTTTTGCTCTGGTACGATGTGAAATTTTCAAGCTAAAATACTACTACAGTTATTGATTTATTTCGCCTACTTATTTATGATCATTGATAATTTATTTAAAGATACTTCCAGTAAATTCTGAAATAAACACAACTGTAGTATTCACTTAATCATAAGCAGAAAATCAAATAGAACGCATATAATGCAATAGAAACAATCACGTGAACACTGTTATTTTTGGACAATTGTCCCCGAAAAAACCCAATGCAGGAAAATCGGTGCAGCGGATGACGGTTTATATTATTCTTCAGCAGTAGAAATCATTTACAGAAATTTGACGAGCAGATGTCTAGAATACACCTGAGATAATTTTTCTGAACCCTTCGGAAGAATTTCTGACACACGAGAGGCACCCTTGCCCCCTCTGCGTCACTCTAATTGGTCTTCTGCGTAGTCACTGCGATGGACTGCATCACTCTGCATGGAGGACCAGTGTTGCTGCTCAGCGTTGTCCCCTCAACATCCTCCTCCTGTTTTCTTCTTCCTCTACTGACTTCCCTCCTTCTTCTGCCTCTGCAACTCCGCGTCTACAACCTCTCCCTCTAAAATCGAATTCTATTCCTTCAGAATCGATTCCCTTCGGGTACTAAGTGTGTGCTTGGCTCACTTTCCAAATGACCCTCAAGCCTTCTCTTATAATCTTCTCGTTGATGAATCAACGGCCCAGATTAAATCTCTAATCAATGGCTGAGATTAAAACATGACTTGATCTTCGTTTTCTAGAAGATTCACACTTTGTCTTATTAATAACCTTTAATTGTTTAATTTCCCCAAGTTTAGACTTAGGGATCACATTAAAATAATTAATTATTTTAATAAAGCATGAACCGAGTGGAATTTCCACAAACAGTTTCTGGGTTCTCTGGAATATTGTTGTCCAAGCCTCCTCCCAAAATATGAGACTTGAAACACTTTCCAATGCTAGAAAATCAACACGGTCTTCATAATGACATATATACACTGTAATCGTGATTTTATGTAATTAATGAAAAGAAGAAAAATAAAATTATTTTATGTTATGCTTGCGACATGGGTTTTATGCTCAAGAATTTTTTATAGATCAAGCTCCCATTGTAAGCTATTAGGATTGGTCATTAAGTCATAAAGTCAAATGAGTCATTGTAATGTCTTAAAGATCCATTTGGGCATGTTACATATTGTAAAAGAGAATTTATTTGAGTCATTAAAAAGAGTCAAAAACCCTCCAATACCTTGTCACAAGTACTCAATCAAGTCGGCCTTCCAAAGAAGCTATAGATCGTTCTAGAAGTAGATGTCGGCCTATATGAAAGGACAAGTTGGCTTATTTGCATGGACATATCACTATATAAAGCAGGACTCGACCTCACTTGCAAGAGCATCCATCAAGCATTTGAAATAGAAGAAGAAGTGCGAGTAAAGGGTAGAAGGAAGCCTCTCATCCAACGAAGGGAAAGAGCAGAAGATCAAAGTATTTTGGCATTGTTTTTGGGTTATCTTCCTCACACGTGTCACTGCAGTTAGGGTTTTTGCAGTGAGGTCACACCAATCCTTGAAGAAGCCAAGAAAGGGTCACTAAACAAGCATTCTTGCTAGCCGAGATCACAAGGAGAAGTGTCCAAGTCAAGCAAAGGGAAGGAACCTCACCAACCTCATTCAGTCAACTCACATATGCGAAATTGCTGTGATTTCAGGCAAGTCGAAAATTGCAGGTCTATGTAAAAAGTTTGAATTTTAGAGAAGTTGAGATTAGAAGTGTAAGAGGCCAGTTTGTCAAGCGAAGAAGTTGTTCACAAGGTCTTGTGACTTGGTCTTGGAGAGGTTAGTAGGTCAAGGGTCTTGGTCTTAGAATTCATCAATCGAAGGTTCTATAAGAAATAGGATTTGGTGGGTTTTCCTCTCAAGATTGGAGAGGTTTTGGCCCCAAATGATCACCTAGATCTTTTGTCCCTTGTCTCATTGTTCTTTATACTTTTGATAACTATTTGATGAAAAGAACACAATATTAATCAAGCTAAAGAAGAACCTAATCGAGAGAAGTAAAATGCATCCACAAGAAGTTATCATTGCTAGAGAAATAACCTCATCTCTCTGCCCTAGATTTTTCAACATGGTTTTAGAGCTAAGGTGACAAATCAAAGAAGGAAAGCTCAATAAGGGACACTCAATCATTCAAGGATCAAAGTTCTAGAAAGGGTATCAAGGGAATCAAAGAATCAAGAAAATCCTCTCATCTCCAAGGCATTTGGAAGACAAGGACTACATCATCATCTTAGAGAAAGTGTCAAAACCCTAGATCGATCAAAGAAGAAGTCCACATTTAAAGCATTCTTGGGATCCTCGCTCAAATCATCATCTCAAGGAAAGAGACCTTAAAAGACCCTACCTCTACTCAAATTAAAAAAATCTACAAATCAAAGGGAAGCAAGAAGAAAGGGGTTATTTGCATCATCAAAGGATTCAAGGTGATCCCCATCTCTTAGGAGTCAAGAATCACTTTTGAAGGAAGAAATCTTCTAAAAACCATATCATCATCAAATTCAAGAAGGCAGCAAGTTGAAAGGAGCATCTTCACAAGTAAGTATATTTATGTCTAAATTTGAATATGTCAAAATGTCTTTTTTGCAAGGAAAGCAACAAACTTGTTGGGGCTTCAAACTTTCTAGCATGGAAGAAAAGGACAGATTTGAACCTCATAGAAAACAAGGTCATGGAACATGTTAAGGGCTCAATCACCAAACCCCCAAAAGAAGATGCTCAAGCACTTGCAAGATATATGAAAGGGGATCCTCGCTCAAATCATCATCTCAAGGAAAGAGACCTTAAAAGACCCTACCTCTACTCAAATTAAAGAAATCTACAAATCAAAGGGAAGCAAGAAGAAAGGGGTTATTTGCATCATCAAAGGATTCAAGGTGATCCCCATCTCTTAGGAGTCAAGAATCACTTTTGAAGGAAGAAATCTTCTAAAAACCATATCATCATCAAATTCAAGAAGGCAGCAAGTTGAAAGGAGCATCTTCACAAGTAAGTATATTTATGTCTAAATTTGAATATGTCAAAATGTCTTTTTTGCAAGGAAAGCAACAAACTTGTTGGGGCTTCAAACTTTCTAGCATGGAAGAAAAGGACAGATTTGAACCTCATAGAAAACAAGGTCATGGAACATGTTAAGGGCTCAATCACCAAACCCCCAAAAGAAGATGCTCAAGCACTTGCAAGATATATGAAAGGGGGAGTAAGGGCTCAAAGAATTCTCATAGAATTCATCAAGGATCCCCTCATTCCCTATGTATCTAAATTAGAAAATCAAAATAAATATATGACAAACTTGTAGAATTGTTCTCTGTAAGAATTGCAGTAGAAGTGATCTCGTTAAGGCAAGAACTCTACAAGATGAAGATATCAAAAGAAGAAGGAATAGCCTAATACTTTATGAAGGTATCAGAAATAAGAGATCAACTACAAGAGCTGGGAAAGATAATGTCTGACAAAGAAATGACTACTATAGTACTAAATGCACTACCACAGGAATGGAGTAACTTTACATCAAGCATTTATGGGAAGAAGGAAGCTACTCCATTCAATGTTCTATGGTCACTATGCAAATTTCAAGAAACTAGGTTGAAGGAAAAATCTGATGTAGGATCAAATGAGCAAACTCAAGCATATGCTTCCATGGCAAAGAGAAAAGGGAAGTTTGGGAAATTTGATCCTCAGAAAAGAAAGAAGAATATGGCAAAGGTTCAATGCTATGGATGTCAAGAATATGGGCACTACAAGAGAGATATCATAAACTCAAGAAGGAAAACAACAAACAAGGAAGGGAAGAAGCCAATATCATTGAAGAAATGGAAGAAGCTAAAAAGAATAAATTCAAGAAGGAGAATGTAAAGGATCTCTACTATAATTGAGATAGTCTTCCTCACCGAGTTCTTTTCAAGTTTTTGTCTCAAGTTTTCTGTTGTATAGCTATCATGATAGGAATCACTAAGAAGGATGCATCATGGCATCATAGAAGCATACGATTGAAAGAAAGAGCTCATGACATCATCTTAAAGAAGCATGAAGGATAGCAGAAATAGAAGTCTATGGCAGTCACCCATAGAAGGATGTAGCTCTTGGTAACCTCATTAGAAGCATAAGTAGTACTTATGAAAAGAAGAAAAGCCATCTAGTATAAATCTCATCATACATCATTCGAGAGGAGCATTCGCTGCATGAGAATGATCAGGATCCTCCGTTGAAATATCCATTGGAAGGTTCACCTATTGGAAGAAGAAAAAGTCTCGCTGAGAAGTCCACTTTCTATGGGATTCATAGGATGATGGTATGATGACATAAGAAGTGAAGTGGGTCAAGGTGATTGAAGTTCTTTCAATCAAGGAAGTTGTTGAAGAGAGTCTAGATGACCGAAAGGAAGAAAATGAGGTATGTATGCTTGTACTTGATAAAATTAATTCATGTCATATAGTTGCAGATAACATGGATGAATGCTCTAACTCAAGAGCATGATCAAAATAAAGGATCTCCTTGTTTGGAAGGGTGCATGAAGGCATGGTTCACAGATTGACTAAATCAACATAATATGTCCTCATATGGAATATGAGGTGGTTGACCAAGTTGCAGGAACTAAGATTGGAAGTTCCTGCGAAGAGATACATGAATAAAGAAAGGAGGAGATCATGAATAATGCAACTACGGAGAAGGCAATCAGCATCCAAGGTCTACAAGATTTGACTATGATATCTCCGTGGGAAAGATATGAAGATCATAATGAAGTTTGAAAAAGAAAGAGACCCTTGACATTGTATATCTTTCGGGATATGTGTCAATATGTCTGCAAGATGTTGATGCAAGCAAGGAGATGTCATGATGAAAGACCATCACAAAGGGCTATCAAGCGAAAGAGTTGTAGATGTCATCTACAACGGATACTTATGTGGTAGGATGAAAGATCCTGAAGGAAACACGACGTGAAGAAGGTAGCAAGGCATGAAGGAAGGGCAGATATGGACTAATGGATCACTTTCCGATGAAATGAAGGATGACACGACTAGCATGATTTATGAATGAAAGTGATGGATGGTCTGTGCCCGACAAGAAGTCCCAATGATGAAGGCTCCATAATATTAAAGATGAAATTCATGTCATCGAATGGAGGAGCACTACAAGTAGCTGAAGGTCCCATGATCTCCATCGATGAAGAAAGAGTTGCTGCTAAAAACAGGTCCCTAGTTAAGAAGGAGCCAGAAAGCAAGTTTATGATTAGGAAGAAACTTGGAAGAAAGTCCCTAAGCTAAGAGGGTGCTTGGGTACGTTTCTTCATAGGAATGGGTATATCCGCCCTAGTTGAGAGGGAGAGATAAACACATCATTCTTGCCTTCACTTGGGAAGATAGAATGGAGGATTGGGTAAGCATATGGCATTTGATACTTTGAGGATGTGATACGACATCCAAGATAAGAGTAGTCATAGAGGACTGATATTCTTTGAGAACTGGGAATCCATGATAAGAATAGTCCTAATGGAACATACTTTGAAAGAACCCGAGTAGGGTATGTTTTGAGAGAGACAATGATGAGGGTGTCTACAAATCATTGGTCTCTCCAGCATTGTGCTCTGATCTTGTGGAGAGATAGAGTGGTTAGTCAAGGCATTGCTATGTGACAATGTTGGATGATATGATGCTAAACAGATGGGTTACCAATTCGACTCTTCTTATGAGAATTCTTCAGATTGAGAATGTCCAAGTACCTTGTATGGATTATGAATACCTCCCTAGTTAAACGAGAATGTTGAAATATGTAACTAGGTTCGGTCTTCATAATGAAATGTGTAATCATAATTTTATGTAATTAATGAAAAGAAGAAAAATAAAATTATTTTATGTTATGCTTAAGACATGGGTTTCATGCTCAAGTAAATTTTATAGATCAAGCTCCCATTGTGAGCTATTAGGATTGGTCATTAAGTCATCAAGTCAACTGAGTCATTGTTGTATATTAAAGACCCATTTGGGCATGTTACATACTGTAAAAGAGAATTTATTTGAGTCATTAGAAAGAGTCAAAAAACCTCCAAGACCTCGTCACAAGTACTCAATCAAGTCGGCCTTCCAAAGAAGCTATATATCATTCTAGAAGTAGATGTCAGCCTAGACAAAAGGACAAATCGGCTTATTTACATGAATAGATCACTATATAAAGGAGGACTCGGCCTCACTAGGAAGAGCATCCATCAAGCATCTGAAATACAAGAAATGCGAGTAAAGGGTAGAAGTAAGCCTCTCATCCAACAAAGGGAAAGAGCAAAAGATCGAAGTATTTTGGCCTTGTTTTTGGGTTATCTTCCTCACACGTGTGACTGCAATTAGGGTTTCTGCAGTGAGGTGACATCAGAAGAAGCCAAGAAAGGGTCACTAAGCAAGCACTCTTGCTAGACAAGATCACAAGGAGAAGTGTCCAAGTCAAGCGAAGGGAAGGAACCTCACCAACCTCCTTCAATCAGCTCACACATGCGAAATTGCAGTGATTTCAGGCAGGCCGAAAATTGCAGATCTGTGTAAAAGGTCGAATGTAAGAGAAGTCGAGATCAGAAGTGTAAGAAGCCAGTTTGTTAAGCGAAGAAGAAGTTTTTCAAAAGTTCTTGTGACTTGGTCTTGGAGAGGTTAGTAGGTCAAGGGTCTTGGTCTTGGAATTCATCAATTGAAGGTTCCATAAGAAGAAGAATTTTGTGGGTTTTCCTCTCAAGATTGGAGAGGTTTTGGCCCTGGCTGATCGCCTATATCTTGTCTCCCTTGCCTCATTGTTGTTTATACTTTTAATAATTGTTTGATGAAAAGAACACAATATTAATCAAGATAAAGAAGAACCTAATCAAGAGAATATAAAAGCATTCACAAGCAGTTATCATTGCTAGAGAAATTATCTCATCTCTCTGCCCTAGATTTCTCAACACTCTCCACCTCTCAATATAGGCATAAGTTCAACACTTTTAGTTCTTTTTCCCTTTATTCTTCTTCAAATGCTTTTTTTTTCATTTTTGCTTCCTGTTACCCACCATCTGTTGGCTACTGTTTTCCCCATTTGGTTTCCATATTGTGAGGGATCTTGAATTTTTGTGAAAGGAAAATGTGCATTGTAGCTCAAGGAAAAGGCTACAAGGTTTCGTGAAGCTCTAAGTTGCAAACTTGTCATAAGACTAGCTTTTCTGGAGAGGAATTTCATGACATATCATGTGAGACCATGTTCGTTGTATATAGAACCCAGACCTATGCAACTTTGAGTATAATAAATTTACTGTCTACATGAATTCATTCAAGGCATGATGGACTTTTGCATCGACATGGAAACAAGGGCACCCAAATTTGGCTAGCCAATACAAAGCACAATCATAATCCATTAAAACATATCAACTATTACACTGTGGTCTCTGATTTTGAAGACCCTGTTGTCAACAGATACACATGTTGGGTCAGCAATTTCGTTCTTTTAAGTATGTCATAGGCCATTATTAGTACTTAATTTTTAACTATCACTTTCCACATTTTATTGATGGATATATCCAAAGTTTCCTTGTTCATTAATAGTCTAAAACCATGAAACTATGAAATTAGAGGGACTAGTGTAAGACAAAGATGTTTTTGATTCCTTATAACCAACTCAAGTTTTAGGCCTTTGGAAAATGATCTAGTAACAAGGTCCTTAAGTTAATTTATATGCCAATTAAACTCCTATAGACTTTTTTAAGCTGGAAATATTACAAACTCTTTTAAAAAATATTAGCTTACCAAGACTAAAACCTCGACTAAAACCCTGTTGTATTCAATATCTTCAAACTCATCAAAAATCTCTAACTCGTTATCTGTCAAGTCAAAGAAAACCTGCCAACACAACCAAACAATCAATCAAACTGCATTAGAACAGACTGACTAGAATGATTCATAGTTTCATAATAGAAGATTCATAGTTTTGAACACAAACACAAGTTGATGACAAGTGCATGCTTATGAAACAAAATTGAAATACTCAAATGCAAGTGAAGATGGATAAGACAATGTATTTATGAAAAGCATGGAAAAAACTCAAACTATAGTCTTTGCATAAGGTGACTTACTTATATCTAAACATATGAAAGATATGCCTCGAAGTTTTTGCTAAAACGGATTGTGTATCATGGAAACTATACCAGCGTAACCATGGCTTAGTTCGCAATATCTAAAATTGCTAAATATATAAGCCAACCAAAACATATACGACATCATAGTTGTGTGGATTTCATAAAATGGTAAACAAAAGAAAAATACTGAGATAGAAATGGGTTTTCCATCATATCAAATATTGTTGGAAAGACAAAACATTTAATATATATTATATAGAAAAGGAAAGTCCAAACATTCAAGTACTAAAACTTGTCATTTTCTTTGGCTTGCTACCCATTATCCACTAGGGGTTAACTACTTGCAGAAACACCCCTGCAAGGGTGTTGTGTTTCCAATTTGAAGAAGCTCCCTTGCTCATATTCTCCAGACTCAAATAGTTTTCTTACTTTCTCCTTCAAATATGTGATTATGTTAGCCCAACAATGGTATATTAGATCTCCTCCCTCACTCCTTAGATGATAAATGCACTCATTGATGGTACTTTATATTTCAAATATTCTATACAATGTTTTGATACTTAGACATGGTGTTATAACATCTGTGTTAGCAAAGAAAGTGATAAATACTAAAATGAGATCTGATGACACATCATACTATTTATAGTTCTATTAACTACCTCATCGTACCATGGAGCGTAATTTCCTTTAGAAGTGTTGCGATTTCTCAATTCAAGTTGTATGACTAGGAAACCAGTTGAAGAAGCATATTCCAGATTCTACCCATACTTAACACTTTTCATTTCCTATATTTCACTCCATTCCATCCATAAAAAAGCTATTCCAATCCATAAATGTCATTAAAAAGTTATAAATGAGAAAGCCTAAGTTAATAAAACCAAAATTTGGTAGAGGTGGAAAGCTAATAAAGTTAAAAGCCAAAAATAAGGAAGCATGAGCTATGCCACCTTACTGTGAGGTCAATGCCCCTAGTCCCATGCTTGTCTATGAATATCTAAAGAAAAAGACAATTGTTCAACGAATGAACACTTCAAGAAAAAGGCAAAAGGGATAGTAAAAAATAGTGTTACCGAAAGGTAACTCAATGCTAAGCTCCCTCTTTAAGGATTCTAGACACAAATTCCTAGCTCTTGAAAGCTAGTTGACCAACGTTATCAGACCTATACATCATATTATATGACTTTGACGGTCATCAAATGAAGTTTTCCCCTTCCCCTTTCCATGATTATCCATCACATCACCTATCCTTAACTTGGGGACATGGAAAATCAAAGAAGCGAAAATCGCGATTACGATTTTTTCGGAAGGGCGATTTAATCGGCGATTTTTTGGGCGATTTTTTGGATTTGAAAAAATCGCCAAAAAATCGCGATTTTTTCGGTAAAAATCGTGGGCCCATCAAACAGCAACCCTATAAGTTCAAAAATCGATTTTTTTTTGGTCATTTTTGTAGCCCTCTCATTTTCCTGACACACCCTGTTGGCAGTTAATGGTAATGTTAAAATCTTAAAGTAAAAGTGATATTCACTTTTACTTAAATTTTTAACATTACCATGAAATGACTCAGGATGTTTAAGAGTGGTTTCGACCTCATTGGATTTCATATGGAGAAACTAGAATTTTAGATTTCACTCAAAATTCAGCAGCCTTAATGGTTTTCAGGGTTTCATGGTTTGGGTATTTGCATTGTTTCCATTTGATTCTATTATGTGTAAGGGTATGAGATTGGCATTTGATCAAGAGCATGAAGTCCTTTACGAACCTTGATGTTGGTGGCATTGATTGTTGAACTTTTTTGATGTTGGTGGTATTGATTGTTGAACTCCCCTACCGTGGCCTTAACAAGAATGTACCCTTCACTCAAAGGAAAACAACTGGTTAGGCATGTTAATCTTTTTCTACCGCATTTTAAGGTTGAGGAGATGAACCCTTCACTCAAACCAAAGTCATTGGTTAGGCATATTCAACTTTTTCAATTTCTATCATGTTATAAGGTTGAGCAATCCAAGTCTGAAGACTTTGAGCTAGATGATGTTTATGTATCTCTTGTTGATGATCCCATTTCTAGTAGCGATGAATCAATGATGAGTTTCATGAGGAGGAGGAGGAGGTGACACCACCTACCCCTGCTACTGGTAGAGGACGTGGTCTACCTCCTTTAGCTCCTAGTGCTTCAGGATCTGGAGCACAACAGAGTCCATTGCCAGCCCCGCCAACTTCTTCGTCTAAAGGGAAAGTTGTTACATTTTCTCGCAAGAGGGGCAGAGGAAATCAGTAGTATAGGTTATTTGGTGCATTCCTTTGTATATAACATTATGACTCATGATATGAGATACATTATTATATTTTTTGTTGATATTTTGAGGTTGAGTTGAGACTCAGGACTTAGTATTCAGTACATGATTCACTATTATGTGTGATGTAGCACTAGACATGATATTACACATCTTATATATTAGTTTTTTTTTTCATATTTACGTGTCAATGCATTTATTTTATGTTGTGGGTGTTTTAGATATTAAAAAAATTGAAAAAAAATGAATATTTTTGTATGTGCCGATTTTTTCCCGATTTTTACGATTTTTTCAAATTTTTTCCCCTCGCCGATTTAATCCCGATCGCGATTTTCAAAACATTGTGGAAAATACACTTTGTCCTACGACTTATCAAATGTCCTAGAGTTGATATTGTTACCCCATGGTAAAACTTAGGGAATTCTAAGGTTCAATTTTATTGTGTTATGTTAAGAGAAATCACTAAATCTGTACTATTGAATGGCTCACCAAGAAGTTGGACTAACCACTACAAGTTGGTGCCTTGCATTGGGATATATATGTACCATGCCTTGAGATCCATGGCACTATATTCGGATACATGATGCTACCTTGGGATCCATGCACATATAATTGGCCATATATACCAATATTGGGATCCATGTACTTTACTAGGATATGTATCATCGCATTGGGATTCATGGCAATACATTAGCTAATGACAGGTATGCCTCATCATCATAGTTACAACATCCACTAAAAAATAGCATCCCTCACCCAGTTGGATGCCTTCACTCAAATGCATGCATGATTATTCCCTATTGGCCCTATTAGCCCCTAGATTTGCTCCCTATCAAACTTGGAGGCTTAATGACTAGCAAATTACATTAGCCTAGAGGTTTACAGACATCCAAATGCAACTTTGCTTGAGCTAGGGGTTGGTTCCTATTACTCCTCCTGTCAATAAGGGTACATACAAATTTTTGCAGCAAATTTCACCACCACTATAAGCCCAAGGTCATAAGTCAAAAGACTTGTAACAACCATGAAAGGCCCTATATTAGGTGTCCTAGGCTTGTTTGATCAGGCCATTGTTAGAATTTGGGTAGCTCAAAAGCTATTTCCGAGAGGGAAAACCCACCAAAAAGTACTTTGTTGGGCGAGTTACCCAGAAGTGGGGTTCTAGACCCAAGATGTGGGTTTAGTACCAAAAGAAAAGAATTATTTATTCTAATGGGTTGAAAGGCTAAAACCATAAGTCTAGAGGTTTCCTAAATGACCCAAGTGAATAGGATAAATAGAGGACGAGCCTAGGAAGAGGTTCATTGTGTGCAAGGGAGATGTGACCTCTCTTGTACTAGGAGTGTCCTAGGAGGGCTGAGTTTTGATCATGGAGGCTGAGATCCGCACTTGGAATAATACCACAACAAAGTTATCAGCTGTTCTGAGGAGGTAGAGTCAAGGGTTAGAGCAGTATGGGTGCCAAGATCCTCAAGGGATGGATGTTGAGATTTTGAGGTAACATCGGGTGTGCTCTAGCCCTGCGATTTTGTGGAAGGGCTAAGACACACAAGACCTCCAAAACCCAGAAAGCGTTTGGAGAAATTTCATCTGGTGTGTGAGATTTCAAAATAATTAATTCTTTTAATGAGGACCCTAAGTCTAACTTAGGAAATTAGAAAAATTAAAGTGAATTAATTAAACACATGTGATGAAATGTTCTAAGTGACGCAGATCAAGCAGTATTTTAATTTGAGCTGTCGATTATAGATTAGATCACGGTCGTTGATGTGTCAACACGAAAACTATAAGAGAAAGGCTTGGGGTCAGTTGGAGATACACACACATTTGTAGAGCACTGAAGCTAAGTCGAATTTTTGGGGCGGGGTTTTGCTAAGAAATTCGAAACAATTTTGCAGTGCAGTGAGGGGCAGAGATCAACAAGGGATGATCTGATTCAAGGCCGAGAATATAGCAACGCAAAGGGGCAGTGAGTACCAATCAGCGCAAAGACAGCCAAGAGCACGTAGTACAGCCAACACTACGCAGAGACTACAAAGAGATTGCGTAAGCCCAGCCAGGGTGACGCAAACCCAACCAGCACAACGCAAGGGCAGTGTAGCACCAGCCAGGTTGACGCAGTCCCAACCGGGGCAGCGCAGAGGCAGTGCAGTGGGGACACTGGCCAGTTAAGGGCTGACACAGAGGCTACAGAGGTAGCGCTGAGGGTTCCAGTGGACCAGAAGGGGCTCATGATCTGTAAATCCCATTTAAGGGTGTGATACAGCCATATCTTCTGTCTCCGAGTGAAAGGTACTTATTGTCGTGTAATTTCTCTGTAGGGCCAACCATGTCTGGTGCCCAGATTGTTGTATTCAGATTCTGCATAATAATATAAACCCTCTAGAGTTGTTGCACCGATTTTCCCGCATTGGGTTTTTCTGGGGACATTTGTCCGACAAATCGTGTAATCTTGTCACATATGTGTATTGTTCAGTAAATGATTTGTAGATGTGTAGGCTGCAGTTAGTGTCTACTTTGATGTTTTTCTGAATAATTCAGTAAAATAACTTGTTAAGTTAATTAAAAAAGTAGGAGAAGTAGATCTAGATACTGCAGTAAGGTTTCTGTTTTGAAACCTTCACATGGTATCAGAGCATTACAGATCAAGCTGATCCACCAGCAGAGCGGTTGAAGAAGATTGTTGTAGAGAAGGCAGCTGAAGCAGCAGAGTTCCAAAGAGGGCAGCGTAGGACCAGGAGGACGCAATCCCAGCAGAGGCCACGCAGAGGCTGACGCAAACTCAGCTGAGTGACGCAGAGGCAACGCAGAGCCTTCCAGAGTGACGCAGAAGCAACCTGCGCTGCGCTGAGCCAATCTGCTCACGCAGAGGCCAGCCAGTGGAACGCAATCTAGTTTTTGAGGTTGATGTGCATTTTTGTCAAAGTCTAAAGCAGAGCTTCTGATCTTCAGAGCTTGCTTGTGTGTCAGAGGTCCTGTCGGTGCAGAACCGTGCCTACCAAAGGTGACAAAAGCGGGAGGAGAACAATTGCTCAGCAGATCTGCGCCAAACAGATCTGAGATTCGATCAGGAGGGTGATCGTAGAGAACTGATTCAGTTGTTTTTTGGCGGAGGATTTCTGGGAGGGAAATCAGTTGTCAGAGGGAGCAGCTACTATAGAGGGTTTCTATCGCCAAGAAGCCCAGATCCATTCTTCTGTTGAGTGTTGCAAAAGGAAGAGGGAGAGGAGTATATGTTCTGAAAAAGTTGAGCAAAGGTGGTTTCTCATGGACTAAGAGATCAGGACAGGTTGGACAGCATGTCCAACTTCGTTATCTGGAGGGCCACGATCCTGATAGTCCTCGATGAGTATAGTGTTGAGATTTTGTGTATTGGGGGTAGCATCAATTGTGCTCTAAGTCCCAAATTTTGAGGAAGGGCTAGATACACTTGAACTACAACACCCAGAAATGGATTTGGGAAATTTCATCTTGTTTAGGAGATATTAAATTAATTAATTATTTTAATGTATTTCCTAAGTTTGAACTTAGGGAACTTAAATAATTAAAGTGAATTTAATTAAACATTTGATGAAATTGTCTTAAGTCACACGGATCAAGCTTTCTTTTAATCTTAGCCATTGATTCAAGATCTGACCATGGTCGTTGGTTTCCCAACGAGAAAAGTATAAAGGAAAGGCTTGGGGTCATTTGTAAAGACAAACAGAGGCAGAGCACTGAAGCTAAGCTGAGATTCTAGGGCGGGTTTGCTAAGAATTCTCAGAAGTGTTTCAACTGGAGAGAGGGGAATTTAGGCCAAGGGGATGATCTGATCCCGGGGTCTAGAATCAACAAGAGGCAGACATCAACTCAGAGAGACAGCGCAGAGAAGCAGGGGAGCTGCAGCTGCAAGGATAGTGTGATTTTCAGCAGGAAGCCCTCAAGGGTTACGTAGAGACCCTAAGGGGCAGCATAAGGCCTGCATCACCCAGTATGGGGTAACGCAGTCCTTTCCAGAGTAGCATTGAGGGTCAGAGGGGCTTCATAGGCTGACACAGAGGCTTCAGGGGCAGCGCTGGGGTTTCGAGGCCCTAATTTTGGCTGAGTTTTATAAATCCCATTTGAGGGTGTGGATCAATCATTATTTTGGCCCTAGATCAGCCAGTGAGTTGTAGATCTATTATTTATCTATCGGGTTTTCCAGATCTGGAACCCAGATTTGTTGTATTTGGAAAATTCTTAATAATAAAACCCTCCAGCAGCCAGAAGACCTGTTTTCCCGCATTGGGTTTTTCCGGGGACTATTTGTCCAGAAATAACCATGTCACTTTGTCTAGGTGTGCATGAACTTGTTCTAGATCTAGATTGGTGGAGATCTGTTATGTGTTTTGCTTCGATTTTAACTTGAATTCATCCAATTAATAACTTATCTAAGTAGGAGGAGCATAACCAGATTAACAGTAAAAATTTCTGCATAAAGTGTAAAGATTCAGAAATTTCCACATACGGCATCAAGGACCATGCTGAGAATGTCCTAGTTGTGCCTACCGATGTAGATCCTCTGAAGAAATTCAAGGAGAATCAAGCGCGAGCTAAGCGCTTGATCATGGACGGAGTCAAAGATCACGTGGTTCCACATATTGTCGAGAAGAACACGACAAATGAGATGCGGAAACCTTTGGAGACGATGTATTAGGGAGGCTTTGTCCAAAGGAAGATGCTTCTGGAGAATTAGATTCGGTTGTTACAGATCCAGAAGGGTGAGGAAATAGATCCCTTTCTCTTCAGACTTCAAACTATCTGGGACCAACTGATTGCCATGGGTGCGACTCTGGATGAAGGGCTCTTGGTGAGGATTGCCCTGAATGCAGTCACTGAGGAATGGGAAACGTTTGTCCAAATCATCTTGGGCAGGGCAGCATTAACATCCTAGGCAAATATGTGGGAAATCCTCCGTCGGGATGAAATTAGGAGATTTACCAAGAGGTAAATCAAAATAAGTGGTACAGTCAAAGTAAAGAAAGAAGAGGAGGAGGATGCAGCCCTTGCATCAAAGGGACAGAGGCAGCAAGGGGAGAAGAAGAGGGACCTATCCAAGGTTCGGTGCTTTAATTGTGGCGAACTAGGACACTTCGCCATCAATTGTCCTAAGAAGAAGGACAAGGGATCCTCGGAATCCAAGGCAGCAGCAGCAAAAGGGGATGATGGGAGTGACAATGACGTAGCCATGAGTGCTCATGAGCCACGTAAGTGGGGCGATATTGATCTGTAGAGCAGTTACAGATGGAGAGTGGCAGGATCCTTGAGTAGCCTAACTCTTGGATCACATCCGTGCTACGGGAGCCTTAAGACAGTAGTAAGGAATGACTAGAGCAATGGGTGCAAAGATCATAGATGAAGCAAGGGCAGAGGCTGAGGAGCTGGAGAAGGAGCAGCGCAGTGCAAATGCAGCAACAACGTAGAGGGCACCAGCACAGAGGAGGTCTGCTTACACAGTGTAGAGCTGCAGCAACACAAAGGCTTCAGGAGTACAGCACAAAGCAACAGCCTATAGAGCTTCAGTGATGAGATGCAGCCCCACTGACTTGTCTGTCATTGAGCAGGGGTCCTTCAGTTGCTTACTTCTCAGCAACTGAGTTGCAGTGCAGCAGTTAACAGTGGCAGTGTTATGGGCAGCATGATGCAGCAAATTGAGAGGGAGTTGTAGTATAGATGTAGTTGTGTCAGTGGCAGTGACATGGGCAGCAGTACAGAAAGCAGCAGTGCAGTGGATGTAGGACAGCAAGCCAAGCATCGGCAGCGCAGACACTGATGTCGAGATCTGGCTATACTTGGTGTGGATGTATTGCTAGAGCACACTCCTCACTAAGAGGGAGTGTTGAGATTTTGAGGTAGCATCGAGTGTGCTCTAGCCCTGAGATTTTGTGGAAGGGCTAAGACACACAAGACCTCCAAAACCCAGAAAGCGTTTGGAGAAATCTCATCTGGTGTGTGAGGTATTAGAATAATTAATTTTTTTAACGAGGACCCTAAGTCTAACTTAAGAAATTAGAAAAATTAAAGTGAATTAATTAAACACATGTGATGAAATGTTCTAAGTGACGCGGATCAAGCAGTCTTTTAATCTGAGTCGTCGATTGGAGATTAGATCACGGTCATTGATGTGTCAACGAGAAAAGTATAAGAGAAAGGCTTGGGGTCAGTTGGAGATACACACACATTGGTAGAGCATTGAAGCTAAGTCGAATTTATGGGGTGGGGTTTTGCTGAGAAATTCGATACGAGTTTGCAGTGCAGTGAGGGGCAGAGATTGACAAGGGATGATCTGATCCAAGGCCGAGAATACAACAAGGCAGAGGGGCAGTGAGTACCAGTCAGCGCACAGCCAGCCAAGAGGATGCAGTTTAGCTAGCACCACGCAGAGGCTGCGTAAGCCCAGCCAGCGCAACACAGGGGCAACGCAGCACAAGCCTGGGTGACGCAGTCCCAGCTGGGGCAGCGCAGCACCAATCAGGGTGACGCAGTGGGGACGTTGGCTAGTTAAGGGCTGACACAGAGGCTATAAAGGCAGCAATGAGGGTTCCAGTCGGCCAGAAGGGGCTCGTGATCTGTAAATCCCGTTTGAGGGTGTGATAGAACCATATATTTTGTCTTCGAGTAAAAGGTACTTATTGCCATGTAATTTCTCTGTAGGGAAAACCATGTCTGGTGCCCAGATTGTTGTATTCAAATTCTGCATAATAATATAGACCCTCTAGAGTTGTTGCACCAGTTTTCCCGCATTGGGTTTTTCCGGGGATATTTGTCCAAAAAATTGTGTGTAATCTTGTCACATATGTGTATTGTTCAATAAATGATCTGTAGATGTGTAGGCTGCACTTAGTGTCTACTTTAATGTTTTTCTGAATAATTCAGTAAAATAACTTGTTAAAGTTAATTAAACAAGTAGGAGAAGTAGATCTAGATACTGCAGTAGGGTTTATGTTTTGAAACTTTCACATTGGACAGAAAGGTGAGTGTTTAGGCCCTGGTCTAAGGCCAACGTAGCAGATTTGTCCCATGTTCCTGCAATGTTTGAAGGAGCCCATGTGAACAAAAGTGTTGAAGAAGAGGTTGAGGGAAAGCTTGAGGGTATCTATGAACAAAGTTTAATCATAGCAACTCGTCCTTGAGACAACTATCATCCAAGAGAACCACAGAGAACAAGACCGAGTTATTTATTGACAAGGAGGAGAGGGTCGAAAGGGTTTTTTATCTATTTTTCAATGAAATTTTTGTGGTAGAAGGCTGAGGTTATCTGGTGTGTGAGGGTTGAAGTTCAGAGAGAATTGTAACCCTATATCCAAGACAAAAAGAGGGTTGAGACCCTACGCTGGACTAGGAAGAAGAGGTTGAGAGCCTTAGTTGTTACAAAGGTCGAGTATAGGAATAAAAGGGGACCGAGAGGGCCTCGAGCTATGTGCCGGGGGGGGTTGAGAATACAGCAATCGGGTGTTATGCCACGAATCAAATGTTAGTAATAGCGAGGAGAGAGTGAACCATAGGATCACTACATATAGTGATCGTCAGATTATAAGCTGCAAATGTACATAGTAAAGAAACACACTTTACCTAACTCTACGCTAGACCAAGTTATACTTAACTATTTCCTATGTGTCAGAATATTCTAACATCCCCCCTTTAGAATAACTTGGAAAGGGATTAAAGGATTTACAAAGGTGACACAATAGGAGACTATTTCCTATGTGTCGGAATATCCTAACATCCCCCCTTAAGAACAACTTGGGATAATATTGAAGGATTTACAAAGGTAACATAATAGGAGAAGGAAGGAGGCATTAGAGCCTATCCCCCCTTAATGATAACTTTCTTGAACTCCAAGCATAGATCGAAGATTAGTAAGCTTCGCTTCTTTGAGAGCCTTTGTAAAGATATCAACAACTTGATCATTGGTTAAACAACACTGCACTTCAAGAACATGATCATGAATGAGTTTTCTGATGAAGTGTATGTGTAGGTCAATGTGTTTCATGCGTTGATGCTGAACTGGATCTTTGCATAGCTGAATGGCACTTTGATTATCACACCAAAGTGTAGTTGGATGTTGTTGATGAAGACCAAATTCGTACAGGATCTGACGAAGCCACAGGCCTTCCTTGCTGGCTTCAACTGCACCACGATACTATGCTTCTGTCGAAGAAATAGAGATGGCACTTTGTTTCTTACAAGACCATGTAATGGGTCCTTAACCAAGAGTGAATACATAGCCTGCAGTAGACTTTCAATCATCAGGGTCACCGACCCAATTAGAATCAGTGAAACCAATCAACAATGGAGATGCTCCTGCACTGTAATGAATCCCGAACTAAATTGTACCTCGAATATATCAAAGAATTCTTTTAGCTGCTTTCCAGTGACTTTCATGAGGTTTGTCAATAAACAGAGCAACAAGACCAACAGCAAAGGAAAGGTCAGGACAGGTATGGGTTAGATACAGAAGTTTACCAACAAGTTGACGGTATAAGGTAGCATCAACTTCAGGGGAAGTATAAGTGACTGAAATTTGGACTCCAGCCTAAAAGGGAGAAGGGGTTGGCTTACACTCTTCCATGTGAAAGTGGCGTAGAAGATCACAGGCATACTTGGACTGAGAAAGGGTAAACCTTCTTTGGATTGCAAGACTTGAAGACCAAGGAAATAATGTAAGTGTACTAAGTTTGTCATTTCAAACTTATTTTTGAGGCTAGACTTCACATGGTTTATATGGTTGGGATCACTACCAATAAGGATAATATCATCAACATAAAGAACCAAGATGATTAAGGACTTACCCACTTTCTTGGTGTAGACAATGTTGTCGGAATGACATCTAGAAAAGCCATTATCTTAGAGAAAGCTATCCATTTTGGCATACCAAGCCCGAGGGGCTTGTTTGAGACCATAAAGAGACCTCCTAAGGCGACAAACAAGGCTAGAGTCGTTTTGGATAAAGCCAGGGGGTTGTTCCATGTAGATTCTTCATGCAAATCCCCATGTAAGAAGGCGGATTTAACATCCATCTGATGGACTCCCATTTAAAGGAGGTAGCAAGGGAAAGAACAAGGCAGATAGAATTCATTTTGCCAACAAGGGAGAAGGTTTCAGTATAGTCAATGCCTTCAACTTGTGAAAATCCTTCAGCAACAAGACGAGCTTTATGTTTATCCACTTTTCCATCTGGTCCAAACTTTGTTCTGTAAACCCATTTGCATCTGACAAGTTTACTTCCCTTTGGAAGAGGAACAAGATCCCAAGTATCGTTTGCCAATAAGGAACGATATTCTTCCTTCATAGCTGCATCCCAATCTGGATGACCTGAAGCTTCTTCAAAGGTGACTGGATCAGGATTTTTTGGAACTTGAGCCAATAAGGAAGAGGCTTTGTCGAACTGAGAATGTGTACGACATTGATCTGCAGAGTCACCTGCAAGAGAACCTGCTGCACCCCGAGTAGAGCGGACCCATTTTGAAAGTTATGGGGCTGAAGGATGATCTTGAGGAGGTGGAGGAGGATTGTCATCCTCATTGTCATCATCCGAACTAGAAGGAATGTTGTCAAAAATAGAAGAGAGAGAGAGAGGTGGCACATATGTCGAATCAGGCTCGCAGGCCAAAGGTGGCACACCCGCCGAACTAGGCTCGCAGGCCGATATATTTTCATCAAATTTTGCATCTCTTCTAATGATTACATTTTTGGATTTTGGTTGAAGAAGTCTGTATCCTTTGACATCTTCAGAATATCCAACAAAAATGCATTTTTCACTCTTAGGTTCTAAGACTTTATGTTTCGCATCTGGAATATGGGCCCAAGCTTCACTTCCAAAAACAGGAAAGTGACTTACATCTAGTTTGATTGAGCTCCACGCTTCTTCTGGAGTTATATTCCTTAAAACCTTAGTAGGAGTGCGATTTACTATGTAATTTGCACAGTTAATTTCTTCTGCACAAAAATTAAGACTAAGTCCTTTAGATTAAAGCATACAATTAGACATTTCTGTTAGAGTGTGATTCTTCCTTTCATCTACACCATTTTGTTGTGGAGTATGTTGAGATTTTGAGTGTTGGGTTAGCTTCGGATGTGCTCTAGCTCCCAAACTTTGCAGAGGGACTAGAGTACATGAGATCTCCAAGACCCAGAAAAGGGTTTGAGAAATTCCATCCGGTTTAAAAGAAAATTAATTAATTACTATTTATAATTAAGGACCCTAAGTCTAACTTGGGAAAATTAAAATATTAAAGGTAATTAATTTAAACATGTGATGGAAATTACTTAAGTCACACGGATCAAGCTTTCTTCTAATCTTAGCCGTCGAATCAAGATTAGATCACGGCCATTGGTTTCCCAACGAAAAAGTATAAAGGAAAGACTTGGGGTTAGTTGGAGAACACACACAAGGAGGCAAAGCACTGAGACTAAGCTGGAATTCAAGGGCATGGTTTGCTAATAATTTCCAGAAGTGTTTCAACTGCAGCGAGGGGTAGTATTGGCTAAGGGGATGATCAGATCCCAGAGCCAAGAGTCAGCAATAGGCAGAGAAGCAGCAGTCAAAGCAGCGCAGAGGGAGCAGCAACTACGTAGCGCAGAGAGCTTCAGTGCTACGCAGGCCCAGAAAGAGCAGCGCAGAGGCTGCAGGAGGCCATCAGGGCTTACACAGGCCTAGCTAGGGCAGCGTAGGGACTACATCACCTAGTCTGGGGTTACGCAAGCCTCTATTGTGTAGCACAGGGGCACCAGCAGGCTAGCAGAGCTGACACAGAGGGCTTCAAAGCAGCGTTGGGGTTTCTGAAGGCAGAAAAGAGCTTAGTTTTATAAATCCCGTTTGAGGGTGTGAATCAGTTTAGTTTTTCGTCTCCGGAACAGAGGTATTGCTGCAGATTTTGTATTTCTCTGTCGGGTTAACAAGTAAGGTGCCCAGATTTGTTGTACTTAGAATCTACTTAATAATATAAACCCTCCAGCAGCCAGAAGACCGGTTTTCCCGCATTGGGTTTTTCCGGAGACAGTTGTCCAGAAAATCTTGTGTCACTTTGTCTATGTGCATATATTCAGTTTAGAACTGTATCTATGTAGGTTGTTAAAGTATTTACTTCGATGTTAATACTGAACATTTCAGATTAATAACTTGTATAAGTAGGAGAAGCAAATCCTAATTTAACAGTAGGGTTTTTGCATAAGTAATATTTAGAAATTTTAACATGGTATCAGAGCGATTGCAAATCTAGCTGGATCACCAGCAAGAAGACTAAAGAATCCTTGCTGCAGAAAGCAGCAGCAACCGCAGAAAGTCGAACCAGAGAGGACAGCGTAGCAGCAGAGGGGAGCAGAGCCACGCAGAGGCCATAGTAACGTAGTCTCCACGCAGGCCCACTTACTTACTACGCAGAGGTTGTGTTGGGATTGTATGCCCGCGCAAAGGCCAACCAAGGTGACGCAGTCCTGAAGTTGTCGCTAATTCAGAGTGTCGGAAGCAGTACCGTAGAGCTTCAGTAGTTGCTAGTGGGGTTAAATTTCTGAAGATGTAGAAATTAACCTGAGCACTAGTTGACAAAGAGCAAGAGGAGAACAGCTTCTCAGAAGATTTCCAGCCAACGAAATCTACAGATCGATCAGAGGATCAAAGAGAGTTGATTCATTGTGATTTGGCAAACTTCCAAGAGAGGAAGTCAATTGTCAGAGGGAGCAGAGGGTGCCTTTCTCGCCAAGGACCCTAGATCTGAGTTTCTAGCATAGAGAGAAGAATTAGTTCCGACAGATTTATTGAGCAGATGGCACCTCAAGGACTACGTAATCAGGATAGGTTGGATGGCCTGCCCAACTTTGCAGTGTGGAAGGCCAAAATCCTGGTAGTCATGGAGGCATACGGTTCGAGGGAGCATGCAGAGAAAGTCCTGGCCACGCCAAGCGATGTGAAGCTCCTAGAGAAGCATGAAGAAGCAGTGGCACACACCAAGCGCTTCATCATGGACAGTGTCAAAGATCATGTAGTGCCTCACATAGCCGAGAAGACAATGGCTCATGATATGTGGGTGGCTTTGACCTCACTATATGAAGGAAGATCCGTCCAAAGGAGAATGCTTCTGGAAAATCAGATGAGGTTATTCATGATGGCCAAGGGAGAAGAGATCGAACCCGTCCTTTTCAGATTACAGGTGATCAGGGAGCAGTTGTATGCCATGGGAGTGAAAGTGGAGGATGATGTGATGGTGAGGACTGCACTCAATGCAGTCACGGAGGACTGGGAAACTTTTGTCCAAAGTATCTTGGGCAGAGCGGACCTTCCCAACTGGGACAGTATTTGGGCGATCCTAAATCAAGAAGAACTCCATTAGTTCACCAAGAGACAGTACACCACCAGAAGAAGGAAGAGGAAGAAGATGCAGCCTTGACATCAAAGAAGTAGCAAGGAAGGAAGAAGCGTGATCTATTAAAGATCAAGTGTTTCCAGTGCGGCGAACAAGGACATTTTGCCAGCAATTTTCCTCAGAAGAAGAAGGACAAGGAAGCTTCTACCTCCAAGGTTGTTGTGGTAGACGATGGCTCCGAAGATGACGTAGCCATGAACGTGCATACTCCACGACAGTGGGGCAACACGGATCTGTAGAGCAGTTATAGAGTGGTAGCGGGATCCTTGAGTAGCCCAACTCTTGGATCACATCCGTGCTACGGGAGCCTTAAGACAGTAGCGGGACAAGTGGAGCAATGGGTACAGAGAGTCACAGATGGAGCAGAGGCAAAGCTGGATGGTGAGAGGGAGCAGCGTGATGCAGATGCAGCAGCAGCGTAGCAGCGCAGCGCAAAGGGGTTGATGTGACTTCAGCAGCGCAGTGCAGGTTGGCTTACCCAAAGCAAAGCTGCAGCAGCACAGTGGCTTGCAGAGCAACAACCTATGGAGCTTCAGTGATGAGGATGGAGCCCAACTGACTTGTCTGTCAAAGATTGGGCAGGAGTTTTCAGTTGTTTCTCTCAGCAACTGAGTTGCAGCATAGCAGTTGGCAGCACGATGCAACAGATTGAGAGGGAGCTGCAGTACAGATGTGGCAGTGACGGTGGCAGTGTCATGGGCAGCAGCACGGGAGAGCAGCAGCAGCGCAGTGATGAAGGGCAGCAAGCCAAACATCAGCATAGAGAACCACACCAGAGATCAGTGCAAAGCTTTAGTGTGAAGTAGTGTTGTACTAGAGCACTTTCCTCCCTAAGAGGGAGTGTTGAGATTTTGACTGTTGGGGTAGCTTCGAATGTGCTCTAGCTCCCAAACTTTGTAGAGGGACTAGAATACATGAGATCTCCAAGACACAGAAAGGGATTTGAGAAATTCCATCCAGTTTAAGAGAAAATTAATTAATTAATATTTTTAATTAAGGACTCTAAATCTAACTTAGGAAAATTAAAATATTAAAGGTAATTAATTTAAACATGTGATGGAAATGACTTTAAGTCACATGGATCAAGCTTTATTTTAATCTTAGCCGTCGAATCAAGATCATATCACGGCCGTTGGTTTCCCAACGAGAAAGTATAAAGGAAAGGCTTGGCGTCAGTTGGAGAACACACACATGGAAGCAGAGCACTAAGACTAAGGTGGAATTCTAGGGCGTGGTTTGCTAAGAATTTCCATAAGTGTTTCAGCTACAGCGAGGGGTAGTATTGGCTAAAGGGATGATCTAATCCCAGACCCAAGATTCAGCAAGAGGCAGAGAAGCAATAGTCAAAGCAGCGCAGAGGGGGCAGCAACTACGCAACAGCTGCACAGCGCAGAGGGTTTCAAGGCTACGCAGGCCCAGAAAGGGCAGCGCAGAGGCAGCAAGAGGCCATCAGAGCTTATGCAAGCCCAACTAGGGTGGCGCAGGGACTACATCACCCAGTCTGGGGTTATGCAGGCCTCTCCTATGCAGCGCAAGGGCACCAACAGGCTAGCAAAGCTGACGCAGACAACTTCAGAGTAGCGTTGGGGTTTTTGAAGGCATAAAAGCGCTGAGTGCTATAAATCCCATTTGAGGATGTGAATCAGTTCAGTTTTTTCGTCTCCGAAACAGAGGTATTGTTGCAGATTTTGTATTTCTATGTCGGGTTAACCAGTAAGGTGCCCAGATTTGTTGTACTTAGAATCTATTTAATAATATAAACCCTCCAACAGCCAGAAGAATAGTTTTCCCGCATTGGGTTTTTCCGGGGACAGTTGTCCAGAAAATCTTGTGTGTCACTTTGTCTATGTGCATGTATTCAGTTTAGATCTATATCTGTGTAGGTTGTTAAAGTGTTCACTTCGATGTTAATACTGAACATTTCAGATTAATAGCTTGTATAAGTAGAAGTAAATTGTGATTTAACAGTAGGGTTTATGCATAAGTAATATTCATAAATTTTCATAGAATATACGGAACAGTATGTTGCATTTGAATGCCATGCTCAGTGAAAAAGTTGATAAATTTGTTGTTAACATATTGTCCTCCATTATCAGATCTTAACTTAAGAATTTGATGTCCAGATTGTTTCTCAACAAAGGCCTTAAAGGCCAAGAACATGTTAAAAACTTCACTCTTGAGTTTTAAGAAATATACCCAAGTGCGTCTGGAAAAATCATCAATGAAATTTAAGAAGTACTTGTAGCCAGAGAAAGAAACAACTAGAAGTGGACCACATAAATCACTGTGCACAAGCTGGAAAGGAGTTGAATCGTGCCAAGAGGCACGTTTTTCAAAACTATCCCGATGATGTTTTCCGAGTACACAACCGGAACAAACACAATCTCAGCAAGATACCTATAGGAAGACTTGTCACCATATTTTCTTTACATAGAGTTTGAAGAGAGCAATAGTTTAAGTGACCAAATCGCTCATGCCAAAGTTTGCTCACTTCATCATTATGAGCAACAAAGACGGAGGGAAGACAAGATGACCCAAAGTTGTCAAACTCGTACAACCCTGTGGAATCATCAGCAATGCCAGTAGCTAAAATATGTCTAGGATCTCTTAGGTCCTTAATTACAACATCATGAGGTGAGAATTCTACTATTCTCCTTCACCTGAATGAGTTATCTGATAAACAGATTGAAGATTGCAGGGCAAGGTAGGAACACATAATACATCATTAAACTGACCATTATCTAGATGAATGGTTCTAGACCCTACAACACTAAGTGATCTATCATCACCAACAGAAATGTTTTTGGTGTTACAATCATTTAAAGAAGAATACATGGCTTTATTTTTGGCCATCTGGTAAGAGGCTCCAGAATCAATGAGCCACTTATGAGAATGAGAAGAAGAAGATACATTTAATGCATAACCATATCTTGATGCTTGACAACCACATGCAGAAAGTGCCATTCCCGAAGATGAAGTTGAAGAGTTCTCCAAATGGATGTTGTGCTTCTTCATTGCTGCTTCCAAGGCTTCCATCTTCTTAAAACATTTTGACTCTACGTGGCCATCACGATTACAAAAGTTGCAATGTCTATCTGTCTTCTTCCCTTTGTTTTTATTTGCCTTATCAGTTTGTGGAGTTGTTTTTTCAGTTTGCAGCTAAAATTGCTTAGGACCCTTGTTTGGTTTGGGAACATTCTTTTTAGGATGTTGCTTCTTAGGATTCTTTGGATATGGTTGCTGCTAGGCTGCTAAGGCTTTCTTAGAAGAGTTTCCAGTATTGATAAGACCAAGGTCTAAGAGTTTTTCTTGTTCTCTTATCAAAGAATCACAAAATGCATCAAAAGAGGGGGAATTGTAGGTTGTCCCTTGAGAAATGAGGGCTTCTCTAGTGGAATGGAAGGTGGAAACAAATACAGAGTATGCAGGGCCTAGCTTAGCAAGAATGGAATAGATAAGACTACCTTCTTCCTTTTTGACCTTACAACCTTCTAAAACAACTCTAAGGGTCTTGAATTTGGACAAAAAATCTTCAATAGAGGAGAAATTATTGGGGTTCAAAGTAAGCAACTCATTTTCAAGCTGGTGAGCTCTAATTTCATTTTGAATGCCAAAAACAGTATTTAGCTTTTTCATAGCTTCATGAGGGGAATCAATTTCTTGGATATGAAATCTAAGATCTTGAGCAATGGACATTCCTATCAACCCTTGTGCTTGATCTTGTTTATTTTCTCATTTATCCTTTTTATCTTTATCGGTAGGTGTAGACTCTTGTCCTGAGGCTATTCTATAAAGCCCTATACTTCTAAATAAGTCTATGATGTAGGATAGCCATTGGAAATAATTGGTTCCATTAAGAATAACTAGGCATGCACTTTCCATTTTTAAAAATTGAAGCTGAAAAGGCTGAAACTAAATGCACCAAGGAAAGATCTCGAAAAATTAGGCCAGTTAAAAAAAACGGCTTCCGGATGAAGAAGTTATGCCTTTTTGAAAAAAAAGTGTAGTAGATGTCGAATAATTACATGATAGGTTGAAAGTTGATGATAAAATTGTACTTTTAAAAAAATTCCCCCCTTTCCAAACTTAATATGATTAGCTCAATTTAAAAAAAAAAAACTACTTTATGTGACCCACTTTTATAAATAAGTGAGAGTTACTTTTACAATGTGCATTTTAAATAAAACCCCCTTTTTTTTAAAACGACAACTTGCTAAAAAGTTTCTTAAGAAAAAGTAACTTAACAAAAAGCTTTTTATAAAAAGAAGCTTGACAAAGAGACTTGAACCCAAGACCTCTATTCTCATAAAGTAACTTTACATCAAGTGAGCTAGTAAAAGGATTCTGTAATTGTTTGAAAGGAGGAAGGGGTTTTTTTTTGCTCATCGGTTTGTGTGTTTTTTCCTACAAAAAAAACTAAAGCGTGCACACAAAGAAAACAAAAAATACAAGCCCTACGGAAAAACGTTAGATTTCCGATTAGTCTGTCCGGCAACTATATATTTTTCTCACTATTTCTGATTTCCGGGTCTGATGCAGAGCAACGAGCATACGCAGAGAAGAGGGCATAGATCCAGCAATAAAAAAAAGACTATAAACTGAAATAAACAGAGAGATTAATCAATAAAACTGCAAAAAAATGCTTTATACCTCCAGATCTAAAATGACATAACTTGTGCAACTAGAAACCTTTTCGCATGAAACAAAAGGGGTTCCTCAGTGTAACAAAGGCTCTGGACACAACAGAGCAGTTCTCCCAGCCCGAAAGTGGTGAGAAATAGTAGATCCAGAAAACGACAGTCGCATGCAGTCAAACCAGCTTCAGATTTGGATCAACAACAGATGCGGCCCTCAAAATAGCTCTGATACCATGTAGGAATTTACAGGGTAAGTTCCTTAGATCAAAACAAATCACAGATCGATACACCAGTATTTGACGTGGTTAAAACCCTCAAATAGGGAAACAGTCCATGCCCTGAGCCAAAGTGGCCACTTCAGGAAATTTATTAATATAAAGTAAGAAATTTTACATAAGCTTCTCTCATAAGCAGTTACCGGACAAATGACACTCCATGCTCTTTAACTAGAGATCATGGACCAATCGAGTGTTAAGCCACGAATCAAGTGTCGATAATACCGAGGAGAGAGTGGACCATCGGCTCAAGCCATGGACTGTTTTCCTTTTTGAGGGTTTTAACCACGTCAAATATTGGTGTATTGTTCTGTGATCTGTGATCTGTTTGTGAGCAATGACCATTGGTGTTTGATCTAAGGAAATTACCTGTAAATTCCTATGTGTCGGAATATCCTAACAAGTAGCAGTCAAGACTCAGGAGACAGATGCAACAAACACAAATGATTTCGTATTTCGAATGCTTCTCAGTTGCAGTAGTTGCAGCAGCAACAGATGATAGGGAGTTGCAATGTTAGCAGCAGTACAGCAGGGTCAGCAGCAGCACAGATGCAGCATCAGAATTGTTGGGAATCACGATTTTCGTTAGACCAAAACTCGCAGGTATTAGTCAACGATCGGATCGTCAGAGATAAGGATCCATGAGCAGCGAGCAATGTGTAGAAATTTTAATACAATTATGTATTGCCTAGATTCTCCTAATCTAACAATTATATGCCATTGTTAGATACAGAATCGCTTCTACAAAAATCTTTGCGGAATTTAAAACACGATCACCAATTGCAATATCAAGAAGAAAGATCAATCACACATAACACAGATGTTTTTACCGGGAAAGCATAAAGCTAAAAACCCCACTATCATATATTATGTATATATCATGGATCATGAAACAATTTCATACAAAACTCTAATCCAAGAGCTCTCAGTACAATATACAATCGTCTCATACTGTCATACAAAAATTGGCAAATTCATGTGCCAATTTACTGCGTCCAAACAGCCTGCCTCCACTGCACAATCCCAGCTGATAGCAATCTCTGAATAAATGGAATCCCGCTTGCCTTGACAGCGCAATCCTCATGGGCACATCCAATGTGTGTGTGGTTGCATGAGTGCACCCACTAATGTCACAACTGATATTCAAATTGTCCCTTTCACCTACATCTCAACTGGGTCTCCACTGGATCTGACATGCATGTAGTTAACAATAGTAAATATTTAGTTGCATGTGATACCACTGATTGTGAATTAATTAATAATTAATTCATTGATCTCTCACTAGTGTATCTTCAGTTACAACTAGCACAACTGAGTTTAACTCACTTAACTGAGTTAAACTACTTTACAACTCACATAACTACACATCCAACTCTGTTACAACTTCGAATCACTCAATTACGACTAAGTCCACTTGCATGTCCCACCAGCCAACCTCTTAACTCGAAATTCCTATAGCTAACTGATTTGCCACTTTAGTTAACTATTTCCAAGTGCTCATTGAGAATAGATTATTGTTTATTGTCCAATTATTATTAAGGGATAATAATAGTTGACATGCATCTATAAATAGACATGTGATCTATAAATAGAACTCGCACATACATCTATAAATAGAATTTGCTCAATCATCTATAAATAGACATCATCTATAAATAGAATTTTCTAATGCATCTATAAATAGACCTCCACCTAAAAATAGCCTGATGCTCCATCCTAGTGTAGGTGCATAATTTTCACTAGGAACTTCTTGTTGAATCTCAACACTCCCTCTCAACAAGAAAGGGATTATCCTTCACCCCGATCCTGTCTCTATGGTATTCGAATTTTCTCCTGGTGAGCGCCTTTGTCAGAATATCTGCATCTTGATCTTCCGTAGGAATGTATTGAAGCAACATGATCTTCCGCTGCACATAATCTCTGATATGATGATACCGAATATCTATATGTTTAGATCTATCATGAAACACGGGATTAATCGAGAGTTTAATGCAACTCTGATTATCACAATGAATCACTATCGGATCTAAATGAGAACCAAACAAACCAACCAAGATCTTTCTCATCTAGATAGCCTCACATGCAGCTTGACTCGCTGCCATGTATTCCGCTTCCGCTGAACTGAGTGCCACGGCTCTCTGCTTCCTGTTGTACCAAGAAACAGTTGTAGATCCGATACTAAAGATTCCCCCTGATGTGCTCTTTTTGTCTGTTGGGTTGCCCGCCCAATCTGCATCCATGAAGCCATGCAACTTCACCTCATCCATCTGTCTGTACCATAAGCTATACTCAGATGTGCCCCTCAGGTATCTCAGGACATGCTTGCCCGCCTTCCAAAAGAGTTTGGTAGGCTTAACCATCGCTTGACTTAGCTGGTTAACTGCATAGCAAATGTTCGTTCTCGTGTTCACTAGATACATTAGCGAACCCACTAATTGTCGATAGACAGTAGCATCCACTACCTCTCCAGATGTAGCATCCTCTTTCCTCTAGTTTCCTGGAAGAGGAGTACCCATGGGTTTGCAGCCCTCCATGTGAAACTTACTCAGTATCTCCCTTGCATACTTGCCTTGAGACACAAAAAGTTCACCATCTCGTTGCCATATTTCCAATCCAAGGAAATAATAAAGGAGGCCCATATCCTTCATCTCGAACTCCTTTGCAAGGTCCTTCTTGCATGAGTGTATCAGCTGCTCATCACCAGTCAATATTAAATCATCAACATAAAGAACAATGATTAAAAGCTTACCCTCCACCACAATTTGGTATAGGTTTTCATCCGCCTCACCTTTGGTGAAGCCAAGTCTGGTGAAATAGCTGTCTATCCAAGTGTACCAAGCACGGGGTGCTTGCTTCAACCCATACAATGCTCTTTTGAGTCGATACACATGTGACTCGCTATTGAAAATCTCAAATCCTTCAGGTTGCTCTATGTACACCTCTTCCTCAATGATCCCATTGAGAAATGCAGTCTTCACATCCATCTGATGAATGCGCCAGCCCATCTGCGCTGAGAGAGCAAGGATGGTCCTTATGGAAGAATACCTTGCGACAGGTGCAAAGGTTTCTTCATAATCAATCCCCTCGATCTGTGAGAAGCCCCGGGCCATAAATCTGACCTTGTATTTCTCAACACTCCCATCAGTAGCTTGCTTTACTTTGTAGATCCATCTCGAATCTACCATTGATTTATCAATCGGCCTTGGAACAATTTCCCAAGCATTGTTTTTGACAATGGATTCATACTCCTCCACCATTGCATCTACCCATGTGGGCTCCTGCACTGCTTCCTGAAAGGAAGATGGCTCAGTCACAATACATTTGCTCATGAAAGCCATGTATCCAGTAAATCGTTCAAGAGACTGTCTTTGTCTGCGCTGTGAAGTAGGGGCTCCTACATTCTGCGCAGCATCAAGTCTCAGCCTATCAACTTCTGTGGTACGCCTTCTGCCAGTTCTGATGTTTGGCTCTGCGTGAGTGGACTCCTCCACTCCATGAACCTCCTCCTGTGGCTGATCCACATCTTGACACTCATCTTTGGGAACCAACAGTTCCTCCTCTGCATGCAAGTCTAGCTCCCTCTCAAGCGACAACCTCATGGCTTTCCCCTCATCGAATTTTATATCCCGTCACAGAACAGTCATCTTATTGTTAGGCAAATACACACGATAATTATGGGGTGTTTCTGTGTACCCCACAAATATCCCAACTTCAACAGTCGGCTCCAGCTTCTTCCTGGCGTTCTTGGTCAAATGCACATAAACAGATGAGCCAAAAATCTTAAAGTGTGAAACATCCGGTTTCTTACCAGTGAAAGCTTCTTCAGGTGTACTCATGCCAAGTACTTTATGAGGACAACGATTTTGCACATAAACTACAGTGTTGCATGCTTCCGCCCACAAATGCATTGGTAGGCCCTAATCATGCAACATCGCTCGTGCTGCACCCACGATCGTTATGTTCTTCCTCTCCACGACCCCATTTCGCTGTGGGTTATGAGGCGCTATGAGTTCTCTTCGAATTCCTTCTTTGCTGCAGAAGTCTTTGAATTCGTTAAAGATGTATTCTCCACCATTATCACTCCTCAGAGCCTTCACTTGCTTCCCCGACTCTTTCTCCACAAATGCCTTAAACTCACAGAACTTTGAGAATGTTTGATCCTTCTTCTGCATGAAGAAGATCCAACATTTACGAGAAAAGTCATCAACAAAAATAACATAATACTTATGTTTTGTTGTTGAAGCAACCGAGAATGGTCCACACACGTTTGTGTGAACTCTCTCGAGGATCACCGAACCACGTTTCTCCTTTTCAAGAAAGGTGGACTTTACATACTTCCCCATGGTGAAACCCTTGCACTGATCTAACTGAGAAAGTGTTCCCATTGGAAGTCCAGTAGATATTTGTTGCATGACTTTCAAGGCTCCATGATGAAGATGGCCCATTCACATGTGCCATTATTCGCCCTCATCCCGGCTCACCACTTCCTCTGCCTTGCCCATCATGGCAACGCAGCCATCCACCTCCAGCTTGTAGAGATTCTTAACTCGAATCCCTATCCTCTTGGCTTGAACCGTTGTTTTATGTCGCAGGAAAGCTTTTCCATCGCTGAAAAAATAGCCTTTGTCCTCCTACATTGCAACTGAGACCAAGTTTTTCTTCAAACCTGGAACATGCATAACATCTTTTAATTGAAATGGTTTTCCTGACTCCCTCTGAAAGGTAATGGTACCAAAGCCAGTAGCACTATATCGTCCATCGTCGCCCATCTCTATATGCATTTGGAGATCTTTCTCCTCCAAGTCACTGAAAAGCTCCTTATCTCCCGTCATGTGGAAGGAAGCGCCACTATCCAAATACTACACCGATCCCAATGCACTTGACACCATGCATGCGATCAAGGAGAAGTCAAGTTCAAATTGCGAGACAAGGGCCTCACCAGCTGCAGCTCCAGCAGCCTTCTTGTTCTTCTTCTTCTACGGACAGTTACTAGTGAGATGCCCATGTTCGTGACACTGAAAACACTTCACCTTGGACAAATCTAGCTTCTTTCCTTTAGACTCGGATTTTGAATGGAATTTCTTCCCCTTCTCTTTCCTTGCCTTGGCAGCCAAAGCACAATCCTCTTCATCATCATGCTTTGATTAAGAGCCATCTCTGTTGTTCCGCTTGAACTCCTCCTGCACTAGATCCGACAAAAGTCGTTCCCAATCCGGCAGTTTTTCCCGTCCGTTGACAGAATCTTCATAACTGTGCCAACCCTTAGGAAGTCCCAAGAGAGCCAAGCTCACCAAATCATCATCAGCAGCAGTTATTCCCAAACTCCCCAGTTCATCCCGACATTGGACAAACTTCGTGAGATACTTTGGAATGTTGTCGCCCTTTTCCATCTTGATCTTCCTGAGTTTATCTTTGAGCGCCAATTTCCTATGGTCGCTACTGCTTTGGAAAAGATCCATCAAAGCCTTCCACATAGCATATGGTGTGGCTTTCCCGTGAAGGCTTGAGACAATCTGGTCCCGTACACCTTCCAACAGAATCCTCCTCACCTTTGCCACTTTCTTTTGCCATGCATCAAGTAATGCAGCATCTGTCGAAGTGGGCTTAGGAACATCATTGTCGATGAATTCCTTCAAGCCATTATCTTCGAGCACCGCCTCCATCCTGTCCTTCCAGGCAATGTAGTTCAAGCTGCCCTCAAGTGCATATTCTAACCGCAAGCCATTGAAAGCCATTTCGATGTTTACTCAACTGTAGCACCAAGAAAATCTTTCTGCAAATTCGAATTCTTTCCACCAACAAACTCAACGCCTTCTTCAAAATCGCAATCTTTTGTGCTCTGATACCATGTAGAAATTTTAATACAATTATGTATTGCTTGGATTCTCCTGATCTAACAATTATATGCCACTGTTAAATACAAAATCGCTTCTACAAAAATCTTTGCGGAATTTAAAACACAATCACCAATTGCAATATCAAGAGGAAAGATCAATCACACATAACACAAATGTTTTTACCGGGAAAGCATAAAGCTAAAAACCCCACTATCATATATTATGTATATATCATGGATCATGAAACAATATCATACAAAACTCTAATCCAAGAGCTCTCAGTACAATATACAATCGTCTCATACTGTCATACAAAAATTGGCAAATTCATGTGCCAATTTACTGCCTCCACTGCGTAATCCCAACTGATAGCAATCCCTGAATGAATGGAATCCTGCTTGCCTTAACTGCGCAATCCTCATGGGCACATCCAATGTGTGTGGCGTTGCATGAGTGCACCCACTAATGTCACAACTGATAGCCAAACTGTCCCTTTCACCTACATCTCAACTGGGTCTTCACTGGATCTGACATGCATGTAGTTAACAGTAGTAAATCTTTAGTTGCATGTGAGACCACTAATTGTTAATTAATTAATAATTAATTCACTGATCTCTCACTAGTGTATCTTCAGTTACAACTAGCACAACTGAGTTTAACTCACTTAACAGAGTTAAACTACTTTACAACTCACATAACTACACATCCAACTCTGTTACAACTTTGAATCACTCAGTTACAACTAAGTCCACTTGCATGTCCCACCAACCAACCTCTTAACTCAAAATTCCTATAGCTAAATGATTTGCCACTTCAGTTAACTATTTCCAAGTGCTCATTGAGAATAGATTATTATTTATTGTCCAACTATTATTAAGGGATAATAATAGCCGACATACATCTATAAATAGACATGCGATCTATCAATATAACTCGCACATACATCTATAAATAGACCATCATCTACCATCTATAAATAGACATCATCTATAAATAGAATTTGCTCATGCATCTATAAATAGACTTCCACCTAAAAATAGCCTGAGTCTCCATCCTAGTATAGGTGCATAATTTTCACTAGGATCTTCTTGTTGAATCTCAACACAATGGTTTATCCAATGTCCAACAATATCCCCCCCAACGCGAGTCAGGTGTGCATCAAACTCATGACCTATGCTCTGATACCACTTGTTGGAATTCACGATTGTCGTTAGACCAAAACCCGCAGGTATTAGTCAACAGTCGCATCGTCAGAGCTAAGGATCCACAAGAGGCGGTTAGTCCATGTCACGAAACACGTGGGGAGCGTTGGTTTATCCAATGTCCAACAAGAGTTGCACAGTGGTTGGTGGTTAGTGGCAAGTAGAACCAGTGGCCAGACGTCAGCAGTGTGACAGAGGGATGATAGAGAGGCAGTGTTATAGCAGGGTGTGCAGCACTAGAACACAGTCCTCCCTAAGAGGAAGTGTTAGTTTTTGTAGCATCAGATGTGTTCTAGCCACGAAACCTGGTGGAGAGGCTAGAATACATGAGATCTCCAAAACCTATAAATCATTTCTAGAAATTCCACCTAGAGATGGCTTAATTAGATTATTAGCCGATTTTTAAATATTTCCTTAGTCTAAACTTAGGGAATATGGTTAATTAATTAAGTCAAGGTGAGAATTCTGTAGAAACTCACACGGATCGACTCTAATATGACCCTAGCCCTTAATTAAGTTTTAATCTTCGTAGTTGGTGCTCCAACAGAGGATTATAAGAAGAAGTCGATGGGCACTTTGAGAATACATCAAAAACATTAGAGAAGTTTGATTTCCTTGGCAGATCGATTTCCAAGGAGTAGTAGTAGTTGTCGGAAAGCCAGTAATCGAAGCAGAGACAATGAGGGGCAACGACAGTGAGTCTGGAGGATATTTTCCAGATCCGGAGAGTTGACTACACTAAGGCCAAGTTTCCTCAGTGAGGATACGTAGAAGCAATGCATGAGCTTCAGAGGTAGAGTTCGATTTGTCCAGACAGAGGGTTGACTCAGTTGCTGGACGCCGGGAAAATTTCTGGAAGGTGCCAACGAATCATTCTCAGAGGTTGGATTGGGCAGATGGCTTGATCAGTTGCAGTTCCAGGAAGAGCATTCTAGTGCATGCGCAAGTATGACACAGGAGTTTTTGTGGAGCCCATTCAGAGCCAATTTCGGAGCTGGATCAATGTCGGGAGAGACAAAATTTGTCTCACTATAGTGGCCAGTTTCTACTATAGTGGATTGTCAGTTTTTGCATCCAAATTGTACCCAGTCTTCACTGTTGCTTAATAATTAAAACCCTCAGTTGTTTTACCATTTCCCAAGTTGGGATTTTATGGGGACGACTGCCCAAAAATAACGGTGTCATTTTTATGTGTGTGCTAGATTTTCTCAGTTTACAGCACTATTATTTTTCCGCAATTTATTGGTGAAGGTTGCAGTGTGATTAAATTGGTGATTATTCCCATTGATGAAGAATTTTGACTAGTTTTTTACTTCTTCCCATGGATGATATAGAATCATAGTTTTTGTAAACTACCAAAGCATTTTACTCTTCAACAATGTTTGCAATCTTGTGTCCATATTCCACAATTATGGCCATTTAGAATTAAAAGATATCACTTGGAACACATGATGTTGATCGACAAATCTAATCCCAAATTCAGTCCACAAGCTGAAACCTCAAGCCAAACTACTAGACAAATATGACTCATTTGGAGTGCATACAACCATCAACCTCTAGAGATTCTTAGAAAATAGGCTAAATCTCAAACCACTAACTTTGATACCATGTTGGAGAAAATGGGGGTTAGGTAGATCCGAGAGCTAGTTATTCCAAGAAAGATGTGGTGTTTAAAGATACAATTACGACACTAAAACATAATTGAGCATAGTTCAACATATATAGACATGTAAGAAATGAAAATATTTCCATACAAAACACACAACAGATTCATCTTTAGATAGACCCACAAGGTCATCTCACATAGCACCAAGATGTACCCCACACCCTTTAAGTGAGGAAGACAAGGTCCAAATAGATTTGCGAGGGCACATAACAAACTCTTTGAATTTTGACTTGTTTTGCACAATAGTTGACTGCTTTGGTTTAACTTCCCAACCAATTGAATGTCCAATGAGAAGCACTTAGCCGACTCTCCTAGTCTATTGTCGATCATCCACTATCTATCTCCAAGAGATCCAAAAGTGTGATAAGCCTACTTAGCTTCTTGTTTCAGCACCTCAAACCTTCATTTAATGTGCATAGGTAAGATAATTTGGCCATTTGCACATCTTTCCTAGCAAGGAAAGGACATGTCAAGAGAAGGAACATTAATTTGGGAGAATTTCATGCCCTAAGAGTAAGGAACTAATTTATTATCAAAATTACAAGTGTTGATAAATTTGAGGAAGAGCAAGCTTCTTCTCGAAGATTATATGCAAAAATAATGTGAATATATTAATCATATGCATGCCTCACATAAGTGTGTAGTTATTTTTTCGTTACTAAGATTTGCCTCTTTGAGAAATTTATAATGCAAAGAATGGTCCAAAAAAACATTTAAAACATTTTCACAATTGTTCCTTAGAATAGAACCAAGTTGAACATTATCAATGATCAACGAAGTGTATGGAAAATCTACCCCTAGAAAACACCATCCACTATGAAAATTGCCATACAAAACATTATGGGGTAATCATGAGGTATATCAAATTAATAGTAATGCAGTAGGACATAGACCTTCCTAGATAACCGACTAGGTTAAAGACTCGCTTATCTATTCTAATAACAAAAAACATTATAGTTAAAGGGCTCAAGACAAATAACTTTCAAAAGTTTAATATGATCCATTTTAAAGTTCTCAAAATTGTTAGGGCTACTAAGAGTACTAATCCATTTTCTTACAAGTTAGTTCCAACAATTTAGCTAATAGGTATAGCAATGTGATCTATAATTTTGTTTAAATCAAGAACTTTGAAATGCTACTTGCTATAATATGACATATAATCTTGCAAATCCAAGTGAAACATTTAAAGAAGGTACATTACACCTTTCCAGTAACTTTCTTCTCCTCGGCAGGAACTATCGCTGGATACACACGTCCTTTAATACTATGTCGTTCACTGCCAAAATAAACATGTAACATTAATAAGATATTTTTTAAGGATTCAAATATTATATCTATGTATAGTATTAAAGGCGAATATTTTGGTTTGAAAAGTCATACATATAAAATGTACGCGGATATTCAATAAAAAAACATGTAATTTTTAGTAAAAAAATAGACGCTTTTTTTCCAAAAAATATCCAAAAAATAACCAATTGGAGAAATTTCACCCCTAAAATTATCCCTAAACATTAATCTTCTCTTATATATGCCACAATCTCCATAATTGTAGTAGATTATTGCATTCGATTAAGATTTTCTTTCTAAGTGCCAATGGAAATTACAGATCTGATGAGAAAATAAAAATAGTGGATCTTTATGATTTGTTCAATCAAGAAATTGATCGCTTCCCTAGTTTCATTGTGTAGATTTATAAATAATAGTTCACTAGTAAGACATCATCAAATTGGACTAATTTGGGAAAGCAACAGGCAAGAGCATACACTAATCATTTAACAAGTGTATAACTTCATGCCGGCCGATAAGCATTGTGCATGTCTAATTATTTTTGCAAGTTTTTCCCTTAATTTGAGTCTATGCCTCAATGTTAGTTGTTGCGTATTTTGTCCACTAGTTTCCAAACCCATGCATAAAATTAACGTTCTACTTCAAAAAGAAACTTCGTATTTGAACATAGAACTTGAATTTATTCATTAATCTCATCACCAAGATATTAGGCTTTTAACGCTTAACCTACTTTATGGCAAGAGTTTATCATCAATCTCCTTTGGCGCTACATTTGACCCGTTTAATTTAAAAGTCATAAAAATGGAACGGCTTAGACTATTAATAACTATCTCATTAGTAATTTATCTGCATAGAAAAATGATGATGAGAGGGTAAGATTACATGCTAGTTAACTGAAGAATCGTTGAAGAGAACTCAAGATTGATTACTAATATTTCAGAAAATTGTGCACTATAATCTAAAGGCAATTTGCCATTAAGATATAGAAGAATTAATGTATACAATTGCTCCCTGTAACTTTGAATCCTAAAGTCATTTTCTTATAATTCTTTTTGTTTCAACATGGTATCAAAGTCATCAGGTGGACAAATTTGGTCACAAAGACTCATTCGTGCAGTGTTAGGCATATTTTGAGGTCAAAAATGGGCCTCAAAACAAAAAAATTGCTGACAAAAATAACTTTAAAAGAACCAATAGGATTCAAGATGATGATGTCATCCCCAAGAGAAAATATTTTGGAGGGAAATTTTTTTTTAAAAACTACTTTTTTTAATTGTATTTGTAGCTTATCTCCCTATAGGTTCACTCAAATGTCAAGTGTAGACACTCGTTGGATGCAAATTTAAATTCCACATCCAATGAGTACCCACTCTACATACTTCTAAGTAGACCCACATCGAGAAAAACTGAACACATTTTTTCATGTATTTTCAATTTCTTTCTCGATGTGGGTCTACTCAGAAGTATGCAGAGTGGGTACTCATTGGATGTGGAATTAATTCTACATCCAACGGGTGTCTACACTTGACATTTAAGTAAACCTAGAAGGAGATAGCCGAAAATACAATAAAAAAATAGTTTCTTTCTTTTTCTTTAAAAGATCATAGTTCTTATTTTATTATTTTAACTATTATTTTCTTTAGGAGGCTCATTTAAGACCTCAAAAATCCCTTAATGACAAATGTCTACTCAAACTTGGAGTGAAGTTTTGAGATCTTACAACCAAAGACAAGTACAGTGGCCATTATTTGGCATGCTTGAATGTGTGACAATCTTCACCATATGAAGACAATCGTCTTTCCATTTTGACAATTTACAATTATTAAAGGCAATCTTGTACTTACGTTTGGAAAAGTTTGTGGAATGTAGTTTTCTTGCAGCATGTAGATTTCAAGATGATATAAGGCTTGTTACCCCTCATTTCAACAAGGGTGCATACAGTCATTTTCATTTTTGGCAACACCATTGTAAGTCCAAAAAGATGCAAATCAAAAGCCCTATAGACCATCGATGTTATATAATATGGTATCATAGGCCTATTATTGTTGGCCATGCTCCTTATCTTCGATAGGATTGGATGGCTTAAGATGGAGCTCCTTGAACACATTGTTTAAAGGAGTCATTTCTATTGTAGAGGTGATCACAGTTGTAGAGCTAATCCAACCCATCGTTGAAATTCAACAAGAAAATGCAACACACACACTAGTGTGGGATCACAGGTCACATAGTGATGGGTCCTAGCGATACATAAGTGTGCAACCAATTTAATTTTCCCTTAATTAAATTGGACCATAAATTGTAATTTTATCTCATAATCACTTATAATAGTTAACTGAGTGTGATAGACTCAGTTAGCTCATGAAATTCGAGTTGAGGGTGGTTGGTGAAGCATGTAGAGTGTATCCAAGTTGCAGTTAGTGTATTAGTTTAATGCATGAGAAATCAGTTAACTCAATTAAGTGAGTTAAAGTCAGTCTAACTAGTTGTAACTGATTCTTGTACTAGTGAAAGGTCAAGTGAATTAAATCAGATTTAATACACATGCAGTGATCTGTCAAGTGACTGATGATTTACTGTTAATAGCTGCATGCATGTCAGTTCTGATGAACACCCAGTTGAGACAAAGGTTAAAGGGATGTTAACTATCAGTCGTATTTTTAGCAAACTGCCCAAATGCAGTTAGACAACCATAGGATTGCCCATGATGTATTGCACAATTTTGGAAGGTTGAATTTCCTAAATAATAGCGATTTAATCCTATAGGGATTGCGCAAGCAAGGTAGGCTAAACAGAGGCAGGAAATTAGCTAAGTGTTGGTCGATTTTGTCCGGATCAGTGTGAGACAGTTGGTAGAGTGCAGCAGACTCTTGTGAGAAGAGTGCATTGTATTGTTTCATGATTCCTTGGTTGATTATACAATAAAGATAGAGGGGTTTTGAGCAGCAAGCTTTCCCCAGGAAAAATATTTGAGTTGTGCGATTGACTTGCTTCTTTCTCTTACTTGGTGTGATTGTGCGATCTTGTTTAATTTCCACAAATTAATTGTAGAAGGATTCAGTATCTTGCTCTCGAACATTACATGATCGGATTGAATTCATTGGTATACATATTGTTTGTATAATTTCTACATGGTATCAGAGTGCCAGAAATCACTATAGTGGAGAAGAAATTGAGTTTGTGTTGAACAGCATTCGAATTTGCAAAAATATGATTTGGTACGACGGGCGAATCAAGATGGCTTTCAATGGATTAAGATTGGAATATGCACTCGAGGGAAATTCTAAATATATTGCATGGAAAGACAGAATGGAGGCAGTTCTGGAGGACAACGGGTTGAAAGAATTTATCGACACTGATATTCCAAGGCCCGCAGCAGCAAACGCCGCTCTTCTTGATGCTTTGCAAAAGAAGGTTGCAAAGGCGAGGAGGATCTTTGTAAATTTTTGTAGATGTTCTATGCTTGATGCAACTTTACTTTCTCTTCAATACTAGACAGCAATCACATAAATCATTAAGTAAAATGCTGATAGAACATACCAGAGGATCAACAGAAGACAAGCCAGAAAAATATATATTTGTCGGTGCGTTACGGCGATCAGCAGGTTGCTTCAACTAGCAAAGTCCCCTTGGTCAGCCAGCCCAGAATGTGTCACAACAACCCTCAAAACAGCCAAACAGTCAACTCAAAGCCAACCCCAAAAAAGTCAACACTGCCCAGAAAAGTCAAAGCAGCATAGTCTACGGTCAACCTTTGACCTCGGTTCTTGTGCCAAAAAGCATAGACTGCATAAATGGAGGTCTATGCCAAAATTCAGCTCCTTTAGACCATGCGTTGACCAAAGTCAATGCTGGTCAAAACTGCGGTGGAAACCCTAGTTGCAGCAGAAATATCTTTGTCCTTCTTTCCCACATGTGAACAGAAAACTACCTCCAAGGAGCTCGAACCAATCATAAGAGAAGAGAGAATGTGTGAGGATGAGATGAGTGACATGTCCTCCAACGTTGACTCTATTTATATCAATCACTGAGGGTGTGTGACACATTTGCTAGAGGTGTAAAACCTTAAGGCCGACCTGCACATATTTTGAAAGTATTAAAAATAAATTCAAAATAAATGTTCTACTCATCGGATCAAGATGATCTTTAAATCAATCTTGCACCTCTCCAAAAGAGGAACCCAATAAAAATATTGGTGTCTTCATCTGAGCATCACAACATGGAGTTTGGACCTAGTTGTCCGATTTAACACTCCCTCTCAAATAGGGAGAACTCCATCCACCTGTGCAATCAAACATCGTGCGTCATCCCGCCGTAACTTGCTTTGTTGGCCTCTTTATTTCAGAACAGAAGTGGGTCAGTCACAAAGACATCATTCCCAGCTGACAAATTCAGCCCAGAGGTCCGAAACCTCTATAGGACTCACAAAGAGTCTCATACCAACCCGAAGTTGGTTTACCTGACCCGAAGTCAATTGGAGGTCTAAAACCTCACTATACTTGATCCCAGATCAAGCGGTTGGACTGTGCCATCCTAGATAGAGAGTACGGAAATCTTTGATGCACCCAAAAGTCTTTTCTACTAGTCTCTAGCTTTTCCCACTTCACTTGCCAAATGAGAGGTACTTCCCATGAGCCCTGAACTCAATGGGTAGGATGCATACGGGGCACAGATAATGAGAGGTGAACTAACTCAAACATCATAACGGTGGGGCATAAGCACCACAAGGTTTGGCAAGCCTAGCCCCGTGAGTGCTTATAGCTCCGAGAAGCTATCCCCAAAGCCCCCCAGAGCTCCCAGAGCTCATCGACATCATAGGGTCATTCCACGATACCAAGACTCTCACGGAAGGTTAGGAACTTGACCTTCCCCAGGGGCTTAGTGAGAATATCCATGACCTGCTCATCAGTTCCTATATGATCGAGCCTTACGGCGCCACGCTGTACCATATCCCGGATAAAGTGGTACCTGATATCAACATGCTTGGATCGATGTTGATCTGAGAATTTTGGTTTCGCCGATCCCACTCTGGTTATCGCAGTATCCGCGGTGGTATCGGCTTTATGTCAGAAACGGCTCACTATAAAAAAGCTTTACACAACCCAATGCTTCACAGGCCATACTTTTCGGCTGATATGTCGACCTCCTTGGTCGCCATTATCGACTACGCTACGCTCATCCTGATATCGAAATGAGAACCAAGATTGGCAGCATCCCGTGTGCTCTTGCGATCCACCACTTTGCCAATTGTCGGCATCGGTATATCAAAGAATTCGCAGCTCCCGGCGATTAATATCTGAAACCCATAGTTTATCGTGCAGAAGATATCTCGAATGTCGTGGCACCAGCCAGTCAGTGATGAGGCTCAACCATCTGTTGACTCAAAGTGTTCACTGCAAAGCATACATCTGGACGGGTGTTCACTAAGAACATCAGGGCCCCTATGAGTTGACGATACTCAGTAGGATTTGCTAACACGGGCCTAGCAGCGCTGCCGCTCAACTTCTTAAAGTTGAGCTCCATCGGTGTCGACACGGACTTGCAGTCCACCATACCAAATCTTTCCAGAAGCTTCACAATGTATTTTCCTTGAGAAAGGAAAATCTCGCCAGGTCTCTGCCAGACCTCGAGACCTAGGAAATAGTGCATCAGTCCTAGGTCCTTCATCTCGAACTCTACAGCGAGCTCCCTCTTGCACTGATGAATGAGAGCATTAGCCCCTGTCAGGAAGAGGTCATCCACATACAGCACCAGAATGAGAGGCTTCTCCCTGTCAACCTTGAAGTAAAGGTTTGGATCAGCATTACTACGAGTGAAGACCAGCTTCATCAGGTAGCTATCTATTCTCTCATACCAAGCTCTGGGTGCTTGTTTCAGCCCATAAAGGGCTTTCTTCAACCTGCAAACATGGGTGTCCCAATCCTGGACTTCGAACCCCAGAGGTTGCTCCACATATACTTCTTCCTTTATCACACCATGCATAAATGCGGTCTTCACATCCATCTGATGGAGACTCCATCCTTGCGTAGCAGCGAGAGCTATGACAGATCGAATGGTGGTATATTGGGCCACAGGTGCAAATATGTAATCATAGTCTATGCCTTCCTTTTGAGAGAAGCCACGGGCAATGAACCTTGCCTTGAACTTTTCGGCACTTCCATCAAATCCATGCTTGATCTTGTAGAGCCATTTCGAGGTGACAACTGCTTTGTCCTTCGGTCTTGGAACCACATCCCAGACATCATTCTTCATTATGGACTCATACTCTTCGTGCATGGCATCCTTCCAAACTTGATGCTTTACGGCTTCCTCAAAATATCCAGGCTCAGATTGTACAATAGTACTCATGGTTGCTAGATACCCATGGTATCTACTCGGCTTCCTGCTTTCACGGAATATCCCCCTTGGGGCCATATGACCCTCGACATTCTCGAGGGTGTCCCGGAGCCATGATGGTCTCTTCCCCAGTGAAGGAGGTGGATCGATTGGGTACATTGGTCCTTCAACATCAGGCATCGTCTCATCCTTCGATTCTTCTTGATTTCCAGGCCTTGCTTCATGATCTTCCTGGGATCTCGGAATATTGACTACTTTCTTCAGGGAAGCATCTTCGTCAAAAGTGACATCGTGGCAGATCTCCACTTCCCTTTGACTAGGCACATAGACGCTATAGGCCTTCGAAGTTTCGTTGTAGCCCACAAACATTCCTTTCTTCCTAGAAGCATCTAGCTTGCTCCTCTTTTCTTTCGGCACATGAAAATAAACAGGACATCCAAAAACTCTAAAATGTGAGACGTCAAGTTTCTTACTAGAGAAAACCTCTTCGAGAGTTTTGGAGTCCATAGCAGAATGCGGGTATCGGTTTTGTAGGTACACAGCGGTGTTCGCAGCTTCTCCCCACAGAAACTTTGGTAGACCCTGGTCACATAGCATGGCACGGGCAGCTTCCACAATGGTCCTGTTCTTCCATTCAACAACGCCATTCTGCTTAGGAGTATAGACATTTGTGGTCTCCCTCTTGATGCCAGCTTCTCTGCAAAAGTCCTTGAACTCGTTTGTCTCATATTCAGTGCCATTATCAGTCCTCAAAATCTTGATCTTCTTCCCTGTCATATTTTCCACCAAGGCTTTGAAGGTACGGAACCACATGAAAGCCTCATCCTTCTTCTTCAAGAAGTATATCGAGGTTTTGCGAGAGAAGTCATCTATGAACGTCATATAATAAGAACATCCTCCGAAGGATGTCACGGGCAGCATACCAGATAGATCAGAATGGATCAATTGCAAACATCAGATGTCTTTGCGACACTTGAGGGGAAAGGTCCCCTTGTATGCTTTCCTTCGGCACAACCCTTACATACACCTTGATGATTATTTGAAAACCCGGGCATCCCTGTCACCACCTTCCTTGCTTCGGGAAGGGCCTTGTAGTGAAGGTGTCCAAACCCCCGATGCCATAGTTTAGTCTGTCGGATAGTATCACATGTCATCGCTCTCAGTGGACTTCCTCCAACCTGGTAGAGTGTATCAACTTTAAACCCAATCACGATAGCTTCCTTGAAGCTCTTCTTCCACATGTGCACCTTTCCATCAATGAATGCCACATTGAAACCTTTGTCTTCCATGGCCGATATAGACACAAGGTTCTTCTTCAAATTAGGTACATAGAGTACATCCTGCAAGCGGAGGACTTGACCTTGAGACAAGTGGAGGGTCACGGTCAATCCCTTTCATGGGATATGTGGCATTATCTCCAAGGATAATTTCCAGATTAGTATCCTTCTTAACCATATCAGAGAGTGCTTCCTTGAACCCAATGATGTGCCTTGAGGCACCACTATCTATCAACTAGACATCCATAGTGTCGGGTGGAGATGCAACAGAGAGGGCAGATATAAGAATGTATTCATTTCTTTTATCAACAAAATTTGATTCCTCATATCTGGAGTTTCTTGACCTTTTGAAAGGTTGATCATTTCCGACGGAGGAAGCCTTCCTCTTTCCCTTGAACCTGTTGTTCCTTTGATTGCCATTCCTCTGGTTGTTGTTGTTGTCATCACCATCGGGAGAATCCTTCTTGAAAGGACATTCTCTAGCATAGTGACCTGGCCTATGACAAGTCAAACACTTACCCTTCTTTCCTTGGGCCCCTGCTTTTCCTTTGTTCTTTGGACCACCAAAGTTCTTCTTTCTAGAATGAGCAACGTAGGCAGCATTTCCTTCATTTCCATACTCCTTCATTCTTGTCCCTTCTTGAACGCATCTCGATAGTACTTCGTCAAAGTCAGGTATCACATTATTATTTAGAATGGTAGTGTTGAACACATGCCATTCGGATGGGAGCCCTCCAAGTGCGGTGAGTACCATCTCTCGATCAGCGATTGTCTCCCCAATAGCCAACAGATTGTTCTTGATCTTGGTCAGCTTTAGAAAGTATGATTGAACAGACTCATCCCTGCCTTTCTCCGGATTCTCCAATTGATTCTTGAAGAATAGTACTTGATTTGCATTGTTGGCCTTGAACATGAGGACCAACTTATCATACATCTCTTTGGATGTGCCTAGCTCAGAGATGTAGGCCACCAAACTCTTATGAATGGATTCCCTGATCATCAGCTTTGCTTTGATCTCCCCCTTGTACTTTGTTTTCGCAGCAACAGTAGCAGTGGATGGAGGTTCTTGGATTTTACCCTGCACATAGTCCATGACATCTTGGTCTTCCAATTTAAGATCCAATATCATCTTCCAAGCATGGAAGTCATTCTTCCCAATCAATTTGTCATCCTCCTTGAAGCCATAGTTTGTGGAACCCATTTTCTTCTTCAGTGATTACTACAAATTAGGACTTTGTCTTCACCTCAGCTCCGATTCCATGTAAATTTAAGTAGATGTTCTATGCTTGATGCAACTTTACTTTCTCTTCAATACTAGACAACAATCACATAAATCATTAAGTAAAACGCTGATAGAACATACCAGAGGATCGACAGAAGACAAGCCAGAAAAATATATATTTGTTGGTGCATTACGGCGATCAGTAGGATGCTTCAACCAGCAAAGTCTCCTTGGTCAGCCAGCCCAGAATGTGTAACAACAACCCTCAAAACAGCCAAACGGTCAACTCAAAGTCAACCCCAGAAAAGTCAACGCTGCCCAGAAAAGTCAACGCTGAACAACAGCAAGTAAAAGTCAACATAGCACAGTCTACGGTTAACCTTTGACCTCAGTTCTTGTACCAAAAAGTAGGAACTGCATAAATCGAGGTTTATGCCAAAATTCAGCGCCTTTAGACCATGCGTTGAACAAAGTCAACACTGGTCAAACCTGCGGTGGAAACCCTAGCTACAGTAGAAATATCTTCGTCCTTCTTTCCCACGTGTGAATAGAAAACTGCCTCCAAGGAGCTCGAACCAATCAAAAGAGGAGAGAGAATGTGTGAGGATGAGATGAGTGACCTGCACATATTTTGAAAGTATTAAAAATAAATTCAAAATAAATGTTCTGGTCATCGGATCAAGATGATCTTTAAATCAATCTTGCACCTCTCCGAAAGAGGAACCCAATAAAAATATTGTTGTCTTCATCTGAGCATCACAACATAGAGTTTGGACCTAGTTGTCCAATTTAACAATCTTATTAGAGTGAGTTCGAGATCACATTGTCTAGAGTCTCCATGGCAAGGCGACTCCATATGCAATGTGGAAGGCCTTGACAGATCTGTTTCAGAACAACAGTGACCACAGAACATTGGCACTGAACGACAAGCTCAGGAAAATCAAAATGGAGAAAGGCAACACTATTCCGAAATACTTGACCAAGTTCATCCAATGTCGAGATGAGGTTGGAAGTGTCAAGATTACTGTAGCGGATGATGACTTGGTGAGCCTAGCACTTCTAGGCATTCCCAAGAGCTGGCATAGTTATCAGGACTTTGTCAATGGGTGGGAGAAGCTACCAGATTGGGAGCGGCTTTGATCGGATTTGGTACAAGAAGAATTCAGGCGGAATACCAGGGATGGATCCTCATCCAAGATAGATGATGAGGAAAATTGCGCCTTGGCTGGTAAGGCAAAGAACGAGAAGGAAAAGAAATCATATTCCAAATCTGAGACTGGCAAAGAAAACAAGAAGCGTGACATGTCCAAAGTGAAATGTTCTTCACTGTCACGAGCATGGACATTATGCCACTAATTGTCCACAGAAGAATAAGAACCACAAGGAGGCTTAAGGATCTGCAACGGGTGATGCTTTGGCTTCACAGTTCGAGTTGGACTTCTCACTCATCACATGCATGGTATCTAGTGCGATGGGATCAGTGTGGTACTTGGATAGTGGTGCATCTTTCCACATGAGGAGACAAAGAACTCTTTAGTAGCTTGGAGGAGAAGGATCTTCAGATGCACATCGAGATGGGTGATGACAGGAGGTATAACACTACTGGGATTGGTACAGTTACTTTCCAAAGACATTCAGGTAAACCTTTCTTATTAAAAGATGTCATGCATGTACGAAGCTTGAAAAAGAATTTAGTTTCATTTGCTATGTTCGAGGATAGAGGATATGACGTGGTTTTCAATCAAGGGAAAGCATTTCTTCGTCACAAAGCCACAGGACGAGTTAAGAAGATTGGGGTTTGTGTGAAGAACCTCTACAAACTTGATGTAGATGATTGCGCACCATTGATGAGTAAAGTAGACAGAGTGGTGAGCCGGGATGAGGGTGAGTTATGGCACAGGAGATTGGGCCATCTACACCATAGTGCTTTGAAGGTCATGCAGCAGATTTCTACGGGGCTTCCAAAGGGTACTCTTGCGCAGATAGACACATGCAAGGGATGTACCATCGAGAAGTATACAAAGGCCACTTTTCATGAGAAGGAGAACCGAGCAGTGGAAATCCTTGAGAGAGTTTACTCAGATGTGTGTGGACCATTCACTACAGCTTCTACAGCAAAGCACAAGTATTAAGTGATTTTTGTTGATGATTTTTCTAGGAAGTGTTGGATCTACCTCGTGTAGAAGAAAGATCAGACGTTCTCAAAATTTTGTGAGTTCAAAGCACTGGTTGAGCTCTTCGGCTAATCATCTGCGCTCTGATACCATGTGAAAATTCAGACCCGAATCATATTACAACAACTGATATTATTTCTTCTAATTGTTAATTCTATTTAACAATTTATATGTTGTTTCCTACGGAAAATATCGAAATAAATACACTGCAACCTTCACAAATAAAAACTGCGGAAGAAATAAATGTTGGAAGAAATGCTAGCACACACACATAAAATAACACGGTTATTTTTGGACGAAAGTCCCCGGAAAAACCCAACTTGGGAAACCAGTGCAACAGCTGAGGGTTTTAATATTATGCAGCAGTGAAATAATCTGAGAACAACTGGATGCCCAAACTGGAAATCCTACAGAGAAAAACTCGCAAGAAAAATCTACTGAGGATTTTCCTCACTCCACAGGAGAATCCGAGAACTGACCTCAGCTCAAAATTGAGCCGTCCAAACAGCCTCTGTGCAATCACTATGATACCCTCACGCAGTCCCTGTGTCACCTAGCTTGGAATAGATTATCCTCAAGCTGTCTGGTCAGTTGTTGTCTGGGAAAATGTCTCTCCTGGCCTCTGAAACCTATGCCCAAATTCCGACACTGAATCACTGCTTCTCCCCAACAAATACGAAATTGCCTCTAGAGGCTACTTCGCTGCCTCTGCGTCAGCCTCACTGTGTCTTCTTTGCCTCTCTGCAAATGCACTCACCGGATCTAGAATGCCTACTCTGGCTTCACCGTCTTTTCTCCTCTCTCACTGCTCAATCTCACTAAATCTCTCTCCAGCAACAAACAGCTTCTACTCTGGAAATCGATCTCCCAGTAAAATTGAACTGCTCAAGTGTGTGATCTCCAAGCCCCGTCAAATTCTTCTTATAATCCTCTGTTGAGACTTCAATAGCCAATATTAGATCTTAATCGACTGCTAAGATTAACCTGAAGTCGATCTGTGTGAGTCTCTAGAACATTCACACCTTGACTTAATAAATTATGATTAATTAATCATATTCCCTAAGTTTAGACTTAGGAAATATTTAAAAACAGACTAATAATCTAATTAAGACATTTCTAAGCGGAATTTCCAGAAACTATTTCTGGATTTTGGAGATGTCATGCATTCTAGTCTCTTCAGAAAATTTCAAGGCTAGAACACATCCGATGCTACAAAAACTAACACTCCCTCTTAGCGAGGAATGTGTTCTAGTATTGTTGCACCCCTGATAGCAATACTTTGTCTCTGCACCATCTCCTGTCACGTTGTTGATGTCTAGCTGCTACTGCCCACCGACTACTGCGCAACTTCGATATGCGTTGCATATGTGTTGTTGTTGACCTTGCTGAACTGCTGCCAATACTGCTTCTGCACTACAACTTTGTTTCCTCTGTTACTACCACAACTGCAACATCTGCAATAGAAAAACATCCAAAATACTGAACCAGTTGAGTTCAGTATGATGCATCTGTCACCCGAGTCCTGACTGCTACTAGCTATTACACTGTCACTGAAGGCTCTGCACTGTTGTTGACTCTGCATTCTGCCAACTGCACTGCTGCTACTAGTCACAACAATTGTCACTCAGGCATCTGACTGCATCAATTGCCACTAGTCCATCCTACTACTGAATACTGTGGGCCCCTGTAGCAAGGTATTGATTCAAGAGGTGGACCTCCTCAAGAATCCTGGCCATTTGTAGTTCTTTGGGGTTACAAAACCAAGTTGCCCCACCTCAATCCTAGAGGTATGTTGGCGAACATCGCAAAGTCTTCCTCCATTCTGGAGGAAAGCCTATCGATCTTAGCAAAAGCTGCTTGCCGATCCTACTTCTCCTCTTTGTCCTTCTTCCTGAGAGGACACTAGGTACTATAGTGACCTAGCTCACCACATCTGAAGCACTTGACCTTCAACACATCCTTCTTCTTCTTCCTTTGCTCCCCCTGTCCTTGACTGGGGGCCTTCGATGTGAGGGCCACATTCTCCTCCTCCTTCACCTATTTCAATCTGCTATTGTTGTTCTCACTGAAGCAGCTCTTTAGCAAGTCTCATCTCAACTCCTCCTGCTGCAGATCGGCCCACATCCTGCACCACCTTGGCAAGGTGTCTCTGCCCAAGATACTTTGGACAAATACCTACCACTCCTCGGAGACACTGTTGGGGGCTAATCATACTAGCTCTGTGGGTTGAGGCGTTACCCCAACAGCTGCAAGTTGGTCCCGAATCTCCTGAATCCTGGTGAGAAAGGGGTCTATGCATTCCCCTTTCTGCATCCTAACACATCTCAACTTCTCCTCCAAGTACATCTTCCACTGCTCGGAAATGCCCTGATATAACATGGAAAGTGTATCCCACATCTCTTTGGTCGTTCTCTTGGCCGCTATGTGTGATACAATGTGATCCCGAACACAATCAAGAATCAACCTCTTCTCCTTCGCCATCTCCTTACGGTACTCCTTCAGCTGATCCGTGTTGAGAAATTAGGGCTTTTATTAAAATTTCTCTTTCATGATAATTACTTGTGATTTCGTTATGCTTCTTTCACTAAGATCCCATCTTCATTAGATTATTACTTTCTTCATCAAGTCAATTATCAAATGCACAAGAGACACAAAAATTAGGTTAGCAAGCTAGGGCCACAACCTCTCCCCCTTGGAGAGGAAAACCAGATCAAAAATCTTCTTATAGATCTTCAAATGACGAGTACCAAGACCATGGCAAAGACCCTTGTCACTTACTCTTCTAAGCTCCTTATGTTGATCTTCTTTTATGCATTGTACTGCACCAATACTAGGAAAGCTTGGTTCCTAGCCCTACACAGTGAGCTCCTTTTCTGTCCTTCCTTGAACTAGCCTTGGCCTCCTAGAGACTTCTTCTCGACCTACCTTCCTACAACCTTGTTGCACTAGTCCGAGATCTCTTTCCTTGTTGTGATACCTTCTCCTTTACGCTGTGTATATCACTGAGTCTATGCAAGAGAGTGAGATCAAAGACAAAGCCTAGCACTGCCTCTCCTCTGCATTGATCTCAGTCTTCTTAGCACTCCTTACAACATCAATTGATTCATTGCCAAGTCACCTACTTCCGTACTGTATAGACACCTTTTTTTGCACTGTATTGGAGACCCTTTTCTTCGTTGGGGTAGCCCTTGGCCTACTCGAAATATCCGAGGTGTGTTATACCCAAAACAGAGACACAACAAAGCCTTTCTTCCTTCGTTGAACTCCCTCTCTTCTTCGCACCAAAACGCAGACTATACCTCGCATTGTTATCTCAGACTTGTCTGAAATTCTTGGCTACAAATGAGGCCGCAGTCCCTCTATATATAGGGATTGTCTCACTGCTTCTAGGTCGACATGACCTTGTGTGTAGGCCAACATGAACAAGGGTGGACCTTCAACATATTTGAGTCGACTTCTTTGGAGTATCTTGACAAGGTCTTGGAGCATACATTTTACATCAATAATTTGTCCCTTTTTCAAGTGTAACATCACTTCATATACATGACTCCTTAATGACATTTATGACAAGATGACAAATCCCTAAAGACATCAAGAAGAAGACTTTGACCTATAATAAAAACTCCTTGCTCATGAAACCCATGAGGCAAGCATTACAAAGTACATTTTTTTATCTTTGTCTCTTCATTACATAAATTCATAATTACAAGTCATTATCAAGACCGAACCTAGTTACACTTTTCAACACTCCCTCTTAACTAGGGAGGTATTCATAATGGTACATGGTCACTCTCAATCTGAAGAATCTCATAAGAAGAATCGGATTGGGAATCCCATCCAAGTTTACGGGGGAGCGGCTCCCTCCCCTCGAACCCGCCCACAGAGCGCGCTCCCGAAATCGCTCCCTAGCCTTTTTTGCAAAAAAAAAAAGCAAAAAAATTTCAAATGCAAATTTTTTTCAAAGAAACAATAATTTTTTAATGGGGTAGCCTAATGATTAAGACTATGGCCCTAGTATTGATATGTGATTCATGATAGTGTTAAATTCTTAAAGTAAAAGGATGAAAATGAAGATTATATCTTTTTACTTAAATTTTTAACATTACCATGAAATGACTCGGGATGTTTGAGAGTGGTTCTAGCCTCATTGGATTTCATATGGAGAAAGTAGAATTTTAGATCTCATTCAAAATCCAACAGACTTATCAGTTTTTATGGATTTCGGGATTGGGGGGATTGCAATGTTTCCATTAGATTTTGTCATGTATTAGGGTATGGAACTCGTATTTAATCAAGAGCACCAATCCCTCTATGTACCTTGATGTTAGTGACATTGGTTGTCGAACTCCTCTATCATGACCCTACTAAAAATGTACCCATCACTCAAACAAAATCTTGACTTGACATGCTATGTTGTTTCCATCTTATGTTAATGCTTAGAGGGTGATATTAATGGCAAAGATCCCTATACAGATCCAGAGGTATTGACAAAGATGCCTTTGGATATTAATACTTAGAGGGTGATATTAATGACAAGGATCTTGATTTTCCAACAAGACTCAAAAATTAGACATTCCTCGTGGCAGCAAGAGGCCCAAGTATTAGCAATAGATAATAGATTTACTTGTCTTTTCTAGTTTCTAGTAGTTTTTATAATTGTTGACTCGTTCATATTTATTATGATATTTTTTGTAAATAATATATGACAATTTAAGTTTGAAATTGGCAATTATAACTTACTGGTAATAAATTATGAATATGGCACTTCATGAAAGTTGAAAGTTGTTTCATTTCATTTCATTTTATAACATTTCATTTCATGTTAGATATTCTTCGTTGTAATGGTGACACTTAGCTTACAAGTACAACATTGGTAATCAATGATAATAAATGCTAGATATTGAATTTTGAAAGCTTGAAACTTTAGGATTGATGAATCACGAGACTGAATATGTTGTATGTTACTAACTTGTGGACGTGGTTGATGAAGATTATAACTTCTAGATGATTGATGTTATATGGTTCAACCTATGTTTTTATGTTTTTTATATCTAATTCATCATTCTACATGCTTTTGTTGACATATATGCATAAAAATATAAACAAATATATATTATATAAAAATTCGTTCCCCGATTCTGTCTTGAACTGAGATTCTGAAAATGTCGCTCCCACTCTCGCTCCTTGTTTTTGCTCCTGCTCCTAAGTAACCTTGATCCCATCTGTATAGCATCATATCAACCAGCATTGTCATAGTGCAAGTCCTTGACTAACAACTCCATCTCTCCATGAGATCTTTACGCTCCAATGTTGGCGAGACCAATGATGAATAGACGCCTTCATGATTGTCTCTCTCGGATCATACCCTGCCCAAGATCACTCAGGGTATGTCCAAGACTATTCTTATCTTGGATTCCCAATCCTCAAAGAATATCAGTCCTTCCACGACTACTCTTAACTTGGATGCCCTAATACATCCTGGAGCGTATCAATTGCCGGATGATTACCCAATCCTCCATTCTATATTCCCAATTGAAGATTAGAATGACGTGTATATCTCTCCCTCTCAATAAGGCAAGATATATTCCACAAAGGAATGTACTCATTCCTATACAAGGAATGTACCTAAGCTCCTTTCGACTTAGGAATTACCAAGTTTCTTCCAAGTAAGAAACTCATTACTAGGCTCCCTCTTAATCAGGGACCCGCAGCAGCAATGATGAAAACACCAAGTTTCTCGTGAAGAACTCCTTCCTTTGATGTCATGAATTTCTTCATTGTCGAGGAGTCTTCATCTTTGGGATCTCTTCATAAGGCATAGATCATCCATCACTTTCATCCATGAGTCATGTCTTCTATCAGAAAGTGATCCATCTGGTCTACCTTCATGTTATGCTACTTTGCTATGAACCATATTTCTTCCAAGGATCTTTCATCCTGCCATATGGTTGTCAACCTGTGGAAGACATATACCTCCCTTTGGCAACCCTGCATAAGCTCATCAAATATTATTTAATTATAAATATGAACCTTTAAATCAAAAGTTACCTTAGTGATGATCTTTCACCATGACATCTTCTTGTAGGCATCGGCATCCTTCATATAGTTTAACACATCTCCTAAAGATATGTATTGTCAAGGGTCTCCATCTTTTCCGGACTACTTATCAGAGTCTACATATCTTTCTAGGAGATATTCTAGTCAAGTCTTCTTGGCTTCCTTGGATGTTGACTGCCTCTTATCATGATTGCAATTTTCACGATCTCTTCCTTTCAGTCTCCACAAAATTTTATTTCGTTCCCAGGAGCTTCAATATGTAGTTCCTTGATTGTGTACAACCGCCTCATATTTCATATGAGGACATATTTGTCAAAATTTCAAATCTGAAATTTTGCTGCAGTAACTAATTTATTTCTCCTACTTATTCTTCACAATAAGTTGTTTACAAAACTCTTTAGTAAACTTTAAAATAAATTCTATTGCAGTTATCATATAATTTCATAAAGAAAATAGCAATCAAATATACGCACAAGAAACAATCACATCAACACAGTTATTTTTGGACAATTGTCCCCGGAAAAACCCAACGCAGGAAAACCGCTGCATCAGATTAGGGTTTATTTATTAATCTTCAGCGACAATCTCTTAAAAAGGAATGACTGTCAAAATAATAGAGAAATTTCCAAACACCTAAGATAATTTTCTCCTAACCTCCAGAGAAGTTTTGACACCCACGAGGCTCTCTGGCCTCCACTGCGTCACATTTGCGTGATCCTTTACGCAGGGACAGCATGAGGACTGCATGTGAGGTACTAGACGAACAGGTGACAGATGACTGATACCGAGTGATGGATGAGGTCATCTATTATCGTGATCAGATCTTCTTGACAGGGAACTCCCAAATCAGGGAGAAGATCCTGCATGCAGCTCATGACTCACCGCTTTCAGGCCATCAGGGGTTCACGAAAACATACAGGGCCATCATGGAGAGGTTCTCATGGAAGGGCCTCAAGGATGACGTACTCGGGCATGTCCGAGAGTGCGTAGTTTGTCAGCAGAACAAAGGAGAGTTGAACCACCCAGCAGGTTTGCTACAGCCGCTTCCCATTCTCGAGGGAAAATAGGAAAGCATCTCCATGGACTTCATCACTGGATTGCCCATGGTGCAGGGCAAGGATTGCATCTTTGTAGTGGTTGATCGACTAACGAAGCATGCTCATTTCTTCGCCATCTCAGCCCGGTGCACTGCTTCACAGGTGGTTGAGTTATTTTTCCGAGATGTTTTCAGACTCCATGGTCTTCCAAAGACCATAGTCAGTGACAAGGACACCCGGTTCATGGGAGGCATTTGGCAGGACTTATTCTGTTTGGTAGGTACAGAGTTGACACCCAGCACTAGTTACCACCCACAGACGGATGGGTAGACTGAGATAGTGAACAAGTGACTAGAAGGCTACTTGAGAAACTATGTCATGGGGCAGCAGAAGGCTTGGTTGCGTTGGCTTCATTTGGGAGAGTATTGTTACAACACGACATTCCACATGTCGATCGATATGTCTCCATTTTACGCTTTATATGGTTAACATGCTTTATATTTTGCTAATATGATGTTTGGAGCTAGCAAGGCCCCTAGGGCCGAGGATTGGATCCAAGAGATCCAAGACATACTCCAGGCTCTCAGAGATAACATACCTACAACACAGAACCAGCAGAAACTATATGCAAATAGAGGCAGTGTGGAGAGGTAGTTTGAGGTGGATGATCTGGTTTACCTCTGTCTTCAATCGTACAAGTAGTCCACGCTAAAGCAGAAAGGGGCTAAGAAGCTCAAACCCCACTTCTATGGACCATACAGGGTGATCAGGCGTGTTGGGGAGGTAGCATATGAGCTGGAGTTGTGAGCCGAGAGCAGGATCCACAACATTTTTCACGTCTCACGCCTAAAGAAGGCTTTGGGAAAGTAGGTGACAGCCACTATGGCGTTTCCGCCTACTGATGATTAGGGGCACTTGGTGCTACAGCGAGAGAGGCCATCTTGGACACCTGGGAGAGGCATTGAGGAGCACGACAGTGAAAGAATATCTGATTCGATGGAGAAAACTCTCAGATGAGGATGCCACTTGGGAGGGGGAGAAAATCCTGCAGCATCCATCTTTGCAGCTGCTTGAGGACAAGCAACGTTTTAGCGGGGAGGTGTAGCAGCGGAACTTGTAGATTTGGTTTCTGTAGCAGCAAGACTTGTAGATTTGTTGGCTTAATAGCAAAAGTGGTTTTAATTATAAAAATACACAAGAGGTATTTATAATAATATATTAATTATAAAAATGTATGATAAGATGATTGAATGATACAATGAGGCCCTGCTTTTATACCCATGCAGGTGACCTTTCACGAACAGGCATGTCTTTTAGACATGCCTTTTCAGCTAACTTAATCACTAATTTACATAATTACTGTTTAACTATTGATGACTATATGTATTACATTAGTTATGAATTAAGTTCATAACATTGCCTTCTTCTCGAAAAGCTTTGTCCTCGAAGCTTAACTTTTCGACAATTTCCTTTACTTGGGATTATCTACTAAACATGTTATTCTTCACCGGTACCTTGGCATGTATAATACTTCAATAATGCTGTCTTGAACTGGGTTCTCCCTTTTTTTCTTTTTGAATTAATTAATAGTAATTTAATTAATTAAATTAATAATTTTTTTTTTTTTTTTTTGATAAAGTAACTTTATAAATTTATAAAGTAACTTTACTAATTTATAAAGAACTTAATTATTAAGCCTTTTCGTTTATTAAATTTATAACTAATAGATTCCTAAGGTTGTGTCCGCTCTTAATTACTATGACTCCGCCTTATCACTATCGGGAGCGTTACATAGTCTTTGTGTAACAGCGGAATAGTTATGAATTAGATTCATAACACTCTGATACCCACTTTCTCAGCCAATTCAACGATTTCCTTCTGGTTCACTTTCTTTCTCAAATTTATCAAAAGAATTGTTTGTCCATTGCAGCTAAGGAACTTCTCTACTGCAGGCCAACGAGCTCTGACAAAAGCTGGACCAAGTTTTATGTCATGTTGCAATTGCACAATCACTGCCTCTACTGCCTCATTGTTGGTGTCAATAGGTTTATAGGCAACTCTTGCACTCGGGACACTGCGTGCCCCACCACGATGACTTTTGTTAAGATGCAATGTGTCTACAAGTAAAAGAAGGTGAGCTCAAAAATATGGGCGTAGAGCAACACATGTATGATAAGCAATCTGCTTCTCTGCCGCTATCAAAACTTTAGAAGTTACTCGATCATTTCGAGGAGAAGTAATGCTGGATGTTCCAGATGCTCCACTGCTGACTCCTGACTCATTCAATATTTTTTTTAGGCCATATTTTCTATCAAAGGCATCAAGTACTGCTCTAAAGGCAAATGCCACTCCAAAGAATGAAGCAGTATGCTTTCGGGCTTGGTCTTGTGAGCACTCGAGAAGTTGAAGCACTAACTCAACCACAGCTTGAACAACATCGGAGGGAAATGCGCAAATACGTTCCATTACCTAAAGAGGACTAATAGTACATAAGCACAGTGAAATCCCAGTATTAGCTGCCAAATTGCGTTGACAGAGGCTTTCAAATTCATCAGCTATGCTTCTTATGTCTTCAATATATTCTTGTGTTTCGTTGTAGTCCTTTACAAGGAGGTTCCACACCCATGAAATATTGCAAGTGTTGAACCAGTTGTGGTTTATTGAAATGGTGTCCTCCACATTTTTTACTTCATGAAATCAACCACTTGGTACGAAGATAATTTCATTCCTTTCTTGGATACACTCCAACCAATATGTCTCGGAAAATCCAGGGAACTGTGTTGCTGAGACATCTCCATAAATATCATAGACAGTTTGCTTCATGTATTTGTCATACAAAAGATGTGACTGGGAGGGTGAAAGAAAATGCCAGACTTTTTTGCCACAAATATTTGCAGACCAGCTATATGACCTGAAGACATCTGCATGTAATGGAGTCCAAGTCCCTTTTGGGCCCATATATACAAAGCGATAATCTGAGCACGAAACATCACATTCACAACCTTCATCAACACCTTGATTTGCTTCACAGTTATCTATGTTTTTGGTTCAGAAAAACTCTAGATCTGTTGCAGGCAATCAGAACGAGTTTAGGCGCCTGCGATTTGAGTAGCGAATATTGGAAAATGGATCTCTTTTTATTGCCATCTTCCTCGAAAGCCCTGCTGAGCATTTTCTGGAAATCCACTATTGTGTGTTTATATGGAGTGAGCGCGGAATTTACCCAGAGATCCTTGTGAAAGCGCAGGCCTATAATGGCCTCCGAGAAGCAATGGGTTTCGGGAGTTATCTCTTCTATGAAGTCGAGGATATCATGAAACGAGAGCTGCCTTATGATGTCCCCGAATTTTGCAGTCTGTGCCTTCATGATATTCAACTGTGTCAGAAGAGCTTGTAATTGTCTCACTGCTTTCGTTGTTTTTACAAAATATGCTGAAATTATGCCCATTTTGTTTCTGCCGAGTAGCTGCAATCCAAGACTTTATAACACTTTGTAAAAATGAAATGGCTGCTTTACTTTTCCGAAACTGCCTTCTTGCAGTCACACCCCTGTAATGAGATTGAATAACAATGGAAGCCTTTTCTTGCCTCACATCTTCAAATCTGGAGCATGTGCTCAAAAATCCATTTTCCTCAAGGTGTCGAGCTTTTCTTTCATGAATTGTAGAGAATGCAAAAGCATCTTGAAGTTTCTTGGTTGAGAGCCAAGTTCTTGCAGCACTTTGTATATGTATAACAGCCGCTTTAATCTTGAGGAATCGTCGTCTTTGAGTCCAAGCTCTATGCCAAGATTGAAACAAAATAACTGCCTTTTCTTGGGCTTCCGTACAACATAATTGTTTTGTTGCAAAAGCATGGTTATTTTCAACCAATGGTGGTGTGCGGCCATTAAGAGGGCTGGATACACGAGCATCTTTTTATGTTTCCTTACTGTTGCTGGCAATGATATTTCTTGTATAAAAAGTACATTTATGTCCTGCGAAATATTCGTTTCTACACTTCCAACATTTCTCTTCCTTTTTTCCTTTATTACGCATTGGTGGGGGAATATATTTGCTTGAATTTTCTATGGATGTTCTACTTGATTTTCCCTTGGAATAACTAACTACCTTTTCATTATTACAGCATTTTTTATCTTTTTGTTTCTCATGATTTTCTTCTTTATTATGGATTACTGCAGAAATTTTTTTACAACATGCAGAAATTTTTTTATAACCATTTGTGACTTCTGCATATGAATTCTCTAATTGCTGAAGCTTTTCTAGAATTTTATTTATTTTTTCACTTTTTTTACACGACTTTTCTAACTGCTCATGATTTCCACGTACTGGCACATAGTGTGGTAAACTATGTCCATAGGCTTTTAAACTACGTTCGTAGGCTTGTAGAACGATGTTATGTGCCATTGCTTCAACTTGTCCTCAATATGCCTCTGATACCACTGTAGCAGCGGAACTTGTAGATTTGGTTTCTGTAGCAGCAAGACTTGTACATTTGTTGGCTTAATAGCAAAAGTGGTTTTAATTATAAAAATACACGAGGTATTTATAATAATATATTAATTATAAAAATGCATGATAAGATGATTGAATGATACAATGAGACCCTGCTTCTATACCCATGCAAGTGACCTTTCACGAACAGGCATGTCTTTTATACATGCCTTTTCAGCTAACTTAATCACTAATTTACATAATTACTATTTAACTATTAATGACTATATTTATTACATTAGTTATGAATTAGGTTCATAATAGGAGGACTATAATATTCCAAATTAGCAGTCAACTAATTGGAATATTAATTTTGTCAATTTTTGCCTTTTTCTAATGTTATCAGAATAATAAAGTGGGTAAAGGTGACTCACAAATAAATCTGATGATTAAATCACTTTCCTAAAGTCATCAAGGCAAACATTAGAGCTAGAGTGGGACCCGCAGGGCCAGTGACACGCAGTGGAATCAGCCTAGTGGTAGCACAGGAGAGGTAGCAGTGTAGGCAGTGCAGGGGCAGTGTGGGGACAGCTAGGGGACAGCAGCTACGCAGTGGTTGGCAGGAAAGGTGGCAACGCAGTCCAGTGGGGCCAAAGGGAACGATGGGGGCTCATCTAGGTAAAAGAGGATGAGAACAGCTCATTACTCATTCATTCAATCATCAGCTAATTTTATGTCTGGTAAACCAGAAGCACGTTTGAGTTGTTTAGCCGAGTCTGCAAGTGTTGTTTAGCACAAAGATTTCCAAGCGGAGATCTCAACCTCATCCTTGGGGGACTTCGAGTGCCTGCTCAAGACAGAGTGTTGGGTTTGTTTACTGGGTAAACTAACACAAGTATTTTATTATCAATCTGAGTTTGTAGAACTTAGAAGCATCTCCAAAATATATGGATTTCAACTACAGTCAAATTTAGAAGATGAATTATTGAATTTAAAGGAAATGCATATTACAAATATAAAACTTAACTAATTAATTTTTAATTCAATATGTAATAAGCAGAAGAAGAAGCTCCTAACTTAGGATAACTTGATTGACCTTCTCTACAATATTACTCCATGAACAGAAATCATAATCACTAGTGAACAATAGCTTAAGATGCATAAAAGAATAATAGAAGCGGCTCCTAACTAAGGAGGTCCTTGTTGTCCTTCATTATAAATTCATTCATCATTAATGTCATTGTTCGAAAAATGGAAATTTAGAAAATCACTTAAAAGAAAGAAAGATGAATTCTAGTTTCTAGTCTCTGATCAAATAGAAGGAGAGTTTAACTTAAACACTGGTTTGACCCTCATATGCAGATTATAAATTAGATTAAGATTCATCAGCAATCATAACTTATCATCATACATCTAATTAACTGATTAAACATGAAACAAAACTAGTTCAGGAAATTGCAACTAAATTAACCAGAAAGTGCACTTAGCTCGGTGTGGGGGCCCTCCACCCTTGCCTCGCACACTGAAAGTACTTCTTAGCTACTGAAACTCAATCAAGCATTCACCATATAAAACAGAAGAAAATAAGATAGAACTAGTTCTTCAATTAGCTCTCCAAAGTTCAAAAATATAAAAGTGAAATTATACAAATTCTACATATTCATGCCTTCAATGTCTTTGGCTTAAATAGAGAAATATGAAACTAACTTAACTAAAATGTCCCTAACAACCATGTCCATCCTTATCCTATCTATTTTGGTCGAGCTCATCCATCTATCTCTCAAATTCTGGAAAATCCCATAAAATGCTAAATTTGGCCTATTTCCTAGGGATTTCCAGAATAACAAGTCATGTTTGACCGGCTTTGACCCAGCCTGTTTAAGCTCGATTTGACCAAACCAATATGTGCACGTCCATTCTTAGTTCCCAAGCTTTCTAGAAATGTGCTCAGCTCGAGCTCAGGTGTCCTTCAAGTATGACATCAATGAAGATTTTACGGGAATTTTTAATCCTGTCCAAAAATGCACTTAAAATTCAATTTTTGTAAAAACATCTAAAAATTGCAAAACTTAATCTATATACTTGGATATGCATAAATTGGTCAAAATAGAGTGAATATGGATGGTATATGCATGGATAGCATGGAAATTAAGTGTATTTAATTAAACAAAATTGGATCAAAAACGAGGGCCAACATCTCCCCCTTGCTGATGTACAAGCATGTCCTCATGCTTGCTTCTTTCTCTTGGACCTTCTGAGCTCTGATGTCGACACTGTACCTGATCCAGATGCCTCCTACTGTGCTACTTGCAAAAGGCAATCTATCCCTTTATATTGTTCTCCCTGTAGATTGAGGCCATAACCTTTTTTTTTCATACTTATATTTCCATGTGTTTTTCTCATTAAGCCACCTGTAAGCTTGTTTAGAAAGAAGGGTATTCTTTGTTTCTAATTTTCCAACTTTCTCATTCAGCTTTTCATTTTCCTTGATCAATTTTGCATTGTTTTTCCTATATGTATAGTTTTCTTTCTTCAAATGCCCCTCTAGAATTCTACTTACCTCCAATTGATATGTCAACTCTTTTATTTTGCTAAGGTTCAACTCCTTCTCTTCTTCTCTTGTGTCTTTGGCAAATGAAGTGCCTTCTATCTCAACATTATCAAAGTATGAATCTCTTTCCAATGTCTCTTCATAGGCTTCTTTTTGCAATCTTTCAATGATTTCATCAACTTGTTTTGCTATGGGAGGTGTTTCAACAATTTGTACCTCAGGGTCTTTCACTTTACTACATGTGTCTGCTGGACTTTTTCTCCAATGTCTACTGGGAATGGATAGGAAGGATGCTTCTCTTTCAACCATGATAGCATTTTGTTGCTTTTTGGACCGTGTCCTTAGATAAAGAGGTGAGTTCATTATGCTCTTTGTTTCATGAACTGGTTTAAACTTCTCCTCTATGATTTGTTATTCAAACTGATGTGTTGAGTTAAAAACTCTTTCCACACTACACCCTTGGTTTTCAATTGATATTCCACAAGGATTTTGATAAGTCCCTGATGGTAGATTTGTGCTTCCTTGGGTTTAGTTTCATTCCTCACATTCTCTATCATTTTAATCAAATTTTTAGAGAAGTATGGAAAATTGACTTTCACTTCTCCCTTGATATGCTGGAGCAATTTGATATGATAGAGATGCACTACACTGTGCCTATTGTCACATGTGAAAAATCTCTGAATAATTAACACCAACTCTGCCCATGGCTCATTAAACTATTCCCTCGGAATACCTTTGGTTCTATCAAATGATCCCTTCCTATTTTTCTCAAAAAATAAAGTCCATCCCTTATCTTTAAAGTGCAAACCCTTATAATATTGTTCCCCTGACAATGGTAGATCTAAAGCTTGAGAAATGGATTATGGATTTAATGGGATAAGTAGGTTTCCCACCATGGTTTGCTGTTGTGTATAATTGTTTATGAACTCCTTGGTGATGCTCTCATTGTGTCCATTGAACTGTTGGAGGAAACCTATTAGACCAGCCTGATAAAAAATTTCTATGGTCTCTTTTTCCCAATGCTCAATCCGTAAATCTTTTGGTTCTACCCTGGTAGCCATATGCTCTGAAAACCAATTTATGTAACCTTGCACTGTCAACATTCTCATTTTGAAAATAAAAATTTATGCACACATATAGATCTTTGTTGACTTATTCATGCATTATATTCATGGTGATAAGGCTTACCTCTTCTCTGATGCTCTTACAAAGAAATTAAATCAATTTTCTTCAACCTCTTTTCTTTTACAAAAACGAGCCCATTGTTTCCACAAACTGATAAAAACACAAAATTTATAGAAAGATCATAAAAACATTGTAAACATGTTTTTATTAATCTATTTCTCATTTTCTATTCTCTATTTTATCAAAAAAAAAAAAAAAACTGTGTTGACCTTTTTTCATGCCGACCTCTGACTCGAATGCCTCCGTGGCTTAGTTTCTCTGACCTGCACTACATCCTTGCTCCACCGTGTCTGCATACGTCCCATCACCATAACTCATGTTCACGGTTGTTTTGTTCTTCACACATATCCACCTTCATTCCTTTGAATGCCCATACCTTAATCGAAATGCATCATAATTCGTGTTTTCATTGCATTGTGCTTGCATTTCAACGTGGGTTATGTCATTCACATTGTTTTGTCATTTTGCATTGTGCGCTCCATTTCCATATCAACTTAGGTTTTGTCAATTGCATTGTCTGCCCATTTCCATACCTTAGCTTTATCATATGATATATGTTTGCATATTTGTGCTTATAGCTTAAGGTCCTAATCTTTTATTGTTTAATTTAATTTTAAAATGACCCTAGAATGGTCATGTTTAAAATTAAATTTCTATCATGACACTAACCATTGTTGTTTTTGTAGGTCAACAAGGATTTGAATATTGAGCCTTTAATTCTTGATCCATATGCTTAAGAAAATAATTAGGATTAATTTGATGGTTTAAAAATGATTGGAATGATGGTATATGGAATGATGGTTAAATGTAGAAAAGGGGTAATGAAGTATGGTATATGGAATGATGGTTAATGTATGAGGGTAAATGTTAGGAAAAGGGTAATGAATAGGTGATTATAATCGGTAGGATAATGAAGGTAGTGGTAGGATATAGATAAAATGTAATGGAATGCATATCAAGCACTAAATTAGTCTTAACAACTTCTAGAAAAGAAAAAAAAAATTTAAAATCGAAATTTTAAGAGCAAAATTTTTAACTTACTGTACTTGTACTCCCATAATATACTTGATGTCAATGATATCCTCCGGCTAAATGATGGTCGACAATGTCTTTATTATCATAACGATGGCTCTTCCACGATATATTGAAACGTAGAGACTTATTTTTGCTTCATCTTTTCGCATCTGATATTGATTAAGGATCTTTGAATGTTGATGTTGTTCAAGTCCCTTTTGCAGTTTGTAATTGATGTTTCAGGTCCCTTCTGACATGTACTTTTCAACAATGTTTCAAGTTGCTTCCATCATATGATACAGTTCCCTTCTGCATAATATTATCAATGATATCTCAGGTCCCTTCTGCATAATATTTTCAATGATGTATCAGGTCCTTTCTGCATAATGTTTCCAAAGAAGTATCAAGTCCCTTCTGTCATGTAATTCAGGTTCCTTCTACAATTCAGCTGCTCAAACTATTTGCATAGTTTTATTACGAACTTCCCCCTTGCTGATGTTAAGACTTGTCCTCAAGTCTTGCATGCCTTGGAGGATTAACTCTGCAAAATCATACTGAAGTAAAAACAAAACAAAATAGAGAATTCATATTGGCCAAACAAGTTGGTTTTCCGATATGAATTCGAGTTTGTATTGTGTCAGTCTCCTGGACTTTCACAACCAAACTCTTTTATTATTTTTTATGATATATATATATATATATATATATATATTCTTCTGGAAGTAAGGAAGGCATATTATGGTGTTCCATTATTTCCATATAAATTTTTGTTGAAATTATTTTCATGAAATCTTCTTTATTGATAGGTTTATTGTAGACTTTAAGCCTATGTCCATTAACTACAAATGAAATTGACGCCTCATATATTTTTTTTATTCTGACCACTTCATTGTCGAAGATCTCTTCAATCTCATATGGCCCAAGCCAATGATTTATAAACTTTGCCTTGAAATCTTTAAACTTGGAGTCAAACAATAGTGCCCAGTCTCCCTTTTGAAAAACTTTATTCTTGATTAATCGATCATGACATTTTATTCTCTGTTATTGCACTAATGTTGTATGTTCCACTGCCTGTTATCTTATTTCATCCAGTTCATTTAATTGAATCACTCTTTGTTGTTGTGCTTCAGATAGTTCCATTCCCAGTTCTACTACAAGTTTATATGTATGTATTTGAAATTCTATGCGTAACATGACTTCCTTATCGTATACCAACTGGTATGGACTGAATCCAATTGTGTTCTTCCATGTGATCCTGTAGGCCCATGGTGCATCTCTTAACTTTTCGACCAGTCTCTTCTATCCATTTGCACAGTTTTTGTCATGTTATTCTCCAAAACTTTGTTAGTGGACTCCACTTGTCCATTCGCTTGCGAATGGTACGGAGTAGATTTTTTGTGTTTGATCTTGTACTTTTCTGTAAGATCCCTTACAATCTTGGAGGTGAATTGTTCTCCCTAGTTTGTAACAATTTGTCTCAGAACTCCATACCATACAAATATTTCTTCAAATAGAAAAGAAACCATTGTTTCTTTTGTTGCTTGTGCCACTGCCTTTGCCTCCACCCACTTAGTTACATAATTTGTACACACTAGGATGTACTTCGTTCTGTTTGATGGCGGGTTTATTGTAAATTTTTGTAGATGTTCTATGCTTGATGCAATTTTACTTTTATAACAGCAATCACATAAATAGTTAAGTAAAATGCTGATAGAACATACTAGTGGATCTATAGAAGACAAATCAGAAACAGGAGAATGTGTTGGTGCGTTAGGGCGATCAGCGGGATGCTTCAACCAGCAAAGTCTTATTGGTCGGCCAACCCAAAATGTGTCACAACAGTCCTCAAATCAATTATCCAGTCAACTCAAAGTCAACCCCAGAAAAGTCAACGCAGTCCAGAAAAAGTCAACGCAGGGCAGCAACAAGAAAGTCAACGCAGCTCCAACTTCGGTCAACTTTTTGACCTCAATTTTTGTGCCAATGAGTACGGCCTACAAAAATCGAACTCTCCACAAAATTTCAGCTCAAACGGACCATGCGTTGACCAAAGTCAACGCTGGTCAAACTTGCCCAGAAACCCTAACTACAGAAAATTGCTGCGGTAAATTTCGTCCTTCAGCTATAGTAGATTTCGTCCTTCTTCTCACGTGGGAGATGAAACTGCTTCTCAATTGCTTGTAGATAATTAGAGAAGAAGATGTGTGATGAGATGATTGAAAGCTCTCCAACGTTGACTGTATTTATATCCATCATTGAGGTGTGTGACACATCTGTTGGGGGTGTAAAACCTTAAGGCCGACCTGCACTTAAATTTATTATAAATAATAAATTCAAAATAAATGTTCTGCTCATCAGATTAAAATCAATTTTATATTGATTTTACACCTCTCCGAAAGAGGAATCCAATACAAATATTGGAATCTTCATCTGAGCATCACAAGATGGAGTTTGGACCTAGTTGTCCAAATTTAACACTCCCTCTCAACTAGGGAGAACTCCATCCACCAATGCAATCAAACATCGTGCGTCATCCCGCCGTAACTTGCTTTGCTGGCCTCTTTATTTCAGAACAGAAGTGGGTCAGTCACAAAGACATCATCCCCCGGCTGACAAATTCAGCCCAGAGGTCCGAAACCTCTATCAGACTCACAAAGAGTCTCCAACCAACCCGAAGTTGGTTCATTTGACCTGAAGTCAGGCGGAGGTCCGAAACCTCACTATACTTGATCCCAGATCAAGTGGTTGGACCGTGCCATCCTAGATAGAGAGTACGGCAATCTCTGATGCGTCCATCAGTATTTGCTACTAGTCTCTAGCTTTTCCCACCTCATTGGTCAAATGAGAGGTACTTCCCATGAGCCCTGAACTCAATGGGTAGGATGCATACGGGGCACAGAAAATGAGAGGTGAACCAACTCAAAATCACAACGGTGGGGTCCAAGCACACCAACAAGGTTTGGCAAGCCTAGCCTTGTGGTTGCTCAGCAGTCTTGGTAGTCTATCCCAAAGCTCCCTGCAGCTCCTCGAGCTCATCGTCCAACAAGACCCACATCATAGGGTCATTCCACGATACCAAGTCTCTCACGAAAGGTTAGGAACTTGACCTTCCCTAGGGGCTTAGCGAGAATATCCGCGACCTGCTCATCAGTTCCTATATGATCGAGCCTTACGGCGCCTCGCTGTACCATATCCTGGATGAAATGATACCTGATATCAATATGCTTGGATCGGTTGTGGAACACAGGATTCTCGGTCAAGCGAATCCCACTCTGGTTATCACAGAGTATCACGGTGGTATCTAGCACATGTCCAAACAGCTCACTTAAGAGCTTTCACAACCAAACTGCTTCACAATAGGCCATACTTGCTGCAATGTATTCGGCCTCTGCGGTGCTCAAAACCACCGACTTCTGCTTCCTGCTCATCCATGAAATCGAAGTAGAACCAAGATTGAAGCGGCATCCCCATGTGCTCTTACGATCCACCACACCGCCACCCAATCGCATCGCATATCCACGGAGGTCACGCTCCCAAAGAAAGGTATCTCACCTCATGGTTTATCGTGCCCGAAGGTATCTCGAAGATTCCCGGCACCAACCCACCGAAAGTGATGAGGCTCATGATGAAGCTCAACCATCCGTTGACTCAAAGTGTTCGCCGCAAAACATATATCTCATTCGTGGTTCAACAAGGAACACGGCCGAAGACGAGTTGACGATACCTTAGGATTTGCTACCACGGCCCAAGAACAGCGCTGCCACTCAACTTCTTGAAGTTGAGTTCCATTGGTGTTGACACGGTCTTGCAGTCCACCATACCAAATCTTTCCAGAAGTTTCACAATGTATTTTTCTTGAGAAAGGAAAATCTCTCCAGGTCTCTGCCAGACCTCCAGGCCTAGGAAGTAGTGCATCAGTCCTAGGTCCTTCATCTCGAACTCAGCAGCTAGCTCCCTCTTACATTGATGAATGAGAGGGTCAGCACCTGTCAGGAAGAGGTCGTCCACATACAGCACTAGAATGAGAGGCTTCCCCTGTACAACCTTGAAGTAAAGGTTCGGATCAGCATTACTTCGAGTGAAGCCCAGCTTCATCAAGTAACTATCCATCCTCTCGTACCAAGCTCTGGGTGCTTGCTTTAACCCATAGAGGGCTTTCTTCAACTCGCGTACACAATTGCAAGGATCCTCGGACGACAAACCCCGCAGGTTGTTCTAGGTACACCTCTTCTTTATCGTACCATGCGTGTGCCGGTCTTTACATCCATATCCGATGAAGAATCCATCCTTGCGTAAAAAAAAGGGCGCTACTGATCGACCTCTAGCTGAAAGGTGTGCAAATATGTCATCATAGTCTATTCCTTCCTTTTGAGAGAAGCCACGGGCAACAAATCTTGCCTTGAACTTTTCAGCACTTCCATCGGATCCATGCTTGATCTTGTAGAGCCATTTCGTGGTGACAACTGATTTGTCCTTCGGTCTTGGAACCACATCCCAGACATCATTCTTCATTATGGAATCATATTCTTCGTGCATAGCATCCTTCCAGACTTGATGCTTTACGGCTTCCTCAAAAGATCCAGGTTCAGATTGTACAATAGTACTCATGGTAGCCAGATACCCTTGGTATCTACACAGCTTCTTGCTTTCGAATGTCCCCCTACATGTCCCTCAGCATCTTCGAGGGTGTCCCTGAGCCATGATGGTCTCTTTCCCAGTGAAGGAGATGGATCGATCGGGTCCATTGGTCCTTCAACATCAGGCATTGTCTCATCCTGCGGTTCTTCTTGATTTCCAGGCCTTGCTTCATGATTTTCCTCAGATCTCGGAAGATCTACTACTTTCTTCAGGGAAGCATCTTCGTCAAAAGTGACATCATGGCATATTTCTACTTCCCTTTGACCAGGGACATAGACTCTATAGGCCTTAGAGGTTTCACTGTAGCCCACAAACATTCCTTTCTTCCCAGAAGCATCCAGCTTACTTCTCTTTTCTTTTGGCACATGAAAATAAACAAGACATCCAAAAATTCTAAAATGTGAGACGTCAGGTTTCTTACCAGTGAAAACCTCTTCGGGAGTTTTGGAGTCCAGGGCGGAATGAGGGCATTGGTTTTGAATGTATACAACAGTATTCGCAGCTTCTCCCCACACAAACTTCGGTAGACCCTGGTCACATAGCATGGCACGGGCAGCTTCCACAATGGTCCCGTTCTTTCATTCAGCAACGCCATTCTGCTCAGGAGTATAGGCAGTAGTAGTCTCCCTCTTAATGCCAGCTTCTCTGCAAAAGTCCTTGAACTCATTTGACTCATATTCAGTGCCATTGTCGGTCCTCAAAATCTTGATCTTCTTCCCTGTCATATTTTCCATCAAGGCTTTGAAGGTACGGAACCACATGAAAGCCTCATCCTTCTTCTTCAAGAAGTATATCCAGGTTTTGCGGGAGAAGTCATCAGTGAATGTCATATAGTAAGAACATCCTCTCAGGGATGTCACGGGTAGCATACCAGATAGATCAGAATGGACCAGTTGCAAAATATCAGATGTCTTTGTGACACTTGAGGGGAAAGGTCCCCTTGTATGCTTTCTTTCGGCACAACCCTTACATACACCTTCATGATTATTTCCAAAATCGGGCATCCCTGTCACCACCTTCCTTGCTTCGGGAAGGGCCTTGTAATGAAGGTGTCCAAACCTCCGGTGCCATAGTTCAGTTTGTCGAATAGTATCACATGTCATAGCTCCTAATGGACTTCCTTCAACCTGGTAGAGTGTTCCAACTCTAAAACCAATCACGATAGCTTCCTTGAGATTCTTCTTCCACATGCGCACCTTTCCATCAGTGAATGCCACATTGAAGCCTTTGTCTTCGATGGCTGATATAGACACAAGGTTTTTCTTCAATTTTGGTACATAGAGTACATCCTGCAAATGTAGGACTTGTCCTTGAGAAAAGTGGAGGGTCACAGTCCCTGTCCCTTTCACGGGATATGTGGCATTATCTCCAAGGATAATTTCCAGATTAGTATCCTTCTCAACCATGTCAGAGAGTGCTTCCTTGAACCCAATGATGTGTCTTGAGGCACCACTATCTATCAGGCAGATATCCATAGTGTCGGGCTGGGATGCAGCAGAGAGGGCAGATACAAGAATGTATTCATTTCTTTTATCAACAACATTTGACTCCTCATACCTGGAGTTTCTAGACATTTTGAAAGGTTGATTGTTTCCCCCAGAGGGAGCCTTCCTCTTTCCTTTGGACTTGTCGTTTCTTTGATTTCCATTCCTTCGGTTGTTGTTGTTGTCATCACTATCGAGAGAATCCTTCTTGAAAGGACATTCTCTAGCATAGTGACCAGGCCTATGACAAGTGAAACACTTGCCCTTCTTTCCTTGGGCCCTTGCTCTTCCTTTGTTCTTAGGACCACCAGAGTTCTTCTTTCTAGAATGAGCAGCGTAGGCAATATTTCTATCATTAGCTTTGCTTTGATCTCGCCCTTCTTATACTTGGTTTTAGCAGCAGCAGTAGCAGTGGATGGAGGTTCTTGTATCTTACCCAGTACATCGTCCATGAGATCATGGTCTTCCAATTTGAGATCTAATATCATCTTCCAAGCATGGAAGTCATCCCTTCCAGTCAGCTTGTCATCCTCCTTGAAGCCATAACTTGTGGAACTCATTTTTCTGAGTTGGTGATTGCTATAAGTTAGGGCTTGTCTTCACCTCAGCTCTGATACCATGTAAATTTTTGTAGATGTTTTATGCTTGATGCAATTTTACTTTTATAACAGCAATCACATAAATAGTTAAGTAAAATGTTGATAGAACATACCAGTGGATCTATAGAAGACAAATCAGAAACAGTAGAATGTGTTGGTGCGTTACGGCGATCAGCAGGATGCTTCAACCAGCAAAGTATTCTTGGTCGGCCAACCCAAAATGTGTCACAACAGTCCTCAAATCAATTATCCAGTCAACTCAAAGTCAACCCCTGAAAAGTCAACGCAGTCCAGAAAAAGTCAACGCAAGGCAGCAACAAGAAAGTCAATGCAGCTCCAACTTCAGTCAACTATTTGACCTCGATTTTTGTGCCAATGAGTACGGCCTACAAAAATCGAACTCTCCATAAAATTTCAGCTCAAACGGACCATGCGTTGACCAAAGTCAACGCTGGTCAAACTTGCCCAGAAACCCTAACTGCAAAAAATTTGTTGCGGTAAATTTCGTCCTTTAGCTGCAGTAGATTTCGTCCTTCTTCTCACGTGGGAGATGAAACTGCTTCTCAAATGCTTGTAGATAATGAGAAGTGTGTGGATGAGATGATTGAAATGCTCTCCAACTTTGACTGTATTTATATCCATCATTGAGGTGTGTGACACATCTGCTGGGGGTGCAAAACATTAAGGCCGACCTGCACATATAATTTATTATAAATAATAAATTCAAAATAAATATTCTGCTCATCGGATTAAGATATATTTTATATGGATTTTACACCTCTCCGAAAGAGGAATCCAACAAAAATATTAGCCTCTTAATCTGAGCATCACAACATGGAGTTTGGACCTAGTTGTCCAAATTTGTTACTCGGTCCCACAAAGTCTAGAGCCCATTGCTCAAATGGTTCTATGAGTACTTGGGGATTTAATGGAATTTCATCTGATACCACTGGTCTCCCAATTCTTTGGCAGTTGTAACATCTTTTTACATAGGCTTTGGAGTCTTTGAAGATTGTTGGCTAGTAGTAGGCAAGTTTGAGCACTTTGTATGGCGCCCGCTTGTCTGCAAAATGACCACCACATGGCTCATTGTGACATGCTTTCAAAATATCTATAATCTCGTCTTCTCTAACACATTTTCTGATTATCAGATCATAACTAGTATAAAATAGGTAACCATTGACCCAACTATATCTAGCACTTTCTCTAATTATCTTTGTTTTATGTTTATTTGTGTAATGGGATGGTAGGATTCCAAATGATAAATAGTTGGATACATCTGCAAACCATGGAGTTTTGACAGTTATAGAAAATAGATGTTCATATGGGAAATTATCTAAAACAGGATTTGGATCACCAAGTGAATGAAGCCTTGATAGAAAGTCTGCTACTTGATTATCCTTACCTGGTCGATCTTGTACAGTGATGTTAAATTATTTCACCAATAACAACCATCTAGTAATTATACCATTTGTAATTGCTTTTTTCATTAAATATATTATGGCTGAATGATCTGTGTGAATGAATACTTGATAACCTGTTATGTAATGCCTCAACTTATTAACTGCATGTACTACAACTAACATTTCTTTTTCTGTAATAGTATAGTTTAATTCTGCTGGTGTTAATTTTTTTCTTATGAAGTATATGTCATAATTAAACTAGTTCTCTTTCTGTCCAAGTGATGCTCCTATAGCAGTGTCAGATGCATCAGTAGATATATGAAATGGAAATGACCAATTGGGTCCTCGAAGAATGGGTGCAAATGACAATTTTTCTTTTAATATCTCAAATGCATTTTGACAATTATTTGTCCATTGGAATTCCATATCTTTTGCAAGTAACTTGAATAGAGGCAAAGTTATTGAATTTTTCAATAAATCTCCTATAGTAGCTTGCATAACCCAAGAAACTTCTTACTTCCTTTTGTGTTGTGGGTGGTGTTGTCGCACGGAATGTCTGAGCCTTTGCGACAACGGCTCAAATCGGGGGGTTGTCACCCTGATCCCCAATCTCTCTATTTAAGTTGTCTCCTTGCAGACTAAGGGGGGTAGACCCTAATGAAATGGAAGAAAGAGAACTGGTCGGAAACCAACCAATTCAGGAGACACAGTCAAACGACCAAGTACTTGCTAAGATTTAACGAGATTTTACAGATTCGATTAGATTAAAATTTTTAGACCAGTGCCTTTTGGAGTCAAATTATCTCGTTACGAAATTAAGATCAAGTAGTTGATAGATAACTGCTGCTAAAAATGATAACTACCCTGCTATGAAAATACCAATCCACCACAACAATATTCAATTATTCAATTAAATGCTCAATTTATCAAACTGGAAGATAAACCCTTTTCAACAATGCGATTTAACATTCGATAAAACACTTTCATAATCTTTCAATATCATGCATCAACAATGTTCGATCTAGGAAATAAAGACATGCAATTTATCATCAGTTGAAATATTTTCAAAGTCGACTAGGAAATTAACATCAATTTCAAGCAATTTAAAACCACAATTAGAGCTAGTTAAATGATCATCAATCCCAGCTAAGCATGAAAAATACTTCGAACCAAGTGCAAGCTTTAAACAATTTAAATTCCGAAAAGATATTATCATGAAAGGACCATCGAATTTAAATGCTAAACATTTCAAATAGTTCCGAATTAAAATGATCTTCCAGAAATTTAAATTTATCCTATAGTCAAACTTAGGATATTAAAAATTAAAAGCTTACCTTTGACTATGCAATAATTTAGATTTTTCTTTTCTTATTTACCCAAGACCACTTCCAAACAAAAATTTTAAAACAAATTTCCTAATGTTAAAAGTTGAAAAAAATTCAAATTTTTTTTAAATTTTTTTATTTTTTCGAAAAATTTCTAAAGTTAAGAATCTCATTAAAGTTTTGAGTTCTTTTAATTTTTATTTTTTCTCAGAATCTAAAGTTAATGAAATTAAAAATTAAAAATAAATAAATCTAAAGTTCTAAAAAATGAAAAGTTAAGAAATTTGATTTTTTATTTATTTTAAAGTTTCAAAGACTAGAGATTTGAAAGCCAAACTTAAAATTTAATTAAATGCAACCTAAACTAAATTAACCTCAGCAGAAATAAGAAAAATCGTAAGTCTAAACTAAAAATATAAAAAGTTAGAATGCGTTAGTGTTTTTGGGTAGGTTGACGGCAGCGTTTGGAGAAATGCAACTAGATAAGGAGTAAGGGAGCAACGGACTGCGAGGAGGAGATGGCAGAAAGGGTAGCCGGTTGTGTGCAGGCAGAAGAGGAATGGGCTGCGGGAGAAGAGGAGTGATGCAGCTGGCAGAGTAGGGATGCAGTGTGAGGGAAAACGAAAACCACAGACAAAGGAAAATGCAGCGGATGAAGATGGATGCGAGCTGAGACAGTGTTTGCAGGAAACGAAGATGAAAAGGAGGCGCTGTGGATGGACTATAGCAAAGACTGGGCAACAGTGTAAGGGAAAACGCATATGCAGAGGGAGAGGTTTTGAGCAGCAAGGAATAGTTGCAGAAATGACAGCTGCGTGAGGAGATCAGGGGAGAAAAGGATACGCATAGCAGGAATGATGGCAGTAAACACGCAGATAGTTGGTGCATAAAATTTAAAAAAAATAAATCCTTGCCCAGAAATCAGCAAACTGAGATTTAAAATTCGAATTTTAAATAAATGAATACACCTACAGTTTGTAAATTGAGCAAAGATCCCTCCTGGATCTACAAACAAGTCTAATCCCAAGGCCAGATCTTACCCTCCAGGGCCTAGATCTGGCTCAGATCTGAAATTTTTCTGAAAATCTCCCAGTAGAACCTACAAAAAACCATAAACAAGGAACCCAAACCCAAAAATATGCACAGAAAATAAACCCTTGAACCCCGATGAATATTTGCAAAATTTAAAGCACTATTTTACAGATCAGAAACCCTCATGGCCAGATTTAAAACCATTTTTCACAATTAAGAAAAAACGAAATGAAGATAGACACAAGCCCAAGAAGACCCTGCAGAAAATAAAAAAAAAAAAAAAAAAAAAAAAAAAAAATATATATATATATATATATATATATATATATATATATATATATATATTCTGTAACATAACTTCATAAATTAGAAAACAATGAGCTTTTTCAAATTTTCTGAAATCTGAGAGTCTACTGATCTAACTGAAGATTTCCCCAAATGCTAAAATCTTGAATAATGATCTCTACACGCTTAGATCTTAATATGAGATTAATAGTGATTTAAAAAATAAACATAAGACCTTTCAGAAACATAGATCACTGATATTTCTATCAAATCAAAATGAAATTTAAGAAAACCCAGAAATCTGCACAAGATACATGTATGCAAATCAATCCATAAAGGCTATCAACCACCAAATGCCAAAAAAAAGTAGCAGAGTTTAAAAATAAAATCACCACATAGATCTGGAAATGGAACACCAAAGTTTGTAACCCCAAAGTCTTTTTGTTTTATTGATCAACAAAAATTACAAGAGCTTCTGAGAACAAGTGCACGATTCAAATATCGGATGCAAATGACATACAAATACTTCTAATTTATAAGATAAAATCTCCAACGGCTAGTTCGATTGATCCTTGTCAAAGTTGTTGAAAATGTGTAACTAGGTCGGTTGACTATGTAAATATGAAAAGAAGGAATCAAAGATATAAAATAATTAAGTATCATATATGCTCCAAGACCTTGCTGGTAGTCTAATCAACGATAGAAGTCAAGCTGTAGTTACAAAGGTTGCCACATTAAATAATGAAGGAATCGCAATTCATGTCGGCCTATTCACTGTGGACAAGTCGGCCTATCACTCAGCCAGATGGTCGGCCTAATAACAAGCTTAGTTACGTATATATATACAACTAGAAATGCGGATCATTTGTACAAGAGTTTCCAGTGAAGACAGAAAGTAAAACAAGGAACAGATCTGAAGATTATTGCGGACAATGCGGAATAAAGACCGGAAATAATAACGCAGATAAAGAATAAGCAGAGGTACAGGATTATGCGGTAACATTCTGGCAAGGATTGCGGATATACTCTAAGATTGAAGTCTGAATATAACCGAGATCTCAGTGTGAAAGATTTGCGAATTTGGTTGGGCTAAGAACTACCGTGACATATGAAACTACAGCAGATATATATTAGAAAGAATGCAGATGTATATCAGTGGACAATGCAGTGTTGAGGTGCGAACAAATGAAGGTCATAGTACAGAACATAAGGAGAAGAGGCAGCCATAGTAAGGAAGGTAAATGATTTACCTTCCTACTATTCAAGCAATTATATAAGCATATTAAATGTAAGATCTCCAGTGCTAAAGCAGATCTAAGCTATTTAATAAAGAGAAGATTCAAGGTCAGAAAAGTTGAACCAAGGTCCTGGAAGCATTTCTAAGTGAAGGGTCTAAGTCTGAGCCTTAGTATTTGTTATTGGAAGATCAATAAGAAGAATCCTTTGTGAGTTTTTGTCCTGGCTCTAGGAGCCTAATCTTTGTGTCTCGTGTTTTGATAATTGACTTGATGAAAGATTAACTTAACCTAAAGAAGACAAGACATAAGTACACTCACAAGTAACTATCAAGAAGAGAATTGTATTAACCTACAAGCCCTACAATTTCTCAACATGGTATCAGAGCTAAGGTGACAATTAAGGAAGGGCATCTAAGGGACACGCAAGGATAATATTTCAAAGCATATAAGCTAGTCAAAGTTCATCGCAAAAGGGATAAGTTCAGAGATCTAATTCTCTGAGATTTTGGGAGCCAATCAGAGTTCAAATATCACAGCCTACAATTCGGATCATCCTTAGGAAATCTCGGGCTAATTTCAGAGGTGTTTTTCGGTAACTTCAGATTAGTGGAATCACAGCAATGCTCTCGGCATACCTAGTGCAAATCGCAGTAAAAATACTAAAACATAATTTCGGTGATATGTTACAGTTTGGGTCTGTGCTACTTCAGGACCAATATAAATCAATAGAAAAGGAATAACAATACTACCTGAGTAACATCTCATCTCAATCACACGTTTTGATGCTATATGTTGGTGTTGTCACATATATTCCTCGATACTATTCAGTGATGGAAATCTCAGAACTACTACCTTGGTGATCACAGTGATGTTGGTGCAAGCAAGGAAAGATCTTGATGCTAGAAAGAAGTCTTATGTCACATGAGAACAAAAGTTTTGAATCCTCTAAAAGAGCTAGATCAAAAGGAACAATCTCCTTTACTGAAGAAAGGCTTTTTCATTTGGAAGAAGATCATCCAAAGAGAGAGCACTAATACATCTTTTCTCAACCACCATCAAGGCGACCAAGTTGAAGACTTTATCTTCACTTGTCAAGTAAGTATCCTTTATTCTATAATCAAATTTGGTATAATGACTTTGTTTTTGCAGGGAAATCTGTAAGCTGGTTGGGTTACCAAGATTCCTTGCATGAGGAGGATAGTCATAGTCCTTGAAGAGAGTAAAGTCATGAAAAGTCTCCAAAGGTCAAGATTCATCTAAATACATAGAAAAGGATAGAAGGGCTCAAGGATTCTTCTGAAATCAGTAGAAGTCCTTACATCCCTATATAACAGGATTGGAGACCTCAAGAGAATATGTGATAAGTTGAAAGAACCATTCAATGCAATAAAGAAGGTCATGACACTTAGATCCGATTTATACAAAATTGAAGGTATCAAAGAATGAAGGGATATCTTCATAAGATCTCAACTATGAGATCTGGAAGAGATGATAAGATGGACAAGCAAGAAAAAGGAAAATCACACAAACTTATAAACAAGAAATTGACTTCTACTGGTTTTGTGATAATGTAGCATCCTGATCTAAGCATGGTAGGAGCTCCCGGTGAATCAGCTCCGGGAAAACCTCTCTAACAAACATTACTAATGTAGATAAAAGTACTTTCGGAAAAATCACATCATTAGGATTAGGTGACGTTTCGAACCAGCTAATGTGGTTCATCCTCATCAAGAGCAAGGGTCATCATGGAAACATATTTCAGGATGTGATAACATATTGATGAAGCAGGCCAAGGGAATGAAGCTCTTCATTCTTGAGAAATTGTTGCAGCATGACTCAAGGGAAAAAGGTATGAGGTATGTATATATTTATATGCTGACATTAGATGTTTTGAAGTCATGTCATGTGGTTGCAGGTAATGGACTTCTGTACTTAGAAGTATGATTTATGGAGGAGTATCTCTCAATGCACGGACAGATGAAATCAACATAATATGTCCTCATGGAATATGAGGTGGTTGTATATGAACAAGAAACTAGGAAAGTTGTACGTTCCTGGGAATCAAGAATGTGCAGAGAGGAAGAGATCATGAAATGCAACCATGTCAAGAGGCAGTATCCGGATCTTGGAGGGAGGCTCCCAAGATCTAAAATGTTGAAATGGATCTGACAAGATCTGCAAAATTAGAATGCCAAAAAAAAAAAGAGAGAACACAAAGAAAATAAAACCACAAAGAAACTTGTTTTATTAAAACAGAGAATAACTATAGAAGCTACATTGTGGCGGACAATCTGTCCTTTTACAAAGTGAGGCTTGTTATTTATAGCCTTTTTTGAGATACAATACCATAGGTGGATACCATGGGCCAATGCCATGGGTAGATACCACTTACAATACCATGGGTAAATCCCATGTGTGGATGAATACCATGGGTGGATACATACCATGGGTCACTTATAATACCATGGGTGAATAAATATCATGGGTGGATGAATACCATGAGTTGATGTCATTTACAATACCATGGGTAAATTCCATGGGTAGATGGATAATATGGGTAGATGAATAACATGAGTTGATGCCATTTTCCATTCGGATCATTCCTCCCTCCTTAAGAAGCAATGGTCTCCATTGCGTGAATTTCCCTCCTGAGAATCCTTTGTTGAATATGAAGAACCACTGAAGAGAAGGGTTTTGTGTAGTTAACCCATAATCGTGATGAACGAAGATCTGAGGATAGAGATACCCTGTAATGCTTGTGACCAACTGTGATATTGACAGTGTGTGGCCTAGCAAATGGACTTCGATGAAGTGTGGGTTTGTGGATGAACCAAAACCATGAAAAACGAAGATCCGAGGATAGAGATACCCTGTAATGCTTGTGACCAACTGTGTGACTAACAGTGTGCGGCCTAGCAAATGGACTTCGATGAAAATGATTTTGTGTGGTTGACCCATAACCGTGATGTTGATTGTTGATGAAGTAGCAGGTGCCTACATAGCTTGGGGTGGGAGGGCACGTCTCCAAATAACCCAAGCCAAACGCTGCTATGATCAAACTGATGAATGTGAAGCAGGTGCCTACTAAAGCGGGGTGGGAGGGCACGTCTCCAAAGGGAACCCGCTCTGAATGCTGCTCCAGATTTAAAATGAGCATAACTCAGTCAATATAACTCGGAATATTTATTATAACCTGTTTTTGGAAATGGAATGATCATTCTGCATCATCTCATGTGTTTGAAACCACTATCTGGAGACTCTAGACTCTCAGATTTGCGCTGGAACTGGCACGCCGTCACAAAATTTCTGAAAAAATAGTTGATTTTAAATCAACGATAACTCCCACATTCGGACTCCGATTCAACCGATTTTTTTTTTGAACTTGGGTGATTTTTCAAGAGGAGTTCAGATCTATCTCTATTTATTTGAAATTTTGTACTAAAAATTGCGAAAAATGACAGGAGAGCCGCCGTCCATGAATTGTCGTCAGAAAAATTGCTTCAACATTGCTGATTTTGAATTAGCAATATCTCCCTCATCCGAACTCCAATTTGGCCGATTTTTTTTTTGAATTTGAGTATTTTTTCGCAAGGAATCCAGATCTGGGCTTTTTTTTGCAAATTTTTCACCAAAAGTTTCAGATCTGATCTGAAAACTCGCCGCCCAAAAACATTCATGGATTTTGCTGAAGATTGCTGCAAAACATTGAAGCTGAAATATGTTTCAAACCCTCATTCCCATGGAGGCGTAACACAGATACGTGCCAACTTGAGTCCGGATCTACGGGGAGACCCCGAATCTAAAAATTTGAAATGGATCTCACAAGATGCGCAAAATTAGAATGCCAAAAAAAAAAAAAGAGAGAACACAAGAAAATTAAACCAAAAAGAAACTTATTTTATTCGACGAGAGAATAGCGCAGAAGCTACATTTTGGTGGAAAATATATCCTTTTATAAGCGGGGTTTTTTATTTATAGCATTTTTTGAGTTACAATACCATGTGTAGATACCACTTAGGCCAATACCACATGGGTAGATACCACTTGATACGTGGGTAAATCCCATGTGTGGATGAATACCATTGGTGGATACATACCATGGGTCACTTACAATACCATGGGAATAAATATCATGGGTGGATGAAAACCATGGGTAAATTCCATGGGTGGATGGATAACATGGGTAGGTGAATACCATGGGTTGATGCCATTTTCCATTTGGATCAATGTGACTAGGAAATCTCCTGGAAAGATATGTAGAATCTGACGAAAGTCTGGTAAAGAAGAAGACCCTTGGAAAAACATATCATTAGGAGATGTGTCAATCTGTATGAAGGATGTCGATGCCTACAGGAAGATGTCATGGTGAAAGATCATCACTGAGGTAAATTTTGTTTTAAAAGTTCATATGTATATGTTTATCTGGATGAATTTGTGTAGGGCTGCTAATCATGAGAAAGGATGTATGATCCTAGGAGATGATTCGAAAGAAAGCAGCATGGCACAATAATGGACCAGATAAGGAAGTCTGATGAATCACTTTCTGACAGTTGACATGAATTAGGATGAAAGTGATGGATGATCTGTGCCCTATGAAGCTAAAAGTTGGAGATTCCTCAATATCGAAATCAACGATTCACCATTTTGTAGTAGTGATTCGCCATTTGTACTGGTGATTCGCCATGCTTTTACAAGATAATATAATCTCGTGAGAGATTCGCCAAAAAATTATATGTACATATTATATTATTAATAAAATCGCTTTCCATTTTTCCTATGTATCATGGGGATTCGCCTATTTATTATATATATAAATTTAGGGGGGTTCTTAAAATTTTCCCTGTTCTGGTCTTGGGAAGACAGAATGGAGGATTGGGTAATCATTTGGTATTCGATACTCTTTGAGAATGTGATCGGGAATTCAAGATAAGAGTATTCGGGCACCAATATTATTTGAGGGCTAGCTACCCAAGAGAAGAATAGTCTAGGAAGGTCATACTTTGGGAACACTCGGGTGGAGTATGTACCTTGGAGAGATAATGACGAAGGTGTCTATAAGCCATGTGTCTCACCAGCATTGAAGCCCATTGTCTCATTGAGAGATGGGGCTGTTAGTCAAGGCCTTGAACTAGCACAATGCTGGTTGATATGATGCTATACAGATGCGATTATCAATCTGATTCTTCTTATGAGATTCTTCAGTTTGAAAGTAACCATGTACCTGAATGAATACCTCCCTAGTTAAGAGAGAGTGTTGAAAAAGTGTAACTAGGTTGGTTTTCATGATGGATATGTAATTATGTATTTATGTATAAAAGAAGTTAATATATTTTTGGTATAATGAAGTCGGCCTAAAACCATATCTGATGGTCGGACTAAAAGATAAGAACTGCCACTATATATAAGACAGAGTCTGCAGATCATTTGAAAGAGGATATAACGAAGATAACACACTAGTAATTGTGGACATTTCTAACACAAATGCAAAGTTCACGAGGTATAAACGAAGCAGATTTCAGAAAGTATACAAGACGGAAATAAATATGGATATCCCTGACGTGATATAGAAAACAGAGATGCAGATCACTCATAACTAGCGTGAATATTAGACGGGATTCAAGTGCGGAATTCAGAAAGGGTTCAATACGGATTAAAAGGTCAACATTCTCTAAACAAAGAACCTGCATCGATTTCACATAAACGGAAGTGCGATTTCTCTGTGGATAACAATGACTCTATGTGGATTATCTTAGAGACAAAGACAATATTTACATGCGGATTCAAATAAGAAAATAGCGTGCAGAAAGCAAGTTTGTTGAAGAAGCTCATTGCGGAATATATCACCGAATATGCAGTGCGGTTCATATCTTTAAAGTGCAGTGTGGATCACCTTTTGAAGTGCAGTACGAAAGTGTCGAAAAGTTACAGAATTGGTCTAAATATATATATATATATATATATATATATATATACACTACAGTCACCACAGTTGAGTATTGTGCTAAGTATTTGCAGACACTACAGCAGAAATAATGGCGGACAACGTATTGAAGACAGTGTGTTACAAAAGGACAATGCGGAATCCACAGGGAATTTTCAGTGCAGAGATAGATATATATATATATATATATATATATATATTTATATATATATATATATATATATATATATATATATATACTAAGTGCAGATAGAAGACAATGACGTTAAAGAGAAGCAAGAGCAATGGTGAGAAGGTAAATACTAGTTTTGGATTTTGATAATCGACTTGATGAAAGATTAACATAACTAAAAGAAGAAAAGACATAGGGGAGAGTTGTCTAATGTTGTGCAGGGACCAGTAATTATTATAGTACTGGTCCCATCAACCCACCAAAAATAGATATATATGCATCCAATAATTAAACATAAAGAAATAATTTCACACATGCTGCAAAATTAAATTAAGTCCAAAATTTCCCAAGTCATTGACTGGGCCCACAACTGTCCATAAATAGCCCACAACTGTCCATAAATATTTTAATAAGTATCAAGATTACAAATCCTATCATATCAACTCAAAAACTCATAAAACCATTTTTCCTTCCAAAATGGTCAAGTCAATAAGTACAAAAAGACAGTCACTTCAGCCCATCTGATCAACCCTGATGCTGTGTTAGAGAAGTAAATATCAATACCTGCACATAATAAAAAGAAATGTTTGTCAGGCATAACTGCTGTGTTATTCAACACTTAAACACATTGTGTTCAATAAATGGCACCCACCCAAAACAACATTTAAAACCACTGTGTACAATAAATGACACCCACCCAATAAATTCAATAAATGATTTTCCATTAAAACAGATCAAAATAGATCAAAGCACATGGATCAACAAAAACAAATTCCCAGCCATTGGATCACATCAAATTCAATCTTGATCACACATGCAAAATGAAGCCATTGCAATCCATGGCTATCATTGTCACCAATTAAATTCAACTGCAAAAAACTATAAAAGGAATTCAACCACTGCTGAACATTCAAACTATTCACCAGTTCTGGAGACAAACCAACACAGAACATTTCAAAGTATAATCAGGTTAGTTTTCTCAACAATTTTCTTACAATTTTATTTTAATTTCTGATTCTTACACTATTATTTTCATTTTTTAGCCTTTATTTTAGTTGTCTTACAAGTCTTTATATCAGTTTTATTTCAGTTGTCTTACAAGTCTTTATATCAGTTTAATTTTCTGAACCCAATGAGAGATTGAATCAGCCTAAATTCACAGATAAGTTTCTTCGCTTACAGATTAGCATTAAATAGAAAACAAAGAGATCAGTTACTTATGCTTAAACCCTCTGTTACTTATGCTCTATATATTTTCTGTAGTCTAGCACAATGGGAAAAAAATTTCCCATCCTTTCAGCACAGTTAAATCATCTATTAGTTTTTAAACACTCGTTAGTTGTTATATTATGATCTGTGTATTGTTTGAGGTGAAGACTGCATGATTTTCTAGCAGTAATAATCCATTTTACATTTAAGCAAACAAAATTTGTTTGAGCCACTGACTCATGAATATTCAGTTTGATAATGCATTTACATTGATCCTAGCCTTGATCTTATATATTGTTTTTTATATGGTGCTAATTGTTTACCCTATCCTAGCTAAAAAACTTTTAATGCTAGCAAAGGTTGCCTGGATAGCTGATAAATACTTTTTAGTAGCATAGCTTTATCCTGGGGATCTACTATATATCCAAAGGGAAAATCTGAATCGAATATTGACTTCTCATTTTTTTTTTAATACTAAGATTAAAAATTAAGGGTAAATGGTTCTATATGCTAGCTGTGTTTTTATGATTGTTAATTAAATACCTGAGAGAAATAATACGTGAACTGAGTTTGATCCTGAGCAGCTGACATGATATGAAAATGTGCTACTCTTCCCTTGTATTGAGCAGACATCGGGTCAATTGTAAACTACAAATAGTTAAGGATTCTACAACATTCTGATTCTGGTTAAAATAAATTGTATGGTAAACTACATCTAAATTGTATGGTAAACTACACCTGTTATTTTTCTATATTCTAAAATTTTTACATAGAGATCAACTCACTCTCTAGGTATAACAAATGCAGACTTAAATGATATGTGCTATAAGATAGTCTTAGCATAGTCAATTTCTGTAAATAGCAGCAGTCTCTTAACAGCAGCTGGATTCTAGATTTAAAGTTGTTTTAATAAGCATACACAGGAGAGGGGTTAGGACTATAGATTTTTTAACTGTAAAAGTAATGCTATAGACTCACAAGATAAGACAGGATTAAGAAACTCTTGTTTCACATTTTCACTGAAACAAAAACTCTGACATAAAAAGAGGAAAAAGAATTATAGAAAAAATATCAACATACCACAAAATAAGTTTACTATTTTTTACATACACTCATCTACACTGATAGTCCCCATATAACAGAAGGATAAAAGGTTAGACAAACCAGTAAACTCACCCACCACTCAACCTCAGAGACCTGACAGCTTTTGTTATAAGTTTATTATTATGTTTACAAAATGATCATGCATGTTTCTATTAAATGATCAAAAAAACAAAACATGACTAGCTGAGCATATAAGCCTGTGGAAAATATTTGAGCATGAGTAGATGAGCATTAGCTGATCATAGGAATTAAAGATGACAAGACAGAAAATAAGAAAACTGTAACAGAAGGAAAGGCATTCAGAAATTCGGGCATGAACACACAAACTAATTGTAAACTGTTATAAATTGTTATAAATGGGAAGAGATGATGTTACCAGATGATGTTTGGCTTGTATGAAAGAATTATGTTCAATTATTCTTAACTAAATGCATGCAATAATTCTGCAGGTAGTTGCATCCATGGAAAGAGTGACTTATGTCGCTCGCACAAGGAGAAGTGGCAGAAGAGTGACCAGGGGTACCCAACTGCGATGCACCTCATCAGATGAAGAAAGAACAAGTGATGTCAATGTCGCCAATGCTCCAAGAAATGTTGTTGACGATGACCATGTGGCTGAAGCTGATGTTGTGGCACCATCAGCGACAGAGCCACTGTCAACCACAGTCCAAGGTGCAATTTCAACTAAAAAGATCAGCGCCATAAGAGGTTGGACAAAAGAAGAAATGTTAGCTGCAATTGAAGACATAGAGTTCAATGGATATTCTGTTCGGGCATCTGCAAAGAAGCATACTATTCCCCCTTCATCAATACATTATTGGATAAATGGGCTGACTCACACCAAACGTAGAGGGCCTGTTACAGTTATGACGGAAGAGGAGGAGGCCGAGGTGGTTGAGTGGTGTAAAGAAATGGCCCAATTGGGACATGGGCTAGAGTTGATACAACTCAAATCTACAGTTGCTCAAATCTGTCAAGGGAGGCCAAACCCATTCAAATATGGGTTTCCTGGTAAATCATGGTGGTTTGGGTTTAAAAAAAGGCATCCAGACCTTGTATTGCGTACAGCTGAGGGCCTTAACAGAGACAAAGCATTAAATTTGCGCCCTACAGTTGTATGTAAGTTCTATGACACTCTTTCTAGTGCATATGATAAACATTCTTATGCTGCAGACCATATATGGAACTGTGATGAAACAGGTTTACAGGTGGGAAGGAATTGTGGCATGAGGGTAATTTCCAAAAGAGGCAGCCGAAACGTGCCAAAGATTTTGCCTAAGAACAGGGAATGGATAACCATTTTATGTTGTGTCAATGCAATTAGTGCTTCAATCCTAGGATTTTATCTTTTCAAAGGTAAAAATCAGTTGAAAAATTATATACAAAACTGTGAACCTGGAGCATGCATGGTTGCACATCCCCATGCATGGATGACTAAAGAGATTTTTTTAAATTGGCTTTGCCACTTTGCTGCATCTGTGCCAGGTGGTGTCTCGCCTAATAACAGACACCTGTTGATATTAGATGGCCATGGAAGCCACATGGCTCTACAAACAATTGAAGAAGCATACAATTTGGGCATTGACCTTTTAACATTGCCCGCTCATACCACTCACAAATTGTAGCCACTTGATGTTAGTGTGGTTGGCCCTTTCAAGAACTATTTCAGGTCAGAACGTGCTGCATGGATGGCAAAGAATCCAGGGGTTGAGGTCAAAAGGTTCGAGTTAGCAGAGCTTGCAAGTAAGGCTTTTAAAAGGGCTTTGACACCATCAAATATCAAGGCTGGCTTTAGAAGGACAGGAATATGGCCACTAAATTATGATTCTCTTATGCAGGATACTGCTTGTAGCCAAGCTTTCCATGTGGATGGTCAGGAAGAAATACATGAAGTGGAAGAAGAAGTAAATGAACATGATGATGTGGTTGCAGCTGATAATATAATTTCCCTCTCTCAAGGACAGTTATATGCTGATGATGATGAGCAGGTATGTGAAACACAGTATACTTATCAACAAATTGATGGCAACACTGTTGAACATGCAGTTGAGAATGCAGACTTTGTTGAAACAGAAATTGCTGATATTGTTAATGCAGATTTAGTTCAAAATGAAAATGCTGATATTGTTAATGCAGAAAATGAAATTGTTGATATTGGGCATGAAATTGAAAATGACCAATTGACATTGCCTAGCCAAGTAAACCCACCATCATGGCTGGCAGAAAACATGATTAATTTGAATGCCCATAGTGTCTCAAGAACCAATGAACAAAGCATGAACATGCCTTCACAAGTGGCTAAATTGAATAGTGAAATTGTTCATTTTTTTGTGGACAATAGATCAATGGAAGAAGATGGAGGACATAATGAGGCAGCAGATGAAGAGAACAATATAGTTCAATCAAGTGCCACAGATACTGAAGTGCCAAGCAATGACATGCAGGTGGGAGGGAGGGAGAAGTTACTTGGGCGGTTCTTAAAGCTACCAGTAGAAAGAGTGTCAATGAAAAAGAGGCAAGGAACAGCCAGTAGTCTTCGTTTGGGGCGAAGTTCACAGTTACTCACCTCTGAAGAGTATATAAAGCTCCTTGTTGAGTCTGAAAATAAGAAAATGGAAATTCAGGAATTAAAAAAAAAAAAAAAAGATCAAGCCAAGGAGAAGAAGGCAGCAAGGGCTATTGCAGCATAACGTCGAGCAGATGAAAGGCTTGAAAGAGAGAGAGCAAGGCAAGAGAAGGAGCAACAAAAACAAATCTCAAGACAGGAAAAGGAAGCAAGGAAGGCTCAACAAATGCTTGAAAGGGAACAAGGGTTGACTCCTATGGTTGACATAAATGCAAGCACAGTTGATGAGAATGAATCCAAGAACATGTCCAACACATTGGACAACATTATTCCAAGACCTCATAAACATTCAAGTGCCTCACTATCAAAATCGAGGTTTACCCACTTGCCTTATTCCTACCACAGGAGGTCTGAATTCAATGTATGCTCAGCACACACCTCCACCTAACGCAAGTGTGAGGTACAGGTACTCAATTCCTCGATGGTTGGAAGGGACAAATTGGTCTCAATTATATGGCAGCAATCAACCACCACCTAATCAAGCCTTCTTAGGAAGGCCAACCTACTTGGCTCAATCAGGCAACTCAGGGTTTGGCACTGAAGATTCTCAAGGCCATAAAGAATAGGAGTGTTAGATGTTTTTGGATGTAACCACATTATGATGTGGATTTTTGGATGGACTATATGTTTGGTTTCAAATCGGTGATATGTTAGAATGATTGTGATAGGGCTGTCATATTGACATTTTTGAAGACTTTTTATGAAGCAAGATATCTTCCCAGCCATACTTTTATCACTTCCTATGCTTAAGGATATATCTAAAATGTAGAAAAACACATAGTGAATGTAATTTTGTTTTTCATAATTAAATCATTTTTTTTTAGGAAAATAAGGTAGCCTAACAGCATAATCAAAACCAATCTGGTTATATCTACCTAAAATGAGATGTTAATCTAAGGGTTCAATAGATAGAATCTCTTCGTACATCATTATAGGCAGCTAGTTGGATCCATTACCCAACTTCTATTTGTTGGGATCATCTCAAACAAGACTCCCAAAGTATGAATTTTGACGCCCTACTCTCCATATCTTGCAGCGTTTGAAAAAGTAAATACTTTTTATCGTTCCATTTCGGGAATCCATGGCGCCATGGCGGCTTGTACCAGGGATTTCTAAGATCCAAGTAAGACACTTAAAGTGTTTCTGGTAACACCGAATTATTCTACCAGAAACACTTTAAGTGTCTTAGTTGGATCTCAGAAATCCCTAGTACAAGCCGCCATGGCGCCATGGATTCCCGAAATGGAACGATAAAAAGTATTTACTTTGTCAAACGCTGCAAGATATGGAGAGTAGGGCGTCAACAGTTATGGAGTGTTAGATGTTTTTGGATGTAACCACATTATGATGTGGATTTTTGGATGGACTATATGTTTGGACTTTTATATCTTAATAGATCTCAGATTTCCTTTCTACTACACTAAGTATAATCATGGGACTGTTTAAATGTGAATATCTATATGTATATTTTTTTAAGGGATTGTTTATGAACATACCTAGGAGCTAATTTTTTATGAGACAAAACTAGTTTCAAATCGGTGATATGTTAGAATGACTGTGATAGGGCTGTCATAGTTTTTGAAGACTGTTTATGAAGCAAGATATCTTCCTAGCCATATTTTTATCACTTCTTATGCTTAAGGATATATCTGAAATGCAGAAACACACATAGTGAATGTAATTTTGTTTTTCATAATTAGATGATTTTTTTTTAGGAAAATAAGGTAGCCTAACAACATAATTAGAACCAATCTGGTTATATCTACCTAACATGAGATGTTAATCTAAGGGTTCAATTGACATAATCTCTTCATACTTCACTATAGGCATCTAGTTGGATCCCTTACCCAACTTCTATTTGTTGGGATCATCTCAAACAAGACTCCTAGTCTAACCTAACATCTAACTTTAATGTGGTCGAGTGCTTCTCATTGTACCTTAAGGTTATGATATACTTTACCAACATAAGATACTACAAATCATTAGAATCGAGAGTAATTTCTTAATTAATTATATGAAGTGCTCTGAAACTGTAAAGTTGAAACACATGCTACATCAAGTTGTTTTCAGTATTGACTGCATTTAACATCATCGCAATACATCCACTTTGTCATGGATGAGAAATGCACAAAATGGTTATACGGCATGCACTCTTATTAACTACAGGGCTTAGCTGGAGTATGCTACAAATATGTATTTTGAAATAGCAGAATAATGTTGAGAAGTCATTTGGATGCACTGAAATAAGAAAGAAATGTCTCTAAAGAAAAGTTCAGTAAAAGAAAAATGTCTCTAAATGTCTCAAAGTGCAAATGTTATATTCACTAGATATTGACTAGATTTCCCTTCACTAGATTTCGGTGTGAAATGTCTCATCTTATATTCACTATATTTCCCATGCATGGGCTGGAAGTGACACTTAACAACATGAATAAACAATGGCAGCCATTTTTGGAAACAATGTCATCACTAGATGATGCAACTAAGGAAAATGAGTAACAGTTAGTAGCAACAGAAAATGCAACAGAGCAAAAGAACTAATAGTAGCCAAGGACTAATTGTAAAACCCATATAAATTTAAACAGGTAAGATTAAGTTGAATGGATAATTAATCCCATTCAAACAGGTAAGATTAAGTTGAATGGATAATTAATCCCATGTTTTTAGAATCAATTAAGTTGAATGGATAATTAGTCCCATGTTTCTAAAATCGATTAATTAGTCCCATGTTTTAAATGTGTAAGATTAAGTTGAATGGACAATTAGTCCCATATTTTTAGAATGGATTAAGTTGAATTGAATGGACAATTAGTCCCAGGTTGAATTCACAATTAGTACCATGTTTCAAACGATTAAGATTAAGTTGAATGGACAATTAGTCCCATGTTTCTAGAACAACAGTTATGAATAAAAGTTAGTTCAAACAATCGATTCCAAAACTGCAATAGTTAGTGCAATAGAAACAGAGTTAAACATGCAGATTACAAATCCCAGAGACAGTACACTCCAGTGTCAGTGGTTCAATCACACTGCCTGCCATTCCCTTACACCTTATTGAAAAAACAGGTTGGTAAAAACAAACTAGCAAAAGAAAGAACGGAAAACAAAGAATTCATACCAGAAATAAAAGGTTTAACTTAGTCAAATGTGATGTGGTTTGTATTCCCAACTCACAAATCCGTAGGTTTAGCTTAGTCAAATTTGATGTGGTTTGTATTCCCAACTCACATATCAGTAGGTTTAACTTAGTCAAATGTAACGTGTTTTGTCTTCCTAACTCAGAGATCAGTTGGTTTTAAAAAAGTTGGAGATCAATTAGGTTTATAAAGGTTTGTCTTCCCAACTCAGATCAGTCAGAACAAAAGATAACCTGGAAATTATAAAAGAAAGAACGACATGTAGAGAACTCAAACAAGCAATAAGAGGTTTAACTTAGTCAAATGTGATGTGGTTTGTCTTCCTAACTTAGAGATCAGTAAGGGACAAAGTGGTTTGTCTTCCTAACTTTTCTATAACTTCAACTTTATTCAAATTTGGTTAATATGAGAAGATATTAAAACCTTCCTTACCTGGTTAATATGAAAGTATATAAAAACCCTCCATGCCACAATTTGAATCATCATTTTGACATTTGGTGCTGGAATGTGAACAAAATGTTCAGGAAAAGAATCTCTTAACAAAAATTTAGCTTATTTTATTCAAAGCAGGATAAACTGGAAAATATAAAAGTTTATTCCATTCAAATAGGCAATGAGAAAGTGGGTATGGTATGGGTAGATTTCGAGAATATCTAAAAATAGGGTATTGGTAGATTTGGAGAATATCTAAAAATAAGGTATGGGTAGATTTGGAGAATATCTAAAAATATGTGGAACAGTAGTAGTAATGATGTTAAACAATTAACTGGTTAATCAGAATAGTATCAAACCATTTCAAATTTCCCCAATATCCCAAATATGAAGAATAGCAATGAGATCAAATAATTAACCTCTACATCAAATTCTTAGATATTTCTAATTTTTTTATGCCAAATAAGTTCAACACTTTCAAATGCTATAGAATCACAAATTCTAGAAATATCCAAAAGATATAAAACCCTAACAAGCCTGCTTATCTCGGCAAATATCCCAAAATATGAAGAATAACAATGAGATCAAACAATTAACCTCTACATCAAATTCTTAGATATTTCTAATTTTTTTTATGCCAAATAAGTTCAACACTTTCAAATGCTATAGAATCACAAATTCTAGAAATATCCAAAAGATATAAAACCCCAACAAGCCTGCTTATCTCGGCAAATATACCAAAATATGAAGAATAACAATGAGATCAAACAATTAACCTCTACATCAAATTCTTAGATATTTCTAATTTTTTTTATGCCAAATAAGTTCAACACTTTCAAATGCTATAGAATCACAAATTCCAGAAATATCCAAAAGATATAAAACCCTAACAAGCCTGCTTATCTCGGCAAATATACATACAACCAGTATCTTGGCAAATATCCCAAAATATGAAGAATAGAAATGAAATCAAACAATTAACCTCTACATCAAATTCTTATATATTTCTAATTTTTTTTATGCCAAATAAGTTCAACACTTTCAAATGTTATAGAATCACAAATTCCAGAAATATCCAAAAGATATAAAACCCTAACAAGCCTGCTTATCTCGGAAAATATACAGACAACCAGTATCTCGGCAAATATCCCAAACTATGAAGAATAGCAATGAGATCAAACAATTAACCTCTACATCAAATTCTTAGATATTTCTAATTTTTTTTATGCCAAATAATTTCAACACTTTCAAATGTTATAGAATCACAAATTCCAGAAATATCCAAAAGATATAAAACCCTAACAAGCCTGCTTATCTCGGCAAATATACATACAACCAGTATCTCGGCAAATATACATACAACCAAGTATTGCAACAAACATAGAGGTATACACATGCATATCACAGAATCGAGAATGGCACATGTGCACAAAAACCCTAGACCCTAAACTACATAGGAAGAATAAATCACAGTGCCAAAACCAGTGCCATGAAAAAACAGGCCGAAGAAGAGCTAAATTGAACCGAAGTAGATTAGAAGTGTTCACAAACACATGTTTTCAAGTGTTAAAAAACACAACAGTGGGCTGGTAGGAATTATTTTCCTATCAGGAGGTGAAGACGCCACGCCAAATGCAGAGGAAAACGTCGATGTAGGAGCGAACTGACAGCCAAAGCCCGCCACAGTTTGGAAATCCCTGCAAAACCCTCGAAAATAGCATAAATTAGCCAAAATCTCTGTAAAAACCCTTGAAAATGCAAGAAACACAACTTTTGCAAAAATTACACTCGAAAAAACCTTCGAAAACGAAAAATTACCTTAAAATCATGGTACTTCTGCAAACCAGTAGAGGGGATGAAGCCGTCAACATCTCCCCACAGCATTGAGCAGTCGAGGAGGGCAATTTCACAGTGGAGGAGCAAGCTATGGCGGTCGCAGGAGCCAAACATGTCCACCGCAGGGCGCAGGAGCAACATCAACGAAAGAGTGACAAACCAACAAGGCATCCGAAGAGCAACAGAAACCGCGAGCATCTGGTCAACAGGGGAAGCAGGCATGCACCAGCGCTAGCGACACAGCGCGTAGCCACCGGCGGAGCTCTTTGAGCAACAACCCGCCCCGAACAGAAATGCACAGGGTGAGGAACCCATGTTGCAAAACAGGTAAAGTGAAACCCTAAAAGTACAGCAGGAAATCGAATTTAAGTCCCTCACCCACCAAAACACGTCAACGAGCAGAGCTGGCAAGTGTCGTACAGCGTCTGTGGTGCTGGCCACGTGGTTTGCGAACGTGGAATGGAGGGCGCCCAAGTAATGGCGTCCCTCCCCTAATAACGTTCACAAGTAATTATAAGAAGAGAATTTATAACCCCTCCAAATTCTCAACATCTTTATCTTGAATGACTAACTTTTTTTTCGTTGCTCTATTTTTTTTCCTTTTGCAACAAAATGCTAACAAATTCATTTTATGCATGAGATACCATATGGACAAAAATTTCCTCTACGACGTATCACAAAATAAGCCACTTATGCTACAACATGTTGCATGAGAATATACTCCCTTAGAGTAATTCAACTTGTTTGGTGCAATGTCCATAAAGGAATTTTAGCCAAGTTATCTTCCTTATGGCGTATCAGAGAAGAAGTCACTTCTTCTATGAAACGATGTACTAGAAGGCATAACTCACGTGATAGATTGTGTTAAAGCCTATTTCTAGTTTCTTTGACAACATCCTTTTTCATAAAGAGTGTGGTGTTGATGGAGAATTTTTGGTGCTTCTCACAAAAACATATCAAATATCATTAGGGTAAGTGAGATAAGAGAGAATGCTAACTCAGTTTTATATCCCTTTAATTTTACAACCAAATTTGAAGGCACAAAGTTATTGAAATATGAAATTTATTTTTAGATTATAATTTATTTATTTTTATTATTTCTTATAACAAGGAAAAGAGCTTCTACTTCTATTTGGCTAAGATCTTGTCTTCCTTAGTGCAACAACTCCAAGGAATCCATCTGCACCGCGTGCTCCTCTAAATTAAATATTATATTATTAATGTCAACCCAAAAACTTAATTCGTAAAATGTTCTAATTGTAAATATTGTCATCTAAATAAAATAAACATCACATCAGAAAATTTTTGGATGCATGTCTCCAAAACATATCTCTATTTTCCCTTCTTCCCTTGTTTTTTGTGTTTGCACTTTGAATATGTAGAATTTGACTAAGAAGACTTAGTATTTGGAAGGCCTTCACATGGCTTCCTCCATTTATCTCCAAGATTCTCAGGAAGAGACTGGTTATCATTCATGTGGGGAGGTTTGGAAAAAAAAGGTAACAAAGGTAGACATAGGTATAATAACAGGTGGAAATGGTGGATCTCTCAAGCTTGAAGGCCTATGAATGATACCAAAGTGTGGTCTAAAGGGATTGTTTTCCCAACTTTCTTACATATGCCAAGGTTGTTATTTTGGGACATACATAATACTTGGGTGAGGTTTTAAAGAAACTTTTGGAGGGGTAAATGGCTGAGGCAAGTTTCATTGTCTACAAAATTCTAAACACCTTATTTGGATTAATTGGTTAAATTCATCTAAATTAGCATCACAATGAATGGAAAAATGAATTCTTTTATTCATGCCTTCTTGACATACCACCTTTGGCATTCTTCCCCACCATATTCTATTATCTCTGGATATTATATTGAAGAAACTCATATATACAAGTACCATCAAATCAATGAAATCTTTTCAAATAAAATACAATATGCAATAATAAAGCACACTTTCTCGAAAATATTGTTAAATATGTTTTAGCAAGGCCCAAGTTAAAACATAGAAAAGACTGAGAATGTATAAGGGATATAAAAAGGAAATAATTTATGTTATAGAGAGAAACTCAAAAACACTTTGTTTTTATACCGAGAAAACATAGTATCAATTTTCTCTTGATATATATCAATCTCCTCATCTCTCTACCTTAATTTTTTTTGTTTTTTTTTTCAAAATGAAATTTTAGTCATCATATAATTTCCAATTTTCATAACACCACTTCAACATCCTTTAACAAATAATAATAACCTATATGCAAATGGAAAATGGAAAATGATAAGTATAAAGGACATCAAACTAGAAGCAACAACATGCAAATCACATTCTTTATTCCGTAAAATCATTCATTTTTTCTATAGGGGTTTCACACAGTAGACATATTTCATATGAGTCACTTTTAATATGGACAAACTAATTACTTTAGTTCCACTATTATGTCTTCATATGAATATATGTAAGAAAGACTATAATATAGATGAAAACGAATAAACTATTGATTGTTGTGTATTTCATATTTCAGAATGAAACTAAAATCTAACCCATTTTCTTCAACTCAACATTGTCATTAGGGCCCTGGGTTTTCATCATATATTAAGTAAAAATATGTAGCAAGACAAGACCAAAATTGCACAAGTATACAATAGACAAAGCTAAAGTTATATTGCAAATTATGACAATTGCATTTTTCCCCTACATATTCCTTTAAAACCTAGCACAATATATCATCATAGAGTGTAGGGTATCCTATATATAGCATGACATATAACTCATATAGCTTTTTTTTTAAACAACAAACACAACCAACTCAAACCCTTCACATTTTCACTGTATATTCTAGCCCAACATCATTTTCAATATAGGAAGTAAACACGATTTACTTCCAATATTTAACTCGAGCTCAAAAAACAATCATCCTTTTTTAACATGTGCTACAGTTGATCATCATTATGTACATAATAATATGTGCACATGATACTAAACCTAACTCACAAACCATTCACTTCTTAACATTTGTAAAAAATCTTAACAAATCCTACCATTATAGAGTGTATATGGTTTATAAAAATAAAATAAAATGTAAAATGATAGTATGGATGAGTGGGATGTCCAGAACAAGACAACTAACATTTATCAAGTACCCAATCATTGTTAGCTAGGCATAGAGTGTTACTATTCTTTAAATAAGAGTGGGTGAATTAAACACGAAGGTTAAGGCAATAATCTTCAAATTCAAGGCAATGCTTGCATTCATAATTAAACAACAATAACTTTTTATTTCTAAATGAGGGAAACAAATGGAAAAAAACAAACCTAGAATACTAAGTTAAACCAAGGCTCATCTATGCATGTATTAATAAACTAAGTTACAACAATGCTAAACTCATCCACACAAAGTACTAACCTTTAAACAAAGCCTTCTTTTGTTGTATAGTTTGAGCTTAAATCTCCTTCAAAACTCATTATGCAATTGCTAGGGTTCCAATCCAGCTCAATATTTTAATGACAAAGCTCCAACAAAGTTTCAACAATTCCAAATGACTGAACGGGTAGAGAAAAAAAATCTTAACAAATTCAAAAAGTGGGAGGTGAATTGATATAAGTAAATATTTATTTATTTAAACATTTATGAACCATAAGAAAACAATCCTTATGAGACATATCACTTTCAGAACATGGAACACAAGATTTACATAGAACACAAGATTTACAAGATTGTGCCATGCTAGATGCAGCCTATCTAGCTCATGAATAATGATTAACTTTATTAAGCCTTGGTGACTAACCACTGCTTGGGGCCTCTTAGCTTTTCTTATTCGAACAGCGGTATCATGCAATACAAAATTTAAAAAGGCAAGTAGATTAATTGAAATTTTTTATTTGAGTGCAGCTAAGATTTTGAGCTGTCGAGGTTTTATTGCTTCCCGATGTCCTTTGCATGTTATGAATCTTTGGATAAACACTGCCAACTCTTGCCATGGCTAGTGTAAGGAAGCAGGGGCAATCCCTCTAGCCCTTCGTTCTAGTGGTTCGTCTGGGTCCTGGTATAGCGCTATTGCTTCTCGCAGGAGTAGATGCTTTTCTGCCCATCTCTCCCCCTATGCTGGTATTCCAAAAACTGCTACTATGATATCTTTTGTAACAGGTATGATTCGTTCGTTTACTTTGGTTTGCCCGTCCTGAAGATTTTTCAGGAATACGATTGCAATTTTTGTGTTGTATCCTTGTAATCTATGCATATATGTCAGCCATCCAACTCGCTGGAGAATGGCACTCACTGCTTCTGAAATTGGAAAATTCGACGGCTCGCTTCAAAGAGTATCTCCGCCCATGACTGGTATGCTCTTCTCCTCTGGTTATCTTCCTTCCTGGCTTTGTTGTTTTGTCTAGGTGCTGTGTGTAAACGAAAAAGAGATTGTGGTTCTGTATAAAGAGTATCCATGCCTTAATTGTAGCATTTACCGATGCGTCTGACAGGATTTGTGCAGGGATTTCGCCTGCTTGCCAAATTAAATCCAATCAAAGCCAGTAACACCCCTCCCTCCTGAGAAAAGGGCGCCCACACCCTCAGGTACTGGAGAGATTTGACCAGTGATGAATGTGAGCATGGGAATGTCAGATTTTGGTAATTTTGCGCGTGGAGGATGGATGGTTAAGTAATTACTTCGTGTGCAGAAAACAATCAAATTTAAAAGTTTCCATGATTGAATATTGTGTGGAGAAGGCCGAGATGTGAGAGAAGACAATATTGTCATTATTACGATATGATGTCTTTGTATGATTAGAAAGTTGTGATGGAAGCAAGATTTAATCAAGTATTGATTGGCGTTGTCATTCGCATGTTCGAACTATGTAATCAAATCTTTGTTATTTATTCTTATTGTAAGTCATGATTGTCACTAATTCGAGTAATAGGTTTGTAGTAAAAGAAAATGGAAAACAAGGTGTATGTAACAGTATTTTGTTATTAAAGAAGCATTCTTTCATACCACAAGCAGAGCCACTGCTGCCAGCAGGCATTCATAGCCTCAACAGGGTTGCTTTTTAACCCAAAAAATGAGCCATGATCCCTATGTGAGAATAGTTATTTTATCATCTTGATGGAGAGATCGCCATGCTGGTATGGTGGCTAGGTAATCATGGTGCCATTCACTAGAGTTGCAGCAAAATGATCAGGTCGGCTCGTGATGAGACCTCCTGTCCTTCCAGTTAGTAAGAAGGTCATTACCCTGGTGTGGTTACCATAATGGGCATGTCAATTGCTTAGACTCTTATGAACATGGTAGGTTGGCTCGTGATGAGACCCCCTATCCTCTCTTAAGATATGTAATATTTGCTTTTGTATTTTAACATTTTGATCCATTCGGAGGTCACTGTGCTGATGTGGTAGCCAGATAATTACAGTTCCATTCACTAGAATTGCAACAAAGTGATCAAGTCGGCTTGTGATGAGACCTCCTGTCCTTCTAATAGATGAGAAGGTCATTACCCTGGTGTGGTGGCCATAATGGGCATGTCACATGTTCAATCCTTATGATCATGGTAGGTTGGCTCATAATGAGACCCCCTATCCTCTTTTGAGATTTTCATGTCACACAATGATTGCTAAGGGAGGCTCATTGACTCCTTAAGAGTGAAGGATGGTGAAAGAAGTAGAAAAACTAATACCATTAATATCCCTTGTTCTGTTTCTTCATGTTGGAGGGTCATATTACTCGAATAGTGCAAAAATACATATCATTATAAGGTCCTGAATCGTTTGATATCATATTCGAACTATGGGTATTTTTAGCCTTTATTTTGATGTGTGTATAATATCAGCTTCCTGTTTAAGAATTGTAGTATCACAAGACATCATATTTGGAATTTTACCATTTTCCTTCTCTCTTTCAAGTGCCATTCCCTGCTCAAGGTTATTCAATTAAATAATGGCTATTTAAGACATTGAGAAGCAGTTATTTAAAGATTGTTTGGCAAAAATGCTTAAAAATGTTCAAAGATGTTCAAAAAAATGCTCAAAAATGCTCAAAAAATGGGTATTTTTGCTGAAGGAAAAGTTAGCTTGTTCAAAGATGGAACAACAGTTATTTCCGAATGGCATAGCACAAACAGCGCGAAAAAAGAACTATTTAAAATTTGATTGAACCGCTGTCATTCAGAAATTGAACAGCAGCTATTCCAGAATTGAATAGCAAAAATTAAAAATGCGGAAAAAAATTGTTCAATTCTGTTGAACCACTTTTGTTCAGGAATTGAATAGCAGCTGTTCTAGATTTGAACATCAAAAATTAAAAACATGGTCAAAAATTTGTTTAATTCGGTTGAACCATTGTTGTTCAAAAACTGAACAGCAGTCGTTCTGGAATTGAACAGCAAAACTTAAAACTGCGGCAAAAGGTTGTTCAATTTGGTTGAACCACTGCCGTTCAGAAATTGAACAGCAATTGTTCTGGAATTGAACATCAAAACTTAAAAACTCAACAAAAATCTGTTCAATTTGATTGAACTGTTGTTGTTCAAAAATTGAACAGCAGTTGTTCATAAACTGATCAGCAAAATTAAAAAACTCAACAAAAAGCTGCTCAATTCGATTGAACTGCTGATGTTCAAAAATTGAACAGCAGTTGTTCATACACTGAACAGTAAAACATAAAAACTCAACAAAAATTTGTTCAATTCGATTGAATTACTAATGTTCATATATTGAACAACAAAGTAAGAAACTTTAAAAAAAAAAAAAACACAATCTTATAATGAAAAATGGATTGAAAATGGGACAAATATACAATTATATACATAATTTACAAGTGATGGTGTCAAACCTCTCATGTACTTGAGTTTGTGGGGTTGTCACCCCCTTGCGCCACAACTTGGATGGTGGGATCTTCTCGTGTCTGTTGTGAAAAATATTGCTTCATGAGAGGTTTGTGATAGATGCGTACCCTGTGTCCGTTAACTCAAAATGTTGAGCCAGATCCGTCTATCGTGGTTAGAGTGAGGGTACCATTTTTATGCACTTCGTGAATCTCATATGGACCAAGCCATATTGTTTACAGTTTTCCTGGAAAGTCTTGGAATCTGGAATCATATAGGAGTGCCCAATCTCCTTTTTGAAATACTTTCTTTTTTATTAGGTTGTCGTGCCACTTGGATCGTTGTTGTTGAATGATCATTGTGCATTGCAAGGCAAGCATTCGATTTCATCCAATTCATTTATTTGTTGAAGTCTTTTAGTTTGAGCATCTGTTAAGTCTAGCCCTACTTCCTGGGCTATTCTCGGTGTTTTAATTTCGAACTCAATAGGGAAGATAGGTTCTCTCCCAAATACTAGCTGATATGGTGAATATCCAGTGGTATTTCTCCAGGTTGTTCGATAAGCCCATAAGGCTTCTGGAAGTCTAGTGGCATAGTCCCGGCGGTGTGCTTCTACTATCTTGGTAAGGATTGCCTCGAGGACTTTTTTAGTGCTTTCGACTTGTTTGCTTTCCTGCAGGTGGTAAGGAGACGTAACTTTGTGAATGACATGGTGATTTCTTAAGGTAGATATGATCTTATTTCTTGTGAATTGTGCCCCCCTGTCGGTTATCACTTCCGTTGGTAGGCCGTATCGTACAAATAGTTCAAAGAGAAACTTAATTACCGATTCTTCCGTGGCTCTTGGCAAAGCTACTTCTTCCACCCATTTGGTAACATAATCTATGGCAACTAATATGTGGGCTTTCTGGTTTGATGGCGGATTAAATGGCCCAACGAAGTCTAACACCCATCATTCAAATGGTTTCACCACCAATTGTGGTTGCAGCGGCATTTCATTAGCTTGGCTTGGACGTCCCATCCTTTGGCAGCTATCGCAGGCCTGAACATAATTCTTTGCATCTTTAAAAATCGTAGGCCAAAATTAGCCTAATTGCAGCACTTTATGCCCCGTCCGTCGGTCTGCGAAGTGACCACTACAGGGTTCATCGTGACAGGCGTGTAAGATGTCATGGATTTCTTCCTCCCTTATGCATCGGTGTATATGCATATCAGCCCCCATATGAAATAGATATCCTTCAATCCAGGAGAATCGTGAACTACGCTGTACAATCAACTTCCGTTCTTTTGCTGTCAAATGTTTGGGTAGCTTCCCAAATTCCAAATAATTTGCCACATCTGCCTACCACGGGGATTTGACTGCTACAGAAAACACGTGTTTGTTAGGAAATTGATCATCGACTATTAATGTGTCATCTGTTTTGGGGACTCTCGACTGAAAGTCTGCAACTACATTTTCCTTCCCTGGATGGTCTCTGATTGTTATATCGAATTCCTGTAATAATAGTAGCCAGCGAGTTATTCTTTCGTTCGTGATCGGCTTATTCACTAAATATCTCATAGCAGAGTGGTTAGTGTACAGGAATACTTGATATCCCGTTATATAGTGCCTGAATTGATTGATAGCATAAATTACGGCCAAGAACTCTTTCTCGGTTACTATGTAGTTTAGCTCAGGGGGAGTAAGATTTTTGCTAATATAATAAATAGCATATGGTTTTCGGTCTTCTTCTTGGCCGAAGCCTGCTCCTATTGTTGTATCAGATGCATCGGAAGAGATATGAAAGGGTAGTTTCCAGTCAGGACCTCGCAAGATTAATGTTGTGGAGACCAGCTTCTTTAATTCTGTAAAAGCAGTGTCACATTTTTCAGTTCACTGAAATTAAACATTTCCAATTAAAGCATACAGAGGTGAAGCTATTTGTGAGAAATTTTTTATAAATCTGCGATAATATCTTGCATATCCTAGGAAACTGCATACCTCTGTTTGTGTACAGGGTGTGGCCAACAGAAGGATAACCTTTATTTTAGCTGGGTCTACCTGTATTCCTACTGCAAAAATGTAGTGGCCTAGGATTACCCCCTCATTCATCATCATGTGGCATTTTTCGTTGCAAAGAAACAATCTAGTAGCAATACATAATTCTAATACCTTGTCTAATGTTTCTAATGCTTGATCAAAATCTTCCCCATAGGGTGTAAAATCATCCATATAAATTTCAAGTCCTTCATTTATTAAATCAGAAAAAATGCTAATTATGGCTCTTTGAAATGTTGCTGGAGCATTACATAATCCAAATGGTAACACTCTGTAAGCGAAAGTGCCCCATGGGCAGGTAAAGGTTGTCTTATCTTGGTCTTCAGGGGCTATTTGTATCTGATTGTATCCACTGAATCCGTCAATAAAAGAAAAAAACGTTTTCTAGCTAATGTGTCAAGGACTGGGTCAATAAAGGGAAGGGGGAAATGATTTTTCTGAGTTGCTTTATTTAATTCTCTATAATCTATGAAGATCCTCCACTTCCCATTCTTTTTCGGAATGACCACCAAAGGGGAGACCCATTTTCTGTCTGAGATAGGATAAATAAAATTTACATCTAGGAGCTTTTGGAGTTCTTCTTTTACAATTTCTTTTAAATGGGGATTCAATCTTCGTTTCCGTTGTCTAATAGGCCGTGTCTCTCTATCAGTATAGATATTATGCGTGCACAGCTGTGGATCCAAGCCCTTCATGTCTTGGTAATCCCACACAAATGCACCCTGGTGCTTGTTAAGAATTTTTACAAGTTTCTACCTTTGGTTGTTATCCAGACTATTGTTAATATTCAAAATCTTTCCTGGTTCAATTTCAATAGGTATACTATTACAAACAGTGGTTGTGGGATTATATTGGGTCTCAAAGTCCGTCACAGGATTTTCTTGCCCTTCATGCTCGAGGATTGTTTTCATCAATTGGAATTTCAAATTTTCAGGTTTGGGAGGCTGATTCATAATGTTACTAATCAAATCATCTTTAGTTTGATCTTTAAATTCGAAAGCCTCTACTAGTGTGAGAGGTGGACGAATATTTTGCTCCCAATATGTATCTAGGTGTTTGTAAATTTTTATTGTGGGCAGACTTGTTTTGGCAGGCAGATAAATAACAATATGTTTTACAGAATTTCCTCTAGTGATAGTCATGTTGCCTACTCGGCAACTTATGTAAGCATCTGTTGTGGCCAGCCAAGGCCGCCCAAGAATCAATGTGTGCCCTTCCATCCTGTTTTTTGGATTAATAACTAAAAAATCAGCAAGGTATTTCCATGAGTCCACTAAGACCATAATGTCTTGCACTATACCTTCTAGTCTAATAACAGATCTGTCAGCTAATTCCAGGAGTGTGGCTATAGGTTCTAGGACTAATATGTCTATTTTTTCACAAGCTCCTGTATTTAGGATGTTGATGGCTGCCCCAAGGTCGACCAATGTGTTTGGAAATGAATGTCCAAAAAATTGCACGGTTACTATGGGGTTTCCTGGGTCTTCATATTTCACAGGTGCTTCTCTACCTAATAGTAAGTCAGACATAGTTCCTACTACATGAACGGTAGGTGCAGCCATTGTTTTCCTAACTTGATTTTTTCCACATAACTCCTTGATTTTTTTTGCATAGATGGGAATGTCCTGGATGACCTGGAGAAGAGGAATTTTAACACAAAGGTTTCTTAATTCCCCCAGGATGTAAAATTCTGAGTTAGTTATAGGTCTGGGTAGGTTTAATCTCTCAGGAAATGGTGGCGGAGCTATTTTAAGATCCCCAGGTCCTTGTTGTTCAATTGTTTCCTCATCTTTACCTGTTTTTGTTATCTTCGTTAAGCTAGGCCCTGTGGATGTTTCAATTTGGGGTTGAGGTGGATTTGTGGCCTCTACGGGCAATATGGTATGTCCTGATCTTAACCTTAATTCGTTACATTGTTTTTTTTCATTGTTGGGTTTTAGATCCTCTATGATCTGAATTAATTGAAATGGTCTATTATTGGGATTGGGAGTGGGTTGGGCTGGTAATTGAGGTCGTATGACAGGCTACTGGTTATGCTGAATAGGGTAGGGAGCTGGTAATTGTTGGGTTCCTGCTCCTGTTAGTAAATTTCCCATCCCTGTAGGTCGTTGCCAGTTCCAATTGTTGTTTTGAGTAGGAGGGTTTGGCCATTGGTTTTGATAAGGGATATTCTGCCAATAAGGGGGGGAACTAGGGAAGTTTTTCCAATTACTTCTTGATGGATTTTGCATAGGCCAGGGTGGGATAGGAAAGGTTTGGTTTGGCCAAGTTGGGAAGGGGTTTTGAGTCTACCAAGTTGTTTCAGGGTTTTTCTAGTTGTACTGAGGCACTGGAAAGTATTGAGGTAGGTCTTGCGGTATGCCAGGTCATGCCTGCCATTGCCGACGCTGATTCATTAAATAGACTGGTTCTGTTTCTTCTTCTGCTTCTTTCTAGATGGATTTCAGCTCGGGGAGTGAAGGACATTGGTCCATAGCATGATCCTTAGTGCAGATAGCACATGTCTGGACCATGTCTAAAGGACACTCCCTCTGGCTATGCTTCTTCCGAAATTTTGGGCAGAAGATGGCCAAATTTTGTTTGGCTATTGCTTGTTTTTGTTTGGCTTGCAAAACATCAAGTTGCGTATTCAAAGTGCCCAAGATGTCGGTTTTGAAATTTTCTAAAAGATTTCTAAATTCTACCCTAGTTACATTGCCAGTGGTCTGCTTAAGATCACACCCAATAGGTTTGTTGCATGAGCTACCTCGGGAGCATCTAATACATAAGGAGATAATCTCGTCATATTCTTCTTGATAAATATCTCCTTTTCCCATTATGTTAAGTAGTTCCACCCATTCCTCCTTCATCCCTTTAAGCATTGTAGTTTTCAAAATGTCCTTGGACAATGTAGTATATGGGGATATTTGTAAATTGTATTGAAATATTTCTACGTATTCCCCTAATGTTTCATTGTCTTTTGCAGTCATGTTAAAGATTTCATTTTTTTGGTCTCGGGTTCGACAATATTCTTGGTATTTGGTAAGAAAGGTATTCTTCATTTGGTCCCAGTTGTTTATAGTTCCCCCTCCTAACCCCATGAACCAGCGGAGAGTCGTCCCTTTCAAGGTGGAGGGAAATAATTTTAGTTTCTGGGGATCAGTGGTGTAATTGTATCCTCTGCATAAGACATCAAATTCAAATAAGAATGCATCAAGATCTTTTGTGGTTAATCCATGAAAGGTGGGGATGTTATGCAAGGGAATGGCTTTCATAGGGGCATTGCCAGCATGATCAACAATGGGGTACTCCAATGTTGATGTCTGCCTCTGATTTTGATTTTAATTATTTTCCATTTGATCAAAGAGGTGCCAGAAATATTCAGGAATTTCTTGATCTGGAGGGGAGATTTTAATAGGCTTGGAATTTGAATGCGGTGGGAGTTTTACAGCACTTCCCTGATATGGGATTCTAAGAATTTTTGTTTTGATTACTTCTTCAGGGGACTTAGGTATGTCTATGTGAATTTCTCCACTAGTTTCTCCCTTGCCTTCTTGCAAGTTGCAAGAGCCTCCCTCTTTTGAAAGTTCAATGTTTTGATGAATGGTGGTCTGCAGGCTTCGCTTAGACCCCTCTTTCTTGCTGTGAATCTTGGTGTAGGCTACAGATGGTGAGGCTACCGCCCAAGGGAGTATGTTAGGATTTTTGATGGAAGTAGTTTTCGGTCCTATAGATGCTTGAGATTCAACTTTCTTAATGATTTCGTCTATGTATGTTGTCCTCCCAAGAATCACTAGTCCTTTGGGTTGCGGTTACGACTGATTTTGGGTTACTTCTATCTTTTTCTTAGGAATAAAACAAGAGCACCTATCCTACAGTTTTTGTACAATTTGCTAGTGGGCGGGCTAAAGGGCAAGCATGTTGCTTACCGGTACGCAGGCTCTTACCTTTCGTTTTCAATACCCAATTCCTCACAGCAATGGAAAAAGAATGAATTAAAGGAGATAACTCTCAACACTCTCCCCAGCAACGGCACCAAAATTTTGGGTCGGATAGAGGTGTCTTTTTGTGACAACTCTAGTGTTCCTTCACTTAATTATCAACTCGGGGTAAGTCTTTTTATTTCAAGAGTGTTAGCAGAGTATATGTGAGTTAACTGGTCTATGGAGGCTCTTTGTCAATGTAAAGAAGGAATTTCTAACTCCTTGAGCTTATTTATTCTAAAGAAGGTGCCTTCGATGGATCCTTAGCCTAAAGCTGAGTAATGGAATTTGGTGTTTCTCTACTAGAACAAAATAGCTTAATTAAACTGAACAACAGTCTAAATAAATCAAGCAACAATTGAAATGACAGTGATGAAATTAAGCAGAACAGTAGTCTAACTAAGTTGTTTCAGAAATGGACTTGAATTGAATCAACGACCTAGTGATCTAAGCAGTAATGAAACAACTATATGGCTAGCAGTATAACTAGAATTATGACTAGCTGTGCAATAATGAAACAGTAGTATTACTGAGCAATATGAATAGTTGTGCACTAATGAAACAGCAGTATGACTGAACAATATGACTAGTTGTGCAATAATGAAACAGTAGTAGAACTAAGCAATATGACTAGTTGTGCAATAATGACACAGCAGTAGAACTAAGCCAACAGTAATGAACAGCCATACAACTGAAACCGGTCAAATAACTCATACAGCTATAATAAAGTAATTTTGCAATGGAGTTCTCTGTAAGACTTAATTAAACAACATTGATCAAGTAGTTAATTTCTTTACTATGTCAGAAGGAGAATGCAATGCATGGAGACTAAGAACGCTGAAATCAGTCTTCCTATGACCTAGAAGTCAATTGTCATGACAGCAGAAGAACCAAAATTAACAAAACATTATCATAAACAGGATTTCACTTTTCTTATTCTAAGGACGCAATTGTCAATGATTATTTAAAGAAAAAGAGTTGTAATTATATTAAATGGAAGTATGTGTTACAACTGCACCAAGTTCATAGGTATCGATTCTGTAACTATTCAGCACATGAAAACGTGCGTGGAGCTCCCGGAGGTTGGGCCCAGACCTATAGAAGCCTCAGCACTGAGAAAACTTCAAAAGATGGTTATTCAAAACTCTCTGTTACATCTAGGAATTCTACAAAATATAATTAGACAGACTGTTCTGGATTTTTCTATTACAGGATTACTCTGCCATTCTATTCTTTTCCATTTTAAAGGCGATCTTTGGGAATTTCAAGAATGTATCTCGAACGACAGCCCGCTATGCGTGGCTGTCGTTTGAGTTCTTGGACTCAAATCTGCTTGTTCGCCTTCTATCGGCTGTTGGGACTGCTTAGGACTTCTTGTGCTTGCATCCGTCGATTGGCTTCCTTTCTCTATTGGTTTAGGCATTCCTAATATCCTGTAGGTAAAGAAAAAAAGAGTCAATTTCTTATTTTAAACCGTCCTTTTTATCATTAGTCTGATTGTTCCCATTTTCATGATTTTTATTCCTTATTGTTAATGTGAAGAAGGATTTTCTTGAAATTACAATATTATTTGCAGTATTTACAAGGTGAGAATCATACCTTAATCTGGGCCCAACATTAACCTTGAATTGGAAGTTACCATCAGGTAAATGGGAAAAAATCCTCAAAATCTGCCCCATTAAATGCCAGCAGCCCGCTCCTTTTAACGGTAAATTTTTCTTTTTACCAGATGTTACTGTGCCAATGGCTAGTTTTCGCACCTCCGGTGTGCTTGATATTCCTGCCACGTTTGGTTCAAACATATGTGCTTTCTGCACATCTTCCCCCAACACAGGCTTAAGCCCTAAGTACTTCAAACCCACAGATATATTTGCTCGGCTTGTGTCATCGCAACAGAACCGGGCCGCCTTCGTGAGCCAATCCTTCAAAGGTGCTATGATCACTGCGTATCTCCAAAAAAACTTCTTGTAATACCCCATGTGGCCGAGAAGTGAGCGCAACTGCCCCTTTGTTTCGGGAGCTAGCGATATATAATATTCACATCCCCAAATTTAGCCAGCGAGGGGTGCATCTTATTGCTATCCGTTCGTAGCCTGAGTGGTCCGGTAGTCGTGCGCATCCTATTCAATTTTGAGTTAGGACCCTCTCGTGGATCCTTCTTACCTTCTCTCAGAGCTAGGCTGCAACATTTGATCATGCTTGGTGTCCTCGGCTCCCAATTGGGTGTTTTAAGTATGATACACAGGTGCAATTCACCCCATGCTACAGCGTCAATGTCCCACAGAGCTGCGTCAAGCGCCTCCATCTGAAATGTTCCCAGAAATTCATCCCTCAAAACCTCCCAATGGCAGGTGTGCCGATGGAGCTCCGCATCTAAGTACCATGCGGTGGGAAGTGGTCCCAGGGCATGAATCAGAAAATGAACCCACTCCTGGGCAGTTTTGTCACACCATTATTTTATCCAAGCGACCAGATATCCATGTGGATCTTCAGGTCCAAGGAACATTTTGATTCGTACATCGGTTGGGGCCTTAAATCGTAGGATCATCATATTCCGGCACTCCTCCCAATCCTAGAACGCCTCCTCATGCATCTTTTGAATCTTTAATTAAACTGAGAGGGGGGGGGTGAATCAGTTTAATACATACATAAGCCTTTTAAAATTTTCACCAAAATTATTTACAGCTTAATATGTGAACAATCTTATTTGCAACCAATATTAATTTAATGTGACACCATACTTATGTTGAGAGCAACAAGCAATTAAGAAGATTGAAATAATCACATCAACACACAAGAATCACACATAGAGACAGCAGATGTAAGTGGAAACCCATAAAGGGAGAAAACCACATCTTATTATTGTTGTGATGCAAAGGCAAGCTCCAACTCCCTCTCACCACTATTTTTTTGCAGGCACCAACTTATAGGAGGCTCCTACCTCAATTCTGCAAGCTACAACTTGCAAGGAAGCACCAACTCCCTTCAATTTTCTGTAGGCACCAACCTACAGGAGGCTCCAACCTCAGTCAGCTACAATTGACAGCTATCAAGCTGCAACTTGATAGGGAAGCTCCAACTTCCTCAATTTATCGAACTGAAAATTTGCTAATTTACCTAAGATATCAGCTCTGTTATGTAGCTTCTCTTTCTGCTCTTCTTTTCTTAATCTTCTCTACCTCACACTTCTATATTCTGCCTTCTCTAGATTTACTCTCTCTAACCTCTATTTGCATATCAAGATGATATTATTTATAGAGTTATTCACACGGCTGTTTGTATTTCACAAAGAATTTGGAGTGAACAGTCATGACTCTTTGGCTTCTGTCTTCTCATTCCTTTTATTAGCTTATTCAATAAACATAATTGTAGGTGCTTATTTTAATATTACAGTGGGATATTTTCTCTCTTTCGGAGACTTTCCAATGCATCACAAACAATATAAACCAATTAAAATATTACATTTAATTACAATAAGAGCTCCAGCTCACTCATACAGCCTTTTGGATCGCTGCGCATTTGTCTTTTCTTTGACTGTGTTGGTCCCTTTCTCTCCTCTGTATGCCTTTCTGTCTATGGCTGCTGCGTAACTCCTGAATTTATGAGCTACATTTTTATTTATATTTTTATATCAGCACTTTATATATATATGAAACTGCTGACTGTAATTCTGGACAAATTCCAACACTCTGTACATAGCAAGTGTCTTATTGATGTGGCAAGTTCCGCAAGCGGAACAGACATACATCCCAATTGTTTTAAATAAAGAATCACCCTCCACCTTGAGCCGAAGCCCGTGGGTCCACAGACCACGCGGCATATTTCAATATAATCGCCACAACATTTCATAACAGCGCCTTATATATATATATATATATATATATATATATATATATATATATATATATATATATATATATATATATATATATATATATCATAATTTCAATTCTTGGCGAGCTTATATAAAGTTTCAACATATACACTGCCACTTCCACTATAATCAATAGAATGTCATATATCCGGGCCCACTTGCCACGCTTTCCGATGCTATACTTGACTTCTTCCGATTGCGATTGATCACAATCGCAATTTCCATTTGAATGTACGAACATTCCAATATTCCAAAGCTCCGATTGCGATTACTCTGATGCGATATGATTAATCACAATCGCAAATTCCATTTGCATGTCCCGATGCTCCGCTTTAACTCCGATTGCGATTGGTCACTGTTGCGATTTCTCTGATTGCGATTGATCACAATTGCGACTTCGAATACTTCGATGCTATTGACCACTCCTACTCCGATTGAGATTAATCGCAATCGTAATTTTCTGTTGTGATGTTCCGATGCTCTTATAATCTCCGAGGCGATTAGACTGATCCGATTCGATTATGCCGGACTTCAAATACATTTGAATCATAATTCATACACCCATCGGGTCTGATCTTCAATCGCAATCGCAACTTTCTGTTGCATGTTCCGATGCCTTGCTTAAATCCGATGCGATTGGGAAGGGTCCCACCATATAAGGTACTTGGGTTCTAATAATAAAGCGCTCCATATCATTTAATATTATGCTTTGAACCTTTGTGTATAAGGCGTCGAATATGTAATGTGATGTATGTATACTCCTGCGTGGGTAACGATTCCCGGAATGAGATTTGTATATATATATATACTTTGCTGCTTTGGGTTATACGATTCCCGGAATTTGTTTTATGTATCCTTCCGCCTGGGGTTAAGCGATTCCCGGAATTTTTTTTATGTATCCTTCCGCCTGGGGTTAAGCGATTCTCGGAATTTTCTGTGCCTCTGTTGTGCTAACGCCTTTGCCGCTCGACCGCTTCACTGCCTCTGTATTTGCTGCCTCTGTCTCCACCACTCGACCATTTCGCTGCCTCCATATTCACTGCTTCTGCCTCCACTACTCGACCGTTTCACTCTGCCTCTGTATTTGATTGTTACGCTTTAGCAGTGTTCTTCCGCCTGTCTCCTTTGCCTGTTTCTGCTTCAGCGCTGCTCGACCTCTGCCTCTGCCTTCTGCTGTACATATTCCCTGCTGTTGTTCTTTGCTTTTTTTGCCATCAATGACAATATTTCTAACAGTCTCCCCCTTTGGCATTGATGGAAATACACTTCCTCTGTTTGCCTGTTAGAATCCTTTCTTCTATTGCTTGCTCTTCCTCCCCCTTTGACATCAATGGCAAAGGACGACGCCTCATTTCTCCGTATAGGCTCTGTCGTTGCATTTCCTTTCTTTGAGTTGTGTTTAGACGACCATTTTCTGTCTTTGTACCCTGCTGCTCCAGACTGTTGTACAGGACTTGTTGAGAGAACACTTTAAGGATTATTGAACTTGAATATACGTTTTGTCTCTGTCTGATATAGTGAGCCAATATATGTTTTATAGATGTGTTTCATCTGTAGTGCCTGTTGTTTGTAATCTGTGCTAGATTGCAGACAGGGATGATGCATTTAACGACTGAAAGGTCCTTGTTGCTGTTGTAAACAATGAATCAAACCAGAGCTTACAGCTCATTGTAAGAATGGGCAATATCTTTTAATATTAGAAGCCCACTGACTTTCCTTTTTTTATAATGTGTTTTCAAAACAAACCCTTCAATGTTTTGGTCAGTTTTACTTATCAACTGTGCAGTTTTATTTAGATGGTAATCACAGTTATTCCTTTATTCTTCAGCTATTTTGACTGTTCTATCAGAGTGAATTTCCGCAAAAGCATATTCAAGATATTTGATTGAAAACTCAGCAAATAGCCTTCGCACAGTTTTGTAACTGATATTAAAAAAAAACTTTGGAGATATACATGTTTCGGCTTCAAGAAGGCATGAAATTATATATAGAGAAGAAGATATTGCTTCAACGCTCAATATACTACTTTAGGTGTAAGCAAGTTAATGTTATTTTTTCTCTGCTACTGACCTTTTTCATGCTGAATGCTGATAATACTAAGAATATTATCTTATATCTCTTTGATCCTGTGGACCTGTTTTATGCTTCCCTTGCTTGTTGATTTCCTTTAGAAATGATATTTTCGTTTCTGTTCTCCCCCTGAGACTGTGCTTTCTCTTCATATTAGAGAGTAGTATCTGCAGATACTACCCCTAATTTATCTCTCAAATATTGAAATGATTCTCTAGCAAGATGTTTGGTAAATATATCAACTATCTGTTCTTTTGTTGGCACATACTCCAGCTTTACTATCTTCTGAGCCACTTGTTCTCGGAGAAAATGATACTTGATTGGGATATGCTTAGTTTTTGAGTGAAGCACAGGATTTTTTGATATACTTATAGCGCTTGTATTATCACATTTGATTGAGATAGGTTCATTAATGCTTACCTTCATGTATTGAAGAGTCTGCTTCATCCACATGACTTGTGTACAACATGCTGCTGCTACTATATATTCTGCTTCAGCTGTAGACAGGGAGATAGATGTTTGTTTCTTGCTTAACCATGCCACCAGACTTTCTCCTAGATAGAATGCACCTCCACTTGTACTCTTTCTGTCATCCACACAGCTGGCCCAATCTGCATCTGTGTATGCTGTCAAGGTGAAGCTTTTGCCTTTAGGATACCAAAGTCCATATTGTGTTGTTCCTTGTAGATATCTGAATATTCTTTTGACTACAAGAAGGTGATTTTGTTTAGGCGCTGCTTGATATCTAGCCACTAGTCCTACTGCTAGCATGATGTCTGGTCTTGATGCTGTCAAATACAGCAGGCTTACTATCATGGATCTGTAGAGTTTTTTATCAACATCTGCAGATCCATCATCAGCACATAGCTTGCATCCCGTGATCATGGGAGTTGTCACAGGTTTGCAGTCCTCCATTTTGAATTTTTTCAGCATTTCTTTTAAGTATTTTTCTTGAGAGATGAATGTACCTGTGTTCTTTTGCTGAATTTGCAGTCCCAGGTAGAAACTGAGCTCTCCAATCATCGACATTTCAAACTCTGTTTTCATTTCATCAACAAACCCTTTTGCTAGTTCTTCTCTGTTGCTTCCAAACATAATGTCATCAACATATACTACAACAATCAGGAGTTCATTTTCATGGGCTTTTATATATAGATTGTTGTCTACTCCACCTCTCTTAAAACCCTATTTTTGCAAATATTTATCCAGTCTTGAGTACCAAGCACGAGGAGCCTATTTCAGTCCATATAGGGCCTTCTTCAGTCTGCACACATAGTCTTCTTTGTCTGTCAATGAGAAGCCTTCTGGTTGTTCCATGTAGACTTCTTCTTCCAAGTCTCCATTCAGGAATGCAGATTTTACATCCATTTGATATACTTTGAAGTTTTGGTAGCAAGAAAATGCTAGAAACATTCTGATAGCTTCCATTCTGGCTACAGGGGCAAATGTTTTATCGTAATCCAGTCCTTCAATTTGTGAGTATCCCTTACAGACAAGTCTGGCTTTATTCCTGATTACCTGTCCTTCTTCATTCATTTTGTTTTTGAATACCCATTTTGAGCCTATGACATTTTTCTCAGTGGGTCTAGGCACTAGTTCCCAGGTATTATTTTTCTCAATTTGGTCCAATTCTTCATTCATAGCATTCACCCAAGACTTGTCATTGCTGGCTTCTTCAAATTTCTTTGGCTCTATTTGTGAAAACATGGCTATGTATACCTCTTTTGTTTGTTCTGTTAGCTGCCTTCTTGTCTGGACCCCTGCTTTCTTGTCTCCTATGATCTGACCTTCAGGATGATTCTTCTGAGTGTATCTTGAGGGGGCTTTCGAGCTCAGTTCTGCATCTTCTGTTGTCTTGCTTGTTTCGTCATCATTCTGGTATTCTTCTTCATGGTTTTCTGATGGACTGCTGCAGTCTGTATTTCTTGTATTGTTTGGAAGTTCTTCATCAAATCTCACATCAATACATTCAACTATTTTCCGAAGAGTCTTGTTGTAGCACCTGTACCCTTTACTTTTGGATGCATATCCTAGAAATATCCCTTCATCTGCTCTTGCATCAAATTTCCCAAGATTTTCATCATTATTCTTTATGTAACACTTGCTTCCAAAGATTCTAAAATGTTTAATTGAAGCAGGTTTCCCATGCCATAGTTCATAGGGAGTCTTGTCACTTCTTGGCCTTAAGTGGGCTTTGTTCATAATATGCACTGCTTGTGTACTGCTTATGCCCAGAAGGAATATTATTCTCCTGCATCATGGCTCTAGCTATTTGTTGAACAGATCTGTTTTGTCTCTTTGCTACTCCATTCTGTTGAGGTGTCCCTGCAATAGTAAATTGTTGTTTTATGCCATATTCATTGCATAGATTTGCAAAGTCATAATCTGTGAATTCACCTCCTATGTCTAATCTGATGCATTTCAGCTTGCATCCTGTCTGATTTTCTGCTAATGCTTTAAAAATTTTGAATTTGTCCAGAGCTTCTGATTTATTCTTGAGAAAAGCAACCCATGTCATTCTGGAGAAATCATCTATTATCAGCATGAAGTAGGATTCTCCACTTGGTGTTTTAGTTCTTGCAGGTCCACACAGATCCATGTGCACAAGCTAGAGTGGTCTTCTTGTTGATAACTCCTCTTTGGATTTGAAGGGTGTGCGTGTTTGTTTGCCCAATTGAAGGTCACTTTATTTCTGGCATGTCTCTGACAGCTTTCTTCTTGCTTAGTCTCATGATGTGATCGAAGCTGAGATGTCCCAATATTTTATGCCATAACCATGACTCCTCAAGTTTGCTAAGATGGCATGCTTCATCTTCCTCTTTCACAATGTAAACATTGCTCTCTGTTCGAACACCTTTGAGCAGAGTCTTACCTGTGGTGCTTGATCTGACTTCATAGTCTTGTGCTCTAAAAAGAACTTCACAGCCTTTGTCACACATCTGACTCACACTTAATAAATTTCTTTCAGCCCATCTACATATAGTACATCTTGGGCCTTTCCTCTGCCATTGTCTATGCTGACCGAGCCTTTTCCCTTGATCTTTCCTGATTTGTCATTTCCAAAAGTGACATTGCCTGATTTCTTTTCATCAAGAGTTATAAACTTGCTTATGTCTCCAGTCATGTGTTTTGAGCAGCCACTATCCAAATACCACTGACTTTTCAGATCTTGAACAGTTAGAGCCAAGTCACATTTATTCATTTTCTTTATCCACTAGGGGCACCCTTTTGTTTGATATCTTTTGTGAGGTGATGAACTACATCTTCTGAGAGGACATTTGGAAGGCATATGTCCAACTTGATTGCATATACAGCATTTGATTATAGTTTTTTGTAGAATTGTGAGTATGAACAAAACTTCTTTGATTCATAAACCTCCTTGAGGTGTTGAGCATCAATCTTTGTCCATACTTTCTACATTCAATAATTTTATGGCCAAATTCTTTACAATAAAAATAGTAACCATATAAACTATTTTCATACCTGATGTAAGGTTGTCTCTTCCAGTTGTTTGCTTGAGGCAGTCTCTTCAATGTTTGCTTCATTTGCTGGTTTGAATTACTCCTCTTTGCATGGCAATATGCAGCAATGTGTCCCAGCTTGTGGCAAGCATAACAGGTGGCATTCTTCATAGGAGGGAAGAGTCTCCTTTGAAAACTTCCAAGTTTGATATATTCAGAGGCATATGTCCCTTTCCCTGTTATCTTAGTATTTATTCCATTCTTGACTACTGGTGGTTTCTTCTGATCTCTGTCTTTCTCATTACAGGTATCTTCTTTTGTAGTAATTGTTTGAGCTGCTTCATCATTCTTCTTTGCTTTTACAAAAATAATCTCTCTGTCAACCTTTTCTTTGCTTTTACTTGATTCTCCATCATAGCCTATTCCAGTTTTTATCATAGGGGATCTTTGAGCAACCATAATTTCATTCAACTTACTAGAGCTTGTTGTTTGAGATGAGTTTATAGCCACATTTCTTTGAGCATTTTCTAGTTTCTTCCTGAGGCATACTACTTCTTCTTCCAGCTTCTCTTGTTCTCGGGTTTTATCTTTGATTTGTTGAAGTAACATGTCTTCTATCTTTTTGGATTCTTCAAGCTCTACCTTCAACTTCATGAGGACTTCTAAGTTGTGTTCTTCTCTTACATACTTGAGAAGAATGTCCTTTTGTTTTCTGCATTTTAGTTTGAGTCTGTCAATCTCTTCCAGAGCACTTCTTAGCTCCCCCTCAAGGTCGACTTCCCCTTCTTATTCTTCATCTTCTAGCATGAGTCCTTCAAGTTCTTCTATGGCCATCAAAAAGAATTCAGAGGTTCCTTCTTCACTTGAGGGTTCATCTGAATCTTCAGATGTACTGTTGTCTTGTTGAGCATAGAAGGATTTTATGCTGAACTTCTTTCCTTTCTGCCAGTTCTTTGATTTATTTCTCTCTGGCTCTTGAGGCTGATTCCTTACTTTCTTGTGAGGACACTTAGCAGCATAGTGTCCAACTCTGCCACAATTAAAGCATTTGAAAGGAAGTTTACCTTTGTATTTACCTGATCCTCTATCCAATTTCTTGACAAATTTTGCCTCTTCTTCATCCGAGCAGGAGCATATGTCTCCCTCTTCTTCTTTCTTCTTTTCTGTTTTAAAGGCTACCTCCCTCATACTTGACTTCTTCTGTGGGAGCCTCATCTCATATGCTATTAGATTTCCAAGTAGCTGGTTCATGGTCAAGGTCTCCCAATTAGCTGTTTCTTCTATTGGAAATACCTTGGGATTAAACCTTGGTGGAAGAGATCTTAGAATCTTTTGTACAATTACAGCTTCTTTTATGTTTTCACCTAGAGCCTTCATGTTATTTACTATTTCTGCAACCTTTAGAAAGAAGCTAGCAATGTCTTCATCATCATCCACTTTTAAGTTTTCAAACTGGGCTCTGTAGACTTGAAGTTTGGCAATCTTTACTTTCTTGTCCCCCTCATGGATGTTCTCCAGAGTATCCCACATTTCTTTGGCAGTGTCTTTGTGTATTACTTTAATAAACTCTTCTTCACACAATCCATTTAAGATGGCATTCATGGCTTTTGCATTAGCCACAAAATCTTGTTTTGTTTCTTTCTCTATGTCAGTTTCCTTTGGGGCATATCCTAATTCCACAGAACCCCAGACTTCTATTCCTAGAGACATTATGTATGTCCTCATTCTGATTTTCCAGAAAGCATAATTTTCACCAGTGAAGAAAGGGGCTTTATTTGTTGAGCATCCTTCTTTACTAGCCATCCTGAGAACCTAGGATCTCCTTTCAGTTGTTAGACTGGTACTAAGGAACCCGCTCTGATACCAATTGTTGAATCTTTAATTAAACTGAGAGGGGGGGGTGAATCAGTTTAATACATACATAAGCCTTTTAAAATTTTCACCAAAATTATTTACAGCTTAATATGTGAACAGTCTTATTTGCAGCCAATATTAATTTAATGTGACACCATACTTATGTTGAGAGCAGCAAGAAATTAAGTAGATTGAAATAATCACATCAACACATAAGAAGCACACATAGAGAAAGCAGATGTAAGTGGAAACCCATAAAGGGAGAAAACCACATCTTATTATTGTTGTGATGCAAAGGCAAGCTCCAACTCCCTCTCACCACTGTTTTTCTGCAGGCACCAACCTACGGGAGGCTCCTACCTCAATTCTGCAAGCTACAACTTGCAAGGAAGCACCAACTCCCTTCAATTTTCTGCAGGCACCAACCTACAGGAGGCTCCAACCTCAGTCAGCTACAACTGACAGCTATCAAGCTGCAACTTGATAGGGAAGCTCCAACTTCCTCAATTTATCAAACTGAAAATTTGTTGATTTACCTCAGATATCAGCTCTGTTATGTAGCTTCTCTTTCTGCTCTTATTTTCTTAATCTTCTCTGCCTCACACTTCTATATTCTACCTTCTCTGGATTTACTCTCTCTAACCTCTATTTGCATATCAAGATGATATTATTTATAGAGTTCTTCACATGACTGTTTGTATTTCACAAAGAATTTGGAGTGAACAGTCATGACTCTTTGGCATCTGTCTTCTCATTCCTTTTATTAAATTATTCAATAAACATAACTGTAGGTGCTTCTTTTAATATTACAGTGGGATAGTTTCTCTCTTCCGGAGACTTGCCAATGCATCACAAACAATATAAACCAATTAAAATATTACATTTAATTACAATGAGAGCTCCAACTCACTCATACAGCCTTTTGGATCGCTGCGCATTTGTATTTTCTTTGACTGTGTTGGTCCCTTTCTCTCCTCTGTATGCCTTTATGTTTATGGCTGTTGCGTAACTCCTGAATTTATGAGCTGCATTTTTATTTATATTTTTATATCAGCGCTTTATATATATATGAAACTGCTGACTGTAATTCTGGACAAATTCCAACGCTCTGTACATAGCAAGTGTCTTGTTGATGTGGCGAGTTCCACAAGCGGAATAGACATACATCCCAATTGTTTTAAATAAATAATCGCCCACCACCTTGAGCCGAAGCCCGTGGGTCCACAGACCACACGACATATTTCAATATAATCGCCAAAACGTTTTATAACAGCGCCTTTTATATATATATATATATCATAATTTCAATTCTTGGCAAGCTTATATAAATTTTTAACATATACACTGCCACTTCCACTATAATCAATAGAATGTCATATATCTGGGCCCACTTGCCATGCTTTCCGATGCTATACTTGACTTATTCCGATTGTGATTGATCGCAATCGAAATTTCCATTTGAATGTACCAACATTCCAATATTGACTCGTTGCGATTACTTTCTGATTCACGATCGATTAATGTAATATGAAACCATTTGCATGTCTTGATATACTTTAACTCAATTGTCTAAATTGTGGGTGGTCCAACTGTTGCGATTTCTCAGGTTCATTTGATATGTCCAGCGACTGAATAAGTTTCAGATGATATTGACCACTCTGCTCCGTTCACGATTAGCTCATGTCGCAATTTGTTGTGATCTTCGATACTCTTGTAATCTCCGAGGCCGATTAGAAGCTGATCCGATCTGATTATGTCGGACTTCAAATACATTTGAATCATAATTCATACACCAATGGTCGATTAGCCTGTCGCAATCATAACTTTTATTTATATTGTTCGATCTGCTTTAAATAAATCCCGATTGGAAGGTCCCACCATATAAGGTACTTGGGTTCTAATAATAAAGCGCTCCATATCATTTAATATTATGCTTTGAACCTTTGTGTATAAGGCGCCGAATATGTAATGTGATGTATGTATACTCTGTAGGTAGTTTTGATTAGGAATAGGGTGTATATATATATATACATACTTTCTTTGGGTTATACGATTCAGGAGTACATTTTATGTATCCTTGAAACTGGGGTTGCTTGATTCTAGGAATTTTGTGCCTACTGTCGTACTAACGCCTCCTAAACTGACCTTCTTGCCCTCATTATTTGCTATCTTTGTCTCCTTCTTTCAGCCATTTCTTGCCTCCATAATGCTGCCTCCTTGCTCGTAGTTTCCTTTCTGCTGTATTTGACTGTTACGCTTTAGCAGTGTTCTTCCGCCTGTCTCCTTTGCCTGTTTCTGCTTCAGCGCTGCTCGACCTCTTCCTCTGCCTTCTGTTGTACATATTCCCTGCTGTTGTTCTTTGCTTTCTTTGCCATCAATGACAATATTTCTAAAATTTTTTGCACATATTCAAAACATCTTCAAATACTGAATGTTACTACTCTTCAAATCTTGGACTTCGGATTAGGTTTGAAACTCTTTAAGGTATCTCAAAATTTCTTCACCAATGTGTGTCACAACAAAAACACTATCAGATCATTGTCTTATATAAGACTACCATTATTTTTATGTCACATATCTGCTCAAGCCTACAAGGTATCTTGGTGTGAGGGATTCTCACACAACACATGTAGTTGTAAAGTATAGTCTTTGTTGCTTATTAAGGTCAAGACTGCCATCAATCCAAAACCTTGCAAGGCCTTTTATATGCTACTTCTGTCTAATATAGATAAAAGGTTTGTAGCGTGAGAACTATGAATAATATTCCACTGTCTATTCATAATGTTGCATACGGAGGAAGCCTTTGACAAAATTATTATATTCCCAATAATGACGCTATATTGAAGCCAACTTAAGCACAAAATTCTTCTTGAATACCTTGCATATTGCAGAGTTTTAATGTTTTAGAAACTATAATACGTATGAATAGACCTTGAAATATTTAGATTCAAACTCTAGAATTCTGAATCAATTGTTTAAATTATTCATCTTTATAATGGTGTTGGGTCGTATATGACTGAATTGATGACCAACAAAGTGTAGAAGAATCATGATATAAAAGGGGTTATAGACATATCAATAAAATGGTTATCCACAAATCTGAAATAGGTCATATGCCCTTGCCCTAAACAGAGATAACTGAAATGCTTCAAGGAGTTGTAAACAATATTTTGGGGAATGTTCAAATAGTCCGCAAGATAAAAGGATCATAGGTGTAAGTTTTAAATACAAGCCAATCCAAAAGGAACTTCAAGACTATCAAGTCTTAACAACTCATCCTTGCTGATTGATTTGTATCCCCAAGAGGATTTAAATAGCTCCTCACTTCATAAGATAGAAAATATGCTGAAATTCAAGGATTAGAGTGATATTCCATAAAGACGAGGGCTTATGCTACAATTTTGGAAACGTCATAAATTGTTCATGCAATTTCTTTTAGAGCCAAACTGTCAGTGAAATGTGATACCACCAAACCTTTCATGCTTAGTAATAAAGTCTTAATGAGGGCTTAAATTATATAAAGAAAAAGTTTTGAAACAAGCCTGAATCGATCGTTAACAACCATTACTATTTATCAATTTATATTAATCACAGAGACAAGGGTTTTGCTCAAAAATTATGCCGCATGGAGTTATTTGAATTTGCATGGACGAGCCTTTTATATCACTCTTGCTAGTTTCTGTAGCCCTAGTTCTTACACACTGTTCAGCAATGAACCTATTGGCTGAAAAGGAAATCCTTTTATAAAAGACGATACCCTTAAGGGGATGAAAGTCTACTCCTTGGAATTATGAAACCAAACCAGATACTAAGAAATACACAGGAAATGGACGCAGAGATAAAGAAGTTGCTTCAAAAATATTAAAGAGGTTGTTAATATTCGAAACTTACACAGATCAAGACCCTTCCTGCCATAGATGGAAGAAGAAATTACTGTACGTGCAGAGAGAGATGAAATTGTTTCCATGTTGTTGGTTGATAGCTTTCCCTCAGGCCTGATAGATTTCTCTCTGACTTAGGCTTGCCCTCACCTATGCTTCGATACCATGTTAATTTTAACATGTTCTTTTCACAGTACATTTAGATCCATATGAGCCCAATTATCTATCCATAATTGAAACAAGCAAGTGAAATCAACTAGGCTTATAGAATGAACCAGGCAGATGTCCCTAGCAATGTAGACTAACTCATAATTCTTCATACGAAGAAGGGGCAAGGAAGGGTAAGTCAACTTCTGAATTTCGAGAAATGCCTCAACTGCTACAAGTGATGAAGAAGCCCAATCAAACTTGTTGATTTTCTGCCCTAGTATCACTTCGATTTTCTAATCTTGTTATGAACCCATGTTTTCATTGTTGTTTGAAAGATATTATGATGTTCACATCGTTGCAGTTTATCCATTTTTTCTTTCACTTGTTGGCAACCCAAAAGGGATTGATTTGTGGTAAATGAAACCAAACACTACAATTATGATTTCCCTCATAATGGTGCTAGTGACCGAAAGTGTTTAATTCGTAAGAAATAAAACCAAATAATAGAATTACGGTTTAACTTGCAGTGGTGCCGATGACCGTATATGTATTTACTGTGGAAAATGAAACCAGCCGCTACAATGGACAAAGATAAAGTTGAACACTGAAAAGGGAAGGTTGGCTTGGACAAAGATGAAGTTGAACACTAAAAAAAGAAGGTTGGCTTGGACAAAGATGAAGTTGAACATTGAAAATATAAGGTTGGATTGGGAGATTATACCTATTTCTTACAAAGTTTATATAATCACGGTCTATCCATTTAAATTTCACTCAAAGCAGTGCTTGTGACCGTGGAATTGAACTCAATACAACCAACATGATGGATATAGGTTTTAAAAAAGAATTCAAGACCAGGGAATTGGGAAAGATTCACATGTCATTGGTAGGAATTAAACTTATACGGAATTGTAGTGAGGCACTAGCACTGCAGGATCCCACTTAAAACCAGGTAAAGGTGGGAAATGAAACAAACCACTAAAATTGGTGAAAACTAATTTTAACTTCGACAAAAGAAAATGGTGAGCATATCCTTAATCCTCCATTGAATTTTGAAAGAAAACTAAATTCCCTGATAACTAATTAGAGGCATTCTGTCAACCGTTACAGTGATGGATGATAAATCAAGTATCCAATTCGTAGTGTGAAAGTATTAACAAGTGAAGGTTAATAAATTACATGTTTTCAAAAGAAGGCCATATTTCAGACATGAATTGTTGGGGAGTGCAAGGAAGCTGGTAGTCCTCTATAATTAGAGCCACTTCTTCCAGTGGGGCTTTGCCCAAGCATTTCTCATCTCCTCTACCATCCCACTGCTTACCATACTTGGCCAACGCTTGCCATACCTGGCAAAAAATCCTTCATAATTTCATCCAGAACATTTTCTATGTCAAGCAGCGTGCCGACGGTAAATTTGGGGGTCAAGGCGTTCAAAAAAAAAAAAATTGTGTACTAAATATTTAGTATAAACACAAATCTTTAGTAACTTTACATAATCAAATATCAATCGACTTCTACCCTAAGTTCCTGTCAAAACAGATTCACAGAGCTGTGAATTCTTGCAAGAATGAAATTCAGCTCTTCAAAACATTATACACGCTATATTCTTGATTTTTCAATGATCAAGAAATAAAGCCTATGAATTCCTCAATTTTGATAGTGAAATTGCACCAAAAATTACACAAATTTCAATGATCAAGAAGTAAAGCCTAAGAATTCTTCAATTTTGACATTGGAATTGTGCCAAAACTTACACAAATTCCTTCAAATTTGATGGTGAAAATTGTGGCATAGACTCATGCGAATAGTTGTGTGCCTATAAACTCATATTTAATATATGTTTCCTGTTGTTCTGGTAGAGAGGAACTTAATCCTTTAGCTCTGTAATGGTATTCACTCTAACTTACACTCAGCCCTTTGTACTCTTTATCTTTTCATTCTTCAACTATGGTATAGTTGCCTTTGGAGAAGTTCAAAAGGAAGCAATATTTCATGGAGCTTCTTATGGAGAATTTCTTAAGGAATAATGCTCATCTTTTCAAAGTGTGCTAAAAAAATTACATATAATAGTAAATAATCTTTTCAAAGAAGCCTTTGTCTTTCAGTAAGTTCAAAGAATTGAATAAAATAGGAGATTGGCTCTTTTCATTCTGTGTTCAAAGAATTAAATATAGAAGATCAACTTTCCAAAGAACCTTCAACTATGGTGTAGTTGCCTTTTCATTCTTTCATGGAGTTTCTTATGGAGAAATTTCCTTTTCCAGCCTAAATTGCTGGGATTTTGTCAAATATGCATTGCAGAGCACGTAATTTGACTGAATCTTGATGCTAGCCTAAGAAAATTAGACGTGAAGGTCAAGTGTGCTTATCATGAAGATGGGGAGATTGCCTTGTAGACAAATGATTTTGTTCGTGATTTGGGTGACTTGTAGAGAAATGACAAATTTGACCACAGATATCTAATATTGGTGAGCTTCAAAGCGAAACATTCTATGTATATCGCCAAAACTAAAATGCAAATAGATGAACTTAATATGGTAAGAATATGGCTCAACGCCTCCAATATAAGGGTGGTTTGATAGAAAATTCAAAGAATAAAGTGACCCAGTTATGGAATGATGTAGAAAATGGAGAATCGAAGAAGAATCCGCCCCAAAGCTACATGTTATGGAAATTTTTTCAATATATTTCGGGAATTTCATTCATATTCATTAAACTGCTACTAATTTTGGACAGAACCCTATTAGTCATTTTAGCTCCATGTTTGAAGAAGTAATTCTGGAAACATTTGCACCATACCCATGTTCAATAATATTGTGGCTAGCGATATATGAACTAAATATAAAAAAATGGAAAAAAATTTGAATGTAAAATTAAATCCATTTCTTACTTGCAAGATCCTTTAGCATTTTAGTGCAAAATTGAAACATTCTTCGATAATTACTGATATTTGAGGCTTGCAATAACTTCAAATAAAAACTTGGAGAAAGTGTCTGCACATCAATGAAAACTCGTTAAAACCCAACTCTAGCAATAATAAAAGAATAAGTGTCCAAAATATTCGTGTTGAAACATTTTATAGGGTCCACTATTTCTACGATGAAAAGGGTACTCTCCACTATTTCTATGATGAAAAGGGTACTCTCCGAACAAACCCTACCATTTTACAAGGTCCACTATTTCTATGATGAAAAGGATACTCTCCGAGCAAACCCCACCATTCTCTCGAGCCAAAAACTCTGACATAGATCTCATTTTTAGTTTTGCACTATTAAGGGTTTCAGAATGTGAAATTTTTGAAATAGCTTTGGAAATGTCAGATGATGAACATGAAGGAGGATTCAAGGGAAATGCCACCATGATCTCTAGATCTGATCATAGCGATGGTGAATTAGGTGTTTCGTTCTCCAGATGGGTATTCTCATCCGATAGTTTCTTTGTGCTTTCTGCTGGAGAAGAAGGGCACATGTTCGTGAGGGGTTCGGTGCCATTTTGGTGGGTTCTCTTATTTCATTGGATGAGGGTCAGAAAATATTCCTTCCCCTTGTATCTACCATTACTGAGCCTTTGCAAGCGATTTGGAAGCAGTTTTTCCCATTTCCTATAGCAGCTTGTGAGACCCACTGTGGGTAAGCCTGGGGAGTTTTTCCATTGGTGGCAGAAGGCTGCAAGCGATTGAATGAATGAAGAGGGTAGTTTTGTGAAAGCGACTAGAGATATTGGAGGGGTGGAAAACTTTTGGAGGAAATTTGGCACCAATTACAATTCAAAAAATTCAATTCTTCTCCACCAAAGTTCAAATCATCCCACCAACTCCTTTTATAAACGAAAATTGCAAAACCGTTCACTTCCCACTATTTATTTAAAATGAAATTAATGCATCCATCAAAAAGTGGTTTCTCCTAATGATATGAGATGCTTTTAAATTTCTTTTAAAGTATCCAAACATGTCTTTATAGAGTGGAAGAAAGTCAAAAATGTTATATATTGTAAATTCTATAGAGTGAGTTATCAGATCAGTTACAAAGCATTTAATATTATATGGCCATGATATATTTTATTTAATTTGAAGTTAAACAATATATAAAATATTTAGTGTTTTCTTCCAAGGTGCATGTTGGTTTCTATCATATGGTGTGTGTTGGTTTTCTTTTTGGGTAATTTCCAAAATTTTTCTATTATAAAAGCTATAAGGTATATTTTTTAAACCATTCATTTTGTAAATATAATTAATATTATTAATATTTAATAACCAGTATGGGTATTATTCCACACTTTATCATGATGTAAATATTCTTTCAAATGTATGTATTGCTGAAATTGAAGGGAGAAATTTATATGAATCTCGACATCTAGGAGAGAAACTTCATTGAGGGAAAGTTGTGAGGGGATTGGGAAAACTTTATATTTAACTAAATTAATTAATCAAGGGACAAACTTGAGGAACAAGGAAGGGGGAATAGAATAAATTTTTGGAAAAAATAGAGAGAAAATGAAGATTAAAGAATAATGCAAATGGAACAAGAGGAGAAACATGGAGAATTGTTTACCATAGAAGCATTGTAACCTGTGAATTGGGTGCACAAAACCTTTCCACACTTGAGTGTAAGGAAGTGATGTGAAATGGAAGGCAATATGAAGCCTCTTGATTTAGGGGCACTTGGTGTGGAGGTAAACACTGAAGTGAATGGGGATTGGCAATAAATGAGGGGTTTCACCAAGTTCGGGGACTTGAAATAATTTTGAAAATTTGTTTGACTAAAGAACATAAGGCATAATTGCAGAATGGAAGAACTAAAGGTAGGGCTCCTTTTTTTGTTATGCAGGTTTTACATGGCCCTATTTTTTGTGTTGCAAGGTCCCAACTTAGCATTGAAGTGTATTTAACCTTATCGAAGGAGAGTGGCCTTAACCATGAGTAGTGTAACAAACTCTCCTACTCCCTTGGGTTATTCTTGGGTAGTGGAAGGTGTTACTTAAAAACTAACAAAAACTCCAAGGTATATTATGAAAATGGGGTCACAAAATCATAATTTCCCAAGCTCCTTGAAACTCAAAACCAATGCCACCATATTGTTCGATTAAACCAAATGATTAAACCAAATGTAGTGTAATAGTCTATAATGGTGGTCGATTACACAAGGAGGCACTGGATTTTTAATGTGATATGCAAAAAACAAGTAACAAACCTAACCATTTCACACTCACCAATGTTCTGTCTGCATCTTCTAATTTGGTAAATTTGGAACATGGAAAAGGAGTCCTGTTTTGTGATCACATCCCACAAGGATTCACCAACACCTCATCCAATTACGCTAGTATAAAAAGTCTCAGGCTCTCAGTAGAAAAAAGGAACATAATGCATGCACACTTAATCTCTTCTACATACTTGTAGCTCTCCTCCTAAACCAAAGCCACTAGTGTTGTGTGTTCGCTTTTCCCTGAATCTTGTGCAAACATCCTGAGGTAAGGAACTGTTGCACCAAGGTATCGATCCATTATGTGTCATATCCACTGAAGGAGAAAATGTTCGAAACAATAGGTAAATTCTCAAAAATATTCCTTTGTGGGATGTTGAGAACTCCAAAATTCCACATGCTCATTAATGAAATTTATAAATTGAGAACTTTCATACAAGACTTGAAGTCATACTGAACTTGAACCAAAAGGTGTTCTCCCTCCCTTGTCATCCATGGCCCTGTGGGGGTGGCAGACTCACAAAATTATCATGGTGGCTCCACGCAAAGGTGGAAAGAATGTTGGGGTGTGCGCAAATCACTAGTGTGGGTGCGCATGGGGGCCGTGGAGGAGGTAAGCGAGGGGATAGCTGAGGTGGGGGTTTGAGGGTTCAACAACAGAGTCGTCGGGGTAGAGGAGGCTGTGGTGGCAAAGTGAATCACAGGTTTGATTGATTTGAGGTAAATGAGGGGAAAGTTATCCAACATTGTTGCCTATAGAACTATCGTGCATTTATCAACAGCCTGATGGAAAGAGTGGACACAATTAAGAGATTTTGTCATGAGGAGCATGCAGATAAAATGGAAACATTGGACCGAATGCACTATTTACTGTGCCAAGTCTCTCCAAATAGTATTGGCTTGGTGAGGCCAAAATAAACTTATTGAAAAAAGTAGAAAATTTGGAGACTTGGTTGGTGCACTTTTAAGGGCGTGTTAGTGTGACTTCTGTCTTCCACCGCATCTAGGAACAACCCCGAACAACCCTGCATGCATCACGTTGGATGAAAATTATGCTATTTGGTGTTATTTATGTTTTATATGTGTTTTGGTGCCTCTAGCCCATCCATTTATGGACAATGTGCCTAGTCCCTCTTTTGTATTTTATTGCATCTAGTGAAAATTTTTGTCAACAAACCAAGTCGAGGTGAGACCACCTATTTTGTAACTAGCTATATGTAATCCTTTTTTCCTACATGAATATAAAATTGAATTACAAAAAAACAAAGGTTCATACATCATTAAGAAATTAATTAAGTTTCATACTTAAATTAATAATTTTCATACCTATATCCGAGGACTCTATGAACATCATTAAATGGTTCAATGGAACACAGAGATGCCAAAATTTCATTTTATCTACTTTTCTTGATGAGGTAAATAATGTAAAAGCGTATTTTAACCAGATATTTTCTTATCATATTTACAGGGAATGAAATAGTGAAGCAGACTT